>OX369276.1:15410021-16106192 GCA_947284805.1 Coleophora flavipennella
ATAGTGGAAGTAAATATAGCATAACATATAAAAATACAATGTTCAAAGTCTCGAAAACTGCGTTTTCGCAATGCACCCTGACCTAAGCAACCCCCACATTATGCCTAATCTAATACGCTTACATCACCCTCGGATCCCGAAGGTATGTTTAGATTTCGGTAGGTAAAGCGAATTTCTGGTCAAAGATGACCTTATAGTAAAAATTCGAAATTAATTTTCTTTAAATGGGTGGATCCACGTTCCCCCTTTCTAGGGTGGGATTTATCCCACTCTCCCAGATCCCCCCCCCCCACCCATAATTTCAAGGGCATTAATCTATAGCTGTACCAGTTTTCTTGTCAAAGATGACCTTATAGTTAAAATTTCATAATTAATTTTATCTGGAGGGGGATTAACGCAGTCCCCCTCAACTTATTAATTTTTAAAATCTGAAACAATGTAGAGCATAGGCCAACTTTGGTAGTGTATTATATATATGAGACTAAAGATGACCTATCCCACTAACATCGATCTGAAAGATTTATAATAGCGTAGAGCGTAGGGCGTAGCCCACGCCAACTACTTTGATCCCCAACATACAAACCTTCGGAATCCGATAGGGATGTGGGAGTATCAGGGTGAGGAAAGCATGCGGGTCAGACTTGAGAGCGGAAAAACTTGAGCAAGTGAAACAAGCGATATTATGTTCTGTCAGGTTTGATTGAATATACCTCCCCATCTAAGGCAGATCTACCAGTTACGAAAGTAAAAATTTAGGGCTCTCGCTTGTTAGAACGCGTTCACCTCCGTCCCTACGTTCCCAGTTTTTTTTTTATTCTAAGGCGCGAAAAAAGGGCAGCCCCTGCCTTCGGCGACCAGCATCAGCCATTACGGTTCGCCCGGGTGCCTGAGCTTTGTTACGCAAGGGCGAAGGGGCTGCCATTCCCGTGGCGCCGGGGCAGTCGCACTCCTAAATCACTTATAAGTGAAAGCATATAGTGGAAGTAAATACCGAAGGAAAATATACGGAGAGTATGTTATCCGTAAAACCCTCGAAAACTGGGAAAGAGGTGTTGTTGTGGGAGGAAAAACCATCTCCAACCTCCGGTACGCTGATGACACTGTTCTCCTCACCACATCCATTGAAGACATGAAGAGCATTCTGAATAGGTTAGAGTTTGAAAGTGGCATTTTGGGACTCACAGTCAACCGACAGAAAACAAAATTAATGGTGATTGATCGTGCTGAGAAACTAACAAGGAGTCATAACATCCAAAGCATGGAAACAGTACAGGAATTCACTTACCTGGGTTCTCGGATATGCAATGACGGCAACTGCGCTCCGGAGATTAAACGTCGCATAGGAATGGCCAAATATGCGATGACAAGACTCCAGAACAAATGGAGAAACTGGGAAATTAGTTTTAAAACCAAAGCCCGCCTAGTAAGAGCTTTAGTCTTTCCTATTTACATACGGAGTGGAAACATGGACTATACGGGCTAGAGAAAGGCAGAGAATAGATGCATTTGAAATGTGGTGTTGGAGGCAGATGCTAAGGATTCCTTGGACAGCTAGGCGAACAAATGCGTCTATTCTCTCGCAACTCAAAGTTCAAACACGATTGTCTACCATCTGCCTGCAGCGCATACTTACCTTTTTCGGCCAAGTAATGAGAAAGAGTGGTGACAACCTTGAAAAACTGATTGTTGTTGGCAACATTGAAGGAAAATATCCAGAGGCCATTTGCCAACACGATGGAGTGATCAGATAAAGGAAGGCACCACATCTAACAACACATCAACCATCAACCACACTTAACAAATTGAGGGTAGGCGCAAAAAGTCGCAACTTAGGTTGCTCCTATTTAATATACTAATTAAAAATAGAAAAAACCTAAATTCATTCTTAAATCTAGTATATTATGAACAAGTGAACCAAGTTACCTGCCAGCAGTAATAGCTCCTATACAAATCTCCAGTACACACTGATTACTGCAAAACTTCTTGTGCACTTTGGACTTAGACATGGATGCAATCAAACAATCTCTTGAAGATATGTCTGCTCTCTTTAACACGAAGATGACTCAATTTCAAAAAGAGCTCCAAAAACCAGAGGCTATCCCTCCGGCCACAATCTCCTCGCTTGCAGCTGAATTCACCACCTTCAAAACATTTGTTATCTCTGCACTCGAGGCGCTTCAGAAACAGGTGGAGTTGCTCTCGCAGGAGTCCGAAAAAGTTGAAATGAGAAGCAGACGTAAGTTTTTACTTCTCCATGGCGTGCAGGAACCCAAGGATGAAACTGCTGCCTCTACTGCCGTTCAATGCCTGACGACACATATCAAGCTTCCCCTCACTGATGCTGACTTCAGTCAATGTTTCCGCCTCGGGCAAGCTTCAAAAGACAGACCTCGTCCTTTGTTGGTAAAGTTCCGCGATATCACCATGAAAGGCAAGGTGTGGAATGCTAAATCAAGTCTCAAAGGTACTGGTATTAACTGTATCCGAATTCTTAACTAAGCTCCGCCATATTGTGTTTATGGCTGCACGACAAAGCTTTGGCATCTCTAAATGCTGGACTCGTGACGGCGTTATCTTTGCTATCGGTGCTGATGACAAGCGTCACCGGATAACCTCCATGTCCGAGTTGGAGAAACTTTCAACCTTGAAGGCGTGTAGTGCTACTATCGCAGCCCCAGCGAAGCCCAAGAAACGTATAGCTAGTAAAAAATAGTCAATCTTTCTCGCCACTTTGCTGTGTCTAATTATTTAGCCGTCATAAATGCATCGAAGGAAACCTCGCTTGCTTTATGTTTTGATTGTTTTGTTTGTTAACATAGCCTAATGTACTTACTAATGTAGGTACTAACCACGTACTAACACTCATAGTGGTATCTACGAAAAAAAAACCTTTTTCTAATCTTTTACTAGACTGAGACTAAAGATGACCTAACTAACCTATCCAACTTTGATCCCAACCCCCCATCCATTTTGATACCAACAAATCAGATCCGATGGGGATGTAGGAGTGTCAGGGCGGGGAAAGCATGTGGGTCCGACTTAAGTGCGGAAAACTTAAAGTGTCCTTGAAAGTTGTCCGCCGCCCTGAACGGCGAGTACATATTCCACCTCCGATTCGCTGACGATATCGTGGTCATGGCTGAGACTATGGAAGATTTAAGCACAATGCTCGACATCCTCAGTAAAGTCTCTCAACAAGTGGGTCTTAAAATGAACATGGACAAGACGAAAATAATGTTAAATGTCCGTGTCTCACCCACCCCTCTTAAGGTTGGAGACTCTACACTGGAAGTTGTTGACGAATATGTATACCTGGTACAAACAGTCCAGCTAGGCAGGTCCAACTTCAAGAAAGAGATCAATTGACGAATCCAACTCGGCTGGGCAGCGTTCGGGAAGCTTCGCAATATCTTCACGTCCCAAATACCGCAGTCTCTCAAGACTAAAGTCTTTGACCAGTGTGTGTCACCCAAAGGCTAATGGAGCGTGCTATGCTCGGAGTTTCTCTGCGTGATCGAATCAGAAACGAGGAGATCCGCAGGAGAACTAAAGTAACCGACATAGCTTACAGAATCACTTAACTGAGGTGGCAGTGGGCATGGCACATAGCTTGTAGAACAGATGGCCGATGGGGTAGTAAAGTTCTCGAGTGGCGACCGCGCACCGAAAAACTTAGCGTAAGCAGGCCTCTCACGCGGTGGACCGACGACCTGGTGAAGATCGCGGGAAGTCGATGGATGCGGGCAGCGCAGGACCGATCATCGTGGAAATCCTTGGGGGAGGCCTTTGTCCAGCAATGGACGATTTCCTGCTGATATGATGATGATGACAGCAACATTTTACAATTTCATGGCTTTTAAAATCTTAACATGACAACCCTAAATAAATGACAACACTGGTCTACTCTATGCACCATATTAAAAAAAAAACAAGTCAAAACAATGCAAAGCGAATATAAATCCGATAAGTGATGGGACTCGAATCGAAAATGAATATTCGAATCAATTCGAATAACACCCCTTGATTCGAATTGATACATTCGAATCAATACGAATTTATACGTTGAATCGAATCAATAAAATCTTTTAATAGATATAAAATTATTTAGATACGTAAAAAGTCCCAAACTACACTTTTTTTTAACGGTTCTATAATTTTCAAATTGTTAGGTAGTTACTATGTCTTCACTGCGAAACACAAACATTTCACTTTATTTACACGCTTACGCTACACACACTTGTATTATTTACACCAAAAATACAGTCCCACTTCACTATCAAAAATGTTATTTTAAAAATATTTTTAAACGCTTTTTAAAGTCACCGTGTTCAAATTACTTCTGAAATATTTACTAACAAACCTCTATAAAACCACTTTCTAAAAAAACTACGAACGAAAAATTGCAATATAACTAACATCACTTTTTAGAATTTCAACCGTCTCATCTACGAGGGCTGTTTGATAAGTACCCGTTTATGGCCAAAAAAACCTTTTTTTTGGATATATGCATTTATTTTTCTACGTAGTCACCTTTAAACTCTATACACTTGTTCCACCTATACTCAAGCTTCAATAAACCATTCATAAAGTATGATTTTGGAAAGTCATTAAAATAGGCCTCTGTGGCGGCAATGACTTCGTCATTTGATCCAAATCGCTAACCACCGAGCCATTTTTTTAGGTTGGGAAACAAAAAGAAATCGCATGGGGCCAAATCTGAAGAATATGGGGGGTGAGGCAATAGTTCGTAGCGTAACTGTGCTAATTTAGCCGTCACAACTCTGGACGAATGAGCCGGGGCGTTGTTGTGATGAAACAGTACTTTTTTCTTTTTTAAATGGGGTCGTTTGTCCTTCAAGACGGCGTCAAATTCATCCAATAAATTGGCATAGTAGTGCCCTGTTATCGTTTTCCCCTTTTCTAAGTAGTCAATATGTATAATACCCTGCGAATCCCAAAAACAGTCGCCATGACCTTTCCAGCCGATGGGACGGTTTTTGCTTTCTTTGGAGCAGGTTCACCCGGTAAAATCCACTGCTTCGACTGCTCTTTTATTTCCGGGGTGTAGTGGTGAACCCACGTTTCATCCACAGTCACGAAACGACGCAGAAACTCCTTCTGGTTACGTTGGAACACGGCCAAACACTGCTCCGAAGTAGTCAGTCGGTTCCGTTTTTGCTCCTCCGTGAGGAAACGCGGCACCCACCTCGCCGATACTTTCTTCATACCCAATTTTTCTTCTAATATGTGTTGTACCCTCTCGATTGAAACGTTTACACCATCAAAGATATCTCGAAGTTTAATTCGGCGGTCGGCTAAAACGATATTTTCAATTTTCTTAACCATATCGTCTGTAGTCACCTCAATTGGCCGGCCTGGGCGATCCTCATCAAAGACGGTTGTTCTCCCCCGCTTAAACTCGTTATACCAATATCTGACGGTTGTCATAGAAGGAGCACATTCATGGTAAACCGCTTGCATTCTTACTTTTATTTCATCACATGTTTTTCCTTCCAAAAACAAGAATCTAATTACAGACCGATACTGTTTTTTCTCCATTTTAACAATTTTAAGTTTACGCTTTCACTAAATCGCTGTCAAATGAGAAAAAAAACAAAGGAATGCACTTTTTTTCCCGCCTCTGATAAATGGCTTAAAAACGTGGTATACTTATTTTCGGCCAGTGATATTAATATATTTAGTAAACGGGTACTTATCAAACAGCCTAGGTATAAGTTAAGCTTACCGCGCAATATAAGATTCGAATCATAAATATTAATTCGAATCATCAATCTGATTCGAATTGTAAAGATGATTCGAATCAACATTGAATCTCATTCGAATCAAGTTTTCACCGTCATAAACGTAGTGATTACATGCTCGGTGACCGTCGTCATTCGAAGTAATTCGAGTCCCATCACTACCGTATTTTATTAATGTTTACAATTTTTTTTACAATTAATCCTACGAATTACTAAACAAATAGTTACAAAAGTAATTAAAATTTCACACTGCACGACGGTTTCGTCATAATGTCTATCAAATTCTCTTCACTCATAGACTGTAAAACGTTTCATAATCAAAAATGATATGATATGTCTAACAAAGTGATTATTGATGTCGGCTTTGCTCGTTTTGTGTTCTCACTGTATCATTTTAATCGCGTTTTTATTGTCACAATACATCACCACATTTTGCACAATACCGCCAATCCCTTCTTACAAAACAGTTCTCTCACACGTCGCAGCTGACACATATTTTGCTTCCGCTGAAGACAATGATACTATACCAGGATATCAGGTTTTCATTGTCCCCAGACTGCGTCACAGTAAGCATTGATCACGTTTTCTTTACTTTCTTTCTTATAGGTAAGTACCCACCCTCCAGGTATCCTAAAATCATCTTGGCAGCTTCGCACATAGTCTTTGTAGGTTTATTTATGTATCGGCTTATGTATGAAGGTGCATAGGTTATATCTGGTTTACTGATGGTCAGGTAAGTAAGACTTCCTATTATTTCTATAAATGCTACATTAATTATTATTTCTTCTTTTTCAGGAACTTCAAACTTATCTTCCATGTGTGTCTTCTCCAACTTACAGTCGTTTATTTTAAACTGTGTTAAAATTTTATAAATAAATTTTGTTTGTGATATGTGTAATTTATTTTCTGTTCTCTCTATTTCCATACCTAAAAAAATATTTATCTGTCCTAAATATTTTGCTCTGAATTCTTCTTGTAGGTATGTAGTAACAGTATCTATCTGTTTAGTATTACTAATCACATCTCGTAGTATTTCCTCCATAATTAAAAAAACTGCAACATTTAATCTTCTCAACTAAAAATAAAATTATAACATGCCAATGTCTACATTATAGATATTAAAGAAAAACTACTATAAAGGTCTTTATTAAAGCAAAAAAAGTCTAAACAATAATTTTTAGAATTTTTTCAAGATCGGTTGAGGTGTTGAATCATGAAAAGGTAACAAACAAACTCATTTTCGCATTTATCTTATAGATACGTATTTATAAAAATCTTGTGTCACGGTGTTTGTGTTCGTACTCCTCTGAAACGGCTTGACCGATTTCCATGAAATATTTTGTGTAGTACTTGGGTAAGCAATGGGAATAGGTCGTAAAGTATATTTCATTATGGCAAATAAAGTTTGCACAGTCAGCTAGTAATATTATAGTAAAGGAATGGTTTTATGAAATATTAAGCTTTAAAGTGCAAATTTTTGTTAGTAAAGTGTCCACCCTCCACCCCCTCTACCAGCTAAACCGCTATTTCAGGACATCTGAAAAAAATAAAGTTTTGCCCAGTAATATTGAAGTCATTGATAATGACATTGACATATAACCAATTTAAAAGAAAAACTATTACGGCTAAGTATGTTTCCTTAGTTTAGCAGTAATAGTCAACCAACTGAAAATGTTCAGTTGGATTTATAAAAAGTTCATAGATTTTCCATAGGTACATAATGCTCTAATTACTAACTACTTAAACAATTTATTTTTAAATGAAAAGCCTGAAACCCTACTTTGCGCAAGTCAGACTCGTACTTGGCCGGTTTTTATATTAAATACCCACCTTGGAAGCACACAATTTTTTTTTTCTTCAAGATCAGGGATTCCTAACTTTATACTCTATGCACCTCACCCAACTTTCTGTTAAATGCCCTCAATATTTTTATTTTCTTTGCAAAAGGTGCTGAAATAAGGCGTCAAAATAAGTCATCATCTTCATATCAGCTGAAAAACATCCACTGCTGGACAAAGGCGTCCCCCAAGGGTTTCCAAGACGACCGCTCCTGCGCTGCCGGCATCCAGTGATCTTCACTAGGTTGTCTGTCCACCGCGTGGGAGGCCTGCCTACGCTACATTTTCCGGTGCGCGGTCGACACTCGAGAACTTTACTACCCCAACGGCCATTTGTTCTATGACCTATGTGCCCTGCCCACTAACACATAAGTTTAGCAATTCTGTGAGCCAAGTCCGTTACTTTGGTTCTCCTGCGGATCTCCTCATTTCTGATTCGATCGCATAGAGAAATTTAAGCATAGCTCGCTCCATTGCCCTTTGGGTGATCTTGAGCCTTCTTATGAAGCCCATAGTAAGCTACCATCAAGTCAAAATAAGTATGTAAAATAAACTAACGAAAATATAAATGGGCATTTTATTCCAATGAATACCTACATTCAATTAACAAAAGTAAAACCTACAATAAGTGAATCCTTGGCTTCATATTACTCTGTGTACAATGGAGACCATTTTCAACATTTGTAGTCAACAGACACACCCTTGTTTCGTTTTTATTCCCAACAGTGTTGCAAAACCACTTTTACAAATACACCAAATATAAATGGAATTCACATAGATTATCATCATATCAGCCAAAAGACGTCCACTGCTAGACAAAGGCCTCCCCCAAGGATTTCCACAACCGGTCCTGCGCTGCCCCCATCCAGTGGCTTCCCATGGCGTTCACCAAGTCATCGGTCCACCGAGTGGGAGGCCTGCCTACGCTGTCTCCAGGTGTGCAATGTATTCACAAAGATAGCAAGTTGATAATGGTAAAAGAATACAGAGAATATAAACATGGTTCTACGTCCTTAAATGTTGCCGGAAGGTTGCACTCCTGAGGCAGTGGAGTCTAGACTATCTTCTGATGGGGTGCTGTCCATCGTGGCTTCGCGGAAGGGGCCTCCAGCAGTCCAGGGCGAGAGGAAGGTGCCCATAGCCCAGACAGGACCAGTGCGCAAGGAGATCAAAGACCATGCTAACGGTGACAAGGCGGACAAGTAATTTTTGGTTAATTTTCGTCATTCCATTGTTTTCTCTATATTTGTCTTGTAAATTTTTAAGACTGATTAAGTTTCTATTAAATTGTAAAAGGGACGCACCCCATTGGTTTGAAATCCATGTTCCAGATCTTCATGCAGTTTGAAATTAAGGCACCATCAGTTTCCGAGCTTTTAAATGTAACAGGAAATGGTTCTGTATTTACAGGTACTGGTTCGGCAAAACCTGTTGGGTCCTAGTATTCTGTGGGCAGATGAAGTAGCTCAGAATGACTTCCAGTTCCTCATTTGGTTGGGAATTCTGTTCTGACCATAACAGTTTACTCCAATGAACAATATTGTTGCTTGTTCTTGCACTTGTGATGATTACCATTCACCTAAACTGGAAGAGTAAACAGTTAAGATTTTACATGACAGATCATTCTATCACTAAACTTTTGGACTAACCAAAAATAAACTATACTGGACAATCAAGCTGTCACAAAGGATGGTTTGGGCTCTAGTTATCACTGCGCCATCGAGTACCTAGTTGAAACTAAACACAGACAAATAAGAAAGTTGCTGCTTACATACATACTTTACTCCAAGCAGCAAAGTTAAGAGAAATGACCTACTTACACTTGCTTGCATACAGCAAATGCAATTAATTAGGTAAATTTAATGCGCTCCAAGCTGTTTACCAGTCCACGACAGATAAGCGTGTCTGGGAGGTTTTTCTGCAGGTGGAATTGATACTCATTGATTTGAGTGCCATGCAAGCAGTGAGAACAATGGTAACATTATAGGTATATTGTTGTGAGATATTAAACTACAAGTAAAAGAGATGGGCTCTGGTATAAGAAGACTGTTAATGGGAGAACACTTAATATTAAATATAAAAAACATTGAGACACGTCACCTACAAGTTATTCAACTGGAATGATGTAGACAACTCATTCTATAAACATTTAAAACTCATGTGTCATGCACAGTTCGATTGCAGATAACTTTGTGGCTAGTACGCATCGATCGCGAAGATATAAAGCTTATTTCAACATAGGTTTATTTATTTGCTTGCAAGTCTCTCCTTTGGTATTGGGCTCCCGTTACGTCCTTCCAAAAGCACTTACCTAATTCTCCTGGGGCACTCACAGTCTCTTCCTCATTTTATTGGGTGCGTACTGCATAAAGGCAAAGATTTCTATTTACTTACTACCTTTTTTCTTTCGATTTACCTAGCCTTCAAGACGCGACGTTCCCACTTCGCCACTTGGAAAGAAGTTGACTAAATTGCTATAAATAATGTATGAATTGCTTTAGCTTTAAAGATGCTTTGAAGTCTTTGATAGGGTTACTGACATCAAACAAAACACCATTACACTACCTACACTCGTCTCGTCTCGGATTTAAGAATATATAATGTGGTTAAGGCTGGCTCTGCTGAGTCGAAATGTACCTCTTCATTCATAGTAGGTACTGTAAGGAATCAAAGCAAATTAGTAGGTAATTATAAACTCTGGCTAGCTGGCCGGTGTGTGATGACGTCACAACTGGTAACCCATAGCAACCAGCGTCGAAATAGTCACAACAAACGTCATTAGGGTTTACTTTTGTTTGTTTCTTGATTGTCCAAATTTGTCACAACAGCCAACATTCAGGGAAAAAAATAGAGAGTGGAAAGTTACCGATTCACAAAAAATTTCAACGAAATTGGTGATAAAATTGACATGTTTAGTATCCAGAGCCACAAAATAAATTTAAAAAAAATACATTTGAGATTGCCAAAGTTATCTGTGGCCAGCGTCGGAATAGCTGTTTCGCGATTTAGGCCCCGCCAAGGATGATATCAGTCTTCTCCACAGATCTACGTCTTCTCCACAGATGATTGATTGTTTTTTTTTTGAATATCATCGTTTCTGGATACAATCCAATTTGAGAAAAATAATATTTAATTTGTCTGTAGGGTTCTGTTTTGCCTATAAACCAGGGATAACGAGACTTTATTCCTATTACCAAACATGACCTATTATTGATAGCGTAAAGATGCGACACTCACCTCCCTCCGCTAACATCAACGTCGCGTCACCTGCGGGGCGATGGTCATGCTCAGAGGAACAAGTCTGGAGTAGGCTATGGAGAATCGTACATTTTTTCTGTAGATATTTTGCGGGGGGTGAAGTAGTAACTACACAGACAGCGCAAACACAGATTCCAATTCATGTTGCGCATTTACATACAATACAAAATGTATCACACTCATTTATATAAGATACAATACAAGTGGCTTAAATAAGAACTAAAATATTCCATCATAGATTCATGGCAGACTATGGAAAATACATTTAGTTTGACACATTTGTTCACAGCAGCGCTCCTCTTGGACAGTCACTCGTTTGAGAAAATACATATGTCGATCTTCTATGCGTACACGATAATTGAAGTGCGAGGACATGTAATATATTTATCGATATATAATACTTGATTTTTCGAATCTGCATGGTTACATGTTACAGGGCTTTTTAACTGGTTAGTGCAACTTTTTAATTTTAATAAAACTTACGATATGTAGAATTTAAACTTACATAAAAATAGGTATAGTGTAATTCAAAACGATCTATTAATGCACTAAACTTGTGATATAGAGGTTAAAATATATAGGGTGACCTAAAATTAGTTCTTGATAGCAAAGGATATGAATGTACTCGTGATTACAAACAACTTTCCCAAAGAAACTATATGTCGAATCAGAAAAAAAATATAAGTCCTCGGTACTTATCAAGTTATCAAATCGACAAAAATGAATGAAGGACCAAATTTTTTTTTTAATATTTGACATATAGTTTCTTAGGGAAAGTTGTTTGTAATCACGAGTACATTCATATCCTTTGCTATCAAGAACTAATTAAAAGTCATCCTATATACAGGGTGTAACAGCAAAACCGTACTTCCCTTAAGGGCATGATGGGGTGGCTTGTTTGTAATAATAAAAAAATGTAAAAAAAAATAAATGTACTATTATCACCATACAAACATACCTTTTTGATGTACTAAAATGGACTTAAATTCTAGTCCACCTCGCGGGTCATTGACGTCTGTAGCAAGCGAATACATTTGGCAACATCGCAAAAGGTTGGCGGGCCGCGGGAAAAAAACGAAGAAGCGGCGCGCGGCGCCTTTGATGTCGGCGCCTTTGATGTCGGCTTCCCTTCATACTTTCTCCGGGCTTAGGACCGGCAAAAATACCTAAACTATCAAAACTATGAAAGTACAATTCTACAATGTCGTAAAGTTCAATATTCGAAAAACTACTTCGCACTGCCATAACGGAAACCGAGCGAATCGCGATCTGCGGATTTCACGTCACACGCGTGCGTTCGCGTCGAGAACAGTCGGCAACTGACTCGCTCAGTCAGTATCGCTCAGTGGCATCGCTGCGCAAGGGCGCAGGGCGGGTGTTGTTGCATGATCGACTCACACGACGCATGCGGGAGCGACCGAGATAGCAGCACAAACAAACAAAGCGTGATCAGCTGACAGCCGCCGCTGCCTGCCGCACGGCACGGTTGAATGAACTTTGTTCTTATCAGTGATGACTACATGTCACGAAAAATGTGGATTTTTCATAAAAAAATAAAGTGTATTTTTTTTTTATTGAAATGTGACAAGAATCGGGTTAACTTTCACACCCTTAATGGAAGTACGGTACTAAGGAATTCATTTATAATACTAAATTTATTTACTCTAAGAACCTACAAAATCCTAAATAGCTCAATTAGCTCGTAGAACAGATATCCGTTGTGGCCTCAAGTGACGACCGCTCACCAGAAGACGCACCGTGCACCGCACTGAGAATGACTGATTTTGCGTTGCCCGCATCCAGCGGCTTCCCTAACCTTCACCAGGTCGTCGGTGCACCGAGTGGGAGGCCTTCCTACGCTACGTCTTCCAGTACGCGGTTGCCACTCGAGAGTTTTGCTGCACCAGCGGCCATCTGTTCTACGAGATATATTCCTAGAACAGATGACAGTAGGGGTAATAAAGTTCAAGAGTAGCAAACGTTCACCGGAAGACGCACCACGCACCGCATTGTGAATGACCTGTCCTAATCCCGCATCCAGCGGCTTCCCGCGACCTTTAATAGGTCGTCGGTCAACCGAGTAGGAGGCCTGCCTACGCTACGACTTTCAGTGTATGGTCACCACTCGAGAACTTTACTATCCCAACGTTAGGCACATAGATCGTCGATGACCACTGGGGTAGTAAAGTTTTTAAGGCGCGACCGCGAACCAGAAGACGCATTACGCGCCGTATTTGTAACGACCGGTCTTACGATGCCCGCATTCAAAGGCATTCCGAGATTTTCACAGGGTGTAATAATAAATATAGGTAATTTTATAGCGTGTTGTTCCACCGACTGGGAGGCCTGACTATGCTACGACTTCTGGTGCGTGGTATATATATGAATGCAAAACTATTTTCATACAATGTATTGAAAAACTTCGTAAAATAAAAACGTTTCATATTAGTTGAAATATTTATAGTAATTGACCATCGATCTGACAACTTTATAATATAGACAAAAGCAATGAAGTTGTAACATTCGTTATCCCATCTATAACTCTTCAATAAGCCGTCTAGGTAGTTTGATAAAACGCTATCTGCGTCGAGGCACGATCACAGATGGAGGAGAGGATGGTGTAGTCGGTCCTAGCATGAAGTTTGTGACTGGGGTCGCCAAGCTAGACTCTGAAAGTGATAGTGTTTTAGTACGTGCGGACGACGTAAGTAGAACTGCTGATGGGGTTGTTGCTACTAATGAAGTTTCCTAGTTGGGGTAGTTGCGTTAGGTGTTTTAGATGCTGCAGGTTCTGGTGATAATTGCATTCGAACATGGTTAGCATGGCGGCGCTTCACTCTGCCATTCGGTGTGGTGACTACAAATTAGTGCTTGTGTTTGCGTGTTTAATGATGGCCGGTTGTCACGTTTTTTTCTTCCCTAGTCCGTATATTATAAACAATGTCCCCTGGTATGAACTTAGCTGAGGCTGTATGATTTTGGGTGTTAGCTCGAACGTGCTGATATTGTAGGGGTCTCCATTTATGAGGTCTGAAATTTGATAAGAGACAGTTTAAACGACGGCCAAACATAACTTCAGATAAAGCCTTACCAGTAGTGGTATGCGGTATGCTGCGGTAAGTGAATAAAAATTCAAGAAGTTTTGCTTAGTCAGATAATAAAATAAAAACTGTTTGGAATATTACTAGCAAAGAAACAGGTAAAGTCAAACCTCGCGATAAAGAATATATTTTGCAAACAGATCAAGGTAAAATAAGTTCGAATGCCGATGTAGCTAAAGAATTGTAAACTTTTTTCACAAATATTCCACTTAAGACTACTGAAGCCCTACGTATGCTCAAAGGTTGCTAAAGGATAACGTTAGTATTGTAATCAAAAATTCTCCTTTAGAGTAATTGAACATTAGGAAAACTTTTAAATCTCTTAAAGTGAAAAATGAAATGAAATGATGAAAAGAAAAGAACCGAAAACCTCTGGGGATTATCGGTAAGCTTGATCAGTAATGTAATTGATACTTTAGCAACATATTTAGATTGTCTTTTTAATATTAGCATTGATAGTAGCGTCTTTCCAGATCTCATGAAGCTTAGTAAAGTGATACCTATAAAGAAATCCTGTTCACAAACTGACTAGGGCAAGTACAGACCAGTTTCTGTGCTGCCATTTTTTATTAATATCAATCGTACCGCACTCGTTAAGGAGTCATTATCGAAAGAAGATGGGTCTGACCACGAAACACCTGAAAACTTTTGTGATCGTTTTTTATTCATTTAGCTTTAGTAAGTTTGTTTGTAGAGTGTCTATTTTTTCTGTAAATGGCCCGCAAAAATTGAGCCCGTCCGTTCCATTTTTGCGGGCTATTTACAGAAAAAGTAGACTCTCTACAAACAATGTATGCCGACACCGTTACGTTTGAAACGTAACGCTTTTTAAACCTTCAAATCTGCTCGGGAAAAAGCTAAACAAATAAAAAACGAACACTAAATTTTTCAGGTGTTTCGTCGTCTGGCCTAACTTCAATAGTCAATCATTCCTTACTAAATGCGTTATGAATGGTGTGAGTGTTAAATTAAGAACTTATTTATAAGTTACTGAAAGATTTTTCAGCTTTCAAGCCTCTTGGAGCTACGGTACAGAGCACGAAACGGTCACCTTATTTTAACACTCACAAGATTCGGACCTAATTGTTCTGTAATATCGCACTAGATGGCGTTAAGTCGTAAAAAGAAATCTGACTAAGTGCGACTTCGGTACTACATACAATACAATTTAATCTATATATATAAAAATGAATTGCTGTTCGTTAGTCTATCTTTATATATATAAATCTTCTGTCCGTGTGTTAGTCATTGAACTCCTCCTAAACGGCTGGACCGTTTCGCTAATTCTTTTTTTGTCGAGTTCGTTATTGTCAGGAGAAGGTTCTTATGTAGGGTAGGGTAGGGTAGTGTAGTGTAGGGTAGGGTAGTGTAGTGTAGTGTAGTGTAGGTTAGGGTAGGGTAAGGCAGTGTAATGTAATGTAAGGCGGTACGTAGTTCGCCGGGACAGCTAGTATATATATAAAAATGAATTGCTGTTCGTTAGTCTCGCTAAAACTCGAGAACGGCTGGACCGAATTGGCTAATTTTAATATTGAATTATTTGTGGAAGTCCAGAGAAGGTTTAAAAGGTGAATAAATATGAAAACGCTCGGATTTAAATAAAATATAAATATGAAAACGCTTGGAATTAAATTAAAAAAAAATTTGGTTGACTTCACACACAACCTTCGAGTTTTTATACATACACTTCAGTATATTTTTTTGCTGTTCGTTAGTCTCGCTAAAACTCGAGAACGGCTGGACCGATTTGGCTAATTTTGGTATTGAATTATTTGTGGAAGTCCAGAGAAGGTTTAAAAGGTGAATAAATATGAAAACGCTCGGATTTAAATAAAATAAAATCCAAAAATAAAAAATCAGTCAAAAAATAATTGGTTTTAGGGTAGGGTAGTGTAGTGTAGGTGAAGGGTAGTGTAGGGTAGGGTAGGGTTGGGTAGGGTAGTGTAGTGTAGGGTAGTGTACGGTAGGATAGTGTAGAGTAGTGTATGTAGGGTAGGTTAGGGTAGTGTAGTGTTGGGTAGGGTAGTGTAGGGTAGGTAGTAACTGTCAAGTTCTCTAAAGGTGGGTATAAGATAATTTATGATTAGTTTCTTGGTAAAATGGGCTTATCTTAATAAAACTTTAATAAAAGCATTAAAAATTGTTTACTTTACGATACTAGGTTGGTTACTATTACCTAGAAAGCTGCAGTGAGAATTTAGGGTCAGAAGCATCGTTCCACTTAAAAACTTAGTGCGTCAACAATTAGACTAGTTAATTTAATTTGGATTAATTAATCCATTTGGGAATTAATTATACAGATAACAAACCAGGAATTCCTGTTTACGTATAAAAAATAAAATCATGAACCACCGGTAGCTATTTAATTATGCTAATGGTTGGATATGTGCGTAGGATTTCACAAGAGTATAAAAGACTTTTTACTACAAAATAAAGTTAGTTTACAAACAAGTGCTTAGAAAGAAACAGTTTTTACCAGTTAATGTGCATAGTGATTTTTCTTTCTTACAGAATACGCTCGTCACAAAAAGCCTGCACCCCAACCATGAATACCAACGACTTTCTTCACTTTATGGACCAACCAAATCTACAGAGTCGTATAGTAAAGGAATTTAACTCTATAATTTTGGAGCAAGGAGAAGAACAGAAAGGCTGTATCCCATTGGTGCATTACCTCTGTCGTAAGAAGCTCAATGATGAAGCAAACCAGGAAACAAGCTTTGTCGACGGTTACCGGAAATTCTTGTGCATCAAAAATCAATATGAGAAAGACCGTGACGTGTTTTGGCAAGCAGTATGGGACAACAAAGTCTAAATAATAGTGATGACGTGCCAGTTGATCGATCAGACCTATCAATATTGGTCTCCAAAAGAACGTTACACTTTAGTGAGTAAGAAATTTAGTGTTAAGACTTGGAAGATTATAATTTTTCCTTACTATACTTCAACTGTCTTAAGTTTAAAACAAAGTGGACCTAAGTACAAGCGGAGCCGTCTAATTTTTCACTATCAGTATACTGCTTGGCCTAGGGAAAAATTCGATCACCAACCAGACGCCTTTGTAGAGTTTTATAACTTTGTTAATCAAATGTAGGTCAAGTTGAAGAAACAAGTAGTTGATAAGACATTTCCTCCTATGCTTGTCCATTGGATCGAGGACATTGGCAGTTCTGATATATTTTGCGCGTTAGATATGTGTATCAACCAATTAAAAGCTACAGGAATCGTCTCATTGCCTCATACCCTCAAAAAAATACGACAGCAAAAATTTGGGTTCTTTTGCCGCTCTGATCTCTATGTATTATCCTACCAATTGGTCAAAGCATATCTTGATAACAATTAGCCCATCAGGCTCTAATGTAAGTTTTGTCTTTTCAATTTTTTATAGCTCATTTGACTGATTATAAAGTTTACAATGTATGTTTGAGTTTAAAGTTATTGTGAAATATGAATGAGCCGCTTTTCTTATGAACTATAAGCCAATATTGTAATTAAGAGCAATATTATAATTGCTATAGTAGAATGTAAGTATAATTTAATTAAAGTTTAATCATCTTAACTCAAGCCTGTTTCTTAGAAATTCGTATCTACTGCGATAAGTGTCTTTATAAATAAAAAAGTTTAATGGTTATGTTATTATTGATCCAGTCTTGGGGTTTAAATAGATATAAAGAATAGTTTATCACTTAGTCATTCCATGAAATAGACTATTAGCAGTGATTCATGACCCGGGAGTGTCATCCCTTGAATCTAATTGAATATAAGCGCCAGTTGACAGATACTTGTCTGTAGTCTTCCTCGATCGTCGTTACGTACAGTCGCATTGTTAAAAAATTAAAAATGCATTTACAAATCGAAGTGAGTGACCAAAAAGTAGCTGCAGTGAGTGAGGAAGAATTTAGAAGCAGAAGAAAATAATCCAATTACTTAGAAGCTGTCAGGTCGGAGCATAATTACATCATGTCACAGCCACTCATTGGATCGTTTGAGCACTTTTCAAAGCCAGAAAATTAAGAAAAAAATCGTTACTTCGACGTCGCCTACTGGGACAAAGCTCGGGTGACAATTACGCCTAAAGAAGGTGATACCGATTACATCCATGCTAATTATGTTGATCATTATGGAAGACCCAAGAAGTTTGTGGCGACTCAGAGACCTCTGAAAGAAACAGTTAATCAATTTTGGCAGATGGTCTGGGAGCAGAATTCACCGATTATTGTCATGCTAACAGGACTCCAGAATAATGGGAAAGAAAAATGTGCGCAATACTGGGCTGTTTTTCGTGATAAACAAGATATTTTTGAAACCACAGATTTTTCAATCAGAACAGTAGAGACCAAGAACGATTCAGGATACATTAGGTCACAATTTGAAGTTTATAATTCCACTACCGATAAAACCAGAGTGATACTACATTATCGGTACGTAGATTGGCCAGAGTATGGAGCACCTCCCAACAGTAAATCGTTTTTAAACCTTATTAAGGATGTAAATAACCAATATCGGAACGTTTTAAACAACGCATCGAGTGGACCAGCACCTGGACCTATTATTGTTCACTGAAGCGCTGGGATCGAAAGAACAGGAACTTTCTGCGCTATAGAATCTTGTATCTATCAACTAGCAAGAACCCGAGAAGTCTCAGTACCCAAAATTGTAATGCAGATACGCAAACAGCAGCTTTTAAGTGGTTTTAACTGTAGAACAATATGAATTTATTTAAAACTGTTCTGCATGACTTATTGCAGTTATTTGATACTTTTCCTATTAAAAGGAAATTCTTTTGTGAGCCTTGGCTGATGTATTTTACACCTTTGTTTTGATTATTTTATAAGGTTTAGAAAGTACATTCAATTAAATAAGTGTGACTTTGAAATAAAAACTGAGCCAATATTGTATTTAGAAGTAATATCATAATCGTTATTAGAATGTAAGCCGTAATTGATTAAAACTTTTGAAGTAATTGTCACTGTGATTTTCTCGAAAAAAAACGATGCGCATACCCCTCGTCTTTTTTTTTCAAACTATCAGCCTAATCAACCGAATGAAAAGAATAGTCATATTGTATTGTCATTCTAAAGCAAAAAATAGATCAAAGATGGCCTACATTCTGACCTTTTCATTGTTAAACCGATCTCAGTACCCAGATATGGGTCATATAAAAGGAAAATTATGTGCCAGTTTTCAGTACTCCAGTCTAATCTGTCACAACTTTAACTCCTGTAATTTTTCTTCAATAAATGAATTCTGCAAATATATTAAATATTTTTGAAAAAATGCCATCAACTGGCACTAATATATTCCATGAGATTGTTGCCGAAGGCTCTCTTGTACTTTTGGAACGAGTCAGTCAGTTTATAATGCCCTCAAACAGGTTTCTCCTGCAAGAAAAAAACTGCAGTGGACAGGAATGTGTCCACATGATTGCCTTCCTTCATACAGGGCAACTTGCAATAGATCTGATGGAAAAACTTTTGAATTTGGGCGCTAATATCAATGCCAAGAATCGAACTGGCAATTCGGTTCTTCATCAAGCTGTTTCTAGTGAAAACTACGACCTTGTTAAGTGGATGTGTGAGCACCCCACAATCGCCTTGGATGTTGTAAATCACACTGGGATGACGGCTTATCATATTGCGTTTGATTAGAATAATGAAAAGATGATGAGTATTCTTAGGAGCTATAGAGCTAATGCTACAATTTCGGAAGTTCATACGAGTGATGATAGTGATTAAATATTTTACCTCTTGTGTCAATTATAGGTTTAAATGTTTAGAGGTGGTAGAACAAATTAGTTGTTAAATAGCGTGTAAGTATAATATTGTATGTGCTCTGAAATCTTTCATTGCCCTTGTTATTTTAATAATAAAGTTATTACTTCAACTTAGACTTCTAATTTGACTCCCAGAAGCCTGTTTAATGTTTAAGGTCTTTGAAATAATGAAAACAGGGTTACATATTAAATTCTTAATTTTATTAGGCGTTTTAAAAAACAATACAAATTCCTTAGATAACTTTGGTATCTTTGATTTACTTATTAATTACGATCTCATTTAAAATCTCATAAATCTCATACTAACTTATTTATGACTAAATTTATTATAGAAAAAACTTTAATACTAACATGTATCTAAAAAAATTACTTGAGATTTGTTACAAAATAAAAAAAACACTTGTTTTATTCTTTAGGATAAGTTATAAAATAACAATACAAAACCAAATGACTAAAAATCAAATAGTTTATATCTCCCAAGCTATCAAAGCTGTTAAGCCTACTTTTTTTCAGTTAAACCTACGTTTTTTTGCAATAAATATTTATTAGTTTAAGTTATTTCATTACTTTTTATTTAACTATCAAGTGATAGTTTCTCCAAATCACTTAGCGCTAATACACATACGAGTAATTTAATTTTTCAAGAAATATTTGCACGTAAAAAATACAAATCCACTCATTATTTCATTACTCAAAATCAAAAAATTCTTCAATACACACACGGGAGATCACTTTTGAAAGAATTAGAATTCCGAGTTCAAATACTCTAGGTAAGGGCCATACGTCCTTAGTCATAATTTACGTGAGCACTAAGCTCAAATGTTATACCGATTTTAGAAAATTATAGGAGGAAAAAGACTCAAATAACTTATAAATTAAATAGTTCGATTTAAAAGATCTTATTTTTGCGCTACCGACTGAAGATAAAAGAGATAAGGTTTGACCTAAGTCTGATTCCGGTGAGGAAAAACCCCAATCGATATGAAGATAAAAATGTTACTAAGCGGCAATTATCTTGAAGAAAAGAACGTTAAAAACATCTCATTTCAAGTGTTTTGAGCGTGCTGATTAACACAAAATTTTGTAGTTAAAAAAACTTTATTTTAATTTTTGGAATTTCAACTTTTGATATCAAATTCATCCCTGTGTAAGTGACGATGTAGTCGAGGATGGTAAACGCAAACTCAAATAATGCCTATTCACTCTCGCCTTGAAGATCCCCAAATTGTAGGAGTCGGGAAACACAGACGCAGGCAAGGAGTTCCACTCCATCGCTGTCCGCACTGGACGTCCACTGCTCCTCCTCCCCCAAGGATCTCCATGACGACCGGTTCTGCACTGCCCGCATCCAGCGGCTTCCCGCGACCTTCACCAGGTCATCGGTCCACCGAGTGGGAGGCCTGCCTACACTACGCTTTCCGGTGCGTGGTCGCCACTCGAGTACTTTACTGCCTCAACGGCCATCTGTTCTACAAGCAATGTACCCCGCCCACTGCCACTTAATTTTAGCAATTCTGAGAGCTATGTCGGTTACTTTAGTTCTACTACGGATCTCCTCGTTTCTGATTCATATACATACCTAATGATAATGAAGCAATAGCAATGCAACACCCGCTTTTTGAAATTTTGATATTTTCGGCAAGGTTTCGGCGGAACCCCGGTATGAAGCTGTAGAATCTCTTATGTTGTTGTTGTTTTTTAATGAAATTGTAAGCGCTGCTGTATCGGGAGTAGAGCACGGCCATTCACGACTTAAACAAATTGAGGCAACGAAATGTGTTTGGGATATGAGAGGAGTTCGTGTTTGGGATTGAATCGTGAGGACTGTTGTAAACAGTCTTACCACCTCAGTGATTTTACCACTAAAACTAGTTATTTGGACCTTTTTACTTGTAGGTAAAATTTCAATCTTTTTATACAAAATGAGTAAATCTGGTGGCTTTATGAGCTTTATATAGTAGTATTGCAAAAACTTCTTCACGTAAATCTGGTGGTTTTAAGACATCCAGTCAGTTGTTAATTGTTATACTAAAACTCAGTTGGAAACATTGAAAATAAATGAACGCAGTCTGAGAGTTTTTTGGCGGGATTTGTGGTGGACGCATTCGTAGTTTTAGTGTGTTGTTTTTTCATTGTTTTCTGCTGTGATTTTGTTCAAGAAGTGGTGCATTTTGGAGAAAATCGTCTGGTGTATGTGAGCAATAAGGAGAGCAAGAAAATAAAACGAAGGAGGACGTGAGAACCCAACTTGCTCCGGGTGCAGTTTTATAGACGCCCAACAGCAACTGGGTGTTCCACCTCAGAATGTAGCTGCTGCAAATGCTGACAAAAACTTCAGAGAAGATTTGTAAAGCAAGATTAAGATGGGGATTGTCTCGGAAGGGCTTTTGTACCCGTGAGACGTTAAGGCTAAAAAAAAATGAACGCAGGCTTAATTTTGGCGGCGATAAATAAAAGTGACAGATACTTTTCATTTCTGCAGACTTTTTATATTTTACTTACTCATAAAGTAAAGAAATAGCAGTCTAAAAAAGTATCAAAAATGAAATTTGCTATTCCTGAAATATCGTGGCATAACAGAGACCCTGTTTTAAGTGTAGATTTTCAGCCAAAAGCCGAAACTGATGATCTATTGAGATTGGCTACTGGAGGGACAGATTCTCATGTTTTGGTAAGTTTTCTGCTCGTCTCTTCCTTTTATTACCTTATACAAATGTTAAGTAATTGTTCTTATACAAATTGAACCTGCTTAATTCAAGCTAAACAAGAAGTCCAATTATAACCTAAATATGTTGTTCTTTCCCCAGATATGGTACATATCGACGACAGACGCCGGCGCCGTCAATCTGGAAGTGGCAGCAGACCTGGCGCGCCACCAGAAGGCCGTTAACGTGGTGCGGTGGTCCCCAGACGGCCAGTTGCTGGCATCAGGTGATGACGAGTCCATTATTTTCGTGTGGCGGCTAAAGAGCGAGGAGCTGGCGCCAGCACAGCCCGAGGAGGAGCAGTACAAGGAGACATGGGTCATTCACAAGGTTTATGTCATGTGAAGTAGCTTTTTGGGTTGTTGGTTTTTTCAAGATTAATGGATTTCTCTATTTAATTTACTATTTGTTGATAGTAAATGAAAACATGTTATGTACTCAAATTGAACTGCTTATAGTACCAAAGAACTAAAGATAATTATTGTTAACCCATAAATATTTAGTATGCAGATACTGTACTTATGCTGAGAGGGTTTACTGGGTTGCATTTGAAATTGAGGGGGTTTTATTTGAGTTTTTCATGTAAAATTTGTGAATACTCTACTACGGTTATCCCCTAAACAATATTGGCAACAGACTCTCCGTGGCCACGTGGAAGATGTGCTGGACATCAGCTGGAGCGCTAACAGCGCCCACCTGGCCTCGGGCTCTGTAGACAACAAGCTGGTGGTGTGGGACGTGGCACGTGGAAAGTCTGGCTGCGTCCTCACTGACCACAAGGGATTCGTGCAGGGCGTGTCATGGGATCCGCAGGGGCAGCTTATCGCATCTGCTAGCACTGACAGGTACATTGAGTTTTATCATTTTGGTCCACTATAGGTAAGCCCTCGGTGTCATCTCACATGATAGTAAGTGACAATTATGACGAAGGTGGAAGGAGGCTTACCAAGATTCCCCAATGCAGTGGGGAACCGGTTATCTTATCTTGATGGTAGAACACATCAATTTTAATAACCTTGATATTTATTATTATTTTATTTCTACACTTTCTATGACTTTAGCTAGAGCTACAGAT
Organism: Coleophora flavipennella; assembly: GCA_947284805.1. NCBI lineage: Eukaryota > Metazoa > Arthropoda > Insecta > Lepidoptera > Coleophoridae > Coleophora > Coleophora flavipennella. Next base: position 15,433,534 of record OX369276.1, read on the forward strand.
CTTTTTATTTTGAGAGACTCATAACCTAATTGACCCTGAAATAAGAAAGTCTGGCACATCAGGGGTAGTAGTTAAAGAGGAAATACTTGGGGTTTCTAGTCCCTTGGCATTTCTGTGGCTTTACTAGATCATAGTTTACATAGTTCACATGATGAAGAGACATCTTTTTCATGTTTATAATATAAGTGTGATAGCAAGATGAGTCATTATAGTTTCAGTTTCATTGATATTTCGAATAATTTTAAAATTGGAGATATGATTGAAAAAATAACAACTAAAATGCTTTTGAATTTTCTGAAGGAGGGCAACTTAATGGACAGGAAATTATGATTAATTTTGGTGCATTCAACTAAGTACTTTATTGTAAATGTTTTGGTAATCAGAACAAATACCTCCCTAATATGTTTTCACAGAGTATTCCGCACCTTCGATGTAGCGACCAAGAAGGTGACATCACGCAGCAGTAAAGCTGTACTTCCATTCCCATCCACGCACCCGTTACACAACATCTGTGTTCGGCTGTACCAGGACGACACACTGCAGACGTACTACCGCAGACTGCAGTTCAGCCCCGATGGAATGCTAATAGCCGTGCCTGCAGGCCGGGTTGAGCCAGAGCAAGGGAAGTTGGATATGAAACCAATGAATGCAGTCTATATTTATACAAGATACTCTTTAAAAGTGTAAGTATAATGGACAAGATTTATGCAATTTTTGTTTTAATTTTATGTCGCGGATTTATTCGCGCATTTTTTTGAGAGAAATACATAGGTAATTACTTGTAGTAATAGGCACAGCAATCAAATAGTTAGGAATCTTCTAAATTTATTCATTATTAGTGTACTTTAGAATATGCAGTTGTTAAAATAACAATATTTTTTTCTAGTTGTTAGAATTGCAAGACAGTACAACAATTGATTCGAAAAAAACCCATTTCTTAACAAACATAGCTAAGGATAATAAAGATATAAGATTAACAGCTAGTATTTTTAAAATGCCAGGCTACCAAAACAAAAGACCTCTGGCCCTAGCAACCTACAACACGCGCACACTGCGAACCGACGTAAAGTTAACAGAACTCGAGGAAGCATTGAGCAGGTTAAGATGGGACATCGTAGGATTGTGTGAAGTTCGAATAGAGGGGGAGGACACCATAATCCTTAAATCCGGAAACTGTCCGAGGGTGGTGTCGGGTTTCTAGTCCACAAGACCCCCATTAACAATGTGGTCCGGATCAAGAGTGTTTTGACGAGGGTAGCGGTCGAATTGTAGGAATTACCAAACGGTATTCGCTGAAAGTTATTCAGGTATATGCACCGTCCGCGCAACATTCCGACGACGAAGTGGAGATCCTATATGAGGATATCTCTGGAGCTCTACATAATAGCTTCCGGACCCAATACACCATTGTTATGGAGGACTTTAACGCGAAACTGGGGTGAACTGATGGTGAGCTGAGAGTGGGGGCAATTTGGATATGGAGAGAGAAATGCACGTGGCCAAATGCTAGCCGACTTTATTGAGAGGGAGGGCCTTTTTATGATGAACTCCTTCTTCAAAAAGCCTAAAAAGCGAAAGTGGACATGGTTGCATCCCAATGGCATAACGAAGAACAAGATCGACTTCATCTTGTCGACGAGAAGGCAAATATTCAATGATGTCTCTGTGATCAACTCAGTAAAAACAGGAAGCGATCACCGAATGTTAAGAGGCACATTGAATCTAAATACCAAGCTAGAAAAATGTCCACTGATGAAGTCCACGCTCTGACCAGCGCCCATCCAGCTCCAAAACCCCAAGAACTTTCAGCTCGAGTTGCACAATCGCTTCGAATGCCTAGGTGACTGCGAGAATGTGGACGATTATAACGACAGGTTCGTGGAAGTTTTCCAACCTCATGGAAGAAATACGCAGATTGGTTTTGCAGTCCTCTGAAGACGTCAAAGCCAACTGACCAAGCTGAAGACTGAGGATGGCAGGATCATCTAAGACTGAATTGCTGGAAGAAATTGAGAAGTTCTACGGACAATTGTACACGACCACACATCTGCCTGTCAGCGATCTGGCTAAAGACCCAAGAGCTAGACTTACCCGACTCTATACCGAAGATATCCCGGACGTCAGCCTGTACGAGATTAGAATGGCTCTTAAACAGCTTAAAAACAATGAGGCACCGGGTGATGATGGAATTACGGCTGAACTTCTGAAATTAGGTGCAACACCGGTACTTATAGCTCTTCAGAAGTTATTTAATTCTGTTATACTTTGGGACAAACGCCTAAGGCATGACACAGAAGTGCGGTCGTGCTTTTCTTCAAAAAGGGCGACAATACCCTGCTGAAGAACTACAGACCCATCTCACTTCTGAGCCACATCTACAAACTGTTTTCGAGAGTCATTACAATCGTCTCGCACGCAGGTTTGACGACTTCCAGCCTCCCGAACAAGCCTTTTTCTGAAGAGGATTTAGTACTATAGACCACATACATACGCTGCGGCAGATTATACAGAAGACCGAAGAGTACAATCAGCTACTATGCTTGGCGTTTGTGGACTATGAGAAAGCCTTCGATTCGGTCGAAACTTGGGCTGTGTTACAGTCTCTCCAGAGGTGCCAAATTGACTATCGATATATCGAAGTGCTGAAGTGTTGGTATGAAAACGCCGCCATGTCGGTTCGCCTCCAGGATCAAAACTCGGAACCTATCCAGCTGCAGCGAGGGGTGAGACAGGGAGACGTTATATCTCCAAAACTGTTCACCGCCACCCTGGAAGATGTTTAAAAACTTTTGGACTAGGGTGGACTCGGCATCAATATTAACGGCGAGTACATCACCCACCTTCGATTCGCTGACGATATCGTGGTTATGGCTGAGAATATGGACGACTTAGGCACAATGCTCGATGACCTCAGTAGAGCCTCTCAACAAGTGGGTCTTAGAATGAACATGGACAAAAAATTATGTCAAACTTCCGTGTCATACCTACTCCTTTGAAGGTTGGAGGCTCTACACTCGAAGTTGTTACCGAATATGTATACCTTGGACAAACAGTCCAGTTAGGTAGGTCCAACTTCGAGAAAGAGATCAATCGTCGAATCCAACTCGGCTGGGCAGCATTCGGGAAGCTTCGCAATATCTTTACGTCCCAGATACCGCAGTGTCTTAAGACCATTTTCTTTGACCAGTGTGTTGCCAGTGATGACATATGGAACTGAGACATGGTCGCTTACTATTGGCCTCATAAGAAGGCTCAAGGTCACCCAAAGGGCAATGGAGCGTGCTATGTGATCGAATTAGAAACGAGGAGATCCGTAGGAGAACCAAAGTAACCGACATAGCTCTCAGAATTGCTAAACTTAAGTGGCAGTGGGCGGGGCACATTGCTCGTAGAACAGATGGCCGCTGGGGCAGTAAAGTTTTCGAGTGGCGACCACGCACCGGAAAGCGTAGTGTAGGCAGGCCTCCCACTCGGTGGACCGATGACCTAGTGAAGGTCGCGGGAAGCCGCTGGATGCGGGCAGCGCAGAACAGGTCGTCGTGGAGATCCTTGGGGGAGGCCTATGTCCAGCATTGGACATCCTTCGGCTGATATGATGATGATGATGATTTTTAAAATGAAAGCTATGTCATGATTCAGTAACAAAAAAGTATTAAGGAATAACATAAACAAAATTTCAAGTTACGGTTGTAATGAGTAAATAATTGATTAATTAATGGTTGCAGGCCGGCATGTGTCCTCCCTTGTGGCGACGCAGCCCTAGTAGTCCGGTGGTCGCCGCGCCGCTACGCGCAGCGTGCCAACGGGCCCGCCGCTGCCTTCCCCACTGGTTCCAGGCTGGTGTTAGCGGTGGCTACCAAGCGATCCGTGCTTTTATACGATACGCAGCAGAAGACGCCTATTGCTATTATATCCAACATTCACTACACTAGGTAAGCAACAAATTGTCCAATATACACTATACTAGGTATACGAAAAACTGTCCAATATACACTATACTAGGTAAACGAAAAACTGTTTAATATACACTATACTAGGTAAACGAAAATCTGTCCAATATACACTATACTAGGTAAACGAAAAACTGTCCAATATACACTATACTAGGTAAACGAAAATCTGTCCAATATACACTATACTAGGTAAACGAAAAACTGTCCAATATACACTACTCAGGTGTGCAGCACTGTCCAAGCGACAAACTTTTTCTATTATTCTTTCTCACATTTTAAATCACTATTTTATCCCTACTGGTGCTAAGCAGCGATGATGTCTATGATAGAACTCGACTAGACTCCTTCAAGGTCGACTCTGGGCTAGTGCTAAATTGTGTAAAGGTCCTCAACAAGGTGGGCCGACACAACAAACTGCAACTGGTCTGGGTCCCTGGACACGTATCAAAAAAAATATATTCAAAAATCTTATTCGTGGTAAACATGGTGATTTTAGATGTTGATAACATAGGAGCTCTGAGTACAGCATACAAATTAAAATAATAAAATTATGAAAAATAAAAATTAAGACAATATTGGTAAAATCTTATCTTAGGATGTCATTAAATAATGATTAAATTAGGAAATTGATTAAAAATGCTTGTATACTAAAAATTCATATCTAGAAGCCACCTAAATAATTTATTACACATTTGATTAAGATTCATTGTTTTGAATTGGTCTGGTACCTTGTTATATATTTTAACACACATACTATAACTGTTCTTTAGATAAAGTGATGTCCTTGGATAATGGCCTAGAGCTAATTTTAATGGGTGCCTCACTGCCCTTGGGTTGACTTCTGACACAGTTTTAAAAAGAAAGGAGGAGTAGAAGGCAATGAAGAAGCAGATAAACTGGCTAGAATGGGATCCAGAACCGAGGATAGGGCTACCAAGGAGCACTATTATAAGGGTATTGAAGGAACAGGCCGAGGAAAGACACAGATTGATATGGCTATCCAGGGATGGACATAAAGACTCTAAGCTCTTCATCAGTGAGGTCACCACAGGGGCAACCAAGTTCATTTGGAATAACAGCAGGACGCGCGTCAGGGCTGTAACAGGAGCGTTGACGGGCCACTTCACCACAAATGCTCACCTGCAAAAAATACACCTGCACAACCTGCAGGGCCTGTGGTGAAGATACAGAATCAATGGAACACTTACTGTAGCAAGCGTATGTACCTCCTAAGTGATGGCTACCCAAAACCGGAGGACTACAAGCACCTTCCAATCAGCGGAATTACTGCATTGATGCAGCACATCTTCGTAGGTTGGGGTGCAAAGGTTATAGGGGTAGACACAAAAGATCCCATTGGGTCGAAGTGTCGCTGCAACTGCGGCCCCCATTTGCAAAGATAAGATGATAGAAGCGGGTTCACGAATATTTCCCACAACACAATATCTTAGCATCTTAATGACAGAACACATCAATGCTGTAAAATTATTTTTTGGTGGCAAGACTTAGATAAGATGGGATGATGGCAGCTAGCCAGGCTGGCTTAGAAAATTACCTACCACCAACTAAACAGAGTCTTACAACGTTAGACGATGTCCACGCGGGCGAAGCCGCGGGCAAAAGCTAGTAAGGAATTAAGAAAAAAATGTTGACCTGCACAGACAGACAGATATAAGCTTCTAACACTCTTTTGCATTCATCATATTACGTCAGCCGAAAACTGAAACTTGTTGTGACTGTTCTCTTTAAAAAAAAACTAAACTAAACTAAATTATTTGTTGTGAAGAACCTAAACTATTAAACAGACACAAATTCTGCAATAAACAGTGCCTAATTTTTAATATTGTAAAATAACGATCACTACAAAGTGGACTTTGGAGTTTGGACTCAAGAAATTAACATGGCTGAGCTGGCTGGATCAGCTGACTAAATGCACAAATGCACAGATAATATTGTAATATTTCAACTAATTCATTTTACAACGTTTGGCACGTTGGTTGGAGCGTCGACGTTTTTACTTCTGATTAGCCCCAAGTGTTGTGGTTTCGAATCCTGGTGCTCGCTTAACTTATTTTTCTGATGACTACTTTTTCTGCTTTGATACTATCAAAATGAATACCTCAAAGGAGAAATTAACCCGGCCTGCGGTTTTTGCCCGATCGGCTGTAGCCTACAACGGTGACTCCTTGTGTTGCGTATAGACTCCGCAACGTTTAGAATAAGACGACATCATTAAGCTGGTAACGTATGTACATGACTTCTAAAGGAGCTTTGGCACCCGCAGCGATTGATAGCGAGTGGATCGTTCATCGCTTCCCTTAGTGTGAGAGTGTGTCAACAATTATATTCCGCAACGTTGTTTCTACTTGTGTAGGACAATTTGGCATCCTCCCATCTGCCCCGGACAGTGAGAACCGTCAGTTCTGACGCGGAAGCAGCAGCATGCCACAAACACGCGAAGTACGCCACACTTGAGCTGTTATACGCTTTCGTTCCCTTCGTGGTTGAAACGGCTGGCCCGTGGGGCATGGAGGCAAAGGCCTTCATAGGAGAAATTGGGCGCCGACTTAGAAATAATGGATTTGACTCCCGCTCCAGATCCTTCCTGAACTATAGCAATATAGCGTAGCAATGCTGCTAGCCTCATGGGGACCTTTGCACCAGGAGTCCAGGAACGATTATGGATGGATTATTTTAATTATTTATTATTAATTGACTTGTTACGGCCTACTAAAGGTTTTCACAGTTGTTATTTATTAATAAAATGTACAGCTACTTAATTACACAAGGTTAAAAAAAACTAATGGTAACAGATCACGATTTACAGGTTTCGCTACATCACTCTAACATATTATACATTTCAAATTGAGCGGACAATAATGAGCAATACTTTTCGTAATCAAGCAAATATTAAAGCTGTATCACGGAATGAATCAATCGTCTCTTCCAGACTGACAGACCTGACGTGGTCTCCAGACGGCCGCACTCTCGTGGCGTCCAGCACGGACGGTTTTTGCTCTGTCATCATGTTCAGCGAAGGGGAACTGGGAGAAGTCCTCCCTGAAGTGGCAACCACACCTGTATCCCAAGCTTCAGGTAAATAACCTTATCTTAGTTCTCTGTGGACCGTTGCGGTAGTAAAGTTCTTGAGTGAAGACGGCGCACCAGAAGACGTAGCGCAGGCATGCAAAGGGTCCTAGGTGAGGGTCGCGGGAAGCTGCTGGGTGCGGGCACCCCAGGACCGGTCGTCGTTGAAATCCTTGGGGGAGGCTTTTGTCCAGCAGTAGATGTCTTTCGGCTTATATAAATATAAAATAAAGGAATTTTATTACATAAATAAATATAATAAATAAATATTCTCGGACAAATCACACATAGTCATCTGGCCCCAAAGTAGGATTGCCTGTGTTATGAGTTACCAGAGACTGATATACATACTTATGTACGTTTAAATACATACATATATAGACCCAGACACAGAGCAAACAAATCTGCTCATCACACAAATGCTTGCCCTGGGTGAGGATCGAACCCACAACCCTCGGATCAGTAGTCAAGGGCACTAACCACTGAGCCACCGAGTCAGTCAAACACATTACAGACAGCAAACATCCATATTAAAATAACTAGCTTTTTACCACGACTTCGCCCGCGTGGACATCGTTTATATGACTGTTTTTGAGGGAGAGTGGTGCTCGAGCCGCATGCATAACCTGTATTATTGGTCGCCACAAGGCTCGCCGGTTTTGCGGCGACCAATAATACAGGTTAAAATTTGATTTTCGGCTGCAGATATACACTAAACAGCAAAATTGCCTCACTCCTATACAACAAATACCGTTAGGAACAATAACAGGTAGCTGGATGAATTTTTCACAGAATATGTTATTATTGGGAATTTACTAACAAATAATAAAAAAAAGTAAAACTGGGGTCCCCATACGAAAAAGTTTTTTGTTATTGTTCTATCGTAAAAAGCGTGACACTTGCTAAGATTGTAGTACAGTCGACATCTTTACAATTGAGTGTTTAAAAAATTCTTTACATTTAAATAACTTTACACACTACATGAAAAAAACATGTTTATAATAACGCGCATAACAGTTTCATCTTTTCACTTAATACACCCCTCCAAAGCCTCCCTCAAAGATTTCCACGACGACCGGTTCTTTAAAACATTTTTAGGAAAAACAATGTTCAAACGTTCAGTAGTTTTGAAAGACATTATTATCATGTGGGGTATCGTTGAATAGATACCCCACATGATAATAATGTGAACAAAAAAAATCACCCACAACTTTACATATTTTATGTAGAGGAGGTACCTTTTATTTTTCAAAATGGCGGCTACTTTTTTGAATTCTGACAACGGATTCGTGATAAGGGACCTCAGGGACCCCCAGATATCGATTTTGGAAGCAATCGGTTCAGTAACTAAAAAGTTCAAAATGGCGGCCATTTTTTTCAATTCTGACAACGGATTCGTGATAAGGGACCTCAGGTACCACTGGATATCAATTTTTGGAAGCAATCGGTCCAGTAACTAAAAAGTTCAAAATGGCGGCCGCTTTTTCAAGTCGGGCAACGGATTCGTGTCTAAGTGACCTCACGGATCCTCAGATATCAATTTTGGAAGCAATCGGTCCAGTAACTAAAAAGTTCAAAACGGCGGCAACTTTTTTCAATTCTGACAACGGTTTCGTGATTATCTCAGGGACCCTCAATTTTGGAAGCAATTGTTTTAGTAACTAAAAAGTTCAAAATTCCAGCCACTTTTTTCAATTCTGACAACAGATTCGTGATAAGTGACCTCAGGAGACTTCAGATATCGATTTTAGAAGCAATCGGTTCAGTAATTAAAAAAATTAAAATGGCCGCCATTTTTTGATTCTGACAACGGATTCTTGATCAGAGTTCTAAGGTTTAATTTAAATGAAAGAAAACGCCATTACGTATAAAAATTACTTCACTAGTGTAAAATCGATATTTGAAGGTAAATATCGATTTTACACTATTGAAGTAATTTTTCTACGTAATGGCATTTTCTTTCATTTAATTGTCAAGTATTGTGGCAACCCTTGGTACTGTGATCAGTGACTCGTGAAATCGGCGATGACGCGATTATTATAGGCGTTGGACGACTGTATGGATTCTTAGACTGTGGTTTTACCATTCACCATACCAAATTTTAGCTTCATAGGTGTAATAGTCTTTGAGAAAAACGGCTACCGACAGACAGACATACGGAAATGGCGAAGCTTTAAGGGTTCCTAGTTTGACTACGGAACCCTAAAAAAACATTTTTCTGTCGCTCGTGTTGATATCTTTTGCTTGAAATAAATTGGTATGATGGTTATTGTTGTGTTTGGCTGTTTGCGTCTACAACAATCCTTGGAGCAATTACATACATTCCTTTTAGTTGGCGTAGCTATACTTTAAGTATATTTTATCTTGGATACCGGACATCCGGTTCTAATTTCGCTTTGGCAACACGCAGATTCGTATTCAGCGTAGTCGAAATACACTAAAAACGTTGTTACCACATTGTTACATGAAATGCTTCTTGCATTTTGTAGAGATGGATTCTAGTCATGGGCTTGGTCTAATTTCTTAATGTGCATTTCAGAGCCGATGGAAGTGCAGGATGAGCCAGCAGAAACAAAAGACGAGCTAAAGAAACCCGACGATCCCAAACCGACGACACCCAAAATCAACTCCTATATGAAATTCAAAGCGCCCACAGAGAAATCACCAAAAACATCAAAAACCAATGGCAAGAAAGACAAAACTCCTGTCAAACTAGACGTTCTGGTCGAAACAGCCATGCCGTCCTGGTCCGATAACTCCAACAGTGACATTGTCAAGTCTGCAGAGAAGGAACAACCTCCCATAGAAATCATGGAAATCGAAGACAGTACTGAAGATATGAAGCTAGTTTATGAAGACACTCTGAACACATCTCAATCACCCGATATAATCGAGAATTCTGATAAAGCAACTTCTAATATCACAGAAAAACCTGGCTCGCCCGATACAAAAGATACTGTAACTTTAAAACCGGTACATACTCCTCCAAGTACTAAGAACTCATCAAAATGTAACACTCCAAAAAGCAAGACATCGCCAAACCAGTCGAACACGCCTACGAATTCCAAACACTTGTCACCGAAGCAAGTGAACATGGAAAATGGTAGTGAGTTTATGAAGCAAGCTAAGGTGATGGATGTAAAGGAGCCCGCAGGGAAAGCAGTTCAGAGTCCAAAGGTGCCTCGGAGAGTCAGCTTTGTTACTTTGTCCAGCCCTAAGAATAAGAAGAAGTGTTGACAGTGCAGTGGTACCACGAAAGTGTGACAAGGTATTATAGTTTATTATAGCCTGCCTGAAAGCAAACCTCACTAATTTTTTTGATTTAAATACTGAAGAAAGCATAAATCCTTTAAGAGCGTATTCACAAATAGGTTCCCATACAAACTGATAATAACTACTACTTGAAAATGGATGGGCCGATTCTAATCAAACTTTATACACATAAGCAAGTCACGAAATTCTAGTTTGTGTATGAAATTTCATTAAAATTGGCCCATCCATTTTCAAGAAGCTGTAATTTTATGTTTGTATGGGAAACAGTTTTGCGAATACGCTCTTAAACAGCATGGTCCATATAAACAAAATGAAAGATTTTCCTACACTCATGCTCCCATGGTTTGCTAGTTGACACTGGACACAGATTGATTTCAGTAAGATATTAAAATGTTATTCAGTCTCATGAATGGGCTGAATAACAAGATCCACGGCACTCAATGCTACGTCACACGCCTGTGCCCACAACGATCAAAACTCGGCGCTGCTCTAAATGGCACGGTTGAGTCTGGCAGAGAGGTACCCTGCGGTCATATCAGAAAGATTCCTCCCGGTACACAACCTTTCCGGGCCGACATAGAAGTCTTTAAACAGACTCCAGACTCAGATTGGCTGGAGCCTCTCCCCATACTATGGCAACCCTTCTGTCCCAACACCTATACGCGCGAGGACCAATACAGTCCTGGCAGCAGAGTATCCGGGTAAAATTTAGCCAAGATCGACTCGCTAAGAAGAATTCAATCTCAGCTGACCAATCGGAATTTTAGCATCTCTGTGGAAGACTATATTTATGATTTTATAGGTGATAACCATTTTAAGGATACTAATGTTTTAATAGACGGATAAAATAATACGACTTTATTGTAAGTAAACATTTATAATAAATATTTACAATTCAATGCATACTTCATTATCACATTTTAAATAAAAGGGGGGCATGTATAATGTAACAAAAAAATATTTATTAATACAAAGTGTCCATACTTACCTAACTCTGACACGTCCACTTGTTTTACAACAAAAGAAAAAAAAACTTAAAAATATGAAACACAAGTTTCCTTATTTGATTATTTGTCATAACAGGTAAAGGATCAAGTTTTCGCAGTCATATCCCTTGTTGTATGAGATTTATATTTTAACGTCTCTTCGTACTAATTTGAGAATAATAAAGATCTTTAGTTTTTTTTTAATTTATAATCAAACTATTTTTAAAAGGCAGAAGATACTGCACTACTAAATAAATGCGTTTTTCGTTACAAAATGCTAAAGTTGTTCTGGTGATCTCGAGTAACTTCGTAAGCTTTGAAAGGAAGGAAAGAGTGTCAGTCTTGTGCTACGTTGAAGTCAGGTTTTTCAAACATTTTTTTTCTTGGTGGTAATATACCTCAGATTGACGGTGAAATATCTCAAATGACGGTAATATAACTCGGATTTATGGTAGCATATCTCAGAACGGCGGCAATATATCTCAGACTGACGGTAATATGTATGTGTCAGGATGACGGTGAGATGATGATGACGGTTGCGTAGCGTAGTGGACTAGTGCCGTGTGGAGGACTATCGGTAGAGCCTCGCGAAGTCGCGCAGTAGTCGCGTCAGCTCCTTGCTTTTCTCAGTTCTGCAAAAGAAGAATGGTTTTGTTATAAGTAAACCGGCGGATTCTACATAACGGCTGCGACATCTATTCACTCAACCAGTGCTTCGTATATAGTTACGACCGAATAGGTTTTCGCCCTTGTATAAAATCAGTTATACGAATCGGAGAACACACACCGGAAGCACAGTATATATATTAGCCGGAAGGGAGTTTGTAGCACGACTTATGGTTTTGTAAGGGCGTGGGTTTAAAAGCTTCGTGCTTACAGTTGAGTAGAAAGAATTTATTTATATTAGAAGTAAAAGACCCGTGATGGGTCTTTTAGAGAGTATCCAAGTATTGAATAATGTTATTTATTTGAAAGATGGCAAAATGAATCGAGTTTTAATCACATATGTCAGCGCATGCGTGAAAAAATAAATAGATGGAATGTGAAAAAGAGGTCGAATGAAAGAAGAACGCATAACAGTGTACCGCGTTACAAGCTTACTCTATAGCAGCAGTTGTTCGCATGATAAACGATAAAGCAAAACGCTTCTTCCTTATACTATAGGTGTAATGTCAACGGAAAAAGTATGGAAACCCTACCTGCGCCTGGTCGTCCGATGACGGAATGGAGAAGGAGATATGAGGCCGATAAGATCCCTGGGCACTCCCTTCGAAATGAACTCTATAGGCGACTATTTGGCGAGACTTTGGAGCTTGTGTGATACAAGTTCATCGTCGCCCAGGAGTTTCCTGGCGACTATGATCCAAAGCATGGTAGCTGTTGCCTTATTTTCCTTCTAAAATGAGGTCATCTATTGTGTTGTAAGGGAGACTGGGAAAACTTGATTGCATATCAATCAAATGCGATGCAATTTTATCGTTAGCAACGTTTAGCCAGTCCCCCGCCCACCCGTAAATAATAATAACGGTGCCAACGCGTCACTTACCCCATGGCGTACTGGTGGAACTGCCAGCACTGCGCCTCCGTGGCACAAGCACTGCGGTCCCGCGGCAGTCGTTGCAATGCTGCCAGTAGCCAGTCCCCGCCCATCTGTGTAATAATCATAGGTTAATTATTTATGAATAAAAAAACCGGCCCAGTGCGATTCTGAGTTACACAAACAAGGTTCCGCACCAAAACTAGTATATACTTAGTAAAAAAAAGTATTGAAAACTATATCGTGTGACATACCAAAAAAAAAGGCTTGTTGTGAGAATCTCAAATATATTTATTTCTTATAATTTTAAGATAAATAGTTATGAAGTTATTTAAGAAAATAGGCAGAAATTGACCATCCCTCCCCCCCTTAATCTACGAAACTACTGGGCCTAAAATCTTGAAAAAATCACAGTATGTAGGTCACTCGATAAGTTTTGAGATGCTCGAAATTAAAAAATGGAGCGCACCTGTTGTCTTACTAACTTATTTAAAAATAGAACGTAAGTAGCCAATTCGCTCAATTTAAAATAATTTTCAATAAACCTAAAAGCTTTTAGGTACAAGCATTTTACAATCAAAGTACTCGTCAATACGAATCAAACGAGCCCAAACTCGATGGGGTTGTGTCGTTTTATTTCGGAGTTCCTATGGCCACCTTCCAGCTCCAGCATCAGATCAGCTTCATATCATCATAATATTGCATTGCCACGCGATACACATATGCATGCAAAATTTCAGCTCAATCGAATACCAGGAAGTGGGTCAAATTTTACTCGCAAGATTTCATTGCAGACACTGGGACAGGTGAAAATAAATAGCTTGTAACTTCCAGCTCCAGCATCAGATCAGCTCCATGTAATCATAATATTGCACTGTCGCGCGATATACGTATGCCTACAAAATTTCAGCTCAATCGGACACCGGGAAGTGGGTCAAATTTCACTTTCAAGATTTCATTACAGACACCGGGACAGGTAAATAAAAGCTTGTAACATAACAATGTTCTAGTCATTTTACTAAGACTATTCCCGCGATAAAACGAACGCTGAAGATGACTACAGAAGCGTTCATCCGCAAAATGCAGTAACTGCAGAAAACGTGGACGACAGAAATGTGTTGGTGCGAGAAGATCCAGGAATAACATATACGGACATCGAGAAGATCATATGAACTTGTTCGGGGAGCGTTAATATAGTTTTATATCAACATCTTGGAGTAAGGAATCTTTGTTATTTGTGGATTCCGCGTTTGCTCTCCGATCTGAAAAACAGGCTCGTGTGGATTGGTGCCGTGAAATGCGTCTGCGATTTGAGAACAGGTCATCGCGACGTGTTTCAGAAACCATCGCAGGTGACGAAACATGGATCTATCAATATGATCCGGAGATAAGGGGCGGGGAATGGTAAATTTTCGCCTATATTCTTAAATAACATTTACCTTCAAAATCTTTTAAAACAAGTATTTGAGATCTTACAAGATCTTTATTAACATCCAAAAGTGGCCCCCATGTTTAAAATTCATTTATTTACGTTACACACTCACACTTTGGGTCACACATATGTGTACCAATTTCAACTCAATCGGTCCAGTAGTTTCCGAGCAAATTGGCTGTGACAGACGAACCGACAGACAGACACGCGAGTGATCCTATAATGGTTCCGTTTGTACCTTTTAAGGTACGGAACCCTAAAAGTTACATGGCATGAGCCTGGCGAGCTTTTCCATCATGCAATGAGTTCTCAGTTACTGAAGTACTTAGTCAAGCATTCGTATCGGTATACTGCGGCCGGCCAGAGAATGCTGATTTGACATATGCTAGTTTGACGGAACTAGTGATGTGCCCCTAGACATCCATAGTAAATACTTTGTACCTATCATGTAGATGTAACATATAACGAAATAAAATAACCATTACCAAAATAGAGTTGCCAAACCCGAGGCTAAATTGTACTTTGTGGACCGTCGATTTTAGGAGTGGTAATGGGTGAAGGAGGTGGAAAATAAGAAAATTTGTGTGGCGGGAAACTAATTATTCGTCAAAATTAGGGAAATTTGTTGTGTTGCGGTTGAATATTTATTATTGCCTTGCAATCGAAGTGAAAAGCAGAGTGTAAAACTCGAGCATGAAACCCATTTTACCATCGACGTGACTATCCACCCTCGCCGTACCGGCTCGTTTTGCTAAATGAACGGCTTGGTTAAAATGGCTTGTTTTATTCTCTTGTTTCACAATCTACTATTGTGATTGCTTAAACAATTAAACATATCACTTTTATGCCTGAAACTTTTACGGTTGGTTAATTGACGCAACAAGAAATAATTGTTTGTGTGGTAATGAATTATTCATAATAGTTACAAATACGTTATCAATGGTTACATGTGGTAACATCACTATTATTAAGAAGAAATTACCATAGAACGTAATCGTTTTACAAACGTTTCATGTAATTACAAAATACACATTCTGTTGTCTATAAACATTAACATAAAACTAAATATGTGTTCCGTTACTATTGTTTAGTAAAAAAAAGTTTTTTTCATAATATACCCAGGTTTACGAAGTAACTAGTATCTCATCTGTGCCTAAGTGAATTGTACTACAATAAGACGCCAATGAATGATAGTGTATCATCATATCAGCTCATATACGTCCCCCCTGGGGGTTAGAGCCTACCCTAAAATAGGGTGATCGGGCCTTGCTTGCGGGCCCAGTGCGAGTTGGTCGACTTCACACACAACCATCAAGTTTCTTCGCAGGCGTGTGCAGGTTTCCTCACGATGTTTTCCTTCACCGTAACAGCGTCGAATAAACGTACATATGAAATTGAAATTCGAAAACGCATTAGTACGTGGCAGGGTTCGAACCACGACCTCACGTAAGAAAATAGTGGCCCTAGCCTTTACGCCAGCGACGCTCTTGTACTGGAAAGTGTATAGTTAAACACAATGACGTAAGAGCACTGGGGCTCAGTGTGTCTTGTGATGCTTTTGACAACGGCTTACACCGTCTTGAAAAAAACAGGTCACCTGTCGCCGCCACCACAGCAGCTCGGAGAGCACTTCTGCCACTTCAGCCAGCATGTAGGAGTGTAAGTATAGACAGGACGCCTCCATCAGCGAGTACACTATGTTTTCGCCGTACGTGTTCAGTACTTCCGTTGCTAGTGCTGTGGACAAAATGAACTATTAGAAAAATCTCTTCTTCAAGTGAAAGAGAGATACATAAAGCTGTCCTATTTCTTTCAATAGGTGTCGTTAGAGCCGACTAAGGAACTCAAACCGGAGGATGGGCAACAGCGTCTTTCCGTGACTTGCAGCCAATCTGCAACAACACTGCGATCGCCAACCCGCCTGCCAAGCGTGGCGATTACGGCAACACCCCCCCAATGATCGACACAAACAAAAAACGGTCCCTAGTCCCCGGCGGCCCCGCTATTCCTGGCTCCGGTAACGGCGAGGCATGGGGTGTGAAGAATCCCCGGCAGATGCCAGGCTACCAAACGTAGTGTAGGCAGGCCTCCCAATCGGTGGACCGATGACCTGGTGAAGGTCGCGCGAAGATATGCTGGATGCGGGCAGCGCAGAACCGGTCGTCGTGGAAATCCTTGAGGGAGGCATATGTCCAGCAGTGGACGTCCTTCGGCTGATATGATGATGATTATAAGAAAACCGGCCAAGTGCGAGTGGGACTCGCGCACTGAAGCCTCCGTACCACACCTTTGGATACAGAGCCCTAAAAATATCAACGAGTACATCAATATTCATTGCAATTAACGAGACCGATAGTAAAATAATTTTCTAGGGTTCCGTAGGCAAACTAGGAATTTATAGTTTTACCATGTATGTCTGTGTGTCGGTATATCATAACCGTTTTTCTCAAAGCCTAATACAGATATAAAGCTGAAATTTAGTATGTTTATATTAATCTGTGACTTCTATAAAGTTATGGAATAAATACCGGAAAAAAATAATTTAAGGGTACCACCCCTATATGTAAAGTGGGGGTGATTTTTTTGTTTACTTACCCTATCGTGTGGGATATCGCGTCTTTTAAAACTACTGAGGGTTTACTAAAATCATTTTTCCGATAAAATAAAACACAGTTTTCAGTGGTGATTTTTGTTAAGAGTTGCGCGTCTCCGCCCCTACCAGCTAAACTGCAATTTCAGGAAATCTGAAAGGTATTGAAAATTAATTAATTTAAAAATTAAAAGTTTAATAAAACTAAAAACCGACTTCAAAATGAAATTCACTCAAAAGTATGAAATAATATTATTATACCTACTTAACTACACACCATTAAACAACAATAACGAAAACTTACACAGTTATTTACGTATCAAATGTTTTACATTCGATGGTTTGCTGACACCGACCTCAAAAAATTAAGCCCCTAATTTAACTCGTACCCACCTTTGATTTCTTTATTGTTGGTTAATGTTGTGTATTTGAACAATAATAATATTATTCCATACTTTTGAGTGAAATTCATTTTGAAGTATGTTTTTAGTTTTTTAAATTTTAATTTTTATTTTCTTTATTTTTAGTGATAATGCTATCTATCTAACAACGTTAAAGCCCACCTACTCACCAATAGGAATTATCAAATCATAATACACGTGTTTCATTAACAGATACAGAGTCCTGTGACTTCCATCATCATCATCTCAAAGTTAAGGAGTTAAATCGTCCATCATCAGCTCACCTGAATAACCTGAAAGAATACAACTACCGGTCTATGCATACCTACGTATATATCTAAGTATAATATTGAGAGAATTTTCCTCCAACTCCTAACCGTTACGGAGTTGTACCTTCCTTCATCAGCTTATCAACATGAGATGATGACTAACAGACGCAAGTATTTTAATAGCAGAAAACATATGAATCACGTAATAAGTGCCTATAAAATTTGAGGGTTGCCCTCGATTTTCCTGGCATTCCATTATCAGATCCTGACTTGGTGACAATGGGACCCCCTCGGGAGTATACTCTTTCGGAATTTTGAAAATTGGTCCACAATTGACGGAGAAATCGGTGAACATACATAAAATAAAACCGGCCAAGAGCGAGTTTAACTCGCGTGGAGAAAGTTCCGTACAATGCCAAAGTCAAATACAATATATCACATTTGAAATCCTCACAGTAAGACGCGAGTTATTTTTTTTATTATTAAAAATTTCAGTGTGTTTGGCTGCATCTCACCTGATGGTAAGTGCCGATGCAGCCGAGGATGTAACACGCAAGCTCAAAAAGTGCCTATTCACTCTCGACTTGAAGATTCCTAAATTTCTCTAAATTAAAATTTTCGGGGAATACAGACGCCGGAAGGGAATTCCACCCCTTGGCCGTTCGCATGCTGAACGAAGAAGCAAAACGCTTCGTGTGTAAAGGTGGAACATTGACGACAAAGGGGTGGAACCGGCCTCCGCACCTGGTCGCCCGATGATGAAATGGAGAGGGAGAATGAGGTCGTGAAAGTTCAGGACACACTCTGCGAAATGAATCCTGTAGAACACCGATAGACAGGCGACTTTGTGGCGATGCTCGAGGCTTAAGAGCCTGTTTAATACAAGTTCCTCGTCGCCAATGAGTCTCCTAGCGCGTCGGTCGATAGAATCCAAGGCATATAGCTGGTAACGAGCCGATCCGTCCAACAAGTGAGAGCAGTACTCCACACAGGTAACTACTACTAGCGCAATCTAATGGTGTTTTAGTGAACTAATTTTTTTAAATAAAAATTTTTGAGTGTTTGGCTGCACCTTACCTGATGGTAAGTGCTGATGCAGCCGAGGATGTAACACGCAAGCTCAAAAAGTGAATACTCACTCTCGTCTTGAAGTTTCCTAAATTATACGAATCGGGGAATACAGACGCTGGCAGGGAATTCTACTCCTTGCCCGTTCGCATAATGAACGAAGAAGCAAAACGTTTCGTGCGTAAAGGTGGAACATCAACGACAAAGGGGTGGAATCGCCCTCCGCACCTGGTCGTTCGATGTTGAAATGAAGAGGGGGAATGATGTCTTGCAAGCTTCAGGACACACTTTCCGAAATGAATTCTGTAGAACACCGATAGACTATTTTCTATTATGACTAGAACCATTTTCCGTAGGTGAACGTATTACATTGAGTTTCTATTGATAGAATTCTTATAGGTTTTCCTGTAATCTACAAGCAATGAACTATATATATTTTTTATTTTAGGTTCAGTAGTTTCGGAGAACAGTGGGGGGAATGGTCAATTTTCGTCTTCTTTCATGAATAAAACCAAAACTATTTATTTTAAAATTTATACAAAAACATATTTAAGATCCTGATAACGAGCCCTTTCATTTGATATATGACACAATAAGGTTTCCAAAACTTTTTTAATTTCCTAATTTGTCCCCTGAAAATAACCCTTATTTAAAAAAAAAAATTATTTACTTTGCACATCTGTGTTTGGGTCATAGGATTACACTATCCTACCAAATTTCACCTGATTTGGTCCAGTAGATTCGGAGGAAATGGGCTTGGACAGACGGACGGACAGACAGACAGACGCACGAGTGATCCTATAAGGTTCCGTTTTTTTTACGGAACCTAAAAATATACAGTCGAACATATTACCTCCTCCTTTTTTTGAAGTCGGTTATAAAGGAAAATTATTACGGTCAAGTAGGCTCTCCTAGTTTACGAGTAATAAGTAGTCGATCAACTTAAGATGTGCAGTTGGATTTGTAAAAGTTCATAGATTTCCAATAGAAAATGTTCTATACCAGTGGTTCTTAACCTTTTAGTCATGAGGGACCATTTTACCAAATGTTTGTCTTGCCGGGGACCACCCAGCTGGTTTACCTAAAATACTTAAATTAAGGGTAATGTGATAAAGAAAACAAACACAATTTTATAAATAGTACTCGATATTTGTTATTTTCCAAAAATCGAAAAGTTAAAGATTTTAATTTAATGAGATTTTTGTGACTGCATACTCTTAACTAACTTCTGTATTCTCGGTTCCGTGTTACTTAAAGCTAGACGCATGTCGGCAGTGGCATCTAACAGGTTGCGATGCTTGTTTTTAATAATTAGAAGCGTCGAAAACCCCTGTTCGCACAGATACGTTGATGAAAATAAAGTTAGGTAACGTATAGCAATGTCTCGAATCTTCGGGAAAGAAATTGCTTTTTGGTTCCAAAAATCTTCAAGAATAATAAGGAATGATTCGAAGGTATCTTTCAAGTTCGTGTCATTTTGCAATTCAATCACCTCTTCTTGAATTTCATCAGAGACTTCGGAAACGTTAACAATTAAAGGATTCCGAATCAGTTTCTGAATACTCTTGTCCTCGCAGTCAGAAAAATAGCGATTGAATTCACTTTTTAAATTAGTCAAATAGAGCATAATATTCTTCTTTAATGTCTGCACCTATATATATTATTAGGATGGCTTCGCGGACCATTAGAATGCCTCCAGGGACCACCAGTGGTCCGTGGACCACCGGTTAAGAACCAATGTTCTATACCAAGTGCAAAAATAACTTTGTTTTAAAATATACATTTATTAATTAAAGATTACAAAACCTACTTTGCGCAAGGTCCGACACGCACTTGGACACTTTTTAGGGTTCCGCACCTCAAAAGGAAAAAACGAAACCGTTATAGGATCACTTGTGTGTCTGTCTGTCACATCCGATTTGCTCGGAAACTACTGAACCGATTGAGGTGATCCTAAGACGGACATGTAACGTAAATGAATTAATGGCCACTTTTGAGGGGTAAATTAGAAAATGTATTTTTTTTTCGCAAACTACATATATCGTTTGACATATCAAATGAAAGGGGTTGTTGTAAGAATCTCAAATACATATTTTTTATAATGCAAGTTAAATAGTTTCGATGTTATTTAAAAAAATGGGCGAAAATTGACCATTCCCCCGCTTATCTCCAAAACTACGGGGCCTAAAATTTTGGAAAAATCACAGATATGAGGTTCAATGCATAGATTACAGATTTCTAGGGTCCGACCGTTTAGAAACTAGCGACACCTAGTGGGATCTATTAGTATCTTTTACATAGTTAATTAACGTAGTAATACGACAACAACAATTAGTTCCCTTTTACTTATATCTAGAGATGGCGCTGTAGACGAAATAAAGTTTTTAGTAGGGAACCCTTAGTGCGCGAGTTTGAATCGCACTTGGCCGGTTTTTTATTTAGTTCGGGATCTTTAGCACCAGTCTTGACTCACAATTGGTCGGTTAGGTAAGTAACTATGTATTTTCACCAAAACTTACTGAAGTTCATTTTTTTTACAAATGTATATTACATATGTATTGTTTTAGTTGGATACTCGTGCACTACCAGTTTTTATGCTTTTGACTCCAAACACCGGATTATCTGAAAGAAATCGCTTTGAGCGATAAGACCGCCCAAATTGCACCGCTATAGTACGCTCATAAGATTTTGTTTTAAATTGTGCTTTTCTTTAAATTTTTAAGTTATAGTTGTTAAGTTTTACATTGTGTTTATTTTTAATTAGTGTGTACAATAAAAAGATTTATCTTATCATATTAGTAAAGTAGGCTCCAAACATTACGCGCTAACGAAAAGGCAAGTAAATTGTCTTTGCTTACATAAAAGCTACAATTAGACACACCAAATGTACACCTACTTTCCTATACCTACTAAGTTTGTGTGTCACGCAAGTAAAGTAAAGTAGATACCAACCGGCGTGACGCAGGACGGGTCTTTTTTTATTATTCACAATTGGTAAGCCTTTGACATCATCTCACCTGATGGTAAGTGACCATGATGCCGAAGATAGAAGCAGGCTTACCAAGATTCCCCAACGCAACTGGCTATCCTATCTTCACGCCGGTACACATCTATTCTGTTAACATTGATGCTTGGCAGCAAGAGCAGCTAGATAAGATATTGGTAGCTAGCCAGGCAGGCTTAGAAAATGCTCTTCCACCAACCAAAGCGAGTCATACAAAGTTAGACTCCACTGGGAATCGAACCTGCGACCTTCTGATGTGAAGCTGATGAACTTAACCACTACGCCAAGGCGGTCTGTCTGAATTCTGCGAATGTTTACGGGCTGAAGTACAAAAACTGAAAAGATGATTTCCCGACGAAAGCACTCTCACCTCCGACCCTCTCCTTGTCGTGCCTGGGATGGCTGGCGGCGCGCGCCAG
The DNA here is from genome assembly GCA_947284805.1 of Coleophora flavipennella. Lineage (NCBI taxonomy): Eukaryota > Metazoa > Arthropoda > Insecta > Lepidoptera > Coleophoridae > Coleophora > Coleophora flavipennella. The sequence continues at coordinate 15,455,553 of OX369276.1, forward strand.
GTCGTACAAGAACTTGCACACGGAGGAGTTCGCCTCGCGGTGGTCGAGACGCGCGGCAAGGCACGCGCACTGCACCACGGCCGGCACCGCGCCCGACGAGAGGAACTCCACGGGAATGCGCTGCAGGAACCTGGAATAGACGGCTAAGTGATTTAGTAAAGTTTACAATTCATATTTTTTCTACATTTTTGTTTTTGTTAATTTATGAAAAAAAAAATATGAAGCTTAACCTATCGAAAAGTTTTTTTTTTGGCTTGTTTTATGCTCTTGTTGTACAATCTTCTATTTTTAAGATATCAGCGTTCCGGCATGAAGATTAGATAGCCAGTTCCCCATTGCGTTGGGGCATCTTGGTAAGCCCGCTTCCATCTTCGGCAACATCGTCACTTACCATCAGGTGAGATGTTGTCAAGAGTTTACCAATTGTGAATAATAATAATAAAGCCTGCACTCATTGAGTCACCCTGGTGCCAATGGTTCTGCCAAACTGGTAGCAGAACGCTTTGTCTGGCCCGGTGTTAGGAATGACTGCAGAAACTGGGCACGTAACTGCCTTGCTTGTCAACGGATCAAGGTCACTCGTCACGTATCCGTTCCCTTAGGCAAGTTTAACTAACCTAGTGCCAAATTCAAGAAAATAAATATTGACCTTGTCGGACCGCTTCCCCTTTCGCAGGGATTCCGGTATTGTATTACTGCTGTAGATCGTTTTACCAGATGGCCCGAAGCTATACCGATGACTGATATCACAGCAGAGACCTTTGCCAAAGCTTTGTTGGTCACATGGATTAGGTGATAATGTTACCCGACAAACAAAGTAACAGACCGGGGCCGTCAATTAGAGCCGGCACTGTCTGTTTCAACACAAAAAGGCAACAGCGTATCACCCTTCGTGTAATGGACTAGTGGAACGCTTTCATAGACAACTTAAAGCTTCCATTATGTGTCTTGGGAACGATCGATGGACTGAATCCTTGCCCTTGGTGTTGCTAGGCATACGTAGTTCTTTCAAGGAAGAATTACAGGCTTCTTTAGCAGAGTTGGTGTATGGCGAGCTGTTAAGAGTTCCTGGTGATTTTTTTGAGGCCAGTGATCCTAGGCCCACGGATATCACCGAGTTCACTACCCGCCTGTATGACTTAGGTGACAAGTTAAGGCCAGCGCCTGCTCCGCGTCATACTAAAGAAAAAGTATTCATATTCAAAGATCTCGCCACATGCGATCACGTTTTTCTAAAGGTCTGAGAATTACGTGGTTCGCTTCAGCCTGCTTATTCGGGCCCTCATAAGGTCAGATCAAGAGCAGATAAATATTTTACACCACTAGTGAACAGAAAGCAAGTCACGGTACGATAGATAGACTTAAACCTGCCTACATACTGAGTGACCATAAAGATGAAGAACCCCTACCTGTATGTAATAACAAGGAGTACACTACCCGTTCTGGTCGACGCGCGTTGGAAATTCACAAACTTAAATAGCTCGTAATACAAACTCTGGAAGTGGGTGATGTAGGCTACTCTTTATATTTCCTACATATTACATCACTATAATATTCTTATAAACATGTACCAGCTCGACGTGACGGATCTCGTCTTCAGATCGATACATTGGAGACGCGCACTCGCGACTCATTCTTTTGTTCAACGTGTGACGTCATAAAACCGTGCCCGTTCACTGAGCCCGGTAACCACCGCCACCGGCACCACCAGTCGAGCCGAGACCGATTGCGACGGTAGACGCACGCTATTCTTGCTTAGCTTTTTGTATTTAGAAATCTCTGTATACCGCATTACCTATCTGTGTTTCTATTTTTTCTGCATTTAACTTTCTACGAGTACTGCTTTGCCCGTGGACTATCCTCTTGCTATTTTCTATTTAGAGTATGTGACATTTACTTCTTCTGTATATTGTAATTGTGTGTATCTTGACCGTACATTATAACTTCTATCAATAGTAAGTTTGGACTATTTATTTACCTACCAACACACCTACAGGTTTACTAATTGTGGATTTAAAAAACATGATAAGAAAAAAGATACGCGTTTTAAGCCTCATAAGATCAGTAGAGACGGAACAGGTCCTCCACAGTGTCGGGGTTCCTGGAGGCCGTTATCCTTCTGCAACAGTAGTGGTAATTCTGACCGTACCCTCAAACGGAACAGATCGTCCACAGTGTCGTATTGTCCTGGAGGCCATTCTCCTGCTGCAACAATAGTGGTAATATCGTCCGGAATGTCTGGGTGTCCTGGAGGCTGTTCTCCTGCTGCAACAGTTGTGGTAATACTGACCGTACGCACAGACGGAACAGATCTTCCGCCGTGTCAGGGTGTCCTGGAGGCCGTTCTCCTGCTGCAACAATAGTGGTAATACTGACCGTATGCACAGACGGAACAGATCGTCCGGAGTGTCAGGGTGTTCTGGAGGCCGTTCTCCTGCTGCAAAAGTAATGGTAATACTGACCGTACGCACAGACAGAACAGATCGTCCGGAGTATCTGGGTGTCCTGGAGGCCGTTCTCCTGCTGCAACAGTAGTGGTAATACTGACCGTACGCACAGACGGAACAGATCGTCCGGAGTGTCATGGTGTCCTGGAGGCCGTTTTCCTGCTGCAACAGTAGTGGTAATTCTGACCGTACCCTTAAAACGGAACAGATCGTCCACAGTGTCGTATTGTCCAGGAGGCCATTCTCCTGCTGCAACAATAGTGGTAATACTAACCGTATGCACAGACGGAATAGATCGTCGACAGTGTCGGGGTGTCCTGGAGTCCTTTGTCCTTCTGCAACAGTAGTGTTAATTCTGACTATACCTTCAGATGGAACAGATCGTCTACCGTGTCGTATTGTCCTGGAGGCCATTGTCCTGCTGCAACAGTAATGGTAATACTAACCGTATGCACAGACGGAATAGATCGTCGACAGTGTCGAAGTGTCCTGGAGGCCGTTGTCCTTCTGCAACAGTAGTGGTAATTCTGACCGTACCCTTAATCGGAACAGATCGTCCACAGTGTCGTATTGTCCTGAAGGCCATTCTCCTTTTTTTTTTTTTTTTTTTTTATTAAAAATTTGAGTGCGTTTGACTGCAACTCACCTGATGGTAAGTGATGATGCAGTCGAGGATGGTACACGCAAACTCAAATAATGCCTATTCACTCTTGCCTTGAAGATCCCCAAATTATAGGAATCGGGAAACACTGACGCAGGCAAGGAGTTCCACTCCTGCGCTGTACGCATAATAAATGAAGAAGCGTAACGATTCGTGCGAAAAGGTGGAACATCAACAACAAAGGGGTGCAACCCCTCCCTGCGTCTCGTTGACCGACGGTGGAATGGAGCAGGGGGAATGAGGTCGTGAAGTTCTTGCGCGCACTCTCCGAAATGAATTCGATAGAATACCGATAGACAGGCGACAACAATAGTGGTAATACTAACCGTATGCACAGACGGAATAGATCGTCGACAGTGTCGGGGTGTCCTGGAGGCCGTTGTCCTTCTGCAACAGTAGTGGTAATACTGAACGTATGCGACGGAACAGATCGTCCGCAGTGTCTGTGTCCTGGAGGCCATTCTCTTGGTGCAACAGTAGTAGTGATACTGACCGAACGCACAGACGGAACAGAACGTCCGCAGTGTCTGGGTGTCCTGGAGGCCATTCTTCTTATGCAAAGGTAGTGGTAACACTGACCGTATGCAAGACGGAACATCCCCATGTCTGGGTGTCCTGAAGGCCGTTCACCTGCTGCAACAGTAGTGGTAACACTGACCGTATGCACAGACGAAACAGATCGTCTACGGTGTCGGGGTTGTCCTGTAAGCCGTTCTCTTGCTGCAACAGCTGGAAGGCGCGCGGCATCAGCGTCTGCAGCAGCCCTATAAGGGTGGGGATGCATTGCGATGTGCCCGCCATTTCGTCCACCTGAACGGATACAAAGTGTTATTGTGAGTATTTTATATAACTAGCTTTTACCCGCAGACTCCCCTGCAGGGATATTATTTTCGTAAGTGTCTTTGAGGGCAAGCGGTGCGTGAGCCGCAAGCGGCGAGCGAACGAGCGTGACATGAGTTTTTCCAGATCTCTCGGTAACGGTATCGGGTTATGCTATTTTTACGGTATAAAATGTAACGGGCTTACCAAGTGTGAATAAAAAAAATGTGTCACCTTCCACCTCGTCACAAAGTAGGTAGGTGTGTGCCTCATGTATGTACCGGATTCTAACTACGTACCAACAGATAGGTAATCTGTTTTGTGGTAGCGTCAGGGCTGACAGTTAGCATTAGGTAGAACCAAAGTATGTAAGGATTAACATACAAACAAAACAAGGTTTAAGTAGGTAGGTACGTAGGTATGTTATGCATGTACTTTTATCGATGAAAGCAATCGTATTTTTTTGATTAAAAATACGTAAACAAGTACCTAGGTGCCTTACCTAAATTTATCACGCGTCAATCACAAAAAGACACCTCGTATTTGTAAGTATGTATACAGCACAAATAGTTAAGTTATGTAATATTAGGTGCTCCTGCGCGCGGCACTCGCGACTGATCTTTGGTGAGTCGGCCTGGAAACGTAATGGATGTGTGCGTGCGGCCCGTTTTGCGCGGTTGTTCGAAGCTGTCCCTCTGTACCTACCTACTATGTGACCTCGTCAACTAACTCTGTGCAAAAAATTATGTCGGTCTATTGAAAAAAAATAGGGTTTTTATTTTTTGGGTTAAATAAAGTTAATTTGAACAAACATCATCAGGTCAAATCTAAAAGTAACATTTCAACGTGTACGTGTGACAAGGGCAAAAAACAAACACAATTTCGCAACTTTACCCATCATCATATCAGCTCATATACGTTCCCACCGAGGGGCTCGAGCCTACCCTGATTTAGGGCGATCGGGCCAGTGCGGGTTGGTCGACTTCACGCAAAACCTTCGAGTTTCTTTGTAGGCGTGTGCAGGTTTCCTCACGACGTTTCCTTCACCGTAAGAGCGTCGGTTAAACTTACATATGAGATCGAAATTAGAAAACACATTGGTACGTGGCAGGATTCGAACCACGCCCCGGACAGGAGGTAACGGCCGTTGCCATTACGCCACCGACGCTCGACGAACTTTACGATACAAATATGTAACTTATAGTTTCTGTTTTTGTGTTTCGTGATACCTTAAGCTATGTCGTGTACATTATAAGCTGTAAGTTATCGGTGGAGACTTATATATAGCACTGTATTTATTTATAAGTTTTATATACTATCAATATTTTGCTGTTAGTCTTCCTAAAATAAATAAATAAACAAATAAAAGGAAAATAAATTATAAACTCACCAATATACTGGCCAGATACAGCATGCAGCTGTGTGTCCGGGCTACATACAAGGTGCCGAGAGTATGCGCGATTGCGGGCAGCAGGGAGGCCGCATGTCTGCCGGTGCAGCGCAGCGCGAAGCGAATAGTGCGGCACGCGCGCTCGATTATGCGCCCGTCTGCCTGGTGCCTGCACATCAACAAGAAACACCATGCCATCTAAACCATGACTCCTGCTAACTTGATTAGTACCCATGACGATGTATTGCTGTTATAAAAAAAAAAGTTAGAAAAAAAGTAAAAACCGACTTCAAGAAGAAATTCATTTAAAATTATTATGAAATAATCACACTAATAATATAAAGGCGCAAGTTTGTGAGTGTGTATGTTTATTACTTCTTCACGCAAAAACTACTGAACGAATCTGGCTGAAATTTGGTAGGTGGACAGATTAGGACTTAACAATAACGAAATCAAAGGTAAATACGAAACAAATTAGGGGCTTTAATTTTTTTTGAGGTCGGTACCAGGTACTTGAGATAAGTATACTTACCTATCAAATGTTTTAGATTCGATGACTTTGCTGACACCGACCTCAAAAAAAAATGTAGGCCCCTAATTTATTTCGTACCTACCTTTATTTTAACGTTGCTTAATTGCGTGTATTATAGTGCGGCCGTCGAGAGATTGCTGATTTGTATGACATATGCTAAGTCTGACGTAACTAGTGATATGTCTACAGACATCCATAGTAAATACTATGTATCTATCATGAAGATGTAATATATAACAAAATAAAATGGCCATTGCCAAAATAGTGTTGCCAAACCCGAGGCTACAGTATACTTTGTGGACCGTCGATTTTAGGGTAATGGGAGGAAATTAAGAAAAATGGTGTGGCGGGAAACTAAATATTCGTCAAAATTTGCCAGTTTTCAATATACTAATATAAAAACGGGTAACGGGGTCTATTAATGACACTCTATAACAGTTGAAAACAAAGTAATTTTGTTATTTAGGTATCTATCTCTCCTCTTATCTCCTAGATCAGGTAGCCGACCATAGACACGGGATAAGGCTAGGACAAAGAAGAAGAGGTAGCTATACACCTACTCTGTTCAGAATTACGATCTATAATAGTAGGTTGATACGAGACAATGATAGTCGCGTGTATAACCCGCGCAGATAAAGAATAGGTCTGAAATTGGCGTCCGCTCGCATGCTATCTCGCTCACACTCTATCGCTGTCTATACTCACACAGTGAAGTACGCGCTGCAAAAAAATAATGATAAATAATCAGTCCGGATTAGTCATGGGAACAATGCATCACTTTAAATAGCAGAGCGATTTGAATCTTACCTTACCTTTATAATCTATAGGTAGGCAAAGCTAAGCCAGATAATGTCGTTCTTTTTCAAAAAAGGTTTTCTATTATAAAACCTAGTCAATGAAATCAAAGATTATAACCTATAGTCAATAAAATCACATTTCGACCTTATTTTATATGTGTACATGCAATTATGATACGGTGGTGAACATTTTTTATATTTTTTTTTTGTAATCTGAATCTGATGCAAATTAATCATAAATAATAAGGACAAATTAAAAATTCCACTGTTATATTCACCCTTTCTCCTTATTTATTATATTCATTTTTTTGTCGTTATTATTAGTATATCATCAATTAATAATAATAAAAATAATAATTTATAACAAAAGTCAATAGGAAAAATAAAAGTAGATTTTTGAGATTTGCCAACCGTACCATAAGTACCCGCCGCCATTTTCAGATCTATTTTTCTTCTGCGCGGGTTATAGCAGGCTCGCTTTTTTTAGCTTATTTTTTTTTTAATCCACAATTAATAAGCCCTTGGCATCATCTCACCTGATGGTAAGTGACGATGATGCCGAAAATGGAAGCGGGCTTACCAAGATTCCCCAACGCAATGGGCATCTGGCTATCTTATCTTCAAGCCGGAACACGTGAATGCTGTTAACACTGATATTTGGCGGCGAGACTAAGATAAGATGGTGGTAGCTAGCCAGGCGGGCTATGAAAATGTCCTACCCCCAACCAAACTGAGTCTTACAAAGTTGACCCTGCCGGGAATAGAACCCGCGACCTCCTGGTGCGAAGCGAATGGACTAACCATTACGCCACGGAGGCGGTTATATTTTTCTTCCTCCCCTTTTCCGACCTACATGGGGTCGGGTCTTTTTCTACCGAATAGTATTTGATTTACGTGCACAAAATGAATTAGCGTTTCGAACTAGCTCGGTATACTGAATTGACTGTACCTACCGCAAAAGAACAAAAATAAAAGTACAACAAAACAACTTAGTAGCACTTGCAGGTCATTCAAAGAGCTATCATGGACCTATGGACATTTCCCTCTGCGGTAGAGTGATCAAAACTTCGAACGGAAGGACTGGGCTCACCGACATAGTAACACTCGAACGCCAGAAGTAGAGAGATTTGCAAAGGAAATCAAACAGTCAAGAATATACGAAATCCTCGAAATTGTATTGATAAAAACATGAATGTGACCCAATATAACAAACATCCTTCATGCAGTTTGTTTGTAAACTTTTTATTGAATTTTTGTTACAATACTTAAAAAATATATATACAGTTTTGTTTATTCTTGACACATCAACACTTGATTGTTCAGCAACTTGTGGTACATTGATACGATATCAATTCTAAGTCATTCATTGGCACAGGAGGTCGAAGGCTAGTAACTTGCGCTAATCTGTTATTCTTTTAAAACCATTTTTTTTTTATGAACCGTGATAGCTAGACAGTTGAAATTTTCACAGATGATGTATTCCTGTTGCCCCTATAACAACAAATACTAAAAACAGAATAAAATAAATATAGGGGGGCTCCCATACAACAAACATGATTTTTATGAAACGTGAAGAAGCGACATCTAGTACAATGGCACGGAACCATTTGTGCGCGATTCTGACTCGAACGTTACCGGTTATTTAATCTATATTTTTCAAGATATCTTTTTAACTTTTGGAAACACCCATGTTACTTTAGTGAGTGAAATATATACCATTTTAATATATTTGGAAACATGTTCGATTTTTTTTAAATCGGTGCAGTATTCATCGCTCTGTGACGTAAAACAGAAACCACTGGCCGCCATCTTTAATTAGCTCCTCCTACCCCCTCCACCACTTAATCACTTGACGACCGACAGTTCCATGATCAGTACATTTCACTCAAGGAACCCAACGATACCACTAATGGGTATAGAGAGGAAGTACACAGACCAGCACATCAAGCTAAACACTTTGTACTTTGTACCGTTCTTATGCCGAATGGGTATGGATCAGCATCGCACTACGAGTGTATAGCTTGATGTGCTGGCCTCTGTACAAATGTAACTCTGTTTCTAAATGCTCCACGCTATAAGTACCTAAGTGTAATATTTATTGTTGATTTGTGATGCCCGACTACGACAGACGATGAAGGCTTCGCGAAAATGGTTTCATTCTTCGCTCTTCTAAAGATTTCAAACGTGTTAAAACATTTAAGATCTTATATTACACTTACGTCCGCAGTCATTTGGAATACGCCTCTGAAATTTGGAACCCTATGTACAATATTTACATTTCTCGAATTGAGAACATACAAAAAAAGTTTATTCGACACCTATCATTTCGTATGAAAGATAATTACAATTCCTCAAAGTATGTAGAAAACCTGCAAAAAGCATCACTTGCTCCCGCTAGACAAACGTCGAGAAATAGCTGATTTAATATTTTTATTAAAGATTGCCTCAAGCCATATAGACTGTCCAGAATTATTGTCTTCTATTTCTTTACGATCCCAAAAAAAGAACCTTAGGTACAACAATTTATTATTCATTCCGCCCGCATCTACCAATTTCAGGCAGAATTCATATCTGTTGCGAGCAAGCAATAATTTCAACAATTTGTGTAAGGATTACCCACTAGATCTATTTTGTACAAGTGTGGCGGTGGCGGTGGCGAGACGAATGCTTAGTCGGCCTTTTTTCGAGGACTAGCCCGCTGACCATAAAGGTGCTGTATTTTTACTTTTTATTTTGTTTAACCTTTAATATTTTGTTGAATATCGGTGCTTGCGTGTTACCGTGAACTTTCGAAGTTGCTGTATTGATCATCTTATGTTTCTATTAGTGAGGACTTTTGAGTGGCTTTCTGTTTTTTATTTTATTTTATATATATTTATTGAAATTACAGCTTTAAATCTACAGTAATCAAACTTTAGAAAATGCATATGCCAATTTTTGTTTGATTTTTATAATGTTACATTAGCTGTAAGTCTTCCTATTAAATAAATAAATAAATAAAAGTATGCACATCGTGGCTATACAATTTTTTTTGAGAATTCACTACGGATTACTTGAGAAAAGTTGTTCAGTATGATGTGTAGAACCTCCAGTTAAGGTCTCTTACATAAATTTTTGTGCACCCTGTATACTATAAACTCACTTGTTCATAACGTCATTGACGACCGGCCACACGTCGTTGAAGGCCGCCACACACGGGTGGCTGGTGGCCGACGTGGTGAGAGTCACCTCCACGTCCCGGAACAAGGCAGCTAGTCGGTCCAGGTATATCGACGGGTCTGTGTCGCTGTGTTTGCGTGGCTCCTTGTTACTCTTGAGGAGTTCGGATAGGGGTGTGAGCTGGACGGATGCGGCTTCTCGCATCGCCACTGTTAGCTGGGAAAAGAAGTTATTCGTTATGAATTAAACACAGTAAATCTTAACAAATTTAATTAAAAATACGACTGACTAAAATGTATTCTATTTCACTTAGGGGATCAAGACAAATCTAAAAAAATCATCAAGCCGTTTAGGCAACAGGTTCAGCCAAAGAAACAGACATACATCACCCAAAAACACTACCCTCCTTTTTTGGAAAATTAGGAGCCGTGTCGTTCTTTTCCCTCAAATGGTCGAGGGGAGCGATGGCTGACTCTCGCGTTATGCTGGCCTACTCTTGTCAAAGGAATTAATGACATATTCAATAATTATAATGTCTAATTTTAACATCTCGTGTCATATTGTTTTCATGTCCTAATTGCTGTTTTTCCACTAGCCGGGGCTTCGTTTTTCTATTGGCCCGCTGCCGTCGCCGCGCCGTTGCCGGTCAGTATATTTCCAGTACGTTCCATTCATTTTCATTCATTTTTGCTTCCCGGCACCCGGACCGGTGCCGGTGCCGTGTCGGCTAGTGGAAAACTCACAATTACATTGTTTTATATCAATGCACACCCTGGACACTTCATACAACGGGCCAGAAATGAAATTTTAAAAAAGGAATGACGTAACAAACTAAATGGCGGCGAAATCTTATACTTTCGACAACCAAACTGTAACCAATGTGGGTAACGAGGGGGTGAGGTCGCAATGTAGAAAGCGGCAGGTAGTGTCCATACTATATATTAGTACTAATATATATATACTTTGTCAATGATTTCATTTTGACATTAGCTGTTGCCCGCGGCTTCGCCCGCAGAGTTCCCGTCTTTTGCCGTTCCCGTCGGAATTTCCTAAAATCCTTTCTAAGCGGATGCCTACGTCATAATTGCTATCTATATACCAAATTTCAACTCGATCTGTCCAGTGGTTTAAGCTGTGCGTTGATATATCAGTCAGTCACGGTTTCTTTTTATACATAAAGATAGATAGGTACAAACTATGTATTTTAAAACTTACACAATATTTCACTTGTGGGTACTTATTACTGAATTTTTATTCTATTCTATTCTAAACGTCGTCACGCGTCGTGAACCATCTTACTATTTTCTTTGATATCAACTTCGAAGCAAATCACCCCTAAAATAACTTTCTACCCTTATTTAATGAATTTCAATAAAATACAAAACACGACTTCCATCAATTCTATTAAAGAATATTTATGAAATATTTGAAGTAGATTGGTCCAAGGAATCACGATGTCCCATACAAACTTTGCCACCTGTTTTACCCTTATCGGATGCCTATGTAAGTCATACAAAGAACACACCCTCTAAGTTTCAGGTCTCTACGATCAGCGGTTTAGGCTGTGCGTTGATCCGTCAGTCAGTCATTCAGGACAAAGCATTTTATTATTGTTTATTCATAATATTTTTCAGAAATGATGTCAAGTTACTATTTTATGAAAGTGTAATATGAACCTAGTTTTAATAACCATTTTGAAGTGTTGAAAAATGTTTTATACTTTTCAGTAACAACACAATATTGTTGCCGTAGACGGAGGAAAGAAATTGATCTGCTCTTTTGCCAACATTGCATAGTTCTTTTTTAGATTTGTTCGATCACAGGTCAGTAGGTCAGAAAACAAAGAAAAGAAAAGAAAAAAAAATCCCACGTCCCACCACATACTTAAGGTTAACATTTTTCACCGAATTGGCGTCAGTTGGCGCCCCGGCGCAGTGTGTAGACTAAGGTCTTTGACCAGTGTGTGTTGCATGTGATGAGTGATGACATACGGAACTGAGACATGGTCGCTTACTATGAGCTTCATAAGCAGGTTCAATGTCACCAAAAGGGCGATGGAGCGACCTGTGCTCGGAGTTTCCTTATGTAATCGAATCAGAAGTGAGGAGATCCGTAGGAGAACTAAAGTAACGGACATAGCTATCAGAATCGCTAAACTTAAATGGCAGTGGGCGGGGCACATACCAGCTCGTAGAACAAATGGCCGTTGGAGCACTAAATTGGATGTAGCGTAAGCTAGCGTCCCACTTGGTGGACCGACCACCTGGTGATGTTCGCGGGAAGCCGCTGGAGGTGCAGGACCGGTCGTTGTGGGAATCCTTGGGCAGGCTTCTGTCCAGCAGTGGACGTCTTTTGGCTAATATGAAGATGATGATAATGATGCCGGGTGCGGCATGGTGACAGATGTAGTAACAGCACAGTTGCGCAGCGCATGACGGAAGTATAAATTTGTGCGGTAGACATGATGTGAGACATACCTGGTCAGTGGGCAGCGTGGCCAAAGTAGCCGCCAGTGCCCGGGTTAGCGCGACGTACGCAGCGGGAGAGAGCCGCAACGCGCTGGCGTCCACAGTGACGCGGAGCAGCGACGCGGCGTGCGGGGCGGCCTGAGCGCGACACGCTTTGCAGATGCTCTGCCAGGAGAAATTCCGAATAGTGTTAAAAGGGGTATGAACTTTTGTGGCATATAAATACATACATATTTTTATCGGCGCACGATCGAACATATATTTTTCTAAGAGGAATGCAAATACAAACCGAAAATCATCATCATCATCATATCAGCCACAAATCGTCCACTGCTGGACAAAGGCCTCCCCCAAGGATTTCCACGACGACCGGTCCTGCGCTGCCCGCATCCATCGGCTTCCCGCGACCTTCACCAGGTCATCGGTCCACCGCGTGGGAGGCCTGCCTACGCTACGTTTTCCGGTGCGCGGTCGCCACTCGAGAACTTTACTGCCCCATCGGCCATCTGTTCTACGAGCTATGTGCCCTGCCCACTGCCACTTCAGTTTAGCGATTCTGTGAGCTATGTCGGTTACTTTAGTTCTCCTGCGGATCTCCTCGTTTCTGATTCGATCACGCAGAGAAACTCCGAGCATAGCACGCTCCATTGCCCTTTGGGTGACCTTGAGCCTTCTTATGAGGCCCATAGTAAGCGACCATGTCTCAGTTCCGTAAGTCATCACTGGCAACACACACTGGTCGAAGACCTTAGTCTTGAGACACTGCGGTATTTGGGACGTGAAGATATTGCGAAGCTTCCCGAACGCTGCCCAGCAGAGTTGGATTCGTCGATTGATCTCTTTCTTGAAGTTGGACCTACCTAACAGGACTGTTTGTCCCAGGTATACATATTCGTCAACAACTTCCAGTGTAGAGTCTCCAACCTTTAGAGGAGTGGGTGCGACACGGACATTTAACATTATTTTCGTCTTGTCCATGTTCATTTTAAGACCCACTTGTTGAGAGACCTTACTGAGGCCATCGAGCATTGTGCTTAGGTCTTCCATAGTCTCAGCCATGACCACGATATCGTCAGCGAATCGGAGGTGGGATATGTACTCGCCGTTGATATTGATGCCGAGTCCACCCCAGTCCAGAAGCTTAAAAACATCTTCCAGGGCGGCGGTGAACAGTTTCGGAGATATAACGTCTCCCTGTCTCACCCCTCGCTGCAACTGGATAGGTTTCGAGTTCTGGTCTTGGAGGCGAACCGACATGGTGGCGTTTTCATACAGACACTTCAACACCTCGATGTATCGATGGTCAATTTGGCACCGCTGGAGAGACTGTAGCACAGCCCAGGTTTCGACTGAATCAAAGGCCTTCTCATAGTCCACAAACGCCAAGCATAGTGGCTGATTGTACTCTTCGGTCTTCTGTATAATCTGCCGCAGCGTATGTATGTGGTCTATGGTACTAAAGCCTTTTCGGAAACCGGCTTGTTCGGGAGGCTGGAAGTCGTCAAACCTGCGTGCGAGACGATTCGTAATGACTCTCGAAAACAGCTTGTAGACATGGCTCAGAAGTGAGATGGGTCTGTAGTTCTTCAGCAGGGTGTTGTCGCCCTTTTTGAAGAAAAGCACGACCACACTTCTGTGCCATGCCTTAGGCGTTTGTCCCTCGAGTATAACGGAATTAAATAACTTCTGAAGAGCTTTTAGTACCGGTGATCCACCTGCTTTCAGAAGTTCAGCCGTAATTCCATCATCACCCGGTGCCTTGTTGTTCTTGAGCTGTTTGAGAGCCATTCTAATCTCGTACAGGCTGACGTCCGGGATATCTTCGGTATAGTGTCGGGTTAGTCTGGCTCTTGGGTCTTCAGCCAGATCACTGACAGGCAAACGTGTGGTCGTGTACAATTGTCCATAGAACTTCTCAACTTCTTCCAGCAACTCAGTCTTAGACGATATGGTCCTGCCGTCCTCAGTCTTCAGCTTGGTCAGTTGGCTTTGTCCAACAGACAGATTTCTCGCGAACACTTTTGAGCCTTTGTTGTGCTCAATCGCCTCTTTAATACAATTTGTATTATATTGGCGTAAATCGCGAGTTAGGGACTTAGAGATCTGCCTGTTTAGTTGCCGATACTGAGTAGCGTCTTCAGAGGACTGCAAAACCAGTCTGCGTCTTTGTTCCATGAGGTTGCTGGTGAAGTCGGAGATTTTTTTGGTTCTGTTTGAACGGCGAGTTTTAAAAAACTTAGACCCGACCGTTTGAACAATTTCCACGAACCTGTCATTATAATCGTCCACATTCTCGCAGTCTTCTAGGCATTCGAAACGATTGTGCAGCTCGAGCTGAAAGCTCTCGGGGTTTTGGAGCTGGATGGGCGCTGGTCGGAGCGTAGACTTCATCAGTCGACATCTTTCTAGCTTGGTATTTAGATTCAATGTGCCTCTGACCATCCGGTGATCACTTCCTGTTTTGACTGAATTGATCACGGAGACATCATTGAATATTTGCCTCCTTGTCGACAAGATGAAGTCTATCTCGTTTTTTGTTACGCCATTGGGATGCAACCATGTCCACTTCCGCTGTTTTGACTTTTTAAAGAAGGAGTTCATCATAAAGAGGCTCTCCTTCTCCATAAAGTCGGCCAGCATCTGGCCACGTGCATTTCTTACTCCATATCCAAATTGCCCCACTCTCAGCTCACCATCGCTTCGTTTGCCCAGTTTCGCGTTAAAGTCCCCCATAACAACGGTATAATGGGTCCTGGTGCTATGTAAGGCTGTAGAGATGTCCTCGTACATACTCTCTACCTCGTCGTCGGAGTGTTCCGTAGTCGGCGCGTATACCTGTATGACCTTCATCGAATACCGTTTGGTGATTCTGAGTATAAGGTATGCTACCCTTGTCGAAACGCTCACGATTTGGACCACATTGTTAATGAGGGACTTGTGGACGAGAAACCCGACACCACCCTGGGACTGTTGGTCGCCCTCCCGGAAATAGAGCAGGTTTCCGGATTTAAGGATCATGGTGTCCTCTCCCTCTCTTCGGACTTCACATAAACCTACGATATCCCACCGTAACCTGCTCAATACTTCTTCGAGTTCTGCAAGTTTCTCGTCAGTCCGCAGTGTGCGCGTGTTGTAGGTTGCCAGGGCCAAAGGTCGTTGGGTTTGGTAGCCTGGCATCTGCCGGGGATTCTTCGCACCCCCTACCCCGCCGTTACCATGGCTGCTACCGGAGCCAGGAATAGCGGAGCTGCCGGGGACTAGGGGCCGTTTTCTGGGTGTGAGATTCATTGGGGGGTTTTGCCGTAATCGCCACGCTTGGCAGGCGGGTTGGCGATCGCAGTTTGATTGCAGGTGTGTTGCAATGCACGGAAAGACGCTGCTGCCCATCCTCCGGTTTTAAGTCCCTTAGTCGCCTCTTACGACACCCATTGGAAGAGATGGGATGGTCCTATTCTTAGCCGGGAAACATACGGACAAACCGAAAATATTCTAGGAAATTATGACCTAAAGTGTCACATTACTAAGATATTTTGGGAGGCGGAGTGTTTTACAACCTCCAAATATCTCAGCAAAGCGTCAGCTTTACGCCAAAATGTCCTATTACAAATATATTTTCGGTTTGTTTTTGTATCCTCTATCGAAATATGTAGGTTAAATCGTGCGCCAAAAGATTAAAAAAAAAATGTATGTACTGATTATATTGTCACTATGCCACGTTCCATACAAAGATGTTCCATCCAACACCTTTACGTAGCTTTCTGAACACATGTAGATTTACGATCACACGATCAAGGTGTCCGAATGTAATGTCTGAGGTGTTCTTGCGATTTCAGCAGTCATAGAACAAAAGTAGTTCAGTGTGATGAGTAGAAGCCCCAGTAAGCGGGACCTACAATAATTTTGTTACATCCTGTATATGAAAGAATAAACACCCACCCCACACACATTACACTTAATTTGTATTTAAGTATGTTTATCAGTCTTGAGGTTTCCATAGCGAAGAAAATCTTTATTTAATTCAGTTCAGTTCATTTAGGGCCAGATGACCGCGTGATTTATCCACGAATATTATTATCAAGGGATGAAGACAGCATCAAAAACAAATTATTAACTCTTAATCACTAAATTTCCCTCCTACTTAAACTTCGGAAAACCTTACTCGTTTTGTTTTCCATCAAGTCTTCGATTTTTAATTCACCAAAATCACAAAATGAGTACTTAAATGACACTGCTAAACTTTAACGTCACGCCAAGGTATTTCAAACATTATTAGAACAAAATGTCGTTTTTGACAGATGATAAAATAACTCAGATGACTAGCATTCGTCATCCCTCCGCCACAACTTGCCTGTAAAGATGTTGCAGCCGCATACGCCAACTGCTTGTTTTGCAAGGCGCGCATCAACATCTGAAACAAACGTACTTATTACATTTATTTTCAACTTCAATCAGTAAAATGCATTTTAGAAAGAAAATCTCCAAATAATGTAAAAATGCTAAACACAACAACCATGTACAATTTTGCTTTTTTCTTTGTTTTGGTTAATTAATTTATTTAAAAATTACTAAATAAATTTTGATAACATTTAAGGCTCCTCCGTCCCTAATTAATTAGCAACTCGATTCACGATGTTTCAACATCGAACAAAACAGCTTGGAAATAAAGTTCTTGTCAGCTCGTACTGCAAAGTGACTGTTACGTCAATCATTGCGGACGGATCGTGCGAAAATTGTAGTTATTATTTCTTTATAAATAAAATAAGAAGAATTTCCAAAAAGTAAGAAAACAAAATCATTTTATATTGTTTTGTTAAGAAGTTCATAAATTATTATAATGTTTTGATTAAAATTGCAGCATTTCTATGGTTACAACTAGAAAAAAAGCATTATGATATTTTTTTCTTTAGTTCTGTGTATCAAAATAGAATTCGAGGAAATGAAAGTCACTTCTCATATCATGTAAATTATAATACATTTCACGGTTTCTGATTCAATCGAGTAGGGAAATACCAAGCGTAGCTCGCTCCGTCGCCCTTAGGGGACCTTGAGCCTTCTCATGTGGCCCATCGTATCGACCCATGAAGGTGAAGGTCGCAGAAAGCCGTTGGATGCGGGCAGCGCCGAACCGGTCGTTGTGGAAGTGGCGACATCTGCAGTATCCGCCACTGACAACTACATACCTCAGCTCAAGACTGAACCATCGGTCAAACCGTATGGAGAGTTTCATCTTCATCTCGATAGATGGCACCATCATCGCAAGAAGGCCATTAACAAAGCATCTATAACGCACTATCAACATTTCCTTGCTCATAAGCATATATACAAGCACCAACCAAACACCGTTAGTCCACGGCCGGACCCCAGGCACACCACCTCGCCTGGCGGAGATATCTCCTATTGTTCTCGTCGAGTAGGAACCCACCGTTCCTACAATAGTGTAATCCTGTAAACTCCAAAAGTAGCCCACCTGCATACAAGCCTCTAAACATTCGGTGTGTTTTTCGATCCACTCGCACAGCTCTCCCAGAAGCAGGATGCACGTCTTGCGCACGGCCAAGTGTGTGCTGTCCGGCATGGAGAGGATCGCCTCCACCACCTTCGGCACGTACTCGTATTCTTCACTGTACAAACGTGTATTTCATTCAAATACGTACAAATGAGACAAAAGTTAATGGTAATAAAAAAAAAAAACATTACTCTTTTAACATGTCATCACACTATATATTAAAAATAGTCCTCACTAATATTGTAAATGTAAAAAAGTGTTTTTTTGTTACTTTTTCACGCTTCAACACTTCGACCAATCTTTATGAAATTTGGCATGCAGGTAGCGTGTGTCACTGGGAAGGACATATGCTACTTTTTATCCCATAAAAATAGCATAGTCTGATGCAGTTCCTGAGGGAACTGAAATATTACTCTTTTCTTGGTTAATTTCCTTAACATCGCACTGAACAATGGATTTTTGTGATTTTTTGCATTGAGATGGTTGAAGGGATTAAAAATTACATAATTTACTAATTAGCATATCCTGACATGGTTCCCGAGGGATCTGGGGAAAACTCATTTCCACGCTCGCGCACGTCAGCGTCGCAACGGAGCAACGGATTGAAGTGATTTTTTGTATAGAATTGGGTGAAGGGGTGGAAAGTGACATAGACTGCTAATTAGAATAGCCCTATAGCGTATAGTTCCTGAGGGATCTGGAGAAAACCAACGTCCACTTGCGGCTCGCGCACCATTCACCCTCAAAAGGTCGTAAAAATAATGTCCACGGGCAAAAGCTAGTAAATAATAAATACATAAGTAATTCATTAAGTATAATAATTTCGTGGAGCAGATGGTCGATGGGGCAGTAAAGTTCTCGAGTGGCGACCGCGCACCGGAAAACGTAGCATAGGAGGGCCTCCCACGCGGTGGACCGACGACCTGGTGAAGATCGCGGGAAGCCGATGGATGCGGGCAGCGCAGACCAGTCGTCGTGGAAATCCTTGGGGGAGGCCTTTGTCTAGCAGTGGACGATTTTCGGCTGTTAAGATGATGATAATAATTTCATCAAATAAATGCATGGTACGGCAGCTGGGTAACAGGATCCTATAACTCCTACGGTTGCGGTGCCCGACGCCCGCCAGTCAACGTAAAGCAAAAGGTTCACTTCCTAGCTTCGTACAGATCTCGTCGATATGGTTCTCCCACGTGAGTGCGCTGTCGATATTGATAACCCAGTAGGCGTATGGCGATATTGGCCAGTAGGACTTGACCGCTGACTTTTTACCATTTTCTTACTCATCATAGCAGCTCATATACGTCCCCACCGAGGGGCTCGAGCCTACCCTGAATTAGGGTGATCGGGCCTTAGTCGACCACGCGGGCCCAGTGCGGGTTGGTCGACTTCACCACTCAACCTGCGAGTTTCTCTGCAGGCGTGTGCAGGTTTCCTCACGATGTTTTCCTTCACCGTAAGAGCGTCGGATAAACGTACATATGAAATCTAAATTCGAAATCACATTGGTAAGTGGCAGGATTCGAACCAAGACCTCTCGGACAGGAGGCGGCGGCCCTAGCCGTTACGCCACCGACGCTAACTTACTTACGCTCATATACGCTTGCTTACTTGTTCTTACTAAATGGGTGATATTTTACTTTTTTAAAGGCAGATAGATCTTTCCTTCACTCGGCCGAGCGAGCGAGATAAGTACCTACACATAGGCACGACCCCGTAGGCCGCGCGCCTAGCGTTTGTCAACTCGTGCAGAATGCCAAGCGATATTTGTGTTTTTAACAGTTCTCGCGCGCCACTGCCGACGTTACGTTACGTTAGGGTCCAGAGACACGGACTGCATTCCAGCTGCAAATTCGCAGTTTGGATGCAGTCAAAGCGCAAATTACTGACAACTACATCCAAACTGCATATTTGTAGCCGGCTTGAAGTCCGTGTGTCTGGACCCTTACTAAGGGTCTAGGTCTATCATACGTCTAAATAAGTACATTAACCAATTGATTGCTATACCAGTGAAGAAATACATAGTAAGGAAACCTGCACATCTAAGTCAAAGTATACAGGGGGTTTGGGAGATAGTGCAGAAAACTGAAGCGGTCATTTAGAATAGATTTTACTTAATATACTTCTAGCCTAAGTCTCACAGTTTTCGAGATATTCGCTTTTCAATTTTCAGATTTTGTATGAAAAACGCATTTGTTTTTCAAAAAAAAGTTTTACTACAGTTGAAGTGCAAATTACGGTAAAAACTTCCTCATTTTAACAGCTTTCCAACAAAGTAAAAAAGTAAAAAAAATACTCTAGATTGCGGACCTCGTCCCCTCGTCACCCAGATTGGTTACAGTTTGGTTGTCGAACGTATATGATGTCGTCGCCATTTTGTTTGTTCCGTCATTCCTTTCTTGAAATGTCATTTCTGACCCGTTGTATGAAGTGTCCAGGGTCCACTCAACTCAGACGAGTAACCATCTGATTACGGTCGCATCGCACACGTCCATAGATAAGTCTGCAATGCTATACAAGTCTTCGCGAGTGATGCTAAGTACAACACCAGGCAACCGACTTCTAACCCTTGGGATAACACAGTAATTAGTACTACACCTCACAACAACAAAAAAATGTAGTGTTAGATGTAGTGTTAGAGCTTTCCAATAACGACGGAGCAGAGTTTTGCTTACAGTCACGCGTTGGCAGAGTTACCGTCAACATGCCGAAATGTGCTTTGACATGTCTCAAATGCACCTGTCTCAATTACAGTGAGGATAAGGATAGGACCTGTCACGTGTAGAAACATTATTCGAGGTCACCACTTAAGGTAAAGATGTATACGTATATAATAGAACAAGCGTTACCCCACTTTTTGTAATGATTGTTGTATGAAACTCAATATCTATATTATTTTTAATCTGAGTACTACACAATAAAAAAGGTACACTCGGTGGAACGACGACCTGTTGAAGGTCTCAAGAAGCCGCTGGATGCGGGCAGCGCAAGAGCGGTCGTTGTGGAAATCCTTGGTGAAGGCTTTTGTTCAGCAGTAGATTTCTTTCGGCTGATGTGATGATGATGAACAAGAGAGAAATAGACTCACGGCAGTATGTTTTTGGCGACGGACTGCATCACGTAGAGCGCAGCCTCCGTCTGCTCCCAGGAGATGTCGGCGTGCAGCGCCGCGAACATCTGCCGGAACACGCTCGACGAGCCCACGATGAACACCACATCCTTTATCAGCTCCATCACCTTCACGCGGAAGTCCTGAAGCACAACCAAACACATACTTTAATCTCACAACACTGGGGCACAGTGTCTTCTGGGGAAGGTTAGGCCATACTTAACACACGTGGGCCAAGTCCTGGTGGGTGGCGGTAGTTAAGTTTTCAAGCTGCCTATAAGGCCTCCGACACGGATTTAGGGTCCCCTGCAGACTCGAGTTTCCATACAAACGTAGTTCCGCTTTGATACAAAAGCAACATGCCGGATTGAATCCATAGGAAAAAAATACTAACTTTGTGCACTCTCCTCAAAACAAAAATACAAGAAATGCGGGGGCCGTCCTACATGCTACTGGAGGTAGCCCTGGCAACATGAGCAAGGAGCTATGTACGACACGATACACTCGATATGATCTCGCGTGATAGTGATACGCAACGAATTGCTACTCGGGACAGTGTCTGCAAATACTTTGCAATGAAATTAATTAGACAGTAGACACATATCGAAATGTGTAATTAGTAATCACTTTATAATTTAAAAATTAAAATAACCTTATCAAATTAGTGAGAATAAAAAACCGGGAGTGACGACAGAAGTGAAAACTTTTTACAGTTTTATAAATTTTGACCCTGCGAATATTCCTGGAAAGATGTCGGTAACAGTGCCGCGAGTTCAATGGTTTTTTTCCGATCTCAAAAATGTCCAAAGCGCCCAAAGAAGTTTTCACTTTAAGAAAACAAATTATAACAATTAATTTCCCTACGTCAGATAATCAACACATACCAAAAATAAATGCATGTCAAGAATCCATTACGTAAATTATGTCAAAGTTATATAAAAATGAAGTAGGCATAAATATAAAAATAACCTAATCAAACAATTACAATATAAAAACCTGTTTTTATACCAAAATTTATGATGTTACACATTGTAATTAATATCCTTTGTAACGCCAAGACGACGATCATCCGGCTCGAAGGACCAAAATGTTCGGGCTGGTCCCCGAACGATGTATGTGGTTTGTATGAGTGCAGGACGGCAGGAGAGTTTGTATGTAAAACGTGTGTGCTCTTGTCAAGCGTCTTTATTGCACTAAGTGAATGACGGCGGGCGCGGGCGATGTATGAGTTCGCAATGTCAGCTAAAATACTTATTATAAAATTAGCGGAAAATAATCCTTAATGTGCGTGCTCGTACATTGCTGCCGAATTTAAGAAATAAAACTTAAAACTAAACAACAGTAACAAAGTAATAAGGTCAATTATTATAATAATAAGTATTATTAAGGATCTGTAGAAGGTGAAGTAGCCTTGTCCATCTTGCTCCGCATGTTTGGTTGTGGCGGCGGCGGCGGCGGCGGCGGCGCGACTGCGACCACTTCGCTGCAGTCACCACCGATTCCATCTTCTAAAGATCTGGTCTTGCGTCTGCCTTCTCGATTGTTATTCCGTTGGTGTCTGAGGCAGTTTAATACGCAGCAAGCCTTGTTTTTGTACTTAACTGCAATGCAGGTACCTATAGCAGCTAGGATAATAACCGCCATCAATGAGTATGTCGTGTAGTGGTGTGTGCTGTGGGTCGAAGACTCAAGGTTCAAGGTCTCTTGCTGATTTTTTACAGCTTGAATCTGTTTTTTCAAAATCTTGAAGGTTTCTTCATGATCTTCGGGGACAATCGAGTGCTCAATATTGTTTAAAATGTGATTAACGCTCGATTCTTGTATGTGAGGCATTTCGTAGTCAGTCATCGTTACTTCACTTTGAAACTTGTTTTGTGAGTGAATTATAAGATTTTCACCCTTCAGCATGCATCCTGGGGCAAGTTCAATGATCCCTATACCATGTAAAACCTGTGAGGTCATTCCAGTTGGGCAGAATATCCGCGTATTCAAATTGACAGAAACAACGCAAATTACATAATTGCGACAGCCCTAGCCGCCAACTAAGTCATCTCAAACCTAAGAAGAGTTCAGCAATCATTGCTTGACCTAGTCACAGACGTACGGAACGGGCGCGTGGATACTCACTTATTGAAACCTGATCAGTCTTGACGACCATCAATCTTTATAATCTGTTTTTTTAAAGTAATCAACCTCTTCCAACTATTATAGTCTTAGGGCTTACGGCGATCTGGTCATCGGAAGCTGCACCTGCGGCGGATTACAAGCCGCTTTGCACAGTGATACTAGGGACCAATATGAATGATTTCATTCGAGTAAATGAAAATTTCATCCACTGGAATTCAAGATGGCGGACCTTTTCCAAAATGGCGGCGGCATAATTTTAAAATAATTATAGTGTCAAAACGGCTGCACCGATTTTTGTGATTGGGGTGTCAATTGATTTGTATTGAAAAGCTCTTGTCAAAAAAAAATACCATTTCATAAATAAAAGATGGCGGCCGAAGATTACCAAAATTGTGTAAAATTTCAATGGTTTTTTTTTCGTTCTACTGAAAATAATAACGAAATATTCTATGATATGGTTACATAGTTTTTAATTTAAATAAAACCTGATAATATTATCTACAAAATAAAATAAAATTCTTGAAAATCCGACGAATAGTTTTTGAATTATATGCATTACAAAAGAAACGCGTGGTTTTGAAAGCCTTCATGTCACGTGATGTGATGCATCGTAAAATAAAAATGAGAGCACTGATTTCAGTTTTTTTCATTACAGATGATTTGTATTTAATCCTGTATTATATGGCGTCTCTGTGAAAACGGGCTAAGTGCGAGTTGGACTCGCGCATAAAGGGTTTCGTACCACTACACACATAATTGTTTATTTGTTTTAATCACAAGTGTCACAACTTACTAAAATGTCATTCTGAATCAACAGTTTCAGTTATATGTTTTTTATGTAGTTATGACTATGTTTCTTTTATTACCTATGTAGAAATCTCAAATCCTACCTGGTTTAGTTTTAGGGGATATTATATTAGGCCCTCGTAACAAAAACACAACTTTGATGGCCCTCTTTTCTTTATTTTTAGACGTAAAGCAGAAATGTACATGTATGTATGTGTGTATATATATTTTTTATATATATTATATATATAATTACACTACCTTCCCGCCCAAGATAATAAAAACTTATAATCACTAACCAAACTTAGGTATTTATTATCACTCCTCGTCCGATGTGCTATAACTGAAAGAAGAGAAAATTCATATGAAATCAGAACAAAATATACCTAATATAATTTATAAATAGTATGTTATATACCTTTCGTTTTTGCAGCTGCCTTTGCATATGCTGCATTGCACTGTGCAGGGAAGACCCACCCGCCGACATGTGCAGCGCATTGTTTCGCAACCTTTTTTACAACCGCAATGATCCAAATATGACAACTCACGCCATATCTCCCTGGCTTCAGACCACTGCGGTACCCAGCTATCGTTCAAGGTCTTCCAACCCCAAAAGGATGGCAATGGCACAGAGGCATCATCAAGTGTTAGAGCATTGCCCCATAAGTGGCCCGCTTGATAAACGACACGGAGCGCGTGTTTTTCTAATGCTGCCGCTGTTGGTGTGATGCTGGTTACTGGTTTATTTTTTGTGGCAAACAGTTCCTTGCGTACCAAGTTCACTGATGAATGTGCTGTTTGCGGATCATACAGGTAGCAAGTGAACTTTTCCAGCATAGCCATTGTTTCTGCAGAAAGTCTTTGTAATGGCTGCGATATTTCTTTCAAAGCCGGAGTAACTTCAGGATGTGACAACCACGTTTTAAAGCACGACCTTTTTCCTTTTGTGTGGAAGTAAGAAGTAGTGTCACACCCTGTAAAGGCGTGAAAACCACGAAGAGCAGTCGATCTGTCAGGACCCAAAGTTTCAGCAATTTTATGGACTTCGACATAACGGCGTTTATTTGCAGTTCCGGTCAGTAGCCATACCTCTTGCAGGCCGCTCTCAATTGACATTTTATGAAAATATGAGATTAATAACACCAAAACATCTGTATCGGAAGATCTGATCAAAATGCGCGTTATTCCTTGTTCCGCCATATCTTTTACGTGAAGTACAATGCGGCCATCAGCTTGATGGTGCTGCTCTTATACAAATGATTCGGCCAAAGAACTCCAAAACTTTTCAAGAGTATTACTCATCAGATCTCAGGCCTCATGTTCTCCAACTAGTGCAAAAAGTAAAGGCAAAGAGAATAGACCTAGTATGGGATCTCTATCTGCCGAATAGCCTAGAGAGACAAGAACGAGAAGGTAGAGGAGCTGGCATTCGTCGTCAAGTTATTGCTAATAAAAGCTTACCTTCTGATTGGTCAGATTTTCTGCGTAATGAAAAAAATAAATCAGAGCTTTTTCAGTTTCTGGGGCAAGCCTTCCTAAATGACTTTGATGGTGCTAATGTGGTGACAAATCTTGATAAGCAATTGACTTCCTCAGACTACACTTGCACCACGATTGCTGGAAAAACAATTGGAACGCATGCGGAAGAAGCTGATGGCCGCATTGTACTTCACGTAAAAGATATGGCGGAACAAGGAATAACGCGCATTTTGATCAGATGTTCCGATACAGATGTTTTGGTGTTATTAATCTCATATTTTCATAAAATGTCAATTGAGAGCGGCCTGCAAGAGGTATGGCTACTGACCGGAACTGCAAATAAACGCCGTTATGTCGAAGTCCATAAAATTGCTGAAACTTTGGGTCCTGACAGATCGACTGCTCTTCGTGGTTTTCACGCCTTTACAGGGTGTGACACTACTTCTTACTTCCTCACAAAAGGAAAAAGGTCGTGCTTTAAAACGTGGTTGTCACATCCTGAAGTTACTCCGGCTTTGAAAGAAATATCGCAGCCATTACAAAGACTTTCTGCAGAAACAATGGCTATGCTGGAAAAGTTCACTTGCTACCTGTATGATCCGCAAACAGCACATTCATCAGTGAACTTGGTACGCAAGGAACTGTTTGCCACAAAAAATAAACCAGTAACCAGCATCCCACCAACAGCGGCAGCATTAGAAAAACACGCGCTCCGTGTCGTTTATCAAGCGGGCCACTTATGGGGCAATGCTCTAACACTTGATGATGCCTCTGTGCCATTGCCATCCTTTTGGGGATGGAAGACCTTGAACGATAGCTGGGTACCGCAGTGGTCTGAAGCCAGGGAGATATGGCGTGAGTTGTTATATTTGGATCATTGCGGTTGTAAAAAAGGTTGCGAAACAATGCGCTGCACATGTCGGCGGGTGGGTCTTCCCTGCACAGTGCAATGCAGCATATGCAAAGGCAGCTGCAAAAACGAAAGGAATATAACATACTATTTATAAATTATATTAGGTATATTTTGTTCTGATTTCATATGAATTTTCTCTTCTTTCAGTTTAAGCACATCGGAAGAGGAGTGATAATAAATACCTAAGTTTGGTTAGTGATTATAAGTTTTTATTATCTTGGGCGGGAAGGTAGTGTAATTATATATATAATATATATAAAAAATATATATACACACATACATACATATGTACATTTCTGCTTTACGTCTAAAAATAAAGAAAAGGGGGCCATCAAAGTTGTGTTTTTGTTACGAGGGCCTAATATAATATCCCCTAAAACTAAACCAGGTAGGATTTGAGATTTCTACATAGGTAATAAAAGAAACATAGTCATAACTACATAAAAAACATATAACTGAAACTGTTGATTCAGAATGACATTTTAGTAAGTTGTGACACTTGTGATTAAAACAAATAAACAATTATGTGTGTAGTGGTACGAAACCCTTTATGCGCGAGTCCAACTCGCACTTAGCCCGTTTTCACAGAGACGCCATATAATACAGGATTAAATACAAATCATCTGTAATGAAAAAAACTGAAATCAGTGCTCTCATTTTGATTTTACGATGCATCACATCACGTGACATGAAGGCTTTCAAAACCACGCGTTTCTTTTGTAATGCGTATAATTCAAAAACTATTCGTCGGATTTTCAAGCATTTTATTTTATTTTGTAGATAATATTATCAGGTTTTATTTAAATTAAAAACTATGTAACCATATCATAGAATATTTCGTTATTATTTTCAATAGAACGAAAAAAAAACAATTGAAATTTTACACAATTTTGGTAATCTTCGGCCGCCATCTTTTATTTATGAAATGGTATTTTTTTTTGATAAGAGCTTTTCAATACAAATCAATTGACACCCCAATCACAAAAATCGGTGCAGCCGTTTTGACACTATAATTATTTTAAAATTATGCCGCCGCCATTTTGGAAAAGGTCCGCCATCTTGAATTCCAGTGGATGAAATTTTCATTTACTCGAATGAAATCATTCATATTGGTCCCTAGTATCACTGTGCAAAGCGGCTTGTAATCCGCCGGAAGTGCAGTTTCATTTTGCTAAGCCCTAAGACTATTATATTCCTTTTTACCCCAAAAATAATTAATTATCATATCATAATGTATGTGTTTTATTAACCGATACAGAGTCTTGTGGCTTCCATCATCATCTCAGCAGCTTGAAAATTAAACAGTCAAACCTTCTATCATCAGCTCACCTCAATAACCTGAAAAAATACAACTATCGGTCTATACATACCTACATATCTACATATAATATTTAAAGGTTTATACTCCAACACCTAACCATTAAGGAGTTGCACCTTCCATCATCAGCTCATCGACATGAGATGATGACTACCATCCGCAAAAACTTGAATAGCTTTAGATAATACATAAAACATGTAATCCGTGCCTATAAAATTTGAGGGTTGCCTTCAATTTCCCTGGGATCCCAACTTGGTGACAAATACAACTATTGGTCTATACGTACCTACGTATCTACGTATAACATTTACAGAATTATCCTTCAACTCCTAACCGTTAAGGAGTTGTACATTCTATCATCAGCTCATCAACATGAGATGATGGCTACGCAAAAACTTGAATTGGTTTAGAAAATATATGAAACACATAATACGTGCCTATAAAATTTGAGGGTTTCCCTCGATTTCCCTAGGATTCCATCATCAGATCCTGACTTGGTGACTGAGGGACCACCTCGGGAGTATACTCTTTTAAATATACAAAAAAAAAAAAAAATCGGTCCACAATTGACAAATACATGCAGTAGAACAGAACCTCCTCTTTTTTTGAAGTCGGTTAAAATAGAGCCCGTTTTAAAAATGACATGAAAACAATATGACGTCAGTCCTAATAAAATTAATTGTAATTTTTGTCAACTAATTAAGGTAATCGCCCACACTATCTAGTAAAAAGAATTCAGTTTGGATCGAAATTGGCTTGTATTACTACATCTTCTGACAACCTTCACCAGGTCCTCGGTCCACCGCGTGGGAGGCCTGCCTACGCTACGTTTTCCGGTGCGCGGAAGAGCTCGCGAAGAAAAGGAAAAAAAAGAAGATCGCGGGAAGCCGATGGATGCGGGCAGCGCAGGACCGGTCGTCGTGAAAATCCTTGGGGGAGGCCTTTGTCCAGCAGTGGACGATTTTTGGCTGATATAATGATGACAACCTGTTGAACAGTCTTGCAGCCTGATAGTGTGAGTCATGCTTTTAACAATCTTGCCTTCTTGTTTAGCAGGTCTTGCCTGCTCGTTTAGCAGGTGTTGCCTTCTTGTTTGTTCCCTTAACCCTTTCACGAGCATTAGCAACATGTTTGCCAGGGATGCTGTATTAATATTTATCTGTGTTGACCTCGAATAAGGTTCAGTATTCCCTAGTTCGCCGTAGTTGGGTTGCTCGTGAAAGGGTTGATTGTCTTTCTTGTACATTTTCAATTTCACATATATTTTTTGCAAGGATACCAAGTACCACCATTCATTATACAGTGTGTGTATCGTATAAGGTTACCGATATTTTCAGGACATGTGAATACACCACATTTCATCGATGAAAGGCCCTCCATTAGAGGGCCGCATCCTTCTCCCCTCTAAATGGCTACCATTTTTTTTTCTTTTTATTTTTTGTAGCTGTTCATGAAAAATATGTTTTCTCTTGAATTAGCTGCAGTACAGACGTCAAAATAGTCTCATTTGATAGGTAATTTAATTTTTATAGTGATTTTTATGGAGACGTTTGTGCAGTAGATTAAAGGTAGGTAAAAGAAAATTATATATTTTTGAATTTTTTTCTTTAAACTTTTTTGTGTTTTTGTCCTCGAGTGTTTTGGTTAATTTATGTGTGAATCACCAGGAATATTAAATTACCTTTCAAGACCATTTCAATCATTTGCGAAATTTTGAATCATTTTGAAGTCTTAAGAGAAAACATATTTTTCATGAACAGCTACAAAAAGAAACTGAAAATAAAAATGTCTGTCATGAAATGTGGTGTTTAACACGCCCTTAAAATATCGGTAACCTTATACGATACAAGACTAGGAACTGTCAGAATCCCAATTTCTTGAAATGTTCTTTACAAGAATTATTTCAGGCATTTGGAAAGGTAAAAAATATGGGAGGTGGACTAGAGATATAAAAAGCCTACTAGGCATGGGACGGCTGGGACTCCATGAGTCTGAAGTTCGTAGTAGGTCCAAACAATAACACAAAAATTAGTCCGAGTGGGAGCGGGCCTTTGTTGTTTTTTTAAATTTCGAATTGGGGAATGCGACGCTGAAATTGTACTCAATTTTGGTCAAGAATCTTCATGGTGGGTTCAAAGAATAACACAAAAAATTATTTGATTGGGAGCGGGCATTTGTTTAATTTTATAATAAACAAATGAACTTGTCACTTTCAATTAATTTCGAGCTGGGGACTGTGACGCTGAAATCGTACTCAATTTTGGTCAAGAATCTTCATTTTATGAGACTTTCGAGACAACTTTTGGAACACCAAAATGAAGGTGTACACGAATTCACAGTTTATTATCTCTCATTCCGAGGTTGACCCCTTTTTTTTTCCTTACGCGACTGGACTATCACTCAAGTCCACTATGCAATCCTTGGGCAAGACTGCTAGAGACACTTAAACATGCCTATTATAATGAGTGTTAAAAAAATACTGTGGAAGGAGAAATAAATAGTTATGAATAATCTTGGTTAGGGTTGCCACAGTGAACCATAACTCTCAAGATTTTTATGTATTACTTATAATTTTACTCACCATTTTCTCATTGTTTTAGAGAACACTTAATAAATTAGCAAGAGACATAATCACTAACGCCGACACAGCACTAACGTCACCACATGCTAATTATTTTAAGTGATTTATAATTTTATTCTATGTATAGTATTTTATGATTTATAATTGTATTAGCTTTTATGTACAATATGGGTCTGTACGTTGTACTTTGTTATCTGATATAAATAAATAAAAAATATGCCCGTAATGATGGCTTGAACGCATCTGTAAGTTAGGGATCGGTTTAATAGCATACTTGGTAAGTTACCGAGAGACATGTGAAATACCAGAAATATCCAGTAAGCTCCTGAGACTTAGGATACCTTAGCTCCGAGATAAATGCTGTTAAACCTAGATTTGTTCAATTTGAAAAACACCTATTCACTCTAGGTATCACAGACTGCTCAATATACCAAGCGTGCATGGAGGTTAAAGAGACTGCTGCCCACATTCTACTGAATTGCAAGGAGCTATCTCAGTACAGGGTCATGCACCTTGGTTATCCAAGGTCGCTTCAGGTAGTTGTGAGTGACCCGAAGCCAGTACCAGACCCAGACACTTCATACAACGGGCAGGAAATGACATTTCAAAAAGCGAATGACGGAACAAACAAAATTACGCCGAAATCCTATACGTTCTAGAACCAAACGGTAACCAATCTGCATCAACCTGGGTGTGGGTGATGAGGGGGTGAGGTCGCAATCTAGGGAGCCGCAGGGAGTGTTCTTACTGTATTTTAGTACTAATATATATACTTTGCCGATACTGGACCTTATGGAGGAGCTGGGTTGGCAATAATACTGACCTAACTACGCAAATTGAGCGCATTGATCACCTGGTTACGGAAACCAGCCTGCCTCTAATTATAACCTACACTAATATTATAAAGAGGTAACGTTTGTGAATTTATTTATAGGAAGTAATCTCTGGAACTACTGAACCGATTTTGAAATTCCTTTACCAGTAGAAAGCTACATTATTCCTGAATGTCATAGGCTACACCTGCACTCGCGCCCCACTCAACTTCAGATGGTCATAAAAACGATGGCCACGCGAGCAAAGCCACGGGCAAAAGCTAGTTATACTTATATGTCTGGCAAAGTAAAAACACTACACACATAAAACTCATTGCACTTCTCTCGCAGCCGTTGCAGGTCTAGCTCGCACTGGCAGTAACGGGTGAGTGCCCCGATCAGCCGCTCGATATGCAGCATGAACACATTCCTTAAGGTCTGATTTCATTGCTACAGAAGACACTGAATAAATCATTGAGAGGCATAATGCCAGTAACATGCCCAGCAAAGTAGAAACACAACTCACATAGAACTCATCACCCTCCTCTGGTAGCTGCTGTAGATCTGGCTCGCACTGACAGTGCCGCGCGAGTGCCTCGATCAGCCTCTCGATATGGGGCTTGAACACATCTGTTAGGGGCTGGTAGTCACGCTGGTACACCTCTTCGGATAGACGGTACCAGAGATTAAAGGTTATTTCAGCTACCTGCAAGTATATTGAGTCATCATTACAGCTCATATACGTCCCCACCGAGGGGCTCGAGCCTACCCTGAATCAGGGCGATTAGGCCTTAGTCGACCACGCGGGCCCAGTGCGGGTTGGTCGACTTCACACACAACCTTCGAGTTTCTTCGCAGCCGTGTGCAGGTTTCCTCACGATGTTTTCCTTCACCGTTAAAGCAATCGGTAAGTATGTACGTAAGTTTTTGAAAAACTCATTGGTACATTGGCCGTCCAGATTTGAACCCGGTACCTCTGGTTAGATGTATATTGAGTATTAAGAGAAAACTGAATAATGCTAAATAATAAACACACGCCATTCTTCAAGTCTTCATCTTCATCAGCTTATGTTTGTTCATCCATCATCATCATATCAGCTGAAAGACGTCCACTGCTGGACAAAGGCCTATCCTGAGGATTTCCATGATGATGGGCCATTGTTCATTATTTGAAATTATATATTTATGTGAAATTCTTTATGAATTTTTATTGCTCTGTTACGTTAATGATTTTGCTTTTATTCAATTTCAATATGGTTTACTTTAAAATATTTTGTTGCATTAATCCAAAACTAATCTACATAGGATGTGTAACTTCTTTTTACTAAGTTACTACTGTACCTAAAACCTGGGGTAACAGCTTTTCATTTGGCCTAAATTAATAAAGTACACTAAGGAAACAACATTGGCCGTCCAGATTTGAACCCGGTACCTCTGGTTAGATGGACCGAGTCGTTACCGGTTGAGCCACCGACGTTTTAGCCACCGACGCTTTGAACGGCCAATGTACCAATGAGTTTTTCACAAACTTACGTACATATCATTACCGATTGCTTTAACGGTGAAGGAAAACATCGTGAGGAAACCTGCACAGGCCTGCGAAGAAACTCGAAGGTTGTGTGTGAAGTCGACCAACCCGCACTAGGCCCGCGTGCTCGACTAAGGCCTAATCACCCTGATTCAGGGTAGGCTCGAGCCCCTCGGTGGGGAAGTATATGAGCTGATATAATAAAAAGTAAACAACAGATAAAAAATACATTTTTCGCATCACAGATTCGGAAAGGCTTTGTTTGTCATTCCATTTTAGCATGCAAACTTGCGTTTCATTCAATAGCATGGAAATCAATTTTAAAATTGGAACAAAAGAACTATTAAGCTATTCTTCTCGTTCCAAAAATTTACCTCCCTGTAGTGAGGTGTAAAATTGTGCGTTTCGCTCGGCAGCATCTAGTACCTTCGAAACACTCGCTACACTGAGGATTCTATCTTTGAACACTTGCTTTGCTTGCTCATGGTTTAATCCTAGGATCCTTAGCTTGCTCACTGCTCAGGTTTCAATAGAGGTAGGTAACTCGTGCCAAATTGCAACTTTGCAGCCTTGCATAACCAATAACTATTGTACTGAGAGTTTAAGCTAGGAAAAAAATGCCAACTTCCTGATTATTTTACAACGAAAAGAGGTATGAATACATGCCATATGTAACAAATAGCAACTAAACATCTGCAATATAGGATGTGAAAATAGTGAAAGTGAGTACCACAATTAATAGGTTGGTGTCTAATATCGAGCATCTCACTTAATTGCTGCATAGAATGATAGGAGTAACAAAAAAACTGTAATTATTATCAATATTATTATTTACTTGTTTTAGTAAGACTAACAGCTTAGTATTAAGCAGATTAAGGAATATTTCAACGGTTGAGACTATGCTTCCGGCATACCATGGTTATGTAGCCTCTATTCTGAAGTATGGCTTGTTAATATGGGGAAATTCTGTTCACTTGAATAATGTTTTCACTGCACAGAAGAAATGCATACAAGCTATGTGTGGCAAAACATTCCGTGAGTCATGCAGGCCATTTTTTAAGTTGTTAGGACTATTACCCTTGCCTTGCATGTATATTTTAGAGGTTGCTACTTTTATAAAAAATAATAACATTTATTTAAAAAGACTAGAGATGTACACAACAGAACTGTAAGAGACCCAAATAAATTAGTTTTAAACAGTAAACCCCAACTGACTCATTATAAATATAGTATATAGTAATATGTGTTAAAATTTATAATGCTCTACCTACTGAAATAACATCAATACCTAATATATCATTTGTGACATTTCTTAAAGAAAAAATATTTCAGCCCGTAAATGAACACCTAGATAGACATTTTGACAATTAACATTGACTAAGATGAATGTGATTGTATCTATGACTTTATTTTGTAGTATAGTTGGTAGTATAAGTATTAGCTGTGAATTTTGAAAGTAATAATTATAATAAGATTCATATTTGCGTGAAATCTGGTGAAATATGAGTACTTCCAAAATAATGTTAACAGCTATAAAACCATGTTTTATGCAAATGAATATTAATTTTCATTAAAGATAGTATATAAAACTTATAAATACAGTGCTATGAATGAATCTCTGCAGATATGTACACAGAAAAGAGCAAACACATAATATGTATATTAAGAAGCAGAAAAAAGAAAGTAAAAAAGAGAACATAAACTTAATTAGGTACTTAATTTAGGATTGAAAAAAAATTGAAAGCGGGTACCATAATTAACAGGTTGGCATCTTATATCAAGCACCTGTATTAAAAAACTCATTACCCCCATTTCGCCTTTGCTCCACTCAACTGCCAAACAGAACCCTAAAGTGATTTATTTTATGGAAGCAAATAATTAACAAAAAGTAATAAATGTCATACCTGACAAATACATGCCCAGTCATTATTTTTAGGTGTAAAGTCAATATTTATGGTAGCCCACCTACAATTTTTACTTGTTTAATATATTTGCTACCTTAACTTTTGCCTTTTTGATGACTATTGTAGCAAAAATTTTTGAGGCTAATCTTTACAATACAATACAATATTCAATATTAATCTTTTTTGGCATTAACATATTAATACGCTGCCAGTTCATTGCTTAGTGCAAGTCACCGTTTCATTATTTAGATGCTCAGAAAAATATATCCCGTAAAGTGTGACAACATACTAACCATCAGATCATTAGCATACTGCTAGCCCTAGATATTATTATCAAAGAAAGATATTATTTAAACATACCTCATAATCATGATGTCCAACGCAGACCAGTGCCAACTCCAATGATCTCATCGCAAAGTGTGTACTTCCAGTGCATGCACAATTTATAATCTTTTCTAAAAATGACTCAGCAAGTTCCGTAAATACCCTCGCATAGTTTGAAGCCTTCTCCTCTTCTTCGTGAGCTACGGCCATATGGTAACTCTCTTCTAAAGCAGCCACACTGTCAAACAGCAGTCTTTCTACTTCATCATTATTGTTATTTTGTTCTAAACAATGCAGCAATGAGCATATACAGTCCGAAGCTGCTTCGTGTAATGTGTTAATAGAATTGTAATCTCTAAGAACTTGCAAGCAGAGGCCTAACACCGCATTCTGCGGGACCTCCTGTATATTTACTGCTCTCACTTGTATCCACGAGTTCATACACTTGATAATCTTTAATGCTATGTCTGAATTCTGTGAATTAGTGATGCTCTCTTTCAGAAACATTGAAACTACCTGAGCATTTGACCTCAATTCATTCTTAATGTCTTCTCTGCGGTTCTCACCCAGTTTCAAGTTGGATGAGTCAATCTCTTGAGGTAGTACAGTCAGCAATTCAAGAAGGGCAAAGTTGTTTTTGTTGGAGAATGATTTTATTAGGTCACTAATGCAGTTCTGCCATGATGGCATTTGTAATGCTAAGTCCGCTAGTGCAAGACACAGTTGGGTGAGTATGACTGCGCTCGTCTCATGGGAGGTCGTCTCCAGATGGGCTACGAGCGAGTTTCGAAGGGAAACCACGGCTTCCTCTGGCAACTCTGCCAAATTGTGTTGAACCTTCGAGCGCATTGTTTGAGCAGCAAAATAACATGAGTGCACATCTTTCTTCTGTTGTAATAGCTCGTCAGCTATCTTCCAAGAATGTATCTGCAAGACAAATTACCAGCATGGTATTTATGTCACGTTACAAAAGTGAAAACAACATGCAAACTGGAATGAAAAATTATAATAATTAATTAGTAAAATTTTAATGATAACGACATGGGAGGTGTTATTAAGGAAATACTTACGGACTTTTGCACGTCTCCAAGCCACAAAGAAGCCTTCTCTTTTTCGTTAGAATTGGGGTTATCGTACAGTGCGCTTATGGCCTGGTAAACAGTGTCCATGGAGGGAGTATCCATCCTGCTGCTGAGTTGAATAGATCACAAGATATACTCAAAACCTCACTTCCGCAACAAATAAACGGCACACTCTCATATTAAAATGCGGAAAACAAAATAAAAAAAGAAATTTCGCGAAAACAAGCACATTCGTCGAAAATACAATGCTTGACAATCAAAGAGGCAGTGTTACCCAATGAGTATAGAAATCACTAGTGTTACCTAAAAACGTAGTTTGTTATATTCTTTTTGGTGTTACCTACCGGCCCGCTGCTGGCTATATTTCGAGTTTCGAGATGCCCACAGATCTAATTATTAGATCTGTGGAGTTGCCGTAAGCCATAGAAAAAAATGCCGTATTTGAACAACAACCACCATTCATTTTCTAGTAGTCTGTGTGGAAAGACAAAGAAGAATGCCCAAAAAACCCAGATTCGTTTAAAATAATTTATGAACAGCAAAATAGACCTTAAATAGGAGGTCGCAAATACGCAACTCGTTTTGCATAAAACCATTTCCAAAATCGGTCGGCAGCATGCAACAGTTCTGCGCCTTGAATAACTGGTTCCTTGTTTTGTTATTGTGTTTGTTGCTCACTCGTGAAATTGTGTGAGTTGTTTGTGACCGTTCAATGGCACGAAGACCGCATCATGTTCTCTTTCTTTTTGAAACCAAACCTTATGCAATAATGTCTTGGAACATAATATACATAGCTATTTTTGGACCCCAAACTGAGGTTCCATACTTTCACATATAAAAGTGATATTATGTAATATTAATGTAAAAATAATACACATTAAACAGCATCATATCAGCCGAAGGACGTCCACTATTCTTCCAACATTTTATATATATCAAGGCATATATATTTACATTAATCTCAAATCTCTCTCAATATTATGTACAATTCGAACCAATATCGTTAGTAAAACCGCTCTAAATCTAAATATCATGGATCTATATAATATAGTCAATTAGTTACGTTTTTTTAGTACTTGGTGATTGTTTAATCGAAAACAATTATTGGATTTGGCATATAGTATGTTTACTCTACCTTGCCATACATAAATCGTTTTAATCGATTCCGGGTTTTTGGTCCATACATTTTTGGGCATTCTCTTTTGAGGTCGCATTATAGTTCATCTATGGAGGGCGCTGCCACAGATGAGATAGTAGTTACTTCGTAATAGATACAGCATTTCCTTACAGAACAAAAAAAAACCTTTGCGTTTAATTACGTACTTCTGCCTACTGTTAGACAATACACGGAAACATTAAGGTGCTCTACTTAGCGGTTATAGCTTCGTACACGGGCAACGTGCGATTTGCTGGCGGCGACCATACGGTGTTCTAGCGCTAGAGTTGACTCATGAAATACATGTTTTACAAGTGATGGTTTTTTGTATGCTTTACAAATTTAATTGATTAAAGTAATAGTCGTACTAGCGACCGCACTAATAAGGCGCGCAAGCCTACACCAATTTTTTTTTTGTTAGATTTACAAAACCGCTAATTCAGTTACCGCTATAAAATACTGGAAACAGTAGGATACATAATGAATTTACAAGAAAAAATATCACGGCTAAGTAGGCCTTCTTTGATTAAGAGTAATAGTAATAGTCAACTCACTTAGGGCGTGCAGTTGTATTTGTAAAATGTTCAACTCTTTACAAAATTTCAAAATCCAAACTGCAAAATTAACTTGTCTTTGTATTTTTTTTAATTACCACGGATCCTAACTTTTTTCATGATCCGACATGCACATAGCCAATTTCATTAGATCTATTTTTAATTGCAATAAATAGTGATAAATTACCTACTTAAAATTACCTTAGATTTTATTTACCTATTCTGTTTTGTGTACAATATACAACATAGCACATAGATAGACTTCCCCTTACTTAGCTCGGTTATGTATGACACATAATAATAATGATTGCCTACCTAAATCAATCTTAGGTTATTATATTAGGTATCTATGCCTATATAAGACACACTAAAACTAAATGTTTTATATCTGAAATGTTACCTGCCTTTCCTCATGTGCTGGTAAATTAAAAAATTACACGTCATTGCTTGTCTTTTTTGCTATACATCCGAAGTATTTTTGTAAGCGACCCGGTTTACTCACGCAGAAATAGGTACCTACACTGGTACACCAAAAACTTGAGCGGTTGCTTGCAGCTCGACTTGGGAGAACCGGCAGGAGCAGGCCGGTAAGCGTAGGTATACATTTTTACGGTAGGTAAAAACGAGTGACGGGGCACTAGCGCTGCTGTGTTTAACCACCGTATTTGTCATGTTAACAATTTTACGTCCTTATAGTATGATTGTAACATCTTAGAAAAACAGAATTTTAATATCTTAGTGTTAGAGTAGGTACAATGTTTTAAGATTCTGAATTAATATTTGTCTAAATGAAATGAATTTAATGTGAGTTCCATTTTACGCTATGATGCTTCTCTTTCTGCACAGACTCTAACAATTATTAGTAACTAATATAAAGCTTCAAATTTTTTTTTGCATAAAAGTGCGCATTAGATTAACTACTTTTCCCATTTTACTTTATTATGTGTTAATTTTTAACTAAAAATTCGAGTGCGTTTGACTGCATCTCACCTGAAAAGAGGTGATGATTCAGTTTACTACTAATATAATTATATACTTTATTCAGTTGAGAATTATACACGAAAACTCAAATAATGCATATTCTTTCTTGCCTTGAAGGTCCCCAAATTATTGGAATCGGGAAAAACTGGCGCAGGCAAGGAGTTCCACTCCTTCATTGTCTGCATAATAAGTGTGGAAGCGTAACGCTTCGTGCGGAAAAGTGGAACAACAAAGGGAAACACTGACGAAGGCAAGGAGTTCCACTCCTTCACCGTCTGCATAATTAGTGTGGAAGTGTAACGCTTCGTGCGGAAAAGTGGAACATTAACAACAAAGGATGCAACCCTTCCCTTTGTCTCGTAGACCGATGGCGGAGTGGAGCTCGAGGAATGAGGTCGCACAGTTCTTGCGCATACTCTCCGTAATGAATTCGATAGAATATCAATAGACAGGCGACTTTGCGGCGATGCTCAAGGCTTAACTACCTCGTCGTCAATGGTCAATGGTCAAATGGTCTCCGGGCGCGTCGATCGATGGCATCCAAGGTATTCAGCTGATCAAGGTATACGTTTTCATGTTAAACAAAGGGCACCAATCACAGATCTAATAGACTAATAGATAAAATTTTGATGATGTCACACCGTACCACCCAAATTGTCACTTGGATATCTATGGATATCTGTCTAAACTACCAAATTCAGAAGGCAATTTTAGCTTAAAGGGTGACAAGCATTTGGAATCCTTTAAAATTTCGTCGCGTTTTCATTTGTGTCGGTGGTTTGTCGGACGAAAAAGATTTTAAACAATTTCAAAGATATAGTTTTGTGCGTATTTTAGGATGCGGAATACTCAATAATACATGGAGAATTTCATGCATTGTGCGTGGTTGCAGATCTCCTTCCAGAAACAGAGAAAACTCGAGTGAAATAATCAGTTTCCACACGTGAGTAAAAAAATACGTATTTACGTTCAACGAACCATGAAATAATAAGATATCAATGAGGAAAGACTTTCCTAACGGTTCATTTTACAATTCTACATGAAAATATAGGATTAAGAGTAAAAAAAATCACTAAAATTATAAAAATAAACAAATCTGTTTTTAGGTTACTAGTGACGTGAAAATTATGGTCGATAAATGTGGTCATTTTATTTTTTATTTTGTCATTAATGATAGATAACAGTTGAATTATGTTAAAAATAATTATTATAGACAAAACATGCCAATACCGTGGTAGCTGCCAGCTCTTGGGTTCCTGACGAGTCAATGACGAATCAAAACGCCAAGGATAGCTTAGGCCGTGCACTGCGTCGGGTGGGGCCACATGACCATTTACTTTCGAGTGACCGCGAGGATTAATTTTTTGCCAAAACACTAACCTAGTGATGTGACATATTTCTACGATGTGGCTTAAAATATCATTATCTCTTCTATCGAAACTTTTTGTTGTATTTATTTTAGTTTCATTTATTACGATCATTGGTATTGTGGTATGGCTTATTACCTCAAAAAATTTAGGAATATGGTCCCGTTCGACAGGAGACTGAAAACTTTGCATGAATATTACCCTATCGCCCCATTTATCTCCCCACATAAGTGGGTCAAAAATGAAATACTAAATTGCATTCTTAAAAAATTCCTTTTAAGGTTTAAAAAATCTGTATCACTTGTTTTTCTATTAAATTGTCAATGATGGTGAAGAATAGTTAAGACGTTATTGCTGTTAGGCTTTACATACCTAAAAATAACAAAGATGAGTTTTTTTTACAAAAGATAAAAAGTAACTCAAATAACTAGCGCATATCTTCCCTATTATGATTTTTAAATCTTTAATGGAAACTGTTCAGGCTACAAAAAAAAACGGTCATTGACCAAAAATAATACCATTCCTGGACGTATGTTGATAGAAATTATATTATGCTCAAGTTTTTTTTTTCATTTAAAAAGCGAAAGTCGTCTCTTACATGGTCAAGTTTCATGTTTTCTACTGGATGGGCCTGTATTTTAAGCTAATAAGCTACATACTTTAGATGCATGAAGATAAGATAGCCAGTTCAACATTGCGTTGGGGAATCTTGGCAAGCCCGCTTCCATCTTCGGCATCATCGTCACTTACCATCTGGTGAGATGATGCCAAGGGTTTACCAATAGATAATAAAAAAAAGGTTTTATTAAGTAAATATGATGAGGTGACCAAAGTACATTGTTACTCAGTTTTCGATGTTTCAAAATCTTGAACGTGTAATTTTTTTGATGGGAGAAGTGCTCTAACACATAATTGTTGAAAAATCAAAACCCAACTAGTCTGCAACCTATGTCACTCAGCACTTTGGAAAATTAGATGACGAATCTTACGACCCCTTGTACTAAAAAATCTATCAAGCCGTTTCCGCTACAGAAAAAGACATACATACATAAAACATGAGCCTTCTTTTTGGCAGATGAGGTAAAAAGTAAAGCCATGTCAATTTTTCTTTTTACCAATAATCGAATGAGTATTTCTATCGATATCGATTAAATCTGTACAAACACATGGTATGGCATATCCCTGGTGGCCCAAGTTTGACATATAGGGCTGTACAAGGCATGAAATCAGCATACAGACAGGAATATAGTCATCTCCTTTTTTCATATGGAGGGTTGGTTTGCGTAAACAGCACAGCATTATCGTCGCAGGTTTATGTTAAAATATATTTCATATATTGGTTTATTAGATCTGTGACACCAATAAATATTATAATTTTCACACTAATAATCAGTGATCGGAATAGGTAGAATATAAATACCTAAAGTTCGCAAGAAGGTGTAACATGGAGTTGTTAGAACCATAAATAAATCATTATTTTTTATATTATTTTATCTTATAATATTAATATAAGTAACCGTGTATTATTTTATTATTGTCTATTATAATGATCGCTAATAATACAAGATAGCTCATATTAATAAAAGATACAAAAATATAAATTTATTTGGTGGTTCGAACAACTCCATGTTATATCTTCTTACGAACTTTAGGTATTAATATTCTACCTATTCCGATCACTGCAAATAATAAATTATTTACAGGCATTTGTGGTTATTTCTATTTTATGGCAGCCCTTAAATCCATAGACATTTTGTACGTTCAAAAACTAAGAGAAATAGATACAAAGTCACAGATCTATGAGAAAAGAAAAAAAAGTATGACCATGCCACAAGTTTTTGGATTAGGTATTAAAAACAAAATGTTTTTCAGAAAAATAATTCAAAAAAAGCCTCTTTTATTCATGACTTTCAAGCGATCGAGCTTGTAGGTATACCGAGCCAATTGTAATTTTTGACTGAGCGCAGTATATTAAGTACATACCTAGAAAAACCAGAGTAAAAAGTGAATTTTAGTTGTAAAAAGTGCGTATCAGATGCGGACTGAGGGTTCGAACCAAAAACATTTGGGTACGAATCATTACAAACATCAATTAAAATGAACAACAAACCTAACTTTGTTGTTGAAAAAATCTTTTTCCACACATCGACTTACGTACGTCACGGT
The DNA here is from genome assembly GCA_947284805.1 of Coleophora flavipennella. Classification (NCBI taxonomy): domain Eukaryota; kingdom Metazoa; phylum Arthropoda; class Insecta; order Lepidoptera; family Coleophoridae; genus Coleophora; species Coleophora flavipennella. The sequence goes on from OX369276.1 coordinate 15,497,516, forward strand.
CAAAGTTGGCTTTGTCCAACAGACAGATCTCTCGCGAACACTTTTGAGCCTTTGTTGGACAAATTCCACAAATCTGTCATTATAATCTTAAATTATGAGGAATTGAGTGGTTTAATTACGCAAATTTTATTTACTGGTGAAAATTAACACCAACTTTTGCCGGACTGGAGGTGTCCGCCTTTTTTGCACGAAAATATAGCGCAATATTCAATTTTTTACGGAGCTCAAACCTGCATGACTATTGTATACAAATGTCTCAATGTTCATGTGGATGGTGGTGCATCGGGAGCCGGGTCGTATCTTTCCCTCTAATATGGTCGAGGGGAGCGACGGCTAGGGTTGCCAGAAAAATTCAAGAAGAATATAGGAGATTTCCATTTAGGGGGTCAAAAGAAAACAGTATCCAGTTAAAATATATAGTAGACTTTATTTTTTCATGTAATTATTATTTTGGGAACTTTGGGCCATTTTAATGACTTTATTATTAATCGCTTTTTCCGCCGGGTAGGCCCAGTTAACTTTGATTCCCTATCTGTATCTTCTTCACTTCCACTTTCAGCATTTAAATCACTCATTTTGTAAGTATATTTCACACAAAAGAGGCGAACCGAACAATAAAGGTATAAAGAACTGGTGCTAGGACATCATACAGACAGAATGATATTTGACATTGACACTTGACATTGACATGACATGACTCTTAAAAGTTGCGTTCATAAACACAAACAATGTGATTTTACTTATGATATGATCTGCTCAGTTTTGTTTAGGATTTCGGGGTTCGTTTCTGAACGCGTGTTTTTTAACTCGGTTTAAGTATGTATGACAGACACGTCGCTGTATGGCTAAAATATAGTAGATTTGTCTACTATATATTTTTTCAACAGTATATAGTATCTTGGCCCAAAATATAGTAAGATACTATATTATATAGTAGATCTGGCAACCCTAGCGACGGCTAACTTACACGTTATACTCGTGAACATGCTGTAAGAGTGAACTGGCCTACTCTTGCCAAAGGCATTAACGACAAATTCTTTATTTTAATGTACTATGTTGTTCTGATGTTCAAATGACATTATTTGTTTTACATCAATGATTTCATTGACATTGTTAAACTGATGATTGTTTATTTTTATTTTTTTCACAATCTAACATTATGTAAAGCAATTACTATCTTATGACCATCAGATCTTTCTGATTTCTACACTCTTGTGTAGTAACATGCTCGTATTTTGAATAAACATTTTGAATCTTACCCCTTGGACCACAATTTTTTGACAGGGGTATCGCTTGTAAAGGTTCTCCATTCTTATTCCTCCGAGCACTATACAATTCATAAACTTCTAAAATATCACATCCTTGTTTTTGAACGTAAACGTCAAAGTCAAAACAATCAAACTATCCAAGCAAGCCTCGCTCTTTCACTGTCAAGGTTAGGTAGGTACCTATCTCAAAGGTGAAAAAAATTATAATCGAACAAATGTTTCCCACGTCCTCGTCGATTATCCGTGGAATTTCTGCATTCGCTAAGCAGGCCTCAGCGCGAGCAGTGCACACTACAAGAGTAATCATGGCAAACGTAAGGGTAATGCAATCAAGTTTCTGTTTGCAAATTATGTAATTGTCGGCATTTAATGGTGTTGTTATTAATTTTGTAGGTTGGCGATAAGGTACCGTCCTGCGACTTGTTTGAGGACTCCCCAGCGAACAAAGTAAATACTAATGATCTGACGGCGCGCAAGAAGGTCATTTTGTTCGGTGTTCCGGGCGCGTTCACTCCCGGTTGCTCCAAGACGCACTTGCCAGGTTACGTGACCAAGGCGGAGGAGTTGAAGCAGCAGGGAGTTGACGAGATAGTGTGCGTCTCTGTGAACGACCCCTACGTGATGGCGGCGTGGGGGCAGCAGCACAACGCTAAGGGGAAGGTGAGTTGTAGCACTGAACTCTAATCAACATTGGTCTTCTCTGTTAACCTCTGATAAGGCGCAGCGCCGGTTGCTTGTTTGTGGTGTGCAAGAGACGAAAATAAGAGATAATATTAATAATACTTATTCTAGGCATTTTGTATAAAATATATAGATTTTGACAATTGAAAACGATAATGAAGTTGTTTTATAGATATTGGTTTTGACCTTGTGGTCCTAAAAAAAAGTTAAGATTTCACAAATTTACATTATACATATACACAAGGTATTATTAGCATATAAAGTGTACCTGAAGTTCAATACAAAGTAAATTTATTGATTATATTCTATCAATAACTCACATAATCTTAAATTATGAGGAATTGAGTGGTTTAATTACGCAAATTTTATTTACTGGTGAAAATTAACACCAACTTTTGCCGGACTGGAGGTGTCCGCCTTTTTTGCACGAAAATATAGCGCAATATTCAATTTTTTACGGAGCTCAAACCTGCATGACTATTGTATACAAATGTCTCAATGTTCATGTGGATGGTGGTGCATCGGGAGCTGGGTCGTATCTTTCCCTCTAATATGGTCGAGGGGAGCGACGGCTAACTTACACGTTATACTCGTGAACATGCTGTAAGAGTGAACTGGCCTACTCTTGCCAAAGGCATTAACGACAAATTCTTTATTTTAATGTATTATGTTGTTCTGATGTTCAAATGACATTATTTGTTTTACATCAATGATTTCATTGACAGTGCAGTCGAAGTGGCTAAGTTCTGGGCCGGAATGATTTAATTTGTCATCGACACGCAAAGAAGAAGAATAACTCACAAAGCAGGGCTAGCTTTATTGATATACTTAAATAATATATTTAAATTAGGGATGCATCCGATACCGATATATCGGCGATACTTCGGGTTTGCCGATATATCGGTATCGGCTATATTTTTATGGCAGATTTAACAATACTTTTCAAATTTCGCGCTTTAAAAATGTAATGTAAACGCGCATGTTGTCCCATCTATTTCGTTGCAAATGAGGCATCTGTCGCAACTGAGAGACTATTTTCCACCGCAGGTCTTATTCAAACAGACTTGCGAAATCTCCTTTGCCCGCAAAACTTAAGAATGCTTTGTTTTTTAAATAAAAATCTTATAAATGTTAATTTTGATTTCTAAAACTATTAAATAATTGTGTTTTATTTATTCTACCTTCCTTTTTGACTTCAATAAGCGTATCGGTATCGGTATCGCCGATATTTTTATAAGAGTATCAGTATCGGTATCGTATTGGCAAAAAGGCGTATCGATGCATCCCTAATTTAAATAGAATAGATTTTATCAAACAATTGAAAATGATAATGAAGTTGTTTTATTTATATTGGTTTTGACCTTGTGGTCCTAAAAAAAAGTTTTTTGTTTTTTTTTGTAATGTAAATTTGTGAAATCTTAACTTTTTTTGGACCATATATTATATATATAATGTAAATTTCTGAAATCTTAACTTTTTTTAGGTCCACAAGGTCAAAACCAATATCTGTAACACAACTTCATTATCATTATCATTTTCAATTGTTTGATAAAATCTATTCTATTTAAATACATTATTTAAGTAGATCGATAAAACTAGTGCTGCTTTGTGAGTTATCGATAGAATATAATCAATAAATCTACTTTGTATTGACCTTCAGGTACACTTTATATGCTAATAATCCCTCGTGTAGACATATTTGCATCAAAATCAATAGAAGACTAATATAAGTTGCTGTATGTGTATTGTGTATCCACCTATGTGACTGAGCAATTTTACTTAAGGTGGTTTGTGTTGGTTATGTGAATTTCAAATGTTTCAAGGTTTTTGAGAATTATTATTACGCTATGTTTATTTTTTTAACATGTTTAACCTGTTTTGCTACAGTAGTCTTATACTATTTTCTACAAATTACTATGAATTTGATAAATCTGAAATTCTTTATTTTGGATATTATGTCCTATTCCTATAATCACAAAATACTATATTTTTCAGGTTCAGGTTATTTGACATATGACAAATTCATTGAAATTGGTAGAAAATAAAAGATTGTCGCAAAATAGATTAAACTTGTTAAGAAATTTAACATGGAGTCATAATTCACAGAACTCCTAGAAAAATTTACCAAAATAAACCACCTCCCACGAGGTGGACCGACGACCTGGTGAAGATTGCGGGAAGCCACTGAATGCGGGCAGCGCAGGATCGGTCATTGCGGAAAACCTTGAGGGAGGCCTTTGTCCAGCAGTGGACATTTTTCAGCTGATATGATGAACCACCTTAAGGCCCTCCGCTTTGTTTAGTGGTTGTATGTGGTGGGTCTGTTTCTGAAAATTCTAAGAGCAACATGCGACTAACTGGCCACCCTGCAGTGTGCAAATGGGGAGTGGGTCAAGGGGGCCATGGCCCTGGGATGGCATAGGGGGAGGAATGAATGCCCTGGGGGCAGCACACAGGCGGAGTACCTTTAAGACTTTAAAGCTCCCTTAAGTCAAATATCGGAGTTTGAGGTATCCAAACAAGACCAGAAGCAAAAATTTTGGTCTCCCGTTACGAACTAGCCATAGACAGAGGAAAAGTAAGTGGAGAGTGAGATCCCGTTCTTCATTTAGGTCATCATATCAGCTCATATACGTCCCCACCGAGGGGCTCGAGCCTACCCTGAATTAGGGCGATCAGGCCTCAGTCGACCATGCAGGCCCAGTGCGGGTTGATCGACTTCACACACAACCTGCGAGTTTCTTCGCAGGCGTGTGCAGGTTTCCTCACGATGTTTTCCTTCACTGTTAAAGCAATCGGTAAGTATGTACGTAAGCTATTGAAAAACTCATTGGTACATTGGCCGTCCAGATTTGAACCCGGTACCTCTGGTTAGATGGACCGAGTCGTTACCGGTTGAGCCACCGAGGCTTCATTTAGGTGTTCAATGTTAAATTATAATGGTTGACGCAAGCAAAGACCATTTACGGCCAAAACGAAAAAGCATTATATTTTGTATCTTTTGGCTAATCCTCTGAATTGGAAATCCTTGGGAGAGGCCTATGTCCAATAGTGGACGTCCTTCGACTAATATGATGAATCCTCTGACTGATGATGATATGGTAGTAAAAAATAATCTGGCTTGCTTTGCTCGCCCATTTATGTTCAATGTTGCCATTAGGGCCATTAGTTCAGGGCCTGACAAGTGCAGTTAAGGACTCAAAATCATAGATATGTTATTGTTCTCACCAAGTAGATTACAATCAATGACATAAACTGTCCGCCTTATGTTGTCATATAAAAATCTTTTTTTTTTAACGAGTTTACTCAATATAGCGACGCGCGCCGTTATTTGACTGGACTGATTTTACTTGGTGTATAGTTAACGTGATCATTTTTTTAAAAACCCAAAACGGGACATTTTTAAACAACGACGAAACCGACAATTTGTTTTAACGCTACGCCACTGGGTATAAGCTACAAGGGCTTCAAGCATATTATCCGCATATTCCATTTCAAAATATAGAAGTAACTGTTTCTCTTAATGAAAAACCTTATTTTTGTATGATCTCTTTTTCAGGTTCGAATGCTGGCTGATCCTTCCGGAAACTTCATCAAGGCTCTAGACCTCGGCACCAACCTGCCGCCACTAGGTGGATTCCGCTCCAAGCGGTTCTCCATGATCATCAACGACTCGAAGATCGAGCAGCTGAACGTGGAACCCGACGGCACAGGCCTCTCTTGCTCACTGGCTGACAAGCTTAAAATGAAATAAATAAAAAAAATAAAGTACTAATAAGTATCAATTAAGTGCGTAAATTGTGATCAGCACACTTATGTAGCTTTATGAATCTTAGACTGTTTAGCACATCCTTGTGATACGAAAATTAATTAACAAAATTAGTATACAATTTATGTTCCTCCAAAGTTTATCTATTTAGTGGTCTCTGAGCATCTCTAAATAAGCATTTACATGTTAACTGTTGTATTTACTTGTATCATTAAACGTTCTATTGTTATCATATCAGTCTGAACATGCATCTAATCAGATGATCTAGTAACTCCAATGACTGTAGATTACATATTCTTGATTTATTTTCGATTATCTTTAAAAGCATAATTTTATTTTTGTTTATTTGAATTATTATGTTTTGAATAGATGTTATATTCATTATTTTCGATGTTTTCTCTTAATATACCCTCCCTCTTTCTTTCCCTATATCCAGTTCTATGTAGCGGAAGGGAGTTGAATATGTGACGTCGAAAAACACTTGATTCTTAAAAAGTTAATAAAACTGACTTCTTTTCGGTGGCTTTCCTTCCGTTGTTTGGGTTTTTTTGAGTAGTAGGTAGGAATATTCCCAAGATTAAATAAATGACATAAATAATGTTTATTCTCATGAATGAATGTAGCTAGCCACTCAGTCCCAAAAAAACCGGCCAATTGCGAGTCGGGGGTTCCGTACCAAAACACTTCTCCACGTCTCCACACTCTCAGTCAAAACTTTCTTCTTTTCCGGGTCTGCTGGAAGAAATTTCTTTAGAAATAAGCTGTACCCTTTGTGTGACCTTAAAAAAACAAGATTAAAAAATAATACCTTAAATACAAACGTCCTTGTCATACATACTCCTCTGAAGGTTGGAGGCTCTACACTCGAAGTTGTTGCCGAATATGTATACCTGGGACAAACAGTCCAGTTAGGTAGGTCCAACTTCGAGAAAGAGATCAATCGTCGAATCCAACTCGGCTAGGCAGCGTTCGGGAAGCTTCGCAATATCTTCACGTCCCAGATACCGCAAGTGTCTTAAGACCAAGATTTTCGACCAGTGTGTGTTGCCAGTGATGGATGACATACGGAACTGAGACATGGTCGCTTACTATGGGCTTCATAAGAGGGCACAAGGTCACTCAAAGGCAGAGGCGTATTTAAGAATCCGGCGCCCCGGGCACAAAAAAAATCCGCCCCTCTAAGTGACAAAAGCTGGCCAAGTGCGAAACGGAGTTGCGCGCTAAGGGTTCCTTACTGCCACACGATAAGCGTTACTCTACTGTAACCTTCTGTTTGCATGTTAGTAGTGGTTCGTCACCCTTATTACCGCTAGTTCGACTCACACTTGGCTAGCTTTATTATTTTTCGGTGAACCAATCAAATCCCTAGAAAACAAAAATCTTTGTCTATTGAAATTGTTTTCATCAAAGAAAATCTATGAGAAATTATCGACTACCTAATTCAAATTCTGCTCTATTTTTTTCTACTACGACTGGCGAAAGAACAACCGAAAAGGGGGGTCTCTTGCCGCCCCGGGCCTAGTGCCCCCCTGGAAATAGGGTAAATACGCCTCTGCTCAAAGGGAAATGGGCCACCCTGTTGGGGGCCCCCGACCGCTCCTAGTAATGACCGTGCTTCAGATCAGTTAACCTGCGTGATCGACCAACCACGAGAGTTGCACCACCTTACTAAAAATATTAATGTGAAAATGTGTTTGTTCGTTACCTTTTCAAGCTTCAACACCTCGACCAATTTTGATGAAATTTGGCATACAAGTAGCCTGTGTCACAGGGAAGGACATTATGCTACTTTTTATCCTGTGAAAATAGCATAGTCCGATGCAGTTCCTGAGGCAACTGCAAAAATAAATGAAATGTTTGAATCTGAATAATATTCTTTTTAGGGTTCCGTACGCAAAGGGTTAAAATGGGACCCTATTACTAAGACTTCGCTGTCCGTCCGTCTGTCCGTCAGGCTGTATTTCATGAATCGTGATAGCTAGACAGTTGAAATTTTACAGATGATGTATTTATTATACTCATTAAACTGGTTGGTTGGTAAATGTATTTTTGGCGTGACCACCACAATACGGGCTGTATAGTGTGGGGTCACACACAAGGCATAATTTATACTGTATGGTACACCATTCTTTGGAAATAAATATTTTTGTATTTCTGTTGCCGCTACAACAAATACTCAAAATTAGAAAAAGTAAAACGTGTTTTTTTAAACGTGAAGAAACTAGCGCCATCTAGTATGACAGTACGGAACTGAAGAAACTAGCGCCATCTAGTATGATGGTACGGAACCCTATGTGTGCGGTTCTGACTCGCATTTGGCCAATTTTTGTATCTTATTGGACTCGCTTTTGAGTGTTCCATAGTCAAACTGGGTACCTTAATAGTTTTGCCATGTGTCGGTCCGTCCGTCGGTACGTTACGTTATAGCCGTTTTACTCAGACTATCACAATTATAAAGCTGAAATTTTGTACGGTTTAGTAGGGCATAATGTAATTAATTTAAGAGGAAAAAATATCAAGTCAGGCTTATCTATAGTCGACAGTCGACACACTTATGATGTGCAGCTAGATTTGTAAATCTAATATATATAAATCTCGTGTCACAATGTTTGTCCTCAATGGACTCCTAAACCACTTAACCGATTATAATAAAATTCGCACACCATGTGCAGTTCGATCCAACTTGAGAGATAGGATAGGGTAGGGTAGGGTAGTGTAGGGTAGGGTAGGGTAGTGTAGTGTAGGGTAGGGTAGGGTAGTGTAGTGTAGGGTAGTGTAGAGTAGTGTATGTAGGGTAGGGTAGTGTAGTGTATGTAGGGTAGGGTAGGGTAGTGTAGTGTAGGGTAGTGTAGGGTAGGGCAGGGCAGTGTAATGTTACGTTAGTACTATTATATATACTGTGGTAATGTAATGTGACAACCGTTAACGACTCGGTCCATCTAACCAGAGGTACCGGGTTCAAATCTGGACGGCCAATGTACCAATGAGTTTTTCAAAAACTTACGTACATACTTACCGATTGCTTTAACGGTGAAGGAAAACATCGTGAGGAAACCTGCACACGCCTGCGAAGAAATTTGAAGGTTGTGTGTGAAGTCGACCAACCCGCACTGGGCCCGCGTGGTCGACTAAGGCCTAATCGCCCTGATTCAGGGTAGGCTCGAGCCCCTCGGTGGGGACGTATATGAGCTGTAATGATGAATGTAATGTAAGGCGGTACGTAGTTCGCCGGGACAGCTAGTAGTTTATAAATTTTCCATACAAAATGTTCAATACTAACTAAAAAATAACTGTTTTTAAAGTGTACAATTATTTTTAAAGACCACGGAACCCTACTGTGCGCGTGGCCCGACAGGAACTTGTCCACTTTTTCGTGGACTTTTTTTAGGGTTCCGTACACCCAAAGGCTGACCAACGGAACCATATTACTAAGCCTCCGCTGTCCGACCATCTGTCAACGGACTGTATTTCATAAAGGTAGACCTATTCTATACATATAATAAAACAGTAACGGGGCCGTGTCTGTACATGAAATATTTTTGGAAATTAATAAGTGTGTTGGACATTAATAACGATACAGAGGCCAAAACAACAACTTTGGAATTTTTGTCTGTCTGTTTGTATGTTCGCGCATCACGCAAAAACTACCAGGCGGATTTTGATTAAATTTTGTATAGTGGTTCCATAAAGCCCGGTTTAACATATAGGATTTCTTGCGTTGGGGAATCTTGGTAAGCCCGCTTCCATCTTCGGTATCAACGTCACTTCGTGAAAGTCGGATTCGTCTTCCGACGAACTGTCCAGCTAGTAAGTCCAATTGCAACATACGCGAACTGATTTTCTTAATCACCACCTCGGATTAAAAAAAATGTATATGAGACTAATATTATAAACGGGAAAGTTTGTATGTATGCATGTATGAATATTTGTTACTCTTTCACGCCACTACAGATAAAATTTGGTAAGTAGACAGATTAGGACCTGGATTAAAGCGAGGCTACGTTAGTACCTACTAATATATGTATATACTTTAGTGAGGCATTGATTGAACTGTTGTCTCTGTCTTTTTCTTTACGTGTAAAATAACCACACATTTGCACTTTTTCCGAGTTTTTTCATTGAAAAATTTCGAAAAAGTTAACTAAATTAAATTTAAATAAACAGAGACTACGTAGTTTCAAAAGAAGAAAATTATGATATAAATTTCAAATTTAAGACATTTTTTTTCCTACAAATGTTTACAAGCTTTGCTTTACTTTGCTTCAATTTATGCTATGTTTGGGATTTTTTATGATCGAGTCAAGTTAATTTAATCGTGTAATGAACTTGCAAGGGCCGTAGGTAATATCCTTGAATATAACATATCTTTTTTCTGGCCGAAAAATTAAGCAGGAATAAGTAATTTTCCTGATTTTTGCTAAGCGCTTCTTACTTCTTATTTGTCAATATACCGCCTTAACATACTGGCTACTTTTATCCATGCTCGCGAGCCGCTTGCGGGTCGCGCACTGCGTACCCTCGAAGACAGTCATAGAAACTATATTCACTCGAACGAAGCCGCAGGCAAAAGCTAGTATGTGTATAAAATGAAAAGTTTGGTAAGGTTAACAACAAAAACTTTTTTTTAAATTCGTTTTCGTACCAACTTCGATTCGTGTTCGATCTTAAGCGTTGACACTTGACATTACAATAGGCTCAATAGTATATTTATGTTACTTTATGAGCTCAATATACAATACGGAACGTAACGTATGGTAACGTAACGTGAAGAAAATAAGATCTGTGAAAAAACGTCAATATCGTCAACGTAATGCGTTTGAAAACACAAAATACTTTATCTTTTGAAAGTCAAAACGAGAAAGCGCTATTTAAAATATAATTAACTGTCTCTTTCTTTTTTTATATCAAATGCAATCTGTGTACGAAATGAAAACGAAGTATCGTAAATCCGTTCGTTTGTTTATTTTGGTAAACAAATAAAAAAGTAAAAAATGTAACTGGACCGGTGGAAAATGTATAGGAATTTTCATAATTTTGGACTATTATTGTTCTTGTGTTCGCTGGTGTATTTTGTTCAGGACGTTTTGACGGAGATACTCGAGGACGAAAGTGCACAAGTGGATGAGTGGCTTGAACAGAACGATCTCGGCGACTTTAAGAAGTTATTTCATGAATATGGTGAGTACACTAAATCTATAAATGCTGTGAACCATTTGTTAAAAATAATGGGTAAGTCCAGAAGCTGTTCAGATAAGAGTTAATGTAATAAATACATAGTTTTAGCCTGTTTACTATTATGGCATGCTTTGGTAAGCAAAGTATTGTAGGGACCATATCGGGGTGGTGGGTCTCCTAGAGCCCATAGGCCTGTGTCTGTTCATCAGCCTGCTCGGCATGTAATGATTATAATCATCACATAAGCCAAAAGACATCCATTGCTGGACATAGATCTTCTCCAGTTATGGGGGGTTAGCCATAATCGCCAAGCTTTGCAGGCAGGTTGGCAATCACAGTTCGCAGTGTACTGGCAAAGTATACATGGAAAGGACGCTGCCGCACATCCTCCAGGTTATAATCCCTTAATATGATTGAATGTTATCTATCATAAAGCATACCTTCTGAACAAGCAGACATGAAATATTATAAAAGATGATTAAGTTTAACCAAGATCGGGAACGGGTCATCGTGAAAATCCAGCAGTGGAAGATTTTCGGCTGATATGATAATGATGATGAAGTATAATTTATGTCTACACTATAGTACAGTGGATAAAACAAATGTGTACTTACTTAGGTACCAAAACTTTCAAGATTATTAAGGATTAATGATTATACAGTAGCCCGCATAGACATCTTTGTACTTTTCCTTCTCTTTCTCTTCTCCATCAGCAACTATCTCTGCAAAATATCACAGCAATATGTTGTTCCGTTGCATAAACAACATGCGCGAGGGTGCAAATGAGTTTTCCCCAGATCCCTCTGGCTTTGTTGCGATGTGAAAAATATCAACAAAAACAGATACTTTTTCAGTTCCCCAAGAACTGCGCCAGGCTTTGCTATTATTTTTAACTGCTATTTTTTGGTCCAGCACAACCAGTTTATTATCTTAAATTAGTCAACTTTAAAAAATTTTTTCAGCATATTTTGAGACAATTAAAATTATACAATGATTGAATATTATTACAATACTTGATTTTAAAATTGCTTTTGTTTTATCCAAATATTTTATCATAAGACCAAAAAAGGACAGTAATTGTATGTTTATGAATATTTTTTCTTGTCATTATTGTATGAAAGTGAAAAAAACTAATCAGTGCAAATTTGTAAAGAGAATATGTGTGTACACAATGTATTTTTTTTAATCATTGCCTATTTCAGTTATTCCTATGTACATGCCCCAAAATCAGTGTAATCTTATGCTAGTACTCTTTATTGTACTGTGGTAATGTCATATTTTTAGAAATCCTTATGTTGGAAGGTAAGTTGCAGCCTTGTTAATATCAATCGTCTGATCACTAATCAGTAGCTATTGGTATACAGGGCTTAAAAAAATTGGTGTAGGACCCGTTAACTTGGTGTTCTACTCGTCATACTGAATAACTTTTTCCAAAGAACCCTTAGTCAATTTGTATGAAGAGTAAAAATTTTTTTTACGTTTATAGGAAAGTAGAACAAGAGTTGTTCAGTATGATGAGTAGAAGTCCTAGTTAATGGAACCTACACCAATTTTGTTACATCCTGTATAGGAATAGGTCCGTCATAATTGTAATAATTTTTAATTCTACTTAGTTCATTTTAGTCAAGAAACTGATTTGACTGTATACCTATGATTCTGTTCAACAGACAGTTGTAGACACCTTGTAAACTTAGATTTTTTTCATAGACACATTTGGCTGAAGATCGAGACAAACAATCACACTACTATTGTAATATACACGAAAGTATGTAAGTTTGTTCTACTTTCACGCCTAAACGGCTGAACGGATTTGGATGAAATTTGGTAGAGAAATTGATTAAGCACTGGATTAACACATAGGCTAATTTTTATTCCACTCGCAAACAGCATTACAATCACAAAAACGATATCCACGTGAGCCTAGCCGCGGGCTACTCTAATCACACTATATAATATTATAATACTAGTTGTCCCGGCAAACTTCGTTCCACCTTACACTACATTAAACTACACTACCTTACCCTACCCTACACTAAAATACCATACCCTGCCCTACACTACCCTACCCTACACTAAACTACCCTACCCTACCCTACCCTACCCTACCCTACCCTATACTACCCTACCCTACCCTACACTACCCTACCTACCCTACACTACCGTACACTACACTACCCTACCCTACCCTAACTACACTACACCTACACTATACTACACTACCCTATCCTACCCTACCCTAAAACCAATTATTTTTTGACTGAGAACTTTTTTATTGATGAATATCATATTTTAATACTTATTATCCTATTCCCGACGAAGACAAACGCAAAAACACAAAAATAATAAAAATTGGTCCAGCCGTTCTTGAGTTATAAATGGTGTAACTAACATGACTTTCTTTTATATATATATAGATTATAAAGGCGAAAGTTTGTGAGTGTGTATGTTTGTTACTTCTTCACGCAAAAACTACTGAACGCATCTGGCTGAAATTTGGTAGGTAGACAGATTAGAACCTGGATTAACACAAAGGCTACTTTTTTCACGCTCTTTTTTTATATTAAAAATTTGAGTGCGTTTGACTTTATCTCACCTGAATATATCGCACTGCGCACCCTCGAAAAGTCATAGAAACGTTGTCCACGCGGGTGAAGCCGCGGGAAACAGCTAGTGTTATCTAAGTCTAACTCTACTCTTGATATACAGTGTCTTGGAGTTTTCTGTAATCCTGTATAATACATACATCTTAACCAAGTTATTAATTTTAATTTCATTCTTCTTCATATTTTGCGAAGGATGACGGACAAATATGGCACGATTCAGAAAAAATCTGTTCGGTGCTATTTCTTTCACAAGCAGGTCTGAAAAAATAAAAAAGAACTAGCTTTTGCCCGCGTGGACATAGTTTCTATGGCTGGCTTCGAGGGTGCGTGGTGCGCGAGCCGCATTGAATTTTTATCCAAATCCCTCGGGAACTATGTCGGTGGTAATTAGTAGTCTATGCCAGGAACTATGTTGGGTTGTGCTGATTAGTAGTCTATGTCAGGAACTATGTCGGGTTGTGCTGATTAGTAGTCTGTCACTTTCTTCCACCGCAACTATCTCTGTGCAAACTATCACGTCAATCTGTTGCTCCGGTGCGTTCGACATTCGCGAACGAGCGTGCAAATGAGTTTTCTCCAGATCCCTCGGGAACTATGTCAGGCCTTACTATTATGATTCGCGTCATTGCAACGCAAACGAAAGTACCCGGTCGACCGAGCGATGCTCGGAGTCTCCTATATATAGGCATGTGAACTAAAACATTTTTTGTGTGAAAACGGATTTTCATAATAAATAAAATAACATATAATTGTACAGGGTGTAACAAAATTAGTGTAGGTCCCGTTGACTGGGGCTTCTACTCATCATACTGAACAACTTTCCCCCAAAGAACACATAGTCAATTCTCAAAAAAAAAATTGGCGCTCCATACAAAAATGCACAAAATTGGTTAATCAGCTGATCGTTTTGTATGAAGAGTAAAATTTTTTTTTTCGCGATTTCAGCAAGTCTTGAACAAATGTTGTTCAGTATGAGTAGAGCCCCAGTTCACGGGACCTACACCATTTTTTTACATTCTGTATATATAACATATATGTTATATATAATATGTTATTTATACAGCTTATTGCTCGTTTAAAGTAATTAGATTAACAAGAAAAGAGTGATAACAAACAGCTATCCCACTGGAACCACTTAAGAATTCGGGATAAAAGATAGGCTAGTCATTCTGGATGCCACAGACCAAGTGCTTACCAAATTTCGTCAAGATTGGTTGAGGTGTGACGAGGTAACAAAAAAACACATTTTCACATTTATAATATTAGTATTCTGGTATTTGTAACTTAGAACTTAAACTGTTCGAAACTAAATGTCTTAAAAGTTAATAAATAATCTGAGAACGAAATTGCATAGTATATGTATTGTATTAACGGTTCATAACTCATATTTTTCAAAGCTTTTACTACCAGATGTATAACTAGGAGGGTGTCGATGTCGGCGAGTACCGTGACGTCACTCGCCCCCAGCCAGTACGAGGAGGTGGGGTGAGGAGACCGACTACCCCCCATTAAGCCCCGACCGACACAGCCCCGACGATCAGTCTTGCCGTAGCCGCCGCGCCGCGAGGACGTTTTCCCCTCCCCCCATGCCCTATGCATATCACCCGATATCACTTATCGTGATCGCATCTATCTTGTTATTCTTAAAACAAAACATCATCCTCCCCAATTTATACATCACGAACTGGTCACAAGCCGACGTTACCCTCAAACTGAGAGTCAGTTTCATTGACAAAAGCCTTTTTACTAGATGCAAATAAGTTGCGTGAGGTTCGATGCAGTAAGGGGCCTATGTACCTCGGGTCGCGAGTGCAGAAGCTGGACATCACCTTTAGCCCAGGCATGTGGCAGTTCGAGGACTCAGAGATCTGCTCCATCGGCATGATCCACCCTTCGCACAGCAGGAACTCGGGGCTGTCGATGCTGTCAGGAGTCTCACAGTTTTCAGGTACCTTTTGTGTTTATGAACTGCATAATAGTCTAAGTGGGTGATAGTTGTATACTATTGGGCCACGCGCTCTTTACCCACTTTTGTCTATTGCCAATTTTCCATGAAAAATAATCGAAAAGTTGCCTGGGCGTTAGTCATGGCTAATGATTTAACAAGTAGGTGCCTATTATGACTTCTTGTACGTTGCAACCCCAGGGATTGGGTATCGTGATGATGACACGAATATGAAAATCATTATCATCTTATCCAATCACTTTTCTTGTTTTCTAATTAGGTATATTGGACCTAGATATACACATATTCGTCTCAGTTCGGTCACAAAACAGATATCTGTTTTGTGGTTCGGTCGCGTTTTCCCATTTCGTAATCAATAATATAATAAATTTATTTCACAATAATTATAATAACACATTTTATTTTTATTTCACGAAAGTTTACAAGTAAGAAAACGAAGTCTTAATTCTAGTTGTACATCTTAGATCTAGTTATTGGAAATCTGGCTACTAAATTATGCTAGAAAAAGCCTGTACCCAATGACTTATATGTGCCTGTACCTTAGCAGTCAGCAAGCAGAGATACGAACAAAATTATGCGATGTCAACCGACCATTTTAAGTGAGGATTAAACAAAATAAAGGTAAGTACAAAATTTGTTTACTATCTCACTTTTATAATTAGCTAATTTATTATTACATATTATTGTTGTAAGCCAGCAGCCAGCAGACAACACAGACAACGTTCTTGTAGTAATAGTATTCTTTTGTTCTTGCTGGCAGTCCAGTAAATAAATTTAAGGCACTAACAAAGGTCAAATCACAATATTCACAATATTCAATTCAAATTATTGAAAGTGCGCTAAGCTACTATTGTCGAAAAAATATTATAAATAATAAAATAATAATAAAATGTTTCCACTTTATATGTAAAAAAAAAATCTTTTAGACCCTTTTTTGGGAATTATTTGAAAAATTTCTCGAAAAAAAAACCCAGTTGAATGTTGCATGACACCGACACATAAAAGTCAGCGACTTTAACACCTTCCATTTTTATCGAGCAAATTTTTTTAAAACTTATTTGAAAGTGAAGAAAACTTTAAAAAACATGTAAGCCCGCATTAATTTGAACATAAAATGAATAGTTTACGTTCGATATTGTTTTATCACGGATCGACCTGCTCGGATTGAGTTGTCTTAACGCCTTATAAGAAGCATTTGTTTGAAATAATAATGAGTAACAAAATCCGACTGCATACAATGTATCTATCCTATGTCACTCGGGGTGTTAAGATTAAGTTAAGTTTCAGATAAGAAAAAATCGCTGTAAATTCTTTTATTCTGTGGCCAGACGAATGTAACGACACCTCGTACTCCAAGATCCATCAAGTCGTTTAGGCTCAGCCACAGATTACTAATTAGTTACTACGTAAGCTCAGCCCAAGAAACAGACGTACACATGATACATACATACATACACCCTCTTTGGTAAAAACTAACTAAACATTTAAATTCCAAAAGTTAAGTGCCTACCCTGTCCATAATTTATATCAGGAGATTAAAACGCAAGAACATAATTGGTTTAATGTAAGTTAACTCATTAAGAGGAGTGTATCCCTAGCGCACTCAATACAAAAAAAAGTTCGGCTCTTATTTGAATATTAATCAGTTATCGAAACTATAGAAACTCATTGTGATTTGTCAGATTTGCGTAAAAATAATATATTATGAGTTTTTCCGTGATTCGTAAAACACGTTAAGCATTTGGTGCCGATTGCTGTCACTAGATGGCAGTCTTTAAGCCGTGTCAGATGCCTTATAGACGGCTTGAAAAAGTTCTAACAGTGGGTTTCGCCAGTAGCCCTACAACCTCCTTCAACCCGGACTTTGGCCCCGTGTGTGGAGTATGATCCCAAGTGTAGGAAGAGACGCTTGCCCTAGCAGTGGGGACGTTTATGGGTTGTTAATGATGATTGATGATGTAGTTTCAAAGTGTACAAATCTAAAAAAATAATTTCTACAAAAAAAGTTGAAAAAAACTGAAAAACGACTTCAAAATGAAACTTACTCAAAAGTATGAAATAATATTATTATACTTAAATACACGACATTAACCAACAACAACGAAATCAAAGGTGGGTACGAATTAAATTAGGGGCTTAATTTTTTTTGAGTTCGGTGTCAGCACACAACTACTTATGTATCAAATGTTTTAGATTCAATGGTTTGCTGACACCGACCTCAAAAAAAATTTAAGCCCCTAATTTAATTCGTACCCACCTTTGATTTCGTTATTGTTGGTTAATGTCGTGTATTTAAGTATACTAATATTATTTTATACTTTTGAGTAAATTTTATTTTGAAGTCTTTTTTAAGTTTTTTTAAACTTTTTTTTTATTTGCTTTATTTTTAGTGATAATGTTGTCTATCTAACAACGTTAAACCCAATCACCTACTCGCCAATAGGAATCATCAAATCATAATGCATGTGTTTCAGAAAAGATACAGATTCCTGTGGCTTCCATCATCATCTCAGCAGCATGAGAGTTAAATCTTCCATCATCAGCTCATCTGAATAACCTGAAAGAATACAATTATCGGTCTATGCGTACCTACGTATCTATCTATATTTAAAGAATTATCCACTAACTCATACCCGTTAATGAGTTGTACCTTTCTTAATCAGCTCATCATCATGAGATAATGACTGCCAAATGCGAATACTTTAATAGCTTTAGAAAACGTATGAAACACGTTATACTTGCCTATAAAATTTGAGGGTTGCCCTCGATTTCCCTGGGATTCCATCATCAGATCCTGGTTTTCTTTTAATGGTACCACCCTTGGGATATCTTCTTTCCAACAAAAAAAGAATCATCAAAATCGGTTCATAAACGACGAAGTTATTCGCGAACAAACATAAAAATAAATAAAAATATATACGGTCGAATTGAGAAACTCCTCCTTTTTTGAAGTCGTTTACAAAAAACTGAAACCTGACAATCCACAAACACAGATATTAGTTTCTAGAACTTGTTCATAAAATTTTAATAACATTGATTAATTAATATACAAATAGGATACACTCCTCTTAAGGCACCATGATCTTACAGATAAGCCAACCCGCAGTTCTGTTATAAACTCCATCCAAGATCCAAGCTTTTGACGACATTATTGTCTTCCTGGCTGTGTGATCCCTAATCGGTAAATGTCCCTTGAATTATGAACAACTAGCTTTTGCCCGCGACTTTGCGTGGATATCGTTTTTAAGGAGTATGAGTTATGTGATCGTCCGAAAATTCGACTTCGAGATTTTGATGAAAATGTATTCTATAATTTAATTTAATATCAGTTAATAGCCACCAAAAAAGTGATCGAGAAAAAAAAGGAAGTTTAAAATTTTTGTCATAATGTAAAAATAGTATCTACCTGTCATAATTTTTTTTTCTCAATATGACGCTAAGGATTTCCATAAAAATTTCTAACACAAAATATGTAGTAACTTAACTTATATTGTAAAATATTTGTAAAACTTAACTAAAAATACCTGCCATACAAATTTAACTTACAGAAAGATCCCGCGAGAGAATCGAATCGGGAGTTGTGATCTTAATTCATACAAAATCCCATCGAAAAAACCCACTTTCAGTTTCCCTGAATTTTTCAATTTTTCTTTCTCTTTTCGGACAATAACGAACATAAAAAATACTCAAATCGGTGTAGCCGTTCTCAAGTGATGCGCTTACCAACGAACATCATTTATAGCTAGCTACCATCATCTTATCTAAGTCATGCCGCCAAACATCAGTGTTAACAACATTGATTGTTCCGGTTTGAAGATAAGATAGCCAGGTCCCCATTGCTTTTGTGAAGCGCCCGCTTCCATCTTCAAAAACTAAGTTAAATCAGTAACATAAAACCTTTTTATTGCTTTTTGGTGATTGTATTAAAAACCATTAGGTAATAAAAAATAGAGACGATTTTCAAAATTTGCACATCAAATTTGGAACCATTTGTTTTACTTTTGTATCTGTTCTGTCATATAAATAGGGCATTTCTTGTGCAGATATTCATTATTCTGATCAAATTCAGTTTAAAACATGTCACTAACCCCTGAAGAGTGTACTAGAGTTCTGACAATGCTTGAAGACGGGCGCAGTCAGTGTTATACAGCGAGAACTGTTGGTATGTCGCTATCAACCGTTCAAAGAGTGCTCCAGCGATTTGAAGAGACTGGATCCAAGATTCGCTGACCAGGATCAGGCCGAACAAAGTGCACGTCAGCGCGAAAGGATCGATATATGGTGTTAACAATATTGAGAAATCGATTTCAAACGGCTGTTGAAGTCAAAAATCACCTTCTAAGTGCTGGAGGGAGCAATCCGAGCACGGGTACAGTGAGAGGGCGTCTTGCCAAAGCTCCAATGCCAATGATTCAAAGCTTGAAAGGCAGCATCGAAATTCAAGGCTGAGTTACGCTAGAGAACACATGAATTGGACTCTCGATGACTGGTCAACAGTTATGTTTTCGGACGAGTCGAGAATCATGCATGCTATACTAGCACGATGGGAGGCAAAGTGTCTACAGAAGACTAGGAGAGCGCTATTACCAAGCTTGCATTGAAGAGAAAGTGTCATACGGCGGAGGCTCCATACACGTGTGGGCTGGAATTTCTTCCGAAAACAGCACTGATCGAAAATGGAACTTTAACTACAGAGAGATACGTGAATGAAATCTTAAATAAGTATGTTGGCCCATTTTTAGTAAACATGGGCGAGAACGCCATCTTTACGCAAGATAACGCTCGTCCCCATACAGCTCAGATAGTTTTTGACTACTTTGATGATGTCGCTATCACACGCATAGAGTGGCCAGTACGCAGCCCACACTTGAACCTCATCGAGCAAGCCTGGGATGAACTGGGACGAGGTGTACGCCAGCGAAATTCCCCTCAAATCACGCTTCGTGAACTGAAAGAATCACTGATAGAGGAATGGGAGAATATTCCTCAGCATCGGCTCAGAAATCTGGTGGAAAGAATGCCAAACCGTGTAACAGCTGTTTTAATCATATTCTTTTCAGTAATATAATAATTTTCAGAAAGCATCTTCAAGTTTTAATTGGATAACATGTCTGAATGTACTTGTAACATTATGATTTCCTACTTGCCTGCTATAAACCAAGCAATTAAGCGCGGGTCGGGTTTGCGGGCTCGCGGGCTCGCG
Organism: Coleophora flavipennella; assembly: GCA_947284805.1. Taxonomy (NCBI): domain Eukaryota; kingdom Metazoa; phylum Arthropoda; class Insecta; order Lepidoptera; family Coleophoridae; genus Coleophora; species Coleophora flavipennella. The sequence continues at coordinate 15,518,181 of OX369276.1, forward strand.
GGCCCTACTAAAATTCAAAAAATCGTCTATTAATTATAGCCAGTGTCTGGGCGACCTAGCTTTGCTCGGATGTGAGTGAAAACTTGAAATACGCGTTGTTCCAGAGATGAGATCTAGCTAGATAAATTTTTCGCCCCCAAAAACCCTATATAGCAAATTTCATCAAAATTGTTAGAGCCGTTTTCGAGATCTCAAAACACACATAACATCGTGTAACAAAATTGGTGTAGGTCCCGTTAACTGGGGCTTGTACTCATCACATCAGTCATCACACTGAACTACTTTTGTTCTATGACTTTGCTGCTTGGCTTTGCTGCAATCGCGAAAAATTAAGTCTTCAGTCATACACCTTAGTCATTTAACCGCCTCCGTTTATATTAACCATATATTTAACCATTAGCTTAACATCCGGAGGTCGCGGGTTCGATTCCCAGCGGAGTCTAACTTTGTATAACTCGGTTTGGTTGTTGGAAGGGCATTTTTATAAGCCTGCCTGGCTACTACCACCATCTTATCTTGCCGCCAAGCATCAATGTTGACAGCATTGATGTATTCCGACTTGTAAATAAGATAGACAGTTCCCCATTGCGTTGGGGAATCTTGGTAAGCCCGCTTCCATCTTCGGCATCATCGTTACTTACCATCAAGTGAGATGATGTCAAGGGCTTACCAGTTGTAGATAAAAAAAAAACAAAAAAAATCGATTTTTTATGGAAGATTAAATTTTTTTTGACAATTGACAATGGGTTCCTTGGGGAAAGTTGTTCAGAATGATAAGTAAAACCCCTAGTTAAGGGGTCCTACAGATTTTTTTTACAGTATAGCAATTTTGAGAGTTTAATAGTAACCTTAAATTTACTTGTCTACTATATAAAAATAAGTCGGGTTTTCCTTCCTGACGCTATAACTCCAGAACGCACGAACCGATTTGGCTAATTATTTTTTGTCGAGTTCGTTATTGTCAGGAGAAGGTTCTTATGTAGGGTAGGGTAGGGTAGGGTAGTGTAGTTAGGGTAGGGTAGGGTAGGGTAGGGTAGGGTAGTGTAGTTAGGGTAGTGTAGTGTAGGATAGTGTAGTGTAGTGTATGTAGGGTAGGATAGGGTAGTGTAGGGTAGGGTAGGGTAGTGTAGTGTAGGGTAGTGTAGAGTAGTGTAGGGTAGGGTAGTGTAGTGTAGGGTAGAGTAGTGTAGGGTAGGGTAGTGTAGGGTAGGGTAGGGTAGTGTAATGTAAGGCGGTACGTAGTTCGCCGGGACAGCTAGTCTACTATATAAAAATAAGTCGGGTTTTCCTTCCTGACGCTATAACTCCAGAACGCACGAACCGATTTGGCTAATTCTTTTTTTGTCGAGTTCGTTATTGTCAGGAGAAGGATCTTATGTAGGGTAGGGTAGGTTTGGGTAGGGTAGGGTAGGGTAGGGTAGTGTAGTGTAGTGTAGGGTAGTGTATGTAGGGTAGGGTAGGGTAGGGTAGGGTAGGGTAGTGTAGGGTAGTGTAGAGTAGTGTAGGGTAGGGTAGTGTAGTGTAGGGTAGAGTAGTGTAGGGTAGGGTAGTGTAGGGTAGGGTAGTGTAGTGTAGTGTAGGGTAGTGTAGGTAGGGTAGGGTAGTGTAGGATAGGGTAGTGTAGGGTAGGGTAGGGTAGTGTAATGTAAGGCGGTACGTAGTTCGCCGGGACAGCTAGTCTGATTTAAAATAAATTATTTCGAAAAAGGAGTTAATACACTTTGAACAATGTCTTGTCTGCCTCATGTGTCTCATAAATTTTCAAGAAATTGTTATCTTTCATTTGTATTTAATTTGATTTTTATGGGAAACGAATTTCGGTAAGGCGTTATGATTTTTTTACCGAATTTCATTATATAATAGTTGATACTTTTGATTGTAGGTGCTTGGTGGAACTTTATATCACGCATAATGGTATATCTACACTATTTCCACATAAAAGAAATAAAAGTGCGGTTATAATTTGCCAGCGACCGGTTTCGGACACTTCAAGCAGACTATTTATTTACACAATGTGGGTACATTTGAAATAAATTCTAGGGTTACCAGGTCATTACGATATCTTCAATGATAAAGTAAACAAAACCTGTCGCTGACAAATTATAAACGCGGTTTTATTTCTTTTATGTGCAATTAGTGTAGATATATACCAATATGTGTTCATTATTTTATGTTTTTTGTTCACACAAAGGAAATATGGAAGACACATCCCATATGACCACCTCACTTCTGTGCTATGCCGTAGGTGTTTGCCCATCTCTAGTATGACGGAATTGAACAACTTCTGAAGAGCTTTTGGTACCGGTGTTCCACCTGCTTTGGGAGTACAGCCGTAAATTCCGTCATCACCCGGTGCCTTGTTCTTGAGCTGTTTGAGAGCCATTCAAATCTAACGTAAAAGCTGAAAGAAAAAGCCCTGTGGTAGATGAACGGAAGACCTATTCAACGATACCCCACATAATAATAATGTGAACAAAAAAAATCACCCACAACTTTACATATTTTATGTAGAGGAGGTACTTTATTTTTTTTTAAACAGATCTGTATTCATAACTTTATAGGGGTCACAGTTTTACCACAGTCTAAGAACCATACAGTCGTCCGACGGAGGGCGTCAGACAGCGCAATCGTGCGGGGGCTGCGGGGCGGGTAGAGCCCACTAGACCATTGTCACCGTTTGTATAGTGCGGTGGGCCCATTCAATAAAGGTCGTCACGTCGTATTTTTATTATCAATCATCCATGCACGGCTCATTTTCATCTTTTGATTTAGTTTGTTTTATATTTTTTTAATTATTAAAAGTTATTAAATATAATTTAAATAAAGATAGAAACCTTTTGTTCATCATTACAGCTCATATACGTCCCCACCGAGGGGCTCGAGCCTACCCTGAATCAGGGCGATTAGGCCTTAGTCGACCACGCGGGCCCAGTGCGGGTTGGTCGGTTGGTTTCCTCACGATGTTTTCCTTCACCGTTAAAGCAATCGGTAAGTATGTACGTAAGTTTTTGAAAAACTTATTGGTACATTGGCCGTCCAGATTTGTTTGATTGGTACCTCTGGTTAGATGGATCGAGTCGTTACCGGTTGAGCCACCGAAGCCGTATTCGATATCTGGGTGTCCCTGAGTTCCCTGAGGTCCCATCAGGTCCCTTATCACGAATCCGTTGCCCGAATTGAAAAAAGCTCCCGCCATTTTGAACTTTTTAGTTACTGGACCGAATGCTTCCAAAATCGATATCTGGGTGTCCCTGAGCCCCCTTATCACGAATCCGTTTTCCGAATTGAAAAAAGTGGCCGCCATTTAGAACTTTTTAGTTACTGGACCCATTGCTTCCAAAATCGATATCTGAGGGTCCCTGAGGTCCCACATCACGAATCCGTTGTCCGAATTGAAAAAAGCGGGCGCCATTTTGAACTTTTAAGTTACTGGACCGATTGCTTCCAAAATCGATATCTGAGGGTCCCTGAGGTCCCTTATCACGAATCTGTTGCCCGAATTGAAAAAAGCGGCCGCCATTTTGAACTTTTTAGTTACTGGACCGATTGCTTCCAAAATCGATATCTGGGTGTCCCTGATGTCCCTTATCACGAATCCGTTGCCCGAATTGAAAAAAGCGCCCGCCATTTTGAACTTTTTAGTTACTGGACCGATTGCTTCCAAAATCGATAATTGAGGGTGTCCCTTATCACGAATCCGTTGCACTACTTGAAAAAAGCGGCTGCCATTTTTAACTTTTTAGTTTTTGGACCGATTGCTTCCAAAATCGATATCTGGGTGCCCCTGAGGTCCCTTATCACGAATCCGTTGCCCGAATTGAAAAAAAGCGCCCGCCATTTTGAACTTTTTAGTTACTGGACCGATTGCTTCCAAAATCGATATCTGGGGTGCCTGAGGTCTCTTATCACGAATCCGTTGCACGAATTGAAAAAAGCGGCCGCCATTTTGAACTTTTAAGTTACTGGACCGATTGCTTCCAAAATCGATATTTGAGGGTGTCCCTTATCACGAATCCGTTGCACTACTTGAAAAAAGCGGCTGCCATTTTGAACTTTTTAGTTTTTGGACAGATTGCTTCCAAAATCGATATTTGAGGGTGTCCCTTATCACGAATCCGTTGCACTACTTGAAAAAAGCGGCTGCCATTTTGAACTTTTTAGTTTTTGGACCGATTGCTTCCAAAATCGATATCTGGGTGTCCCTGAGGTCCCTTATCACGAATCCGTTGCCCGAATTGAAAAAAGCGCCCGCCATTTTGAACTTTTTAGTTACTGGACCGATTGCTTCCAAAATCGATATCGGGTGTCCCTGTGAGGTCCCTGAGGTCCCATCAGGTCCCTTATCACGAATCCGTTGCCCGAATTGAAAAAAGTGGCCGCCATTTTGAACTTTTTAGTAACTAGACCGATTGCTTCAAAAATCGATATCTGAGGGTCCCTGAGGTCCCTTATCACGAATCCGTTGCCCTAATTGAAAAAATCGTTTTTCAATTAGTGCTACGGATTCGTGCAGTAACTAAAAAGTTCAAAATGGCGGCAACTTTTTTCAATTTTGACAACGGTTTCGTGATTAGGGAACTTAGGGACCCTCAATTTTGAAGCAATTGTTTTAGTAACTAAAAAGTTCAAAATGCCAGCCACTTTTTTCAATTCTGACAACGGATGCGTGAATAATGACCTCAGGAGACTTCAGATATCGATTTTGGAAGCAATCGGTTCAGTAACTAAAAAAATCAAAATGGCCGCCATTTTTTGATTCTGACAACGGATTCTTGATCAGAGATCTAAGGTACCTTCACATATCAATTTTACACTATTGAAGTAATTTTTTTACGTAATGGCATTTTATTTCATTTAATTGTCAAGTATTGTGACAACCCTTGGTACTGTGATCAGTGACTCGTGAAATCGGCGATGACGCGATTATTATAGGCGTTGGACGACTGTATGGATTCTTAGACTGTGGTAATACGGTCCCGTTTGGCATCATTTTAGCTGTGGAACCCATGCCCAAGGGACCCAAAGAGGAACAAATTTTGATTTCCAATATATTAAATTAAAAATGTATGAAAATATGATTTTTTCTCTATTATATTGGTTTTTTGAGGTTAGTGGTTTCATACGTGGGTATCATGTACCATTTAACTTTAAGAGAATTGTGAAGCTGCAACTTTTCATACAAACGGCGTTAACGATTATCACCTCTTAAATCCAAATCGGTTAACATTTAAGAGGTATAAATCGTTATCGCCGGCGTTTGTACGAAAAGTCGCAGCTTCACAATCGTCTTAAGGCGAGGTACCGGTTGAGAAGCGAAGAAACCCTTTTGCTAGATAAATTTTTTTGGGTAATTACTACTAAATAACGGTCTTGCAAAAAATATTGGACATACTTAAAGATATTGTCTGAGGAATGTGCTAATATGTTACACGATAGTGTGTACTTTACTCGATCATAAAAAATCCCAAAAACAGGTCTTAAAGGTCAAAAAAAAAGTCTAAAACGAATTGTTTATAATTGAAATTCCTAAATTTGTACTAAGTTTTTATAAGGAGATATTTCTTTTTAAGTACTACAGAGAATCTGCTAAATTTAAGTTTTTAAATTGAAGTGTTAAGAGAAATAACAACGTAAAACATTAAAAAAGTGCTAAAGTGTGGTTATTTTCTTGACTTTTTACACGAAAAGGAAAAAACAGAGAGAACTATTTTACAAATGCCTCGTCTTAATTTCGGCGCCAAAATATCACCTATAAGGGCAAAGGACAATTGTACAGACAGAGGTCATTGAATACACTGTCAGTAGAGCTAACTCTAAATCAATATTGCCCGTGAGAGCCGTCCTTAAGGTCTGTTTAATAAGGTTCAGAATAGTTTTTGTGTAGAGGCTTTCATTTGCTAAGGCTCTGGTCTGCTAGTCGGAGATAACCGTCCTTTTGTTTAATTAAATGAAGCTGTTTTGCCATTCGTAGTGGATGGACTTTTGCGATTTGCAGTATTAACATAACTATACGTTCTATAACTATAATCCTATACGTTCGACAACCAAACTGTAACCAATCTGTATCAATTTGGGTGACGAGGGGGTGAGGTCGCAATCTAGAGAGTGTGCATACTGTATTTTAGTACTATTATATACAGGGTGTAACAAAATTGGTGTAGGTCCCGTCAACTGGGGGTTCTACTCGTCATACTGATCAACTTTCCTCAAGAACCCCATAGTCAATTCTCAAAAAAAAATGGAATTTCGGCGCTCCATACTAAAATACAAATAATTGGTCAATCAGCTGATCGATTTGTATGAAAAGTAAAATATTTTTTTTGCGATTTCAGCAAACTCAGAACAAAAGTTGTTCAGTATGATGAGCAGAAGACCCAGTTAACGGGACCTACACCACTTTTGTTACACCCTATATAACAAAGTTGAACAACAAAGCGAAGTACTGTAGCTTTTCATATTGGAAACAAAGACCATCTTTGAACACTGATCAGAAAACATCTAAAAATAGTTATAGAAAAACCTAAAAACTTTTAGGTTTACAAGCTTTTTTATGAAAAGAGTTTTAGTGCTCAAAAACAGAGATTTGTTACCATAGATGGTTTATGCACTAACAAACAACATTTGAAAATCGAACCCATTTACACACACAATATTATAGGCACTCGTATTTCCCTTCCGTTGCACCGAATGCTGCTAAGATAATTGAAAACGCTAGACACGTTAAAAAACCGACTCTTATCGCAACAACTTAGTACATTTTGCATTATTAATTTTGGTTTTTGTTAATTTTCTAATAAAGTACTGCACCGATTTTGATAAAATTTATATGGGACCACACGGGAAGCACTGGCTTTCAAATAAAAAAAGAATCATAAAAATCGGTTCACCCAGTTTAAAGTTCTGAGGTTACCACACATTAAAAAAACAAAAACATTCGTATTGAGAACCTCCTCTTTTTTGGAAGTCGGTTGAAAAGAGATACCAATTGACACAATTTTATTTGCTTTTATTTTAGGACGCATTTAACCTATCTACTTCCCCTTATATTTATATAGAGCATATCTCTGCTCAAAAAGCCGAATGCTCAGTGTCGCAACTGTGACTAAGTACACGTCGATAAAAAATTCAAAAAAAGACGAGCATAGCATGTCCTACGGTTCTATTGAAAATAAAAGACGATCCTGGGACCTCGATTCCCCCTCCAAAGATTAACTCCAAAATACCAAATGGAGACTTGACCTAACCACACCAACATACGTACGTACATACAAACATTCCAAGTTAAATTAAAGCTATTAAAACCAATAAGTCATGCGATTTAAGAGAATAGACAATAGAAAGCTATACATATCGCTGGGTCAGCGAACCAAAAAACATTTGAACCTGTGTGCAACCATTATCCGATTTATACCCCCCCCCCCCCGACTCGAAAGGGGCTGGTTGACTATCTGAGTAGCTCCGTGAATAAATTGATTATCGTAATAAAATGGCTAATTTTACACTTCAAGATGTTGAAAAAATAATGACAAAGTGTTTGGTGCCTCTTCAACAAGAACTGATTACTCTACGCAGCACTATTGACAGGTTAGAGACCAAAATACTTGGGCTAGAATCATCAACAACAGCAATGGCGGAAATTCCGCAGTCACAGTCATCGCGCACTCAACCACCAACAGGTACGACACAGAATCCACAAATAACAGCTGTTTTACAACAGAAAGGTGACAACGAGCACGGTAGTAATGATCCAACTAGTTCTCGAGCGCAGCGAGCCCTAAAGAGACAGCTCCGGAAGAAGGGCTCTAATTCGGAGAAATCACCAATACCACAAAAAACCGCACAAGTACATACACCAATACGTTCTCAGCAGCATACAAGTACCCTCATTGCACCTCTCGCACCGACTAAAAGTGATTCGATGACAAAGCGACCATCACTCGGCGGACGCGTTGCAGCCACGAAATTAGCGTTTGAAAACGACGACTCAGAGTGGCAGGTAGTAAAATCCAAACGCTCTAGGCGACCACGCCAAGAAGTGCTTGAGGGCTCAGGTGAAGTGGACTGTGACCTTCAGGTTGTAAAATTGGAACATCTTAAGTACTTACAAGCATGGTCGTTCAAACCTGATACAACGCCTGAAAGTGTCTTGAAGTTCTTAAATAAGATATCACAATCCGACAAGTACCTTGTGGAGAAACGTACGATTAAATCTGAGCAACATGCATGTTTCATATTGGGTGTACCAGATAGTCTTTTTGAGAAAGTCAAATCGCCGACTTCGTGGCCCGCCGGCGTAAAGCTGTCCGACTGGTTTCGCGCACGGCCCCGCACTCAACGGGGCGATAACAATGGAACTACCGACGCAAGCGGTGACAGACAGTGACAAGCGCAATACCTCCCGAGAAAACAACATTGACATATGTATGCAAAACATACAATCACTAAACAATAAAACAAGAATGCTTGAAATTTTAACTAAAAGTAGTTTAAAATGTAATGTCTTAGCCTTGACCGAACATTGGTTAAATAATAATCAACTCAGCTGTGTATATCTCCTTAACTATCAGTTGGCGTCCGCTTTTTGTAGGAAAAGGTTAGCCCACGGGGGATGCTGTTTGTATGTGAGGGACTCGTTAATGTTCAAAGAACTACATTCATTGTGCTCACTTTCAATAGAACAAGTATGCGAAATTTCAGCAATAGAACTACTAGAATTCAACATTATTATTGTATGTATATATAGATCTAATTTAACTAGCGTAAAAGATTTTCTTATTGTTTTTGAGAGCTTGCTGACCAAATTATGTACCTATAATAAAGATTGCATTATTGTAGGAGATATAAATATCGACTGTATAGGCGAAATAAATTCCGATCAAAAAAATCTGAACGACCTTCTTTCTACACACGGGTTTAGGAATGAAGTGGATTTTCCTACTAGGGTGACAAAATCTTCCTCGACGTCCCTCGATCACCTGTACTCTAACTTGGCAGGCGGATGTGTTAGGGCTGCACCTGTGATGACTAATGCCAGTGATCACTATGCAGTGCGTGCACGGTCGAGTGTGCTGTGCGCTCGAGTGCCCCGCGCACCCGCCTAGCGAGAACTTACTCGTTAGCGAACCGGCACAGCTTCTTTCATGCGTTAATGAGTGTAGATTGGGCCGACGTAACCATGCATCATAAGAGATCCCCTGCAGATTTAGCTCAAAGTGTACTAAATATTATCGCCAACAAAACTGAGATATGTTTTCCTTTGAAACGTATAAATTACAACAGCAACTGTCAATCTTGGGTCAACGATGAAATAATTAACTTAAAAGGACTTGTAAATGAGATGACTAATCTAGCATACAAATTTCCAAATGACCATAAAATCAACGAATACCTCAGGATATGGAAAGAAAAATTCGAGTTACTAACTAAAGAAAAGAGAACGGACTATTACACCGAAATGATTTCAAGATCACGGAACACTGCTAAATCCATGTGGCAGGTAGTGAATACAGAAATAGGTAGAAAATCGAAATCCACCACTGACTATACTACATTATTAAGAGATTCAGAGGGAAACAACTTTAGCACAAAGCAAGAACTGGTCAACGCGGTTAATGAAAGGTTCGTAAAGGCGGCAGTCACATGTGGCGCGCCTGCTGCTGATGTGATTGCCGCATGTCGAGCATTGGCTATTGCCCGTACTCCGGCCTCCTGCTCGTTTCGATTTCAGCGATTTACACCACCAGAAGTAATGGAGATTCTTAACAAAGGTGTTGCACGTAAGGTTACTAAGGACATCTATAATATTTCCGTAGACATCCTACACGGAGCCGCAATCCCTCTAGCGGAGGTATTATCTGATTTGTATAACTGTTGCCTGCACAGCGGAATGTACCCCAAAGCCTTCAAAAACGTTAAAGTTTCGCCATTATTCAAAGGTAAAGGAAACCGTGAGGATATGAACTGCTATAGACCGGTATCCATAATTCCAGCTGTGGCTAAGGTTTTTGAGTATGGTTTAAGCGAAAGGCTCACAAAGTTTCTGAAGGACAACGAGCTGATATCTGACAGACAGTTTGCTTACCGTGCCGGTAGGTCCACAACTCACATGACACGTGAAGTCATTCGTCGCGTCGTAGATGCAAGAGAGCAAAGTAAGCAAGTTGCTGTTATTTTTTGCGATCTGTCAAAAGCATTTGACGTGGCGGATCATTCACTACTTGAGCATAAACTTAAACATTATGGCATAGATGGACCTGCACTTTCCCAGCTAATAGACTTCCTGTTTGATAGGTCACAAGCTGTTGTAGGTGACGGTGGCAAGATTAAGTCAAATCCATTAAAAACTACCATGGGGGTACCACAAGGATCTTCGATATCCAATATACTGTTTTCGTTGCTAATGGATGATCTCCCTCAGGCAATATCAAATGCGTATATTATGATGTATGCGGATGATGTTGCGGCGATTGTCTGTGCTGAGACGGTAGATCTGCTCGAATCTGAGCTTAATTACACTGCTCAGCGAATGTCCCGATGGTTCGAAAACAACGGACTTGCACTCAACCTCAGCAAAACACACTTTGTGCATTTCAATCTAACGGGACACGCGTGCAGTCCTCTTTTGGTGGCGGTTGGCAGTATGGCGCTCCAGCAGACGCAGTCATCAGTGTTCCTGGGCTTTCACGTCGACAGAGCTCTGACCTGGGAGGCGCATATCGACACGATGTGCGCCAAACTCGGCCGAGCATGCTTCGCTCTCTGGCGCCTATCAGCAACTCTACCGAGGGACATGGTCGTCACGTGCTACTTTGCGTCGGTGCACTCACTGCTACAGTACGGCATTGAGTTCTAGGGTTGTGCGGCCGACTGGCTGCGCGTCTTTAGACTGCAGAAAAAAGCTGTAAGAGCAATAGTGCGGATACCACGAGACTCGTCAGCTCGTCCTCACTTCCAGTCCCTCGGTATTCTCACTGTGCCTTGCATGGTGATACTACAGGCTGCACTGTACACACGTGAGAACCTTAGCTCATACGCTAAATGCGGTGACTGCCACCGGTATAACACTCGCGGCGCAAACAACCTGCGCGCTGTCCAGCACAAGCTGACTAAGACGGGCAAGCTGGTGCACGTAATGGGACCAGCGGTTTACAACCGCCTTCCCGAGCAGGTGGTCGAGGCGACGTCACTGAATAGTTTTAAAGGTAGATTAAAAAAATATCTTGGGCAGCAGGCCTTCTACACTGTAGACGAGTTTTTTAAAACTAAAAATTAATATCTAAACTTGACATTGTAATTAATTTATTAATTAATCTGTTTTTTTTTGACTATAATTAATTTTATTATTTTGTTCTTATTCTTTGGTTATGTTTTTTTTTTCCTATACTTTATAAGTATAGAGTTTAATTGTATTTTTAATATTTATCTTTAATGTGTGAAATAACTTCTTCCGTATTTTTTTGACGTGTAATACTTAATTACCAATAAATGAGTTATGAGTTATGAGTTATTTTGCCCTGCACAACCTCTTGTTATTTTTGAAGTATTAGCAGAGATACCTGATCTTAGTACATAGCTGGTCAGTGCTACGATTCCCGAGTAAGAATCGCTCACTAACTAAGCCTGATTTTTATAATTTTACTAGCTGTTGGATGTCGAGGGTGCGCGGATTTTTCCTTAACGCCTTCTTAGGACTATTACGAACAATTTAAAACATAAATTAGCGAAATCTGTGTCAACTGATCTGTGTCATTTATTTCGCACAAAACAAGTGACAGAACTTTTGACCCGAAAATGTATATAGATTATTGTCCATGTATTTTCATTCATTTTCCTGCTTTAAATTGCACCACACGCTATGCCAGGCTGCAGCGCACAGCGCTCGCCACTGCTGGAACTAATTCAAAAAGGTCATGTCCATGGAGCGCGAACTGTGACAGCGAACCGCCTGACTGCTGTCTGCTGACCGTGTCAAATTGTTGCCAATGTACGCAAAAACTATTCACGAAGTCGCTTGTCACGTAAATTAACTATTTTTTTATCCACAATTGGTAAGCTATTGGCATCATTTCACCATTTCATTATTTTTCACGCGACCTAAAGGGGAGAGGGGGGGGGAGCGGTGTTATATGTTTGTTATACGCTATTTCTGTCTGAACATGACGTAATCGCAGCTCCTAAATGGGTGGACCGATTTTCATCCGTTTTTAGGGTATCGTAGCTCAAAAGGAAATATATTGTACAGCGACGCTGTGCATACTTCACCGTCTTTCATGGTCGGGCATACATAAATCAACAATAAACATTAATTACACTTACTTAGTAGCAAAGAATACAAGACTGAAAAAATTACAAATTATTTGCCGCCGAAAGTGATGTTGCTCCGATTTAGCTGATATATGGGCACTATTTTAATTTCACTGCCTATTATTCAAGATGTTTTAGATAAAACATCAGTTTTGAATAAATGACTTTAATTTAAAAAAATAATAAAAACGACTGCATAAAACATTATCCCTCTTTTTTGGAAAATCGGGTAAAATGTATCCTATGTCACTCGCGGAATCAAGACGAATCTAACGATACCTACTAGCACTCTAAAATCCATCAAGCCGTTATGAAGATATCGTGGAATAAAGAAACATACATACCTACATACATTACAACTGAAAACAATACACTCCTTTTTTTGTGGACAGTCGTGTCAACTGTCAAAGGATCATCCTCGTGTTTTTGGTTAGGCATTTGCAATAGGAGTCCATTAAAACGGATGGTGTGCCATGTATTTATTACTCAATTGTGTATCCACAGATTTATAGAGTGAAACTGGTGACTGTAAAACGACGGACGCATTTCCGGAGGTGAATCAGAAGTCGAAACTGAACAACTTTTCCCGAGAAAAAAATAACTTTACCTATGGTCAATTCTCAAAAAAAAAAAACTTTTCACACAAATCGATTAGCTCATCAGCCGACTTTGCACGAGAATTCCAAAATTTCTTTTGCGAATTGACCATTGCTTCCTAGGGAAAAATGTGTTCAGTTTCATCTTCTCACTAGCTTTTATCCGCTGCCTCGCCCGCGTGGACATAGTTTTGATGACTGTCTTTTAGGGTGAGTGGTGCGCGAGCCGCCAACGGCTTGCGAGCGCTGACATGAGTTTTCCTCAGATCCCTCAAGAACGATAACTGGCAATTCTGATTAGAAGTCTATGTCACTTCCAATCACCCCCTCAACCAATTTTATACAAAAAAACCACTTCAGTCCGTAGCTCCGTTGCGACGCTGACGTGCGCGAGCGCGAAAATGAGTTTTCCTCCAGATCCCTCGATAAACATGTCAGGATATGCTAATTAGTAAATTATGTCATTTCCCACCCCCTCAGCCATCTCTGTACAAAAAATCACAGCAATCCATTGTTCCGTTGCAATGAGACTAACCAAAAAAGGAGTATATTTTCAGTTCCCTCAGGAACTGCATCGGTCTATGCTATTTTCACGGGATAAAAACTGTCCTTCCCAGTGACACAGGCTACTTGCATGCCAAATTTCATCAAGATTGGTTAAGGTGTTGAAGCGTGAAAAGGTAACAAACAAACAAACACATTTTCACATTTATAATATTAGTAAGGATTCACTTCTTTGAAATGCGTCAGTGGTCACACCAATCCCGATGTATAAGTAACTAGTATCTCATCTGTGGTATGACTAACAACGTTATGTGGTAAAACTGCAGTTGCACCTTCCGGACCAGTGCTTGGCAGTGGTGATTACCAGAAAATGTTGACACAAATTGTCCTCCCGCAATAGCGCGTTGGACAGCAGCCAAACGCCCTCTGTTGTCCAGGAATATTGTTCCGTAAAACTCATTCAGTTCGCATATACCTAGCTCGTAGAACGAATGGCCGTTGGGGTATAAAGTTCTCTAGCGGCGAGCGCGCCCTGAAACCGATGACTTGGTGAGGTTATTTTTTAATATCCACAATTGATAAGCCCTTGGTATCATCTAACCTGATGGTAAGTGACGATGATGCCGAAGATGGAAGCGGGCTTACCAAGATTACCCAACGCAATGGGGATCTGGCTATCTTATCTTTAAGCCGGAAGGTCGCGGGAAGGCGCTAGATGCGGGCAGCGCAGAACCGGTCGTCGTGGAAATCTTGGGGGAGGCCTATGTCCAGCAGTGGACGTCCTTCGGTTGATATGATGATGATAATACCTACGCTATGTTAAAGGTCCCAGATGATGAAAAATTCGTTCATAATTTTCGCTCACCCTGAAGCTCCAACCAAGTAATAAAACTGCCTCGCGTTATGTAATGCATGCTAACTGCTAAGGTTGCAAGGTTTCTAATGAAGTAATGATGAAACACGTTTTAACGTGAAAAGTCTTAAAATCACACCGATACATCCCGTATCGAGACTAGGTCAGAAAAGGACAGGATACTGAAAATGGACCGTTACGATTTGGTGAATATCGTCCCACCTTTACAACACTATTAGTCCTAGAAACATCAATCTAGTGTCATTATTTATCTTATATAGTCAGTTCGCAGTAATGCCCTAGAGTTTGCATCGGGGCCGGGTGGGGCTGCAGGGGAGGAGCACTGCGTAAAATGACCGAAACCGGCGCACTCGCTTCTTTCTTTTTAGTGTAACTTCTCCCGATTCACACGCGTGGTAGCGTGATGATTCTTTCGTGAGTTTTAAAGCTTATTTAGACGAATCGAGTAAAATTGAAATAAAGTTTAATTTAGACAATATTTATAGTTAAAAATAAACAAGAAATGGAAAATAATATATAAAAAATGAATATGTCAGCCTATGTTAGCCTTGCTAACCAAAAATATAAATCACGGCTATCGTCAGAACGAGGGGTTTAGAGGGTAGGCATAGGTACCCCAAAGTCCGGTGCTGAGCGAGCGAGGCGATTTCGGAAGCGTCTCAAACATCGACGAACCAGTCTCAAAGCAGCCAAGACGCGACTCACACGTGATAGCCCTCGCTCCGAGGCCCATTTTAGCAAATAAGCAGAGGCATCTTGCTGCAGCCCGAGGGTGCCTCTAGTCTGTACGCACCTTTACATACGTCTTAATTAAAAGATACACAACCTACGTCGTATTTTTAAGCAAGCGGAGTCAAGCAAGGGTCTTCGCTCATAAAAATATTAAAGTGCATTTTCACACTTCTTCATACATAGTAGACACAGGTGCAGGTATTGTAAGATTTACGTCGCCCGGGGCGGGGGTGATGCGGCTTCAGTGCCGAGCCGGTCCACCTGTGGCCCCAGCTGCCCGGACCGCCGGTCGATGACACGGATCCGCGTCCTACTTCCATTCTATCCCCCAGCCACGCAACAAGTGATGTAATCATGTGCACTTTGCGTTATATCTGGATGACATTATCGTTCTCTTCGAAGATTTACTTACATTTTAGTTCCGGTTCATTATAGCAATGAATTCAATAGTTTCAATCTAGCCAGACTAATCTTTATCTTTATTTACGCTCATTCATGCTGTGACTAAGGCGGCCGCGAGGGCGGTGACAGACGTAAGTGTTGTATACGATGTTTACGCATCTGATCATTATCCTCTTGCTGTCTATTGGTCATTGAACTGTTTTAGGCCAAAATTTATAAACAACTGTGAAAATTTTAAACTGAAACACATGTGAGGTGATCGAGACAATAGTGAAATAGATAATTTTATCAATTTATGTGAAAAAAAATTGAAACTTTATTAAAGCGAAATGAATTTAATTTAAGTTGTACTAAATCTAGTAATTTATGCAATAATGCAGATTAAATTTTTATTACTGATAGTTTTTAAAGTGCAATAGTTCGAATATTGAAGTTATGTGCAATAAATAGCAGAGAAGTTAGTTCCGTAAATAAAAAGAAAATTGTGGGATGGAACTATCATGTAAAATCGAAACATGAGGCAGCTAGAGTTAAGTTTCTTAAATGGGTTTCCTGTGGCAGGCCTCGCTCGGGATATCACTTCGACCAAAAGTCTTCGACTCGAAAGTTTTCAAAGCAGCTCTAAAATATGCGCAAAACAATCAAGAAAAGATAAGAATGGGTATGTTTACTCGACATAAAGTTTCTAAGAATTTCGTAAAGTTTTGGAACGATGTCTAAAAAATTAAATCATAAAAGTAGTTTACCAGTTAGTGTAGAGGGTGAAACTAAGTAAAAAAATATTGCTAATTTATTTATGAATCATTTTAAAGTAGAACCAGTATCCAAATTTACGGAAAATAAATCTGGATCCGTAATTAAAGAATTGCATTATAACCTGAAGGCCTGTCACATCACAAAGACAGATGTTGTTGAATTGCTTAGTAACATGAAGCGTGGCAAATATCCGGGTCATGATGGCTTAAGTATAGAGCATTTGCTTTACGCGGGCCAAAATATCTGTAAAGTTTTGAAACAATTTTTCAATATATATGTGTATACAACACTGTTATCTTCCGGAGGACTTAATTAGGACGATAGTAGTACCGATTAGGAAAAGTAAAACAGGTGATATCTCGAGCAAGGCTAACTATAGGCCTATCTCTCTGACTACAGTTGTGGCCAAGGTGTTTGAACGTCATATACAAGGGAAGTTAACACCACACTTGGATACTGACGATGGTCAATTTGGGTTTCGCTCAGATCTTTCCACTGACATGGCCATTTTGCTTTGAAACAAGTTGTAAACTTCTATATTGACCAGGACACAAGCGTGTATGCTTGCTTCCTGGATGTAAGTCGTGCTTTTGATACGATAGACCATGACCTGCTGTGGAAAAATATGAGTGAAAGTAAAGTACCGGGCGGGATTGTTGCGTTGGTCTCATATTGGTATAAACATGTTATTGTTAGTCTGAACAATGTCCGCTGGGGCGATACGCTGTCTGATTCTTACGGGCTGTCTTGTGGCTTACGGCAGGGGGGTCTAACCTCTCCCGATCTGTTTAATCTTTATGTAAACGACTTGCTCGAGGAACTGAGTCGGACATCTGTGGGACTCAAACTTGGTGACAGATTTGTTAACAAATTGAGTTACGCAGATGATATGGTCTTGCTCAGTCCCTCCATCAAAGGCATAAGGAAGCTACTTGCGATTTGTGAACGATATGCACACGAACACAATTTGGTGTATGACTCGAAGAAAACGGAGATGATGGTTTTCAGGTCGGGAAAGGGGCCTACCAATGTTCCTGAGGTGTGCGTTGCGGGACAGCCTGTAAGAGTCGTTGATACGTTCAGGTACCTTGGTCACACCCTATCTTCCAATCGCAAAGATGATGTAGATATTGAGCGATAACGTAGAGCCTTGTCTGTCTGTGGCTACGAACAACAGAGATTTTTGTTCGTAGTAGCCAGGAGATTTTATAAAGCTGCTCATGACGTAAAGACAACCCGGTTTAAACCTACTGTCAGTCGTTCTGCACCTTTCGGCTCTGGACTGAGTACACAAAGAAGTCTCACGATTGCATTCGTGTTCAGTACAACAACATATACAGACACCTTATGGGTTTGAAACGCTATTGTAGCGCCTCTGGGATGTTTTCAGAGGCGCGACTGAACACGTTCAATGCCATACAGAGATTTCGTATTGCGAGATTCATCTCCAGAGTTGAGGGGTGTACTAAAGAGCGTGCTAGCAGGTTACTTGCATCCAAAGCGATGGAGAGAAATAGCTGCATAAATTGTATTTGTGTTTGTTTTATTGTATTTTTTGTAAATCTTATATTGCATTTATAATTTGTGTATTGTGTGATATGAACTATTGTTCGAAATAAAGACTTATTATTTTTATTGCTAATTTATTATTATATGTTAAATATTTATGCTTATCATGCCTTACGAAAAGAAGATCGAAGCAGTTTTCTAATAATATGACTTTAGATGGCTATTCTCATATTTTTAACTACTAAATAGATAAAAAAGAAGCAAAATGTGCTTATAAAAAACAACACCGACTTTCTTATTACCAAGTGTTTTCCATGATGACATTGTGTGTGACCAACTTTAAGATCCATTATTCATTTCATACTTGTTTACGGAGCGGAGGGTTTTATATAAAGACTTTGTTGAAACGCCAGAAGTTGCTTGCAGCATTGGAAACTGTAATGGAATAAATTCTTCTCTATTTAACGTTTAAATTGAATTCAGAGTTGAGATATATTCTAAAGTCTCTGGAATGAGTCTCTCGTTATTACTTTAATTAATCAATGTTGTAATGTCTAATATTCAGTCAAATCGCCAATAATATTTATTAATTAATTTACGCGTTCATTCAAATTAAGACTAAATTAAATTTCCAATTCTCATCGCTACAATGAAATAACAGTTATTAACATGAGATACGTACAAATGATATGCTTTTGGAAGTTATTTCGAGCAACCTTTCCAACTTTTTTAAAACGTCATTGTTAGAATGAATACAAAGTTCTCACGGCACCCAATAAAGCCGTTTCCATAGTAGGTAAACGAGACAGTATCGCGTGACAGTTGGTTCGTGTCTAGCACAGATATAATACAGAGCCGTCTGTGGATGGTCTCCTTGCCCCGTTGGCTCACACTCACACCCTTGCGTCAAAACGTAGTGTTATTACAGGTCATATTATATGATAAAAATGTAAAACATAGCATTTAAAATAAAATATAATCAAAGTTAAATAATTGGTCATAATATTCTATAATAATATTCTGGGACAAATCACACATGGTCATCTGGCCCCAAAGTAGGATTCCCTGTGTTATGGGTTACCAGAGACTGATATACATACTTATATACGTTTAAATACATACATATATAGATATTTAACACCCAGGCACAGAGGAAACAAATCTGCTCATCACACAAATGTTTGCCCTGGGTGGGGATCGAACCCACAACTCTCGGATCAGTAGTCAAGTGCACTAACCACTGAGCCACCGAGTCAGTCATCATACATTATTTGTCATTTTCATTAAAAATAATAACTATTATGTAATATTAGAAAACGTAATTATTATTAAATAACAATAATATAAAAAAATCAAGTGTATCCTTACTAATATAAATGTGTAAATGTTGTTTATTTTGTTTGTATATTGTTTGTTAATCTTTATGAAGGTAGCCTGTGTCACTGGGAAGGACATAGGCTACTTTTTATCCCGTAAAAATTGCATAGTCCGATGCAGTTCCTTAGGGAACTGATGAAATACTATTTTTTTGGTTAATTTCTTTAACATCGCAACGGAATGATGGATTGTTGTGACTTTTGGCATAAAGGTGGCTGAGGGGGTGGTAAATGACATAGTTTACTAATTAGCATATCCTGATATAGTTCCCGAGGTATCTGGGGAAAACTCATTACCACGCTCGTGCACGTCAGCGTCGCAACGAAGCAACGGATTGAAGTTATTTCTGTATAGAATTGGTTAAGGGGGTGGGAAGTGACATAAACTGTTAATCACAATATCTCGATATAGTTAAAACTCATGTCCACGCTTGCGAGCCGCTGTACCACTCACCCTCAAAGACAGTCATAAAAATGATGTGAGCTAGTTTCTTGAATAAAATTTACATTAAAAAAAAATACTTTTAGTTTCAAAATGTCGTCAAAAGTCAAAACAATAGCCAGTTTTGTAATTTCATTTTATAATAAGGCAATGATTTCGTGCGGGAGCCTGTTGTAGCCGGAAGCGCTCTTGGCTAAGCCATGGGGAATAGGGGCGATGTCGTGTCCTATTATGTGTGACAGACACCGTCGTGCGAGTAAGATATTTGGCAGATTCCACATACTAGTACATGTCTTGTAAATCCGTTGTTTGCTTATTGTCATAGGTATGAGTTATGTTATAGTTAAATACTCTTGAGCCATAGAAGTTTGTTATTTTGGCCTTCTGCAGTCCTTCGCTTTGGGGCTGTTGTTCAGGTTGCATAGTGAGATTTCCTTAATAGTATTGGTTCCAAACACCACCCACCTGAGCTGGCTGTAAATTCCGGCGACTGACTACGGCCCTGCAGTAAGCCGCCCAGCCCCGGTAGCTAGATAGTGCATAGTTTGCAAGGTACACTGCTGTCGCGTGAGTCGTGCAGTTTCTACACCTATACATAACATTACCCTGCTTCATGGCTTCCCTTTTAACTAAGTTTGTGGCCGTTTTGGGAGGCGCTTCCTTTATTACCTGCCGACGCGATTGTATCGCCTCCAAGTTACGGTTTAGTAGTTTGAGTTAGTTTAATCGAAAGTCGAAGACAAACTTTTCATTCACCCCAATCTTTTTAGGGTTCGTCCGTCTGTCTGTCGGTTCATAAAATACAGCCCGTAGTGTGTATTTCTATTGCCACTATAAAAAGAAATATTGAAAATTAGAAAAGTGAAAAATTAAGGATAAAAACGTGTTTCTATAGGTTTGTATTTTAGAGGTAGTTTCGATTTCTAAAGATGGACAACATCTATATATGTACATAAAAATGAATCCCTATTTCCTTGGTCACGGCATCACGCGTGAACGGCTGGCCCGATTTCGCTGAGTCTTTTTTTGTCGAGTTCGTTATTGTCAGGAGAAGGTTCTTATGTAGGGTAGGGTAGTGTAGTGTAGTGTAGTGTAGTGTAGTGTAGGGTAGGGTAGGGTAGGGTAGTATAGTGTAGTGTAGTGTAAGGTGGACCGTAGTTCGCCGGGACGCTAGTAATATAATAAAAACCCGCTAAGTGTTACTCGTGCTAAGGAATCTGAACAGAATAAAAAAAAACATAGATCTGTCGCTCGCGTTGATGTCTTTTGTTTGTAATGTGAATGGGTATCATTGTCATAGTTGTGTGGAGAGTTTGGTAGTACGGAACCCTTCGACTCGCACTGGGCCGGTTCTATAAGCTATTTTTGGAATGAAGGTTGAAATACTTCAATCGGTTCGTAAAATAAAGCAAGGCTGTAAACTGATTGGTTCGAAGTTCGTTACAACTTGAATTATTTCACAGGAAAGCACATTAAGAGTTGAACAATCAAACTTAAGCTATTAGACAAGACAACGAAAGTCGACCGTGGAAGCGTAGCGTAGGTAGTAAAACTAGAATGGGTATACTATGTTCACAAAGTTAATTTGGACAACCCTACTACTTCGGAACTGGGCGTGTGTAATTTATCATTTGACAGGAGGATTTCACCTCACCTTCACTCCTCCCCCCCGCGTTCGTGTTCCATTGGGGATATATACGAGTAGATAAAGCGGGGCTTTGTAAAACAGTTGTCTCTGTTTATTTCGTACGTGTAAAGAGTAAAAAAACACACTATTTCTCTTTTTCAATGTTGTTCGTTGTTATTTAAGAAATCACATTTATTAAAAAAAAACAGTTAGTCTTTATTTATTTATTTTATTTATTCAGGAAACAATCAGTCTTATAAATATAGGATAACATATAAATATTAAAGCTGAAGTTCCTCATAAAATATACGAGCCCTGATGTCTCATGGATTTCTCTTAAATATTGTCATATTTATTGCATAACTATTTTTAACAATTCATTTTATTTCTAATCACACTTTTGAAGACAATGTTATACAATGAAGATAATGTTAATGTTATTGTTATTTTGAATAAGCAATATATAATATAATAGAATGTATAATTGTACGTCTCTTAGTTTTAATTTAAAATTTGCATATTATGTATTTATTTTTGATGTACAATAAAGAGTTATTTGAATTCGAATTTGAATGTTGAACTGTGTGTTTAAACTAATCTATATAGAAATTTTTGAGGCTTGAATCTGTCCCGATTGCCTGTAAAACGTATATCTCTGTTCTAATACAGCTTTTTTTTTCACTGTTATTTATTATTATAAATCGTGTAATGCAACTACCAAAATACAGTCATCGAAACGAAGAATCGGGCTACAAAATATCACTTTCATATTATGTTTTGTGATTGCTGAGTGAGAAAAAACGAGAGGGATCTTTTGGCAGTAGCGTTGCCATCTCTAAAAATCGAAAAGCCGGACTTACCTGCTAAAAAGCCAGACTTTTAGGTCCCAAGGCCGGCCGCCAAAAAATATAAGTATCAATTTTATATTTTTCTTTGCCAGATGTCTGCTTTGAAAGCTCCGTTTTTTATAATTTTTTTGTAGATATTGATATGTTCTTTAATATTGTACAATTTTTTTTTGATCTATCATCAATAATTTTCTCAGTGCTTACGATGAAAGACATTTTATGGTTTTTTTTTTTACACCTTGGGTTACATTATTGAAGTTTTAGCGGGGATCCTTATTTTTTTATAGTAATAAATATATCCTACGTTGCTCAGGCAAGAATAATGTAGCATGCTAATGGTGAAAGAATTTTTGAAATTGGTCCATTAGTTTTTTTATTTATTCGTTACAAACATACAAAAATACATACATATGTTCCTCTTTATAATATAAGTGTAAGTTAAATTAAAAAATCAGCGTCTTCGCAATCGTTTCGGAGTTTGACCTGTTTCTTTGTTTCGTCCATGCTGCCCATTCAACATATTGGTAGTATGGCCCAGTTTACGTGCACACTCGGAAGTTTCGTCCATGCTGCCCATTCAACATATTGGTAGTATGGCCCAGTTTACGTGCACACTCGGAAGTTTCGTCCATGCTGCCCATTCAACATATTGGTAGTATGGCCCAGTGTACGTGCACACTCGGAAGTTTCGTCCATGCTGCCCATTCAACATATTGGTAGTATGGCCCAGTGTACGTGCACACTCGGAAGTTTCGTCCATGCTGCCCATTCAACATATTGGTAGTATGGCCCAGTGTACGTGCACACTCGGAAGTTTCGTCCATGCTGCCCATTCAACATATTGGTAGTATGGCCCAGTGTACGTGCACACTCGGAAGTTTCGTCCATGCTGCCCATTCAACATATTGGTAGTATGGCCCAGTGTACGTGCACACTCGGAAGTTTCGTCCATGCTGCCCATTCAACATATTGGTAGTATGGCCCAGTGTACGTGCACACTCGGAAGTTTCGTCCATGCTGCCCATTCAACATATTGGTAGTATGGCCCAGTGTACGTGCACACTCGGAAGATAGAAAAGAACGATACAGGGAAATACAAAAGCCTAACTAAATCCGGACGGGCCGGACGCAGTCAAATTTGGCCGGACAAGAGGTCAAAAAGCCTAACACTGTCCGGCTTTATCCGGACGGATGGCTACGCTATTTGGCAGAGATGCCACTAAAGTTTCCGATTCGTCGCCCTATTGCTTGTCATGCCATGCCGATGTACTGACTCCTCTTTAAACAAGTATACCTATCGGTCTCTCCATTTTAAATGGATTGTTGACGTAGACTAAAACACATTTCAAATAAAATTATTTGAAATTGATAACCTAGGTGATACGTTTTGGAATGTAAGTACCTAATATATATTTTTTTAAGGCGGTAATATTACAGATTTTCGTTATTTTTGACGTCAATTACTCCTTAACGACAGAAAACCTAAGGTTGAAAAAAAAACCTTTATTGTTGATGATGTTCCTTAAAGTCAAAAGCTATTAGAAACACGATTGAACAGTTTTGGCTTGATAGAAAAAAATCTCAAAGATAGGTCTACGCCGTTACTTTCAACTTTAGTTATGACGAATATTTTGAAGTATAAATGAAAAAAATATACAACAATATTTGTTAAGATAATACAAAGTGAGTAATGTTATTATTTTCTATACTTTCATTGTAGTTTTTGATTGAAACAAAAAACCCTTGAAAAAAGTGTGGTGATTAAAAAAATTTAAAATTTACACGTAAAGAAAAAGACAGAGACAACTGTTCGAATCCAATCAATACATCGCCTTAAACTAGTACCTACTTACGCGTTATCTTAACGTATAATATTTTTTTTTTAAAGTATATACCTTGTAATTACTTTGTATCCAACTGTAAACCTACATATGAAACTTGCCTGTAAAAGAAATTATACATAATAAATTTCGTGGAAGTCATGCAAATTGCACCTTGGCTCCCTGTTATTTCGTTTCAAAGTTGTTTGAAACTAACGTGCTTTTGGGTCATGTTGACAATCACTGGTTATTACAGTAACAACCCCCTCCTTATCTTGCAGCTATAACTTTTAGTGGGAAACTTGTTCCAAAGTTGGCCGTGTAATCACTAAGAGCCCGTTGGGCTTGACACCAGGGTCAAGGTTAATTGGTTTCTAAGCAACGTGGTAATACAACAAACCACTATGTATTGTGGTATAGTGATCATCGTATCAGCTCACATACGTCCCCACCGAGGAGCTCGAGCCTACCCTGAATTAGGGCGATCGGGCTTTAGTCAAAGTATATATATTAGTACTAACATACAGTATGGACACTCCCTGCCGCTCTCTAGATTGCGACTTCACCCCCTCGTCACCCAGATTGATACAGATTGGTTACAGTTTGGTTGTCGAATTCATTCCTTTTTTAAAATGTCATTTCTGGCCCGTTGTATAAAGTGTCCAGGGTGTGCCTTAGTCGACCACGCAGGCCCAGTGCGGGTTGGTCGATTTTACACACAACGTTCGAGTTCCTTTGCAGGCGTGTGCGGGTTTCCTCACGATTTTTTCCTTCACCATAACAGCGTCGGATAAACACATTGGTACGTAGCAGGATTCGAAGCACTACTCCCGGTCAGAAGGTAGCGGCCTTAGCTGTTTTGCCACCGACACTCACGTGATATAAATAATTTAATTACTTTTCATCGCTATCATGGGTACTAAACACAGATTTGAACAGAGTAATATATAAGTCACTGGTACTAAACGATATTGGAAGATCATCACATAGTAGGAGTTTTTGTGTTCGTCGTATATCATGTAACAATATATAGTGTGTAACAAAACTGGTGTAAGCTCCGTTAACTGGGGCTTCTATACTCATCATACTGAACAACTTTTGTTCTATGAATTTGCTGAAATCGCAAAAAATGTTTAATTTATCAGCAAATCGATTTGCAGATCAACTAATTTTGTGCATTTTTGTATTGAGGGACCAATTTTTGTTTTGAGAATTGACTACGGGTTCCTTCAGAAAAGTTGTTCAGTATGATGAATAGAAGTCCCAGTTAACGCGTCCTACACCTGTATTCTGTGTGGGCGCCGATTCTTATGGTTGACCCTGTTTGGGCGCCAAACGGGAATAAATAAATAAATAAATAATAAATAAATATTCTGGGACAAATCACACATGGTCATCTGGCCCCAAAGTAGGATTCCCTGTGTGGAATGTTCAAAAATAATTAGTAATGAATATTTGAGAACTTTAACTTTGAATAACAGTAACTAAAACGTTATTCATATTTTAACCATTAAAATTAGGCTGCGCCAAATGCTTTTATTTTAATTAAATAAAAAATCGTTTAGGCTACGTTTTGTGTAAACTACGCTTTATAATTAGAAAACCGGCCAAGTGCGAGTTGGACTCGCGCAAAGTAGGGTTCCGTAGTCTTTAAAAAAAACCATGAATATTAAAAAAAAAATTCTTTTAATATTTGGTAATAGAATTTGGTAATAGAACATTTTATGATCTTTTCCATTTCCTTCAGCACGACTATTACTCCTAAACAAAGAAAGCTTACTTAGCCGTGATAGTTTTCCTTTTAAATTGATTCATTGTCCTACAAGTTAATTTTTTTTTAGATGTTCTGAAATTGCGGTTTAGCTGGTAGGATACATACACACGCACACACACACACACTAACCATTCATTGTGCTCCAAACTTAACGTGTTTGCAAAATTACAGCTCAATCGGAAACCGAGAAGTAATTTAATTTAGCTTCCAAGATTTGTGCTAAACTTACTAACACGGCAAGTTAACATATATCTTGTAAAAGTAGAGCCTTTTTACGAAAGTGTGAAGAAGTTAAGTTGATGCGAACAGTATTAAATCAAGAAAATCGAATAAGAATATAGTAATATTGGTAATAAGTCAAAAAAGCCGGTAACGACTCGGTCCTCGTAACCAGAGGTACCGGGTTCAAATCCGGACGGCCAATGTACCAATGAGTTTTATAAAACTTACGTACACATACCTACTGATTACTTTAACAGTGAAGGAAAACATCGTGAGGAAACATGCACATGTGAAGAAAATATTCTCTTTCCACAGAAATTGTTGAATTTAGGTAATAAATACATTGTGCTATTGTCGAGTTGTCTCAAATTTCAATTTTATTCAATTGTTTTTTTTTAAGAATAGCTAGTTTTATTTTCGCTTCTATTCTAGCCATAGCCAATACATTATTGTAGGTACGGGTGCCGCACCGGAACCGCAGTATTACCATAGTAAAAAGAAAGAATAGTAGGTTATCTTCATACAATGGTACATCGCGCGGTTTGTATGTGTGCACGTTAGTAGGCAGCACGCACACTAAAATAATAAAAACGACTTCTTTCCTTTTACTAAAGAACTCGTTTACTATCTTTCTTTTTACTATGGTATTACGATATGGCTTACAGTAGCGTCACTAATTAGTAATCTGTGGTAGCGTAACGCCTTTGATGTCGCACGATGCCGCCACGGCGGCGGCGTAGGTACTAGCAGTACCAGCACAGATTACTAATTAGTTATGCTCCATTTACACGGGGACAATAGCCGAGACAATCCAGTAAGCCAGGCCACTAAGACAATGGGACAGGACAATTGGAAAATCCTATGTCGTTCACACGTAGGCCTATGAATCCAGGCGCCAGGCCACTAAGACAATGGGACAGGACAATTGAAAAATCCTATGTCGTTCACACGTAGGCCTATGAATCCAGTCGCCAGGCCACTAAGACAATAGGACAGGACAATTGGAAAATCCTATGTCGTTCACACGTAGGCCTATGAATCCAGTCGCCAGGCCACTAAGACAATAGGACAGGACAATTGGAAAATCCTATGTCGTTCACACGTAGGCCTATGAGTCCAGTTATGCTCCATTTACACGGGGACAATAGCCGAGACAATCCAGTAAGCCAGGCCACTAAGACAATGGGACAGGACAATTGGAAAATCCTATGTCGTTCACACGTAGGCCTATGAATCCAGGCGCCAGGCCACTAAGACAATGAGACAGGACAATTGAAAAATCCTATGTCGTTCACACGTAGGCCTATGAATCCAGTCGCCAGGCCACTAAGACAATAGGACAGGACAATTGGAAAATCCTATGTCGTTCACACGTAGGCCTAAGAGTCCAGTTACACCGTTGGATTTATTATACGCTTTTCTCGCGATGGATAGATGCAAAACTGCTATGAGGGCTATCTAAGTCTTGCCGCCAAACATCGAGGTCGCGGGTTCGATTCCCGGTGGGGTCAACTTTGTAAGACTAGGTTTGGTTGGTGGTGGGGCATTTTTATAGCCCGCCTGGCTAGCTACCACCATCTTATCTAAGTCTTGCCGCCAAACATCGAGGTCGCGGGTTCGATTCCCGGCGGGGTCAACTTTGTAAGACTAGGTTTGGTTGGTGGTGGGGACTTTTTATAGCCCGCCTGGCGAGCTACCACCATCTTATCTAAGTCTTGCCGCCAAACATCGAGGTCGCGGGTTCGATTCCCGGCGGGGTCAACTTTGTAAGACTAGGTTTGGTTGGTGGTGGGGACTTTTTATAGCCCGCCTGGCTAGCTACCACCATCTAATCTAAGTCTTGCCGCCAGACATCGGTGTCGCGGGTTCGATTCCTGGCGGGGTCAACTTTGTAAGAATCGGTTTGGTAGGTGGTGGGGACTTTTTATAGCCCGCCTAGCTAGCTACCACCATCTTATCTATGTCTTGCTGCCAAACATCGAGGTCGCGGGTTCGATTCCCGGCGGGGTCAACTTTGTAAGACTAGGTTTGGTTGGTGGTGGGGACTTTTTATAGCCCGCCTGGCTAGCTACCACCATCTAATCTAAGTCTTGCTGCCAGACATCGGGGTCGCGGGTTCGATTCCTGGCGGGGTCAACTTTGTAAGAATCGGTTTGGTAGGTGGTGGGGACTTTTTATAGCCTGCCTGGCTAGCTACCACCATCATATCTAACTCTTGCCGCCAAACATCGAGGTCGCGGGTTCGATTCACGGCGGGGTCAACTTTGTAAGACTAGGTTTGGTTGGTGGTGGGGCATTTTTATAGCCCGCCTGGCTAGCTACCACCATCTAATCTAAGTCTTGCCGCCAGACATCGGGGTCGCGGGTTCGATTCCTGGCGGGGTCAACTTTGTAAGAATCGGTTTGGTAGGTGGTGGGGACTTTTTATAGCCCGCCTGGCTAGCTACCACCATGTTATCTAACTCTTGCCGCCAAACATCGAGGTCGCGGGTTCGATTCCCGGCGGGGTCAACTTAGTAAGACTAGGTTTGGTTGGTGGTTGGGCATTTTTATAGCCCGCCTGGCTAGCTACCACCATCTAATCTAAGTCTTGCCGCCAGACATCAGGGTCGCGGGTTCGATTCCTAGCGGGGTCAACTTTGTAAGAATGGGTTGGTAG
Organism: Coleophora flavipennella; assembly: GCA_947284805.1. Lineage (NCBI taxonomy): Eukaryota > Metazoa > Arthropoda > Insecta > Lepidoptera > Coleophoridae > Coleophora > Coleophora flavipennella. Next base: position 15,546,625 of record OX369276.1, read on the forward strand.
GTGGTGAGGACTTTTTATAGCCCGCCTGGCTAGCTACCACCATCTTATCTAAGTCTTGCCGCCAAACATCAAGGTCGCGGGTTCGATTCCCGGTGGGGTCAACTTTGTAAGACTCAGTTTGGTTGGTGGTGGGGCATTTTTATAGCCCGCCTGGCTAGCTACCACCATCTTATCTAAGTCTTGCCGCCAAACATCGGGGTCGCGGGTTCGATTCCTGGCGGGGTCAACTTTGTAAGACTAGGTTTGGTTGGTGGTGGGGCATTTTAATAGCCCGCCTGGCTAGCTACCACCATCTAATCTAAGTCTTGCCGCCAAACATCGAGGTCGCGGTTTCGATTCCCGGCGGGGTCAACTTTGTAAGACTAGGTTTGGTTGGTGGTGGGGACTTTTTATAGCCCGCCTGGCTAGCTACCACCATCTAATCTAAGTCTTGCCGCCAGACATCGGGGTCGCGGGTTCGATTCCTGGCGGGGTCAACTTTGTAAGAATCGGTTTGGTAGGTGGTGGGGACTTTTTAAAGCCCACCTGGCTAGCTACCACCATCTTATCTAAGTCTTGCCGCCAAACATCGAGGTCGCGGGTTCGATTCCCGGTGGGGTCAACTTTGTAAGACCCAGTTTGGTAGGTGGTGGGGACTTTTTATAGCCCGCCTGGCTCGCTACCACCATCTTATCTAAGTCATGCCGCCGAACATCGAGGCCGAGGGTTCGATTCCCAGCGGGGCCAACTTTGTAAGACTCGGTTTGGTTGGTGGTACTTAGATAAGATGGTGGTAGCTAGCCCGGCGGACTATAAAAAGTCCCCACCACCTACCAAACCGACTCTTACAAAGTTGACCCCACCAGGAATCGAACCCGCGACCCCGATGTCTGGCGGCAAGACTTAGGTTAGATGGTGGTGGCTAGCCAGGCGGTCTATAAAAAGTCCCCACCACCTACCAAACCGATTCTAACAAAGTTGACCCCGCCAGGAATAGAACCCGCGACCCCGATGTCTGGCGGCAAGACTTAGATTAGATGGTGGTAGCTAACCAGGCGGGCTATAAAAATGCCCTACCACCAACCAAACCGAGTCTTACAAAGTTGACCCCGCCGGGAATCGAACCCGCGACCTCAATGTTTGGCGGCAAGACTTAGATTAGATGGTGGTAGCTAGTAGCTAGCCAGGCGGGCTATAAAAATGCCCCACCACCAACCAAACCTAGTCTTACAAAGTTGACCCCGCCGGGAATCGAACCCGCGACCCCGATGTCTGGCGGCAAGACTTAGATTAGATGGTGGTAGCTAGCCAGGCGGGCTATAAAAGGTCCCCACCACCTACTAAACCGACTCTTACAAAGTTGACCCCGCCAGGAATCGAACCCGCGACCCCGATGTTTAGACGGTGGTAGCTAGCCATGCGGGCTATATTTTTGAAATCGTTCTATTCCATTGTCCTGTCTTGTCAATTGTCTTGAGGACAATCCTGTTAGTGGATTGTCCCCATTTAGACGATACTTTTTCATTGTCTTGCTGTCCTGGCTTACTGGATTGTCTCGACTATAGTAGTCTTGTCAATTGTCTTGAGGACAATCCAATTAGTGGATTGTCCCCATTTAGACGATACTTTTTCATTGTCTTGCTGTCCTGGCTTACTGGATTGTCTCGACTATAGTAGTCTTGTCAATTGTCTTGAGGACAATCCAATTAGTGGATTGTCCCCATTTAGACGATACTTTTTCATTGTCTTGCTGTCCTGGCTTACTGGATTGTCTCGACTATAGTAGTCTTGTCAATTGTCTTGAGGACAATCCAATTAGTGGATTGTCCCCATTTAGACGATACTTTTTCATTGTCTTGCTGTCCTGGCTTACTGGATTGTCTCGACTATAGTAGTCTTGTCAATTGTCTTGAGGACAATCCAATTAGTGGATTGTCCCCATTTAGACGATACTTTTTCATTGTCTTGCTGTCCTGGCTTACTGGATTGTCTCGACTTTAGTAGACTTGTCAGTTGTCTTGAGGACAATCCATTTAGTGGATTGTCCCCATTTAGACGATACTTTTTCATTGTCTTGCTGTCCTGGCTTACTGGATTGTCTCGACTTTAGTAGACTTGTCAGTTGTCTTGAGGACAATCCATTTAGTGGATTGTCCCCATTTAGACGATACTTTTTCATTGTCTTGCTGTCCTGGCTTACTGGATTGTCTCGACTTTAGTAGACTTGTCAGTTGTCTTGAGGACAATCCATTTAGTGGATTGTCCCCATTTAGACGATACTTTTTCATTGTCTTGCTGTCCTGGCTTACTGGATTGTCTCGACTTTAGTAGACTTGTCAGTTGTCTTGAGGACAATCCATTTAGTGGATTGTCCCCATTTAGACGATACTTTTTCATTGTCTTGCTGTCCTGGCTTACTGGATTGTCTCGACTATAGTAGTCTTGTCAATTGTCTTGAGGACAATCCAATTAGTGGATTGTCCCCATTTAGACGATACTTTTTCATTGTCTTGCTGTCCTGGCTTACTGGATTGTCTCGACTTTAGTAGACTTGTCAGTTGTCTTGAGGACAATCCATTTAGTGGATTGTCCCCATTTAGACGATACTTTTTCATTGTCTTGCTGTCCTGGCTTACTGGATTGTCTCGACTTTAGTAGACTTGTCAGTTGTCTTGAGGACAATCCATTTAGTGGATTGTCCCCATTTAGACGATACTTTTTCATTGTCTTGCTGTCCTGGCTTACTGGATTGTCTCGGCTGTTGTCCCCGTGTAAAAGGAGCATTACTACGTAAGTACCAGCCTGCAGCCAGCCCCGCCGCCCGCTGCCCCGCAAGTACCCTTCCGTTGTTCTGCCTAAGTACCTTTGTTGCACTACTGTAAGCCGGTATATTGTAATACTGTGCCGGAACAGTGATTGTAGCGGACGCGATGTGGAAGCTCTCATGTAGCTCATACATTACTAGTTTATCCGGTACGGCGAGGCGACAGTGCTGTGACCGAACGAATGCATGAGGAAAGGCACTCAATCAGGCCAATTGACGCTTTTACCTTTTGATGTATAAAGGTTATATTAGTGTCGTTCATTATTCATAATTCATTTATTTTTTCATGTATCTATCCTTACTAATATTATAAGTGTGAAAATGTGTTTGTTTGTTACCTTTTCACGCTTCAACTCCTTGACCAAACTTTTGAAATTTGGCATTCAGGTAGCCTGTGTCACGGGGAAGAACATAGGCTACTTTTTATCCCGGGAAAATAGCATAATCTGATGCAGTTCCTAAGGGAACTAAAAAAATACTCGATTGTTGTGATTTTTTGCACAGAGATGGTTGAGTAGGTGGGAAACAACATAATTTACTAATCACCCTTAAAGACAGTCATAAAAACTATGTCCACGCGGGCGGAGCCGCGGGAAAAATATAGAAGTAAAATAATAAAAATATCAAAATACATTTATTGCGTAACCAAAGGTAAAACATAAAAACGGTCTTAAAGATAATAAAGAAGTCTTCTATGACCTACCTTAAAAGGTGTGCAATGCCATTCTTTATTCTAAAACATAAACATTTATTTAATTACTTAGTCGCTAACGTAGTGGCTAAGTTCTGGGCCGGAACGATTTAATTTGTCATCGACACGCAAAGAAGAAGAAGAATTACTTAGTCTATTTTAGATAGAAAATAGACTTACTATATTTTATATAATTGTTAACCGACTTCAAAAAAAGGAGGAGGTTTCTCAATTCGACCGTATATATTTTTATGATTTTTTTAAATATTTCGATCTTTTTTTAATTTAGAAGTCAGTTAATATTAAAAAAAAAACACAATATAGTTTTTGTTTATTTTAACTATTAATAAAATTAATATATTAGTTCTTCTTAATGGTTAGAATTTTTTTCGAAAAAATACAGTTCCATATTTATTGGGCATGTTTAAGAAAATCAGTCGAAAATATTCGTTTGACCCCAGCGCAAGAAGCAACTGTACGGGTACGTAGCAGGGGCTTGATTGTATCCAATTCTTTTCTCGTTTATACATATTTTCATAATTATGTATGCTACCCACCAATCAGTAGGGGCTGATTTGGTTGCAGTAAAAAAAAGCACCTATTGACTTAAATCATTTTGTTTTTTAAATCACTTGATTTTAATCGCCTTTTAAATCACTGATTGAAATCATCTCAACCCTGCTCATCTATCTTATCTAAGTCTTGTTGCCACATTCGGCATAAAGGTAAGATAGCCAGTCCTTCATTGTGTTGGGGAATCCTCGAATCATCGTCACTTATCTTTAGGTGAGATGATGCCAAGGGTTTATCAATCGTGGATAAAAAAAAACTATATAGGTACGGGTTCATATCTAGCCGAAACTTATTATCATTTATATATAAAACATAACATAAAATTTCCTTCTGGAGATTCTATAGCAACTTTTTCTCCAAAACTAACTCTCTACAGACTAAACAGGCTTATCTTAACGTAATTTTGTTTCAGGCATCTCCACACTCTCCGGCTGCGCGTCGCCGGACCAGCTGGACCGGCTGCCGGAGCTGCCGGCGGCCGAGGAGAAGCGGCTGCGTCGGGCGGCGCAGGTGCTCCAGCAGAGACTGGTGCTCAGACAGTGGCTGGCCACGCATCGCTTGCAACACGCGTATACCAAGTGAGTGCTTTTTTTGCATCTGTGCTCATCAGGACCTTCTGGGTTTAAAAAAGCCACTCATGTTCTTTCAAGGAAGCGTTTTCGGCTCCTTTCGAAGAACACTGTATAATATAAATACGTTATCATCATCATCATATTAGCCGAAGGACGTCCAATGCTGGACATAGGACTTCCCCAAATAGATAGATAGAGAAAACATTTATTCAAAGCTACATTACAATTGATACACAAAAAATAATAAAAACTTCTTATATCTAAGCTTAAATGTAAAAGGAGGGTAGATACATAAAATTGTGCCGTAGCTTCGAAATGGCTCCGACTCAGCATATATATGTCGGAGCGCAAGGACGTGGCGCCATCTATGCATGCGTCGAAGCACCGTGTGTTTTATCTTGAAACGTCAAGCGGTTAGCTAGGGTAGTAATAATAGCCATCTTTGACCAAGGCGTGGTCTGTGCGAGACCGGAACCCGGAAGTTGGTAGTGTTGGTACTTGTTTGTTAGCCAATCAGAATCGTTGTGATTATCGAACCATTAAAGACAATGCAGCCTACCTACAGAGGCTACGACAGAGGCGCCAATTATTTTACGAGCACTTTTGATCGAGCAGCTGAACTGTCAACTTGGGAAGCCAGCCCCGTGCCGAACTCATCGTAGTCTATAAAATAATCGGTTTTCATCCGAATCATCGTAAAGCCTCGTGTTGCAAACGTGTGTGAATATTGATTGTACACTCCAAAACTTCTCGAAGACGAGTTTATTTCTTAGATACGGCCAAAACCCTTCTGATGATCCGAAATATACATACATTATATGGTTTGGTAAACTGATTCTTAGATAAGAGTTGATAAAACACTTCGCTCTATAAGGAACACATACCGATAGATAAAATTACTATACTAATTTTTCAATGTTTTCACCTAAAATGATTGAACCACATAAAAAGTTAATTTGGTCCATAACTTTTGATTGGGGATTTTCGCTCCCACCAAACGACATGGCCCACCCCTGCAAAAACAGCTCATTTCATGAACGCGAAACAGGGAGAAGGTTTGGAGTCTACCAAATGTAAAATGTATTGTAAAATTGTGGCACTCCCTCGGCACTCTGACAGCAGTACTTGTTTACGACCTTTTTTCCGTGTATTATTATGATGAAAACACGAAAAATATAACGTTTCGCGCAATAGCGTAGTTGACTTTAGGAATTTGAAGTACTTTTTTATTATCTGTGAAAAACGAATATTTTTTTGTAACAATTGAAATACAAAGGCGTGCTGTCATATTTTTCATCGTCACTGAGGTACTAATTTTGAATTTAAATCAATTAAATGTATTTTTCAATACAGTTGCTCGAAAAGTGGTCCGTTATATGCCAGTCAAGTGTGCGCAAAATTGATTTTACCGCACACGTGCTTTTACTTTACCACTTTTTTAAATTTCTAGCTCGGAGGAACAAGACATTTCTCGCAAATAAAAAATATAATAACCAAAGATACAGAGTCTTCTTTAAGACTTGAAAGGAGAATTTTAAAAGAGATAGGTGGTTTCTCCGTGAGGTTAGTACATATAACACTTTGGGTTATATCTTTGTGAAGAAAAGAGAAAAAATATGAATGAAGTGGAACCCGTTACACCAAGGAATAGGGCTTCTTTTCCAAAGAGGTTTAGTATCCCAAGCCTTATTGTAGTCTATTTAGGATAATAAAAAAAAACTTACGCATGCGTACGTGTGCTTGCTAAAATATGGCGCAATTTTCGTAAAACTGAATTGAGATGTTTTAGTTGTGAAAACTAATGAAATTATGAATAGTTAATATATATGTAATAAAAATATACTTATGTGTAGTATAAGAAAAAACAAAGTGAGATTACTCCCCGGACATTTAAAATAAGCCACAAGTCGTGTAAAATGAACTTTGGTTGCTAAAGGCTTGATAAGTATGTACCTACCCATGTATTTTGTTTTTCTGTCACGGTCGTTTTTTTATTTTATACATTTTCTCACAACTTTATTGAAAAACTTCGTATGATACATGGATGTAAAAGGAAATAACAAACTCGTGACGATGGTAAACCCTCGCCTGCGGCTCGGGCTCACATAATATGTCACTCGTTTGTTATTGACCTTTTTACTACCCTTGTATCATAAATAACTATTAAAACGTAATGGAAACAAAACGAATAAGGATTTTTTTTACGTTAAGGTAGGTCAAATGACAATATTCAATTCAAATTATTGAAAGACTGTGTAAAGTATCACTATGGAAAAAATATATGTCGGAGCGCAAGGACGTGGCGCCATCTATGCATGCGTCGAAGAACCGTGTGCTTTATCTTGAAACGTCAAGCGCTTAGCTAGGGTAGTAATAATAATCATCTTAGGCCAAGGCGTGGTTGGTGCGGGACCGGAAACCGGAAGTTGGTAGGGTTGGTACTTGTTTGTTAGCCAATCAGAATCGTTGTGAATATCGAACCATTAAATGACAATGCAGCCAACCTACAGAGGCTACGGCAGAGGCGCCAATTATTTCACGAGCACTTTTGATCGAGCAGCTGAACTGTCAACTTGGGAAGCCAGCCCCGTGCCGAACTCATCGCAGTCTATAAAATAATCGGTTTTCATCCGAATCATCGTGAAGCCTCGTGTTGCAAACGTGTGTTAATATTGATTGTACACTCCAAAACTTCTCAAAGACGAGTTTATTTCTTAGATCCGGCCAAAACCCTTCTGATGATCCGAAATATATAATATACTTAAAGTAATAAAAAAATGATTTTATTGAATACAATTTTAAAAATAATACTACTTTTGATGTAAAAAATATACTTTAGACCCTGTTTTTGGCATTAATTGCAAAATTTCACAAAAACAAATAGTTCACGTTGAACGAAACTAATACACAAAAATCGGTGACTTTAATACCTTTCATTTTAATTGAACACATTAAAAGGAAGAAAAGTAATAAAACATGTACGAGTGAAAATCGAGAATTGGGCGTTCGGTTTCAACATCAGCCGCATTGCAGCCCGCATTAATTTGAACTCTAATTGAATATACTTACGTTCGATACATTATTTTAACACGAATCAACGTGCTCGGATTGAGGCATCCTAAAGCCTAAGGCGATTTCCCTACCTAACTAGCCCCCATCAGTTAAAAAATCATTACTAGCTGAGTACATATTTTATCAAAAATTTTCGAAATTTGAAGAATACTGTATGAAATATAGTTCACTGTAGTAACAGATAGCAAATGTGCCAAAAGCGGCCACTTTTAGCACTCATGCTATCTGTAACAAATGCGAATTATATTTTAATCAGTTGGATATTTTTTAAATAAATTACAGTACCTATTCTTCAAATTCATAGTCGACAATTTTCTATAAAATATGTACTCGGCGAGTGATTATTTTTTAACTGATGTCGGCGGTGCTGGTTCGGGGGGAGGCCTTAAGTGGACAGCAGTTTAGTGCACAGAAATTGTGAAAATTTATTTTTGATGCGTTCAGCTAGCTACCCTATTCTTTGAGTCGATTAATCCACTAAAATCCTCGGAAATGGAATCCGAACGCTCTCTGAGTCAAAAGATAAAAGGCGAAGTTCAAGCCCTCCATTAAGGGAATTTTCATGAAAACTTTATTGCGAAAAACAATCGCGTACGGATATCGTAGGCACTCGTAACGAGCGATGCCGATTTGGTATTCATTGCCTTCGCTCGCTTCGGCCCTCTAGTGAACCTCGTAACAACGCTCCTCCGTAGGATATAAAGTTGAAACATGTTGCTATTCTTGCCGTAGACTCCACAGCCTCTGATTTTAGTGTGTAGAGTGTTTTAACCGCTGAAGCAAAACGAGAAGTGTTATAAGTTTGATTGAATCCTACGACTGTCCGTACATATCACCGTAGGTTCTTAAATGGGTGGACCGATTTCAATGCGGTTTTTGGGGTTCCGTACGTTTAAAGTGTGACCAACGGGACCTTGTTACGTAGCCTTCGCTGTCCGTATCTCTGTCAGTGGGCTGTAAAAAATTGCTAGCCCACCACTCATCCTCAAAGAGAGCCAGAAAACGATGTGAACACGGGCGAAGCCGCGGGCAAAAGCTAGTAATAACATAAAAAAAATTGAAAAAATAATAATAAAGGGGGCCTTCATACAAGAAACGTATTTTCGTTGTTATGTATATTTGTCAGCGGGCTGTACTTCATGAATCGTAATAGCAAAGTATATATATTAGTACTGGGTAATAGCTAGACAGTAGACCTCAAAAAAAAAGTTGAGGCCCCTAATTTAATTCTTACCCACTTTTGATTTCGTTATTGTTGGTTAATGTTGTGTATTTAAGTATAATAATATTATTTCATACTTTTGAGTGTATTGCATTTTGAAGTCGGTTTTTAGTTTTTTTAGTTTCTTTATTTTAAGTGATAGATAATGCTACCTATCTCACAACGTAAAACCCAATCACGTACTCACCAACGGGAATTACCAAATCATAATACATGTGTTTCATTAACAGATACAGAGTCCTGTGTCTTCCATCATCGTCTCAGCAGCATGAAAGTTAAGGAATTAAATCGTCCATCATCGACTCATCTGAATAACCTGAAAGAATACAACTATCGGTCTATGCATATACCTACGTATATATTATGTATCTATGTATAATATTGAAATAATTTTCCTCCAACTCCTAAGAACAAATCCACATCCGAATCCAGAACGCCCTAAGATGCTCGGCGGCTCTCCACAAGGTGCTGGTGTCCAAGATCATCAGCAGAAAAACCAAGATCAGAATCTACAAGACCGTAATACGGCAAATCTTGATGTACGGATGTGAGTCTTGGACACTAACGTGTAACACTGAAGGAGGAGAGCAAGCTCTTAGTGGCAGAGAGGAAAATTTTCCGGAAGATCTTGGGACCTACTGGGAGAGATGATGGCAGCTGGAGAGTGCGGAAGAACAAGGAGCTGGAAGACCTTATCGCTGAGCCCAACATAATTGGCGAAACTTAATCGGCCCGACTTCGCTGGCTTGGTGGAGGATGGAAAAGAATCGTGCTGTAAAGAGAGCGTACACGGGACGACCGACAGGGAAACGTCCGGTCGGGCGTCCCAGGTACCGCTGGATCGACGAGGTGCAGAAGGACCTGAGTGCCCTCCAGAGACCCAATTGGCTTGAGGAGGCGCAGAATAGGGACGAGTGGCGACTTTTGGTGTCGGAGGCTAAGATCCTCTTTGGTTGGCTGAGCCAGTGAAAGTAAGTAACTCCTAACCGTTAAGGAGTTGTACCTTACTTCATCAGCTTGTCAACATGAGATAATGACTTACAGACGCAAGTATTTTAATAGCTTTAGAAAACATATGAATCACGTAATAAGTGCCTATAAAATTAGAGGGTTGCCCTTGATTTCCCTGGGATCCCATCATCAGATCCTGACTTGGTGACAGTGGGATCCCCTCGGGAATATACTCTTTCGAATGAAAAAAAAATATTTGAAAATCGGTCCACATTTGACAGAGAAATCGGTGAACATACCTACATAAAAAAATATTCAGTCGAACATAGAACCTCTCCTTTTTTGAAGTCGGTTAAAAATGGGTTAAGTGCGAGTCAGAACCGCGCACAAAGGGTTCCGTACCATCATACTAGATAGCGCTAGTTTCTTCACGTTTAAAAAACCACGTTTTATGTATGGAAACTTTCACTTTTTCAAATTTTTAACACACTTCAAAAAAGGAGGAGGTTCTATGCTCGACCGACTGTATATTTTTTTTATGTATGTTCAACGATTTCTCCGTCAATTGTGGTCCGATTTTCTATTGCCGATATAACAACAAATAGTAATAAAAAAAAATAAAGGCGGCTCCACGTACTAGTATGTTGGAAACGTGAAGAAACTATCGACATCTAGTAGGATAAAGCTAGTCAGTATACCTATCCTGCGTCCATTTAGTTGCCGTAAACGGGTCGAAGCCTGCGAAGCTCCGTGAGGGTTGCATTGTTAAGTCGATCACGCAGATTAATTAACCTGAAGCACGTTAATTACCCGGATGGGTTGGACTATTAGTGCCATTTTTGCCGACCGTTTCTGTGCTTCGCAATGCACGTTAAGCCGTTGGTGCCGGTTGCTATCAATAGATGGCAGTCGTTAAGCCGTGTCAGATTAGGCGGCTTGAAAAATTTACAATGGGGTTCGCTAAAATAGAACATGAAAAAAGTTTATTTAGAGCTTTTCAAAATATTCTCCTCCTACCCCTATGCACTCATGCATTTGGCAATCACCTTACAAAACATTTAAAAAACGTATCTTGCGGGAGGTCGAAAAATAAACGCCTAAATTCTTCGACGGCGTTGTCTGCAGTGTTGAATTTTCGCCTAGTGAAGCTTTTTTTTTACCGTGGGAAATAAAAAAAATCGCATGGAGCTAAAGTAGGCTTTAAGAAGGATGGGGTAACATTTTTACCCTCGAAGTTGTCAAATAGTCCCTGGTTTTAACAGCTGTGTGAGCGGGCGCGTTACCTTCAACTCCCCGAAAGCTTGAGGCTTGCAAACTTAGCAGTACCATTTACTAGTAACGGTTCTACGGTCTTCTAGCGGAATTATTGCTACTGGTCCACTGCGTCGAAAAAAAAACAGCATCATTATTTTATTAACACTCCGACCGCGAATAACCTTTTGTGGGCAACCGGACCATAAAAACACCCATTGCGTGGATAGCTGCTTCGTGAGAGGATCGTAGATGTAGATCCAAGATTCGTCAGTTGTAAGGATGTAGGATACGTTTTGGGAAGTCCCTCCTTTGAACTTCTTCAGCATAAATTTGCACCAATCAACACGACAGGATTTTTGCTCTTCTGTGAGAGAATGAGGTATCCATCGCGAAGCAAGCTTCCTAACTTTAAGTTGTTATGCAGGATGGCACAAACTGCCTGTGATCCAATTTTCAGTTCAGCCTCAATCACCCCATGTATCATGTGTCTATTCTTCCGCAATAGCCATTCTACCCTAATGACATTTTCATGAGTTACTGCAGTTGGTGATGGTCGGCCGGGTCTGGGGTCATCGTTTAGGTTCTCTCGACCACGTTTAAATCCACGAAACCAATAAGTAAATGCTGCAAACGCAGGAGCATACTCCCTAAAAGCATCTTGTAAATTTTCGTGAGATTTCTTGAAGGTTAACCTCGTCGTTATATAATCATAGAAAATAATAGTACGAAAGGCTTCCCCGCGAGACGTCCATTGTTGCAAACAGAAAAAGAGTGACAGATAATCTTTAAAAGTACCTATTTAAAAAAATAACTACACATAAGTGGCCAATGATTTTAGCCAAGGAGATTTGTATTGAAATTAGCCGTCAATACAATACAAAATAGTTTAAGGAAAAAAGAGATTGTATTTATTCTGTGGCTAATAATTTTCGTAACAACCTAGGTACAACCTCCACCAACACGGTCTTGGACCTCGTGTGTGGAGTATGGCCTAACCACCTTCCAGAGCTTGGGAAGAGGCCCACGCCCCAGCAGGGGGACGTGTATGTGTTGTTAATGAAATAATAACGAATGAAACTTTGATATAGTAGTAGATTTTTTGATCGAGTCAAGTTGTTATTCCCTTCCCACTCTCCACCAACTCATCGACCGTGTCGCCAATATTTAGATACGTCACAATATTTGACCAATCAAAAGTTTTTTTTATGGTACAAATACAAAAGAATGAAACTAACAGCTAAACACCTAAAGAATGTTTGGACATTACTTACTACATTTTCGTGATAAGTTGACTTGATGAATGAGGCAAGTTAACTTGCTACTGTGCCTACTTACAGATGTGTGAATTGGTCATTCATTACCCCCTCGCTCGCCGGCAGGTGGCGAGAGAGGCGCAATTGGCCGCCAGTGCCGCATCCATCGATATCTAGGTCAACTGCCGCGGTTTTTAGTAGCGGGGGATGCTCCGCTGTGTTTAGGGCTGCCAACTCTGATGACGCGGAGACCGCGCCCTAGAGCGGGAGGTGGGGGGGGGGGGGGGGGGGGGGTTGAAATCATCTTCATCCACATTCTTTAAGCCAAGGGATCCGACAGCTTCCACAGCGTTTTCGTAACTAAGTTGTAGCACGAGTTAGGTAGGTATGGTAATTGATAGGGCATGGTTTTGAAATAGATGCGTGCTTACAGGTAATTGGAGTTTAATAATGACCTAAAAATAACATAAAAATAGTAAAAAAAACATTATACACTTAAATTTCAAATACAAATCACAAAAATATAATTTAATCTTACCCGTTATGGGTCTTTTAGAGAGAATCCACGTATTAAATAATTAATAATGTTACAATTTATTGAAAGATGGCAAAATTTTGCTGGATGATTGAATTTTTGGTTTTTGAAATCAAATGTCAGCGCATGCATAAAAATAATAATATTATATGGAATGAAAAAGGTCGAATGAAAGAACAACGCCTAACAGCGTACCGCCGTAGTAACTAATTAGTAATCTGTGGTACCGCGTTACAAACTGCGCTTGTAAGGTCCGATTTCGTCGTCCCTACTCAGCCCGGTCACACCCGGAAATAGGAGGTGCATCACCCAAACCCAGACTCCGGGTCAAACTCGGAGGGTTGGCAGCCCTAGCTGCAATGTTAAAAAGCTTCCTATGTAACAATTTGGTGCCGGTTACAGCTAATATACAAGAGAGCGTCCAAGAACACATGTACGAGTCAATATTATGTGGGATAGTGACGCGTTGAAGGTCATAAGGTTAAAAGGTTAAGGTTATAAGGTTCATCTATGAGACTAATTACACTTCAGATAAATCTATATTTATGTATAAAAATCTCGTGTCACAGTGTTTGTAACCAAACGCCTCCCAAACAGCTGGACCGATTTCCATGAAATTTTCTGTGTATATTCCGTAGGTCTGAGAATAAGTCGTAAAACTCGTAAAGTATAGATTGCGGGGTCAGCTAGTTTTATGTATAAAAGTTTTAAAAGACTGAGATAATAAAACCTACCTACTTGAAAGTACAATAAAAAATTTAGAGGCGATTGCATTCTTCAAAGAGTTTATACTTTAGTTTCAACAAGTAATTAACCGTCTCTGTGACGTGATGGTCAGTCCATTCGCTTCACACCTGGAGGTTGCGGGTTCGATTCCCGGCGGGGTCAAACTTTGCAAGACTCGGTTTGATTCGTGGTAGGGCATTTTCTAAGCCCGCCAGGCTAGCTACCACCATATTACCAAAGTCTTGCCTACAAACAAACATCAATGTAAACAGCATAAGATAACAGTTCCTCATTGCGTTGAGGAATGTTAATAAGCTCTTTTCCATCTTCGGCATCACCATCACTTATCATCAGGTGAGGTGATGCAAAGAGCTTATGAATCCGGTATTTGACTGCTAGTCATTTGAGTTACTTTTTATCAACTGTCAAAAACGACATTGTTCGTGTTACAAACTTGTGACGTCATTGTCTTTGACGAACTAATTTAGTGACTTTGATAAATATAAAATTGAAATTAGAATAAAATGTTAAATGAATAAGTTTTTTTGCTTTTGTAGCAGAAATGCTATTTAGTGAAAAATATTTTTAATTTCTTTCAAACACTGTCAAATATCCTAATGTGAAAAAGAAAAAAAAGCTATCATTCAACATCAAGTCAGACTTTACTAACTGGCTTACAAAATAATACTCCAAACTTTTTCTAAGGATCTTTGTTTGGGTGCTCTGTAATTATTTCAGCTACTTTAGGATCTTATTAAGTTTCTGTTCTGAGTATATTTATGTATTCAAACAGTTCTACAACCAAGTAAGTTCTCATGAAACAAAACTCTTTGAAAGCCAACTTAATAAAGAATTTCGTAAAGCAATCGACACAACCTAAACCAAAGTATATACTCGTATATTAGTACTAACATACAGTATGGACACTCCCTGCCGCTCTCTAGATTGCGACCTCACCCCCTCGTCATCCAGGTTGATACAGATTTGTTACAGTTTGGTTGTCGAACGTATAGGATTTCGTCGCCATTTCGTTTGTTCCGTCATTCCTTTTTTGAAATGTCATTTCTGGCCAATACCGGGTTTAAAGGAAAAACCCTTGAACATCGAATCGTTCGACTCAGCTGTTTTCAATATTTATTTTTACATGTTTTTAGGGTTCTGTACCCAAAGGGTAAAAACGGGACCCTATTACTAAGCCACCGCTGTCCGTCCGTCCGTCTGTCACCAGGCTGTATTTCATGAACCTTGATAGCTAGACAGCTGAAATTTTCACAGATGTATTTCTGTTACCGCTGTAACAACAAATACAAAAAATTGGAAAAAGTGAAAAAATAAATAAAATTTAATCTCCATAAATGTATAAAAATCTTTTGCTTGTGCTTTTATTCAAAAAGGGTGACAACACCCTGCTGAAGAACTACTGACCCATCTCACTTCTGACCCATGTCTACAAGCTGTTTTCGAGAGTCATTACGAATCGTCTCGCACGCAGGTTTGACGACTTCCAACCGGTTTACAAGCCAGTTTCCGAAAAGGCTTTAGTACCATAGACAACATACATACGCTGCGGCAGATTATACAGAAGACCGAAGAGTACAATCAGCCACTATGCTTGGCGTTTGTGGACTATGAGAAGGCCTTTGATTCAGTCGAAACCTGGGCTGTGCTACAGTCTCTCCAGCCGTGCCAAATTGACCATCGATACATCGAGGTGCTGAAGTGTCTGTATGAAAACGCCACCATGTCGGTTCGCCTCCAGGATCAGAACTCGAAACCTATCCAGTTGCAGCGGGGGTGAGACAGGGAGATGTTATATCTCCAAGACTGTTCACCGCCGCCCTGGAAGATGTTTTTAAGCTTCTGGACTAAGGTGGACTCGGCATTAATATCAACGGCGAGTACATATCCCACCTCCGATTCGCGGACGATATCGTGGTCATGGCTGAGACTATGGAAGACCTAAGCACAATGCTCAATGGCATCAGTAAAGTCTCTCAACAAGTGGGCCTTAAAATGAACATGGACAAGACGAAAATATTTTTTTTATAATTTTAAAATAAAATAAACTCATGATGTGTGATGCATAAGCCCCTGTGTATCGAATTCGTCGTCACCTCATCATCGTCATGTCAGCCGCAAGACTCTACTGCTGGACGTAGGCTTACCACAAGGTTTTTCATAACGACCGACCGGCCATGCACTGGCCGCATCCAGCGGGTTTCCGCGACCTTCACCAGGTTGCCGGTCCACCGAGTGGGATGCCTTCCTACGCTACAGCATCGGTCATCTACGTACCCCGCCCACTTCCGCTTTAGTTTAGCGATTCTGTGGGCATTTTCGGTCACTTTGGCTACATTTCCCCTCATTTCCGCATCTGCGTCATCGCATCCCATAACTCTATTCACTATGCAGGTCACATTTCACCCCTGGACACTACCCATTCATTCATGATCATTTGGGAACCACTCGACATATATATCTCTCTTGCTCCATTAAATTTCAGTACCGCGTGTGTTTCATTCAATCCGCGCCGGATCCAGATTTATTGCGCTTAATCTCGGGCCACCGTGCACCGCTTAGACTGAGTTGGTGCCTGTGATCGATATCTCTGGTCAGTACAGACAGATCAGGGAAATTGTTTAATCAAATAGACTTTTAACCGCCTCCGTAGCTCAGAGGCAAAGTTCACTGGCTTTACAGCAGGAGGTCGCGGGTTTGATTTCCGGCGGGGTCAATTGTAAGACTCGGTTTGGTTGGTAATAGGGCATTTTCTAAGCCCGCCTGGCTAGCTACCACCATCTTATCTAAGTCTTGCCGCCAAATATCAATGTTGATATCATTGGTGTGTTCCGGCATGAAGATAAGATAGCCAGTTCTCTATTGCGTTGGGGAATCTTGGTAAGCCCGCTTCCATCTTCGGCAACATCGTCACTTACCACCAGGTGAGATGTTGTCAAGGGTTTACCAATTGTGAATAAAAAAAAGTTGATTTAGAGGTAAATCGTTAGTAACTTGTAAAGTGGCAGCGGGTGGGGCACATAGCTTGTAGAACAGATGGCTTTTGGGGTAGTAAAGTTCTCGATATGCGACTGTGCCACGGTAGACGTAGGGTAGGAAGGCCTCCCACTTGGTGGACTGACGATCTGGTGAAGATCGCGGGAAACCGCTGGATGCGGGCTGCGCAAGTTCGGTCATTGTGGAAATCCTTGGGGGAGGCCTTTGTCCAGCAGTGGACGTCTTTCGGCTGGTATGATGATGATGACAAACATTGGTGCTTAAATCTAGTGTTAGTATTCGTAACAGGAAAATAATCCGGAAAACGGAATGAAGTATGATAGGATGCTCTCGATGAATGAAGGGCGGCCCTTGCGTGGTCGCGTCGGGCGCGGTGCCTGATATATTGCACGATTGCAACGCTAAGAATTGACGTGGAAGTGACGAGACATGACAAGTCTAGTACTTCTTTTAATTAATATTTTTATCTTAGCACTAGCTGCCCCGGCGAACTACGTACCGCCTTACATTACAGTACACTGCCCTACCCTACACTACACTACACTACCCTACCCTACACTACACTACCCTACCCTACACTACCCTACCCTACCCTACACTACCCTACCCTACACTACTCTACCCTACACTTGACATGAGTACGATTCTCCTCCATCCTCTGTACATGACCAAGCCAGCGAAGTCGGGCCGATTTAGTTTCGCCAATTATGTTGGGCTCAGCGAAAAGGTCTTCCAGCTCCTTGTTCTTCCGCACTCTCCAGCTGCCATCATCTCTTCTAGTAGGTCCCAAGTTCTTCCGGAAAATTTTCCTCTCTGCCGCTAAGAGCGACAGGGAAACGTCCGGTCGGGCGTCCCAGGTACCGCTGGATTGATGAGGTGCAGAAGGACCTGAGTGCCCTCCAGAGACTTCAGAATTGGCTTGAGGAGGCGCAGAATAGGGACTAGTGGCGACTTTTGGTGTCGGAGGCTAAGATCCTCTCTGGGTCGCTGAGCCAGTGAAAGTAAGTAAGTATTGACATGAGTGGTTCATGCTCGCTTAAATGTTCGTGCGGATGGTGGCGCATCGGGAGCCGCGTCGTTCCTTTCCCTCTAATATGGTTGATGGGAGCGATGGCTGACTCTCGCGTTATACTCGTGACCGGGTGCTGCCCGTGTGAACTGGCCCATACAAGTGTCAAAGGCATTCATGACGTTCAATGATTTAATGTAACTTCTCGTGCCATATTGCTGTCATGTTCTAATGATTTAATTTGTTCTTTTTTATATCAAGGATTGGATTTTGACGTTATTAACTAATGATTATTTATTTTTTGATTTTTGACAAGTGAAATTATGAATAATCACTATTTTGTGACTATCAAAAAGAGTGTAATTTGCACCTATTTTGAATAAATATCTTGAATCTTGAAGACTGTTGATCTATAAACTGGGCATATGTCGATTGATTAATTTAAACTAACCTAAAAATCCCTTACAAAAGTAAAAAAGTAACCCATACAGGATCACTTCGTTTTCTGTCTGTCTGTGGCCACTTTTGGCAATAATGCTATCTGTAATTACAGCGAACTATATTTCAGAGTTTCGATAGTTTCTAAATAAACTAAGTACAGTACTTATCCTTCATTTTCTACTTTTAAAATTTTCGTTATAAAGTACCCAACCAGCAAAAGGTGGTTCTATAAAAGACCATAGAACGTTTCCTAAAAACCAATGGGTGGTGAAATAAAGGGCCTAAGAAAGTGCACCTACAAAGAAAGTGGCGCAATTATATCTCCATTCGGCTCTAAAGTGGAACTATAGCGGCATCAAGCATCACAATTTTGGCCTATACGGTTGATGCAACAGTAACGCAACCTCCATTTGGTGATATACAAGCCACCACAACGCTTCTAAAGAACCTTTTTGTACTGTAAAAGAGTTCATGATTCCATTACTACACTATTAATTTATCATTCACTCGTTTTTCATTCTTTCACGTGTAGCTAACACAGCTGGAGTGTTTGTTAGAAAATAAATAATAAAAGAAGAATACGAGGATATCCTGGTAAGTTAGAATTTATTTTGTAATTCAGTTATTCGTCTCTTACGCGTGTAATGATGTGTGGGAAGGTTATTTTATTGAGAAAGCATAGGTGAGATTACGAGAATATTTAAATGCCCTCTTCGAATTGTTGAGATTTTATTAAAACAATTACGAATTTAAAGTCATAAACATACTTTTAGCGTCCTGAAGTCCACTACAGCACTCGTCATTACAGACCACAGCCACCATTACATGAAATTAGGGTTCCATTTGTGCTTGTTCTAGTGCCATACATAAGTGCGTTATGTTTTTTATTCAATTTAAAAAATACACCTTTGTTAGAATAAAGTGTTAAGATCAGCTCTCTTAAGGCGTTAGGTATTTTCCGTTATAGATTACTGGGATACTTACTTTGTCAATATTGTGTTTTTTTTTCTCTTTTTCAGTGCATTGCTGAGCAAAATGGTTGTCATTATAGATATTGATAAATTTCTTACTCGTGACGATTTCAAGCTACTTGCAGAAGCGGAATGGCCGTGGGAAATTACACATTTTCTGTTAACTACAAACTGTATTAATTGTGTTTTACATACCCGTTCATCTTTACCAAGGCACTTTACCATATCCAAAAATTATTTGGTGTCTTTATTAAACTTCACGTCCATATTTGAATTGTTCTCTAGTTCTTCGTAAGCAAAAAATGTATTTGGTACGGAACCAATTTGTACACCTTGGTCTCTAACTTGGCTTTGACTAGTAGGGATTTGAATACTGGACGAAGTCACTGTTTCCTTGCATTGTCTTTTCACTTCTCGTCTATAAGTCCCATTTCGTTTAAAACTTTTCCAGGCTTCAAAATCAATTTTGTAATATTTATAAAAAAGGCGTGTTTCATTAGTAACGCTAAATAAAAATGGCGATTAGGTATAAAAGAGTGATAGAAATGCCTTTACAAAACTTAATTATCGTTTAAAAGTAATTAGCGTACCTTTATATACCGTTTTTATGTTTTATTAAAGAGAAAGAACTCCTTTTATAACACTGTGGTGTAAAAGAAGGACTATAACAGTAACAAAAAAACAATCCTGTTCTAAAAAAGTGTCTTTGTGACGATTGTAACACTGGAACTATAAAGGGCATTAGCAAATCTTTATAGGACAATTTAGGCTACATAAGGGTAATTTTAAACTCGTCTGTATCACAAAATAGCTCTGTTGCAGAGTTTTTGTGCTCACTATAGTGCCATGTGTTGTAACGGCGTTCTACAAAGCCACAATATCACAATATCGCCTCATTGTAGAGTTTTCATCTCTACTATAACGAAAGACCTATTAAAGTACATTCAGAACCATTATAGCGTAAAACAGCCACATTATGGCGACAGTAAACACTAGTATAGAGTTCTATCGTTGTATACTGGTCACATTGGAGGTTACTATAACATCTGCCTATAACAGCTATATAAAGTGGCGATGTAAGCCTTTACATCACTTGATAATAGGTTGTTTTTGCTGTATAAACTTATAGAGCTAAACTGTATTGTCAAACGCTATTATACAACCTTCGGTCACGGCTAAAACCTTTATACATCGCTTACCCAGCTTTTTTGAGATATAAGGATTTGTTATAGGGCAAAATTGTTGGTTGGGTATGTACTCAGTGAGTAATTATTTTTTAGGTAATGGCGGCGGCGCTATTTAGTTTATTTCATTTTATTGCATGTCATTTACGTAACAGCCTACTACAGGTAAACACACAACATGATAATATTTTGAAACAAAATGTTCGGAAAAAGTAAAGAAGTAAATGTCTGTGGATTCAAGTAATTGGCGTGGGCTTGGCGTGGGCGAGGGTAAGCGTCTAACATAAAAAGCTTTGCTGAAATGCTGATATTGTTGAACGAGTTCTCATTTGGAATACAATAATAACCTGACAAATTTAATCAAAAAATCAGGTTCAAATCCGGACGGCCAATGCATTAATGAGTTTTTCGATACCTACGTGTACATATACTTACCGACTTGAGGAAACCTGCACATCTGATTCCAGATGTGTATGAAGGTCGCGTTGCACACGTCCGTAGGTGTAAGTCTAAATGCCCTACACGTGGCCGCGGGTGATGCTAAGTGCAACATCAGGCAACCGTTCGCCGTTCTATCCCTTGGATAGCACGGTTAATTGTGCCACACGTTAAGAGAGAGACTGGAGTGAACACACAAGTGAATACCGGATGTATTAACCGTGCTATCCAAGGGATAGAACGGCGGGCGTTTGACTTAGCATCACCCTCCTATGTAAATATAATGAACCATCCTCACTGGCGGCCAGCCCGTGTACTAGAAACATTTTTCTGTCAAATTTGTAATGGATCAACATTGGCTTTCTTTGTTTGAAATTATCAAATATTTTTATTAAGGCTACTACCGCCGCCAATGAACAACTTTGTAACCACTTTTTTTTTACTTCAATTAAGGATTTTTTTTATCGATAAAAATTGTTTTGTAATTTACAGGATATGAGGAGTGATTTTGGTTTCCTTGAATTATATTTTAATACACAGAACTAAAGAAAAAAATATCCTAATGCAACCTTTTTTTTAGTTGTAACCATAGCACTGCTGTAATTTTAATCGAAACATTATGATAATTTATGAACTTCTTAACAAAAAAATATAAAACGATTTTTATTTTTTGCAAATACTTTTTATTTTATTTATCATGAATTAAAAACCACAATTTTCGCACGATTCGTCTGCAGCGATTGACGTAACAGCCACGTTGCAGTATAGTGCGTGCCACTAAAGATGAGACTTGAAACACCACGTAAAGCATTAAAAAGACAAAGTAGGAAGATGATTTACGACCTGTACACCTGCATGCCGAAAGAAGCCTCCAAAGAAGCTTTCAACCGCCTCCGTAGCTCAGAGGCAAAGTTCACTGGCTTAACACAGGAGGTCGCGGGTTCGATTCCCGGCGGGGTCACCTTGTAAGACTCGGTTTGGTTGGTGGTAGGGCATTTTCTAAGCCCACCTGGCTAGCTACCACCATCTTATCTAAGTCTTGCCGCCAAACATCAGTGTTAAAAAAAAAACATTGATGTGTTCCGGCATGAAGATAAAATAGCCAGTTCTCCATTGCGTTGGGGAATCTTGGCAAGCCCGCTTCCATCTTCGGCATCATCGTCACTTACCATCTGGTGAGATGATGCCAAGGGCTTACCAATAGAGAATAAAAAAAAAAGAAGCAAAGGATTATGGATCTTTATATTATTATGGATAACAATTTCGTACACTTCCTACTTTGTTTTTTTAAATGTTTTTCATGGTGTTTCAAGTGTCATCTTTGGTGGCACGCATTGTACGAGCTGACAAAAACTTTATTTCCAAGCTATTTCGTTCGATGTTTGAAATATTGTGAATCGAGTTGCAAATTTTAGGGACGGAGGAGCCTTAAACAGCATACTCGTATCGTAGCAATATTTGAGTTCCTCTGGCTTGATCGCGCCTTGTACAATCACGGAATTTAATTATTTAGCAGATTCAAGGCCCTTTAATTTGCCGGGTTATGGAATTAGTTTTTCCTGTTTAATACAATTTCTATCGGATTAGTAAGTAACGTCAAAGAAGATCGGAAGTTCAAGAAAAAGTTTAAAATATCGATGTAGTTTATTCTTCGTAAGTATAAAAAGTAATGTAAAAATGTTAATTTTGAAAATGTAGACACAACTTATAACCCGGCAAAATTGAAGTTTCATGAATCTGCTAAAAAACTAAAAGCCGTAAGTAGTAGTAAGCACAGTCATAGCAAAGTCATATATATTATTATATCAGCTCATATACGTCCCCACCGAGGGGCTCGAGCCTACCCTGAATCAGGGCGATTAGGCCTTAGTCGACCACGCGGGCCCAGTGCGGGTTGGTCGACTTCACACATATATATATTAGAATTTAGTAATATGTCATAGGTGTCTACCCTGATGGGCCATCGTCAATGTTTTTAAAAATAGCTATTTCTCATTAGCTTGCCTAATTGACAAACACTTATGTATTGCCTAAATATTCATATCTTCTGTTTAAAACCGAAAAATGCGTAGTTTTTATTGGTCCTGAGCATTTGTTCCCTTGAACCAAATTGTATTCGCTTACTTGCGGATTGTACTGCATAGTATTTTATAATAAATCTATAGTATACTGCGTCGACTGGACAGCATTGTTCTACTTGGCACGACATCTATTATACAGGATGTAACAGAATTGGTGTAGGTCCCGTTAACTGGGGCTTCTACTTATCATACTGAACAACTTGTGTTCTATGACTATGCTGAAGTCGCAAAACAAATAATTAACTCCTCATACAAATCGATCAGATTTTGTCATTTCATCATACTGGACAACTTTCCCCAAGGAACCCGTACCTAGTCAAACCTCAAAAAAAATATCGGACACTTCATACAAAAATACACAAAATAGGTCGATCAGCTGATCGATTTGTATAAAGTGTTTTTTTTTGTGAAATCATAGACTAAAAGTGGTTCAGTATGATGAGTTGAAGCCTTAGTTAACGAGAGTCTAAAACGGCTGAAGCAATTGTGATGAGTTTATCAGGGAATCTTCAGATTAGCCCAGAGGATGATCGTGTGAAGTTTAGTAGCGATTTGATTAAACCAAATTAATGTAGGATCCGTTATTTAGGGTTGCTACTCATCATAATGATCAAGTTTATACAGGGTGAAACCAAATTGATGTAGGAGCCGTTATTTAGGGTTGCTACTCATACTGATCAAGTTTATACAGGGTGAAACCAAATTGATGTAGGAGCCGTTATTTAGGGTTGCTACTCATCATAACGATCAAGTTTATACAGGGTGAAACCAAATTGATGTAGGAGCCGTTATTTAGGGTTGCTACTCATCATAATGATCAAGTTTATACAGGGTGAAACCAAATTGATGTAGGAGCCGTTATTTAGGGTTGCTACTCATCATACTGATCAAGTTTATACAGGGTGAAACCAAATTGATGTAGGAGCCGTTATTTAGGGTTGCTACTCATCATACTGATCAAGTTTATACAGGGTGAAACCAAATTGATGTAGGAGCCGTTATTTAGGGTTGCTACTCATCATAACGATCAAGTTTATACAGGGTGAAACCAAATTGATGTAGGAGCCGTTTTTTAGGGTTGCTACTCATCATACTGATCAAGTTTATACAGGGTGAAACCAAATTGATGTAGGAGCCGTTATTTAGGGTTGCTACTCATCATACTGATCAAGTTTATACAGGGTGAAACCAAATTGATGTAGGAGCCTTTATTTAGGGTTGCTACTCATCATACTGATCAAGTTTATACAGGTGAAACCAAATTGATGTAGGAGCCGTTATTTAGGGTTGCTACTCATCATACTGATCAAGTTTATACAGGGTGAAACCAAATTGATGTAGGAGCCGTTATTTAGGGTTGCTACTCATCATAACGATCAAGTTTATACAGGGTGAAACCAAATTGATGTAGGAGCCGTTATTTAGGGTTGCTACTCATCATACTGAACAAGTTTTGCTAAGAGACCCATAGACAATTCGTAAAAAAACCTAACCTATCCACTTCGGGAGTGCCGACAGAAGTGTCATTTTTTTACAGTTTTATTAGTTTTGACCCTCCGAATGTTCTTCGTTACGGTAACGGTAACATTGTCGCGAGTTCAGTGGTTTTTTCTCATCTCAAATACAGTTTTATAAATTTTGACCCTCCGAGTGTTCCTGGTGCCCAACGCGCTTAAAGTAGTTTTCACTTCAAAAATTCTTTATGCACATCAATCAGGCTTATTGACCAATTCGTTTGAATCATTGATTTTTTTTTGACAATTGTCTTGGCAAAAGTTGTTCAGAATAATAAGTAGACGCCCCAGTTAACGGGTCCTACACCAATTTTGTTACACCCTATTGTATATCACATCCGCCATCCGCTAACTGATATGCAGTTAGAAAATATAAAGGCATTATTTTAAAGTAGCTTCCGCTGACCAGTCCGGCCAGTACTGATAAGCAGCGGGCCGCGGCCGCCCGCGGTCCTCGGTTCATGAATTATTCCGCCGGCGCCCACTCGCTCGCTCATTCTAATCTATTAACTTAAATCGATTATTACTTACATGAAAAGCCTATTAATATCTGCAGGTAATCTGGGGAGGACTACGGATATTACCAATAACACAGCTCTACAAAAAATAAATATTTTTTGTTGCCCTGGATATCTTTTCAGGTGCCCAAATTACGAATTTTTTCATGAAAGTATTGAGTGTGCTCTTGTTTCTATGATTACCTATTGCATATCTTATATTTAGATCAATTGTCGGCTTGTTAGTAATAAAGATAAGATAAATACTCTTTATTGTACACACTAGTTACAATAAAAATATATAAACAAATTATAAAAACTTAAAAAACTAAACTTAAAAAATATAAAAAAAACAAACACAGGAAAATTTATTTTTCTAGTCATGATTAGAGTTCGGCGCAAAAAAACGAGAGCAAATCATACAAAATCATTGATAATTTCATGAATTGTGAGCATAAATATATCCAAAATCGATCTTATATCTATAGGGCAACAAAACCACTGTTGACCAGTGTAATATATTCGTCATAGACCGCGCAAGTGACCTCTGAAAATTAGGTGAGATTATTTTAAACCAACTTGAATAATTCACTAACATGCAATATGCCGCTACAAAAGGTCGAAAAAGAGGCCATTTAGCTATGTAAAAGTTAATGATACTCATAAACAACTTTAGGACAGTTAGAATTTAAATCATGTCGCGCAAAAGTACAAAGATTTCGTTAAAATCTGAAAATGACACCATACCACTGGCCATTAGTATAAATAAAGGTTTTGTCACAACTAATAAAAAATAATACAAAAATTGGATTATCGCAACAAAATCTAAGAGGTTATCAAAATTACACAGTTAAATAAAGATTTGTATTAGTTTACTGATGATATGAGAACAGAAAAACCATACTACTGATTCTGCAATAAAAAAAAAATGTCGTCGCTATCGTGTAAAGAAAAAGTACAAAGAAAAGGATTGAAAACTTTATATAAAAAAAGAGTTTCAAGACCAGTTTGCGGCGGCAAATATTACTTTAATTTAGTTTACTGAAGAACTATTGCCTTTACTGCCTTTGTGGCGTAATGGTTAGTCTATTAGCTTCACATCAGGAGGTCGCGGGTTCGATTCCCGGCGGATTTCAACTTTGTAAGACTTGTCATATTTCAGAAACAATTGATCATAGACTACTAGTTTCTTGAGAGAAATGATACAAATCGTCGATATCTTCATTTTGTATGACAGCTGTCAAACTTAAAACTACCATAATTCTCGGAAACTATTGATCTTGGACTACTATCATAGACCTCTTCGAGATCTTCATTTTGGGTGAAAGTTGTCAAACTTAAGAGCCCGCTGGAGTTCATAAATCCCATACAAACGTAGTATTTGATTCATTTGTTAACCAAAGAACCGAATTATAAATAATATCATTTTGTATGACAGCTGTCAAACTTAAAACTACCATAATTCTCGGAAACTATTGATCTTGGACTACTATCATAGACCTCTTCGAGATCTTCATTTTGGGTGAAAGTTGTCAAACTTAAGAGCCCGCTGGAGTTCATAAATCCCATACAAACGTAGTATTTGATTAATTTGTTAACCAAAGAACCGAATTTGAAATAATTTTATATTGATAATCGGATGACTTATATCTGTGTCGGTATCACATTACTTTTTTGAAAAACGAAACAGAAATCCATTTAGTACCAATAAACTTGTTTTCCGTGTTTTACCTTAAAAACAGGTTTATTGATTAATAATGGATTCCTGTTTCGTTTATCAAAAAAGTAATGCGATACCGACACAGATATACGTCATCCAATTATCGATATAAAATTATTACAAAATCGGTTGTTTGGTTAACAAATGAATAAAATACTACGTTTGTATGGGATTTATAAATTCCAGCGGGCTCTTAAAACTGCCATAACTCGGAAACTTTTGATCCTGGACTACTATCATATACCTTTTTGAGATCTTCTTTTTGGGTGAAAGTTGTCAAACTTAAAACTGCCATTACTCGCAAACTATTAATCCTGGACTACTATCAAAGATATCTTCGAGATCTTCATTTTGGGTGAAAGTTGTCAAACTTAAAACTGCCATAACTCGGAAACTATTGATCCTGGACTACTATGAAAGACCTCTTCGAGATCTTCATTTTGGGTGAAAGTTGACAAACTTAAAACTGCCACAACTCGGAAACGATTGATCTTGGACTACTATCATAGACCTCTTCGAGATCCTCATTTTATTTTAGTTGAAAGCTGTCATACTTAAATCCGCCACAACTCGAAAAGCACTGATCATCGAATTCACAAAAAAAAACTAGCGGTAGTAGAGCCCGATGTACCCGCCTCCTTTTTGATTTCACGTGCGATGTGAGCACCCCGTATAAGTATTTAGTAAGTAAGTAAGTAAATATACTTTATTGCACGCCAAAAAACAATACAGGTCTTATAATTTGTAATATACATAGAGAGCAAAGGCGGCCCTATCGCTTTAAGCGATTTCTACTAGGCAACCTTAAGTTAGGGATTGAATGACAGGTAAACTTGTACAGGATGGCAGCAAATTCAACTTTTAAATGATCTAACTTATTAATATAACTAATAGGAGTGAACTAAAAGTAAAAAAAAAACAAGTTTATAAACTTATTAAAATACTAAACAAAAATACATATGCACAATATAATATAATATAATTGACTGACTCGGTGGCTCAGTGGTTAGTGCTCTTGACTACTGATCCGAGAGTTGTGGGTTCGATCCCCACCCAGGGCAAACATTTGTGTGATGAGCAGATTTGTTTGCTCTGTGTCTGATGGGTGTTAAACATCTATAATGTATGTGTTTAAACGTATATAAGTATGTATATCAGTCTCTGGTTCCCATAACACAGGGAATCCTACTTTGGGGCCAGATGACCATGTGTGATTTGTCCCAGAATATTTATTTATTATATACATACATACACATTCAGACTATAAATATATAGGGTAACTTTTAATTAGTTATTGATAGCAAAGGATATGAATGTACAAGCAACTTTCCTAAAGAAACTATAATATGTCGAATCAGAAAAAAAAAAATTTTTAATCCCTCCCGGTGAACTTTTTTTTATGTTCAAGTTTATAAATATTTTTTTAATTTTAAGTATAAAAAAATGTTTGAGATAACAATATATATAATAGTTATAAACGAGCATAGCTCGGTCTCCCAGGTACTTTTACTTATGTATCGCACAAATAAGCTTCATGGCTAAGCTTTAGCTATTGTGTATTCAGTATAATGGATCGGTCGGAACTTGGAAGCCAGGCTAATGGTAGATGGAAGTGTCATATCAATTTCGCAAAGTATCTTTTAGGCGTATTTCAGAAATTTCCCCGAAAAATTGAATTTAGCACGAGGCGTATTATTTTCGTATTATTCATGAGCTTTGTTAATGTATTTAGGCTCTATAATGCTCCAGGGTAATGCGGCAGTTCTCTGTCTCTCTCTCTCTCATTCATGAGGTTCGTTAATGTATTAAGGCTCTATAATGCTCCAGGGTAATGCGGCAGTTCTCTCTCTCTCTCTCTCTCTCTCTCTCTGTCATTCATGAGGTTCGTTAATGTATTTAGGCTCTTTATTGCTCCAGGGTAATGCGGCAGTTCTCTCTCTCATTCATGACTTTGTTAATGTATTTAGGCTCTATAATGCTCCAGGGTATTGCGGCAGTTCTCTCTCTTTCTCTCATTCATCATGAGGTTCGTTAATGTATTTAGGCTCTATAATGCTCTAGGGTAATGCGGCAGTTCTCTCACTCTCTCTCTCTCTCTCTCTCATTCATGAGGTTCGGTAATGTATTTAGGCTCTTTAATGCTCCAGGGTAATGCGGCAGTTCTCTCTCTCTCTCTCTCTCTCCGTCATTCATGAAGTTCGTTAATGTATTTTAGGCTCTTTAATGCTCCAGGGTAATGTGGCAGTTCTCTCTCTCTCTCTCTCTCATTCATGAGGTTCGTTAATGTATTTAGGCTCTATAATGCTCCAGGGTAATGCGGCAGTTCTCTCTCTCTCTGTCATTCATGAGGTTCGTTTATGTATTTAGGCTCTATAATGCTCCAGAGTAATGCGGCAGTTCTCTCTCTCTCTCTCTCTCTCTCTCTCTCTCATTCATGAGCTTTTTTATTGTATTTAGGCTCTATAATGATCCAGGGTAATGCGGCAGTTCTGTCTCGTGCCGGACGATGTTTCAGCCCGCGAATATTTTGATAAATTTAAAATACTACCGCTTCCGTGCTTGTATCTTCTCCAGATAGCGATGTTCACCCGTGAAAATCTGCATACCTTCGAACGTAGGGGCGTCAGCAAATTTAATCTTCGGAGCAACATAGAGAGGGACCACCTGGTAGTAGAAGCACATAGGCTTACCAAATCAGAGAGATCGGCGTACGTGGTCGGCCCCGTCGTCTACAATCGTTTGCCGGAATCTATTAAGAGTGCAGCGTCTACATCTGCCTTTAAGTATAAATTAAGAAAGTGGCTCCAGGAGCAATTATTTTATAATTATGAAGAATTCTTTAATAATTCTATTGAGAACGTACCTGGGAAAGAAGGGTACCTTTAATATACAATTGTAATTTTTATTATTATTACTATTAAGTTTTGACGTATAACCAGTGTTATAAATAAATATTTCATTTCATTTCATTTCTCTCTCTCTCTCTCTCTCATTCATGAGCTTCGTTAATGTATTTAGGCTCTATAATGCTCCAGGGTAATGCGGCAGTTCTCTCTCTCTCTGTCATTCATGAGGTTCGTTAATGTATTTAGGCTCTATAATGCTCCAGGGTAATGCGGCAGTTCTCTCTCTCTCTCTCATTCATGAGCTTTTTTATTGTATTTAGGCTCTATAATGATCCAGGGTAATGCGGCAGTTCTCTCTCTCTCTCTCTCATTCATGAGCTTCGTTAATGTATTTAGGCTCTATAATGCTCCAGGGTAATGCGGCAATTTCTCTCTCTTTATCTCTTTCTCTCTTTTCGTTGGGCACAATCGTGCTTTTCAAGGGATAGACAGCGGTTGCTTGATGGTGATGTACTAAGTATTAAGTATCGCCCGCGGGTATATTTAGATTTACAGCTACAGACGTGTGCAACGCGAAATTCATACGCCTTTGGAATCAGATGTGCAGTTCTCCTCGTGATCGGTAAGTAATTGTACGTAAGTTTGAATATCTCATTGGTACATTGACCAAATCTGGGACTTCCGGACCAGATTAATAGTATAAATAGCAAGTTCGGGTTGTTACCATGGAGCCACCGACGTTGTTTGCGGTAGCATAGCTCGTGGAAGCGACCGCCTATTACCTGAAGACGTAGCGTGGGTAGGTCTCTCACTCGGTGGTCCAACGACCTGGTGAAGGTCGAGGGGAGGACCGGTTGTTGTGGAAATCCTTGTGGGAGACCCATGTTCATCAGTGGACGTCTTTCGACTGATGCTCTAAATGCGGTAATATACAACTATAAAAGTTACCGACCGTCCGACAGGGCCCCATCGAAGTGCAGCTGCAATTGAGACTGACATAACGTAAACAATTCATGCCTCTAACGTGGGTCAAATTACAATCACCATATCAGCTCATACATATACGTCCCGACCAAGGGGCTCGAGCCTACCCTGAAATATTAAATTCAAATTACTGAAAGATTATGTAAAGCTATTGTGAAGTAATGAAATATCGATTTATTTGAATATTATTATGAAATTGTTAGAACTTTTGATAAAAAAAAACTCGTAAACCCACCCGGTTTTTGGCATTAATTGCAAAATTTCGCGAAAACGAACAGTTTATGTTAAATTAACCCAACACACAAAAACCGGCGATCTTTAACACCTTCCATTTTTATTGAACACATTTTTTTAAAATTTTTTGGAAGTGAAATGAAGTAATAAAAACGTGTGAAAATCGAAAATCAGGCGTTCAGTCTCAACGTAACCGCATGGAGTTACGTTCGATATTATATATTATCACGGATCTACCTGCTCGGATTGAGTAGTCTTAACGCCTTAATAAAAAAAAACATACAATAACAATGTATCCTATGTCACTCAGGCGGCAAAGACGAATTTAACCACACCTCGCACTGCAAAATCCATCCAGCCGTTAGGGTGCAGGCTCAGCACAGACATATCACTAGAAGACAGTAAGATCCAATCCGTCGTGACCATCATGGCATTGTGAGGGCAGAGAGCGCTCTCCAACCGGCTCTCTCACTCGCTGCGTGCACTGCTTGATGGAGATGCTGTTTGATGGTGCTGGTGACGTGATTGCACCATTTAGCAGGCGGTCTGCCTCTATAGCCACACCCCGGACACTTCATACAACGGGCGAGAAATATCATTTCTAAAAACAAATGACGGAGCAAACGTTCGAGAACCAAACTAGAACCAATCTGTATCAATCTGGGTGACGAGGGGGTGAGGTCGCAATCTAGAGAGCGGCAAGGAGTGTCCATACTGTATTATATTACTAATATGTATACTTTGCTCTAGCTCTTTTGCTCTCTATCATACCCGTCAAAATATGGTTTATACGGTAGGATACTCAATACATTTATTGCATTCCCCATTTTTGAAGATGTTTACATAAGATGCTTTTGAAAAACTTCTGACAGTGTGGTCCGCCAGCAGCCCTACAACCTCCACCAACCCAGACTTGGCCCCCGATTGTGAACCATGGCCTAACTCGTGCCCCAGCAGTGGGGACGTTTGTGGGTTCTTAACGAACTAGTACCTACAGTACGATTAACTTGTGTGCCCTTAAACAGAGATAATATGCTATATATAAGGGGATGCGACGGTGCTACTAAGAGATGCCATAGTGCATAACCCATCTATGGTAACAAATCTCTGCCCATAAACATCAAGTTACCTACTTACATTCGTATGAACACTCTTCACACTTCAGCGAGCCATCGATTTTCTGTCAAGACTCGCCCTTGACAGGAGGTCATCAATTTATTGGATGATAATGATAAATTGCTTAAGTAAAGCTACGTTCGCTTTTGTGGCAGCTGTCATGAAGTATTGAAAATATACAGAATGACTTTTTAGTCAACGAAATTTTGTATTCAGCAGGCTGCATTAAATGCACTTCAAATTATGTTTAAGAATATACTTGTATCATCATATCAGCCGAAGGACGTCCACTGCTGGATAAGGCCTCCCCCAAGGATTTCCACGGCGACCGGTCCTGCGCTACGCGCATTCAGCGGCTTCATCGGTCCATCGTGTGGGAGGCCTGCCTACGCTACATCTTCTAGTACGCGGTCGCCATTCGAGAACTTAACGACCCCAACGGCAATGTGTTCTACGAGCTATATGTGCGCTGCCCACGGCCTCTTTAGTTTGTGCTTTGGTTCTCCTACGGATCTCCTCATTTCTGATTCTATCGCGTAGGAAAATTCCAAACATAGCTCGCTTCATCTCCCTTTGGGTGACCTTGAGCCTTCCTATGAGGCCCATAGTAAGCGACCATGTCTCAGTTCCGTATGTCATCACTGGCAACACACACTGGTCAAAGACCCTAGTCTTAAGACAGTGCGGTATTTGGGACGTGAAGATATTGCGAAGCTTCCCGAACGCTGCCCAGCCGAGTTGGATTCGTCGATTGATCTCTTTCTTCAAATTAGACCTACCTAGTTGGACTGTTTGTCCTAGATATACATATTCGTCAACAACTTCGAGTGTAGTCTCCAACCTTTAGAGGGGTGGGTGCGACACGGACATTTAACATTAATAATGAACAGTCCGCGTCTCTGTGGAACGATATTCTAGCGCCTCACGTGTGTCGCCGATCCGGATACACGTACGTGCGCTTGCACTCGTACGAGTCTCTCGGACAGCTGTGAAACCAGCCTAACAGTAACATATTTTAAGACTTGGCTGAAAATTTTTTTTTTTGTGAAAATTACACAATTTTTGTCTTGACTCTTACCCACAGTATGCCGTAACGTGGGGCCATTTACGTGACAATGAATGTTTCTATGGAGAGATGGGAACTCATTTTGTCAAAGACCCTGCGTTGCCTGGGACACAGTCAATATGACACAATAAAGAGGAGTTACTCCTAGCGCGCTCCATAGAAACGTAGCTTGGGTCTTATTTGAATATAATAATCAATTAAAGTTAATGAAATTTTGTGAACACTTTCTTGAAGCTAATGTCTGTTTAAGTTGTTTTTCAGATTTGCGTTAAAAATTGTCAGAACTCCGTCAAATATTGCATACAAATTACGTAATTTTTTACGTTTGTTTATGTTAGTAAAAAAAGGATTGTGTGGTTTCATGAAACCACGGTAAAAGTGAAACTTTTTTCACATTATAGACATTTATAGAGGACGAAACGATCATGGCTGCTCTCGTCTTGGAGCTACGGTACAGAGGACGAAACGATTATGGCTGCTCTGACACTTTATCCCTACTCCGCGGCCGACCGTCACGCGACATGCAACACACAGACGAAAAAGTTTGAGACGATGTAATAAAAGTTTCACTTTAAAACCAAACAACGTTTGTATGCAGTGCGTTAGCGGGTGGCCCGCAGGTACACGCAGGGCCATCCAGGATCTCACCCTCTCGACACAGTATAATAAAGAGTACTACGTACTCTCGATCTCAGTGTCTGTTCCCACACGAACGAAGAGTCGAGTTACCATTTTCAAGTTGTACCTTAGTTAGTTAGTTCTAGTAAAGGGCGGTCTGGTTTCCGCAACCAGGTGACCTCGGATCCGCAACCTTCCGCAGGTTTCCGCAACCTCGGATCACCGACAACCTCCTGGAGCGACCTGTACTGTGCTAGTTCCTTGCAGTCAAGGAGAATGTGGGCGGTTGTCTCTTCAGTTTTCATGCACGGTTAGATTCTTATTGCGCCTAATGAAGACCCCATGTCTGGTTTGATTTCGGCGTTTTTGTTTGTAGAGACTGGATGCAGATCAGTGTTATAATCCCTCCTACTATTTCTAAACAAAAGGTCTTTAAAACCGTGAATTTTGCATATACCTAAGCTCGTATAATTATTTACTACATTTTCGCTAGTAGCGAGTGCCATCCCTGTGTATGTATATAATAGGGATGACGACAGCATGAGTAATAAATTAGTAACTCTTGATCACTAAATTGCCCTCCTACTTAAACTTCGGAAAACCTTACTCGTTTTGTTTTCCATCAATTCTTCTATTTTTAACTCACCAAAATCACAAAATGAGTACATAAATAACGCTCCAAAACTATGACGTCACGCCATAAGGTATTTCAAACATTTTTAGAACAAAATGTCGTTTTTGACAGATGATAAAATGTAAATCAGATGACTAGCATTCGTCATCCCTATTGTGTGTAGTTGCAGTAGTAGTAGTGCTAATTGAATTAAAGCGTAGTCCGCGCGCGCGCCGCCGCGCCACCGGCTAATCCCCAAAATGCCAATCCGTGGCATTATCGCACGCACGTACGGTAAGGGATTATCGCTTGCCCGACTGATTCCAATGCAAGTGGCAACCCATATTTAAGTGTCAGGGAAATACCAAGAACTACGAAAATTTATTTTTAAATTATGTGGCCAGTTCTCAATTTTCGTCATATATACAGGTGTAACAAAATTCGTGTAACTGGGGCATCCACTCGTTAAATTGAACAACTTTTGTTCTACAGGTTTGCTGAAATAACAAAAGCAATTTTTAAACTCTTCATACAAGTTCATCAGCTGATAGACTATTTTAAACATTTTTGTACGGAGCGTCGATTTTTTTTTTGAATTGACTATGGGTTCCTTCGGGAAAGTTGCTCAGTATGATAGGTAGATGCCCCAATTAACGGGTCCTACACTAATTTTGTTACATCCTGTATAAGTTTAAGTATACATCTATGTTAGACATTACGTTACTGTAGGTCCAAAGTAAATTGACTATGACATACGAACAGACGGACATATCGAAATAATAAGGGTTCCGTTTTTTCCCGTATTGTCTCCGAAACCCTAAAATGTTTGTAAAGTCTGCCTGTTCTTCGCTGGATTTGGATAAAGGCGACCAATTTATTTAATTGATGTTTTCTTCTAATTCAGAGGTTGTGGCCATTGATATTTTATTATAGTTCTCACCGCAAAGAAAAACTCAATGGTACATTGGCCGTCCGAATTGAACCGGGTACCTCTGGTTAGAGGGACCGAGTCGTTACCGGTTGAGCCACCGACGCTTCTATTTGACATAATTCATGTATAATATATTGGAAGAGGTAATAATATATAATAATATAATATATTATTATACAATAATTACTTTGTCCAGCAGTGGACGATTTGTGGCTGATATGATGATATTGGAAGAGGTATCTTTGATTAATCCAGTGGTTCGCCTTGAAGTGTGAACTCGCGATGTACTAGTTGTTTAAAAAAACCGGCCAAGTGCGAGTCAGAACCGCACACATAGGGTTCCGTACCGTCATACTGGATGGCGCTAGTATCTTCAGTTTTATCATTCTCTTATTTTAGAAGTTACAGAGGGGGAGGGGACACATTTTACCACTTTGGAAGTGTCTCTCGCGCAAACTATTCAGTTCACATCTACTTACCAAGTTTCAACAGTAGTTCTTACAGTTTCGGAAAAAAGTCGCTGTGACATTCGGACGGACGGACAGACAGACAGACAGACAGACAGAAATGACGAATCCATAAGGGTTCCGTTTTTTGCCATTTGGCTACGGAACCCTAAAAAGGTATTTATACGCTCCCTAACGCAATGTAGGAACCGTCCAGCGCCATCTAGTGATGTTAAAAGAGAAACCATGTTTTCAACATTTACAACCCCCTATGTCTCGGAAATCCCTTGACCGATTTCGCTCATGTTCGAACTTAAAAAATATTTTGGTCCCATTAATTCCCCTAGCTAATTTATCGACGGCGAGGCTACATCATATATACATACATACATACATACATACATACATACATACATACAAACGCTGGATAGTTCCAGTCAACTCGGAGAACTTCACTTGCTCGTTCAAAACAGTAAAATTATCAAACATTAGGGTAGTTAAAAACTCAGGCGAGTATGAAAACAAAAATAAACTGAACTCCCCACGGAGATACCTTCCCGTAGGAGCTAATAACATTTTTTATTTGTATGGTAGATACTTTTAAGGGCTTTCCTAGACATACTATTTATAGAAGACGCTAGTATGTTTTTTCGGTTGATTTTCTGAGTTTTTTTTGTATGACATGTACCATTTTTGAAATTTTCCTAGATATACCACATAATTATGTCAATATACTACGTGTTAATAACGTTAACTTTGAAAAAATCTTAGCGCCATTTTTAAAATTATTTTTTGTGAAATTTTTTGTTAAACATAAAAATATTTCACGTTAAACTTTGTGAATAACAATGACTTAATCTAATCAGGCCTACTATACTGGGTAGTTCATTATTCCAGAAAAAATACATAAAGTACATCCCAAGTCCCATACAACCCCAAATTATTTGTAACAATATCATAAAATTAATTTCTCCTCTGTTTTTGCTACTGGGTGAGTGTAATGTTTTTTATTGTTTTGTGTATTCCCGACTGCGCCAGACTACAGTATCACAATATAGCGACTTACAGTAGCGCAACGAATGTACTCACGCAGAGCAACGGCACATGCGGGGCAGCGGGCGGCGGGACACAGCCTGCCAAACTCCGCGAGTTTGCCAGGCTGGCTACAGGGTAGTTCTGCTAGTACCTACGCCGGTGGCGGCATCATGCGACATCAAAGGCGTTGCGCTACTGTAAGCCATATCGTAATACTGTAGTGTAGGCAGACGGTGAAAGCTTCGTGAGAAAATTTGCACACCGTGGCCATTGGCTGTACAATTTATTTTAATTGTTCAAAATTGAGATCTACCTATACCTATCTAAACTATTTTTGTGTAAAATTTTATGTGATTCGGTCAAAACATGTGCAAGTAGCTTTTGCCACGTAGACACAGTTTTTCTGGTTGGCTTCGAGGGTGCGTGGTGCGCTAGCCACAAGCGGCTCCCTAGTCCCGCCCCACACACACACACATTTTTTTTTATTTATGTGTTTTTTAGACTATTAGTGTAACACAATCGATATCCCCATAAAAATATGAACTCCGATTTTTGTTGCCATCACAATACCTTCTTCACACTTTGGTCGCTCGAAAGTATGAAAGAGAAAAGTTTTTTAGTTCAACCAGGAACTGTGTTGGGCAAAGCTATGTTTACGGAACAAAAGTAGCCTATGTCGTGTCGCTTCCCATAGTTTCAACTGTGCCAAAAATCAGGTCTACCTACCCGTAGCTCCGTTGCGACGTGAAAAAAAAAACAAACGTACAAGTATGGATTTATAAAGCTGTGACTGTCTATGACGAACGGATAGATGGGTACAACGATCTTATTGGGAAAGAACCTTAAAAATATTTCATACAACATTAATATGTTCCAATCTTCTTAAAAAGAGTTAAACAAAGGTATCTCGAACATTAATTAGGCGGTCTGTCTATGACGAACGGATGGAACGTCTTATGATACGGGAAGAACGGAAACCTAAAAATGATTTCTTTTATATAACATTATGTTTCAATCTTCTTAAAAAGAGTTTTAACAAATAAAGGTATATCTCGAACATTTATTAGGCGGTTAACCAGAAAGAAAGTCGCTCTGTCAGTACCTATCTGTGTCAGTGCACTAACGGTTGCATATAAAGAGCGCCCGCCTCTGCCGCCGCCGCCGCCGCGCTGCCTGGTGGGAACGACCATTGTTCCAACGAGGCTGGCTGCACAGTGGCTGCACATCGCACACACTCAAAGACCTTATAACTAACTTTTTACCTGACTACGTTAAAGCAAAAAGGAAGGGTTATGATTTTTAGTAGAGTACTAAACTTCGCCCGCGTCGATATAGTTTTTATGACTGTATTTGAGGGTACGTGGTGCGCGAGCCGCAAGCGGCTCTTAAGGCAGTAATATTACAGGTTTTCGTTATTTTTGACGTCATTTACTCCTTAACGATAGAAAATCCAAGGTTGAAAAAAAATACCCTTATTGTGTCAAAAGCTATAGAAACACGATTGAGCAGTGTTGGCTCGATAGAAAAAAATCCCAAAGATGTTATTATTTTTTATACTTTCATTGAAGTTTTTGATTGAAACGAAAAACCATTGAAAAAGTAAAAAGGTGTGGTTATTTTCTTTACTCTTTAGCTAGACGTAAAAAAAAGACAGAGACAACTGTTCCAATCAATACCTCGCCTTTAATGGAAAAGAAGAAAATTCGGGGTCAAAAAAAAAAAAATCTGAGTTCAAAAATATAAATGTATTAAATTAAAATATACAATGCGACCGTAAATCAATTCTCTTAAAGTCCGAAATATGTATATCGCTACGGTTACATACTGACAGGCCTGCACCGCAGATAGTCCACGACCGACGGAATTTCAACTAATTCAGATAGAGCCACGCCAGACTGTACAGAGGCCAGCGTATCAAGCTAAACACTCGTAGTGCGATTCTGATCCATGCGCATACGGCATAAGAACGGTACAAAGTCCAAAGTGTCTAGTTTGATGTGCTGGCCTCTGTACTTGTTGGTGGCTGTCAGGGTGTCAGGTCAGGTGCTATCGTTCATACGTCAATTATTACTAATGTTATGAGTTATGTATGACTGTGACTCGTTGGGCCAGTAGTGGTCAGTTTCTGCCAGCTGGACCGAGAGTCGTGGGCTCGATCCCCACCCAGGGCAAAAGTTAGTGTGTTGTGTTTTCCGGCATGAAGATAAGATAGCCAGTTCCCCACTGCGTTGGGGAATCTTGGTAAGCCCGCTTCCATCTTCGGCAACATCGTCACTTACCACCAGGTGAGATGTTGTCAAGGGTTTACCAACTGTGTATAAAAACCACCCAGGGCAAAAGTTAGTGTGTTGTGTTTTCCGGCATGAAGATAAGATAGCCAGTTCCCCACTGCGTTGGGGAATCTTGGTAAGCCCGCTTCCATCTTCGGCAACATCGTCACTTACCACCAGGTGAGATGTTGTCAAGGGTTTACCAACTGTGTATAAAAATAAAAATAAAAACGTACAGGTATGTTAGTACTAATATATATACTGTGGAACAGGTTTGTTTGCTCGGTGTCTGGGCAGTTATTATATGTAGAAGTATGTATTTTAACGTATGTAAGTATGTATGTAAGTATATCAGTCTCTGGTTCTCATAGTACGGGGAATCTTTGGAATGCCGCCGGTGCCGGTGACGTGTCGGTATTTGGAAAAACGCACATTGGCCGTTTTTTTTTTACAATATACGATTTTTTGAGTATTGGCTATGGGTTCCTTGGGGAAAGTTGTTCAGTATGTTGGGTAGAACCCCCAGTTAACGGGTCCTACTCCAATTTTTTGACCCTGTATATTTAATTAATTTTAATTCATTGACTTCTAATTAATTTAGTTATTTAAGAAAAATACATTGTATATACCTCTTAAGGTATGGCAGATTTTTTTTTATTATATGCAAGATCTTTTTACATACCTATGGTTATGCAATAAATGAATTTAAGTTTTTGAATTTTTTTGTAAACAGTACATGAGATTTGGTTCAACAATGTAAAAGTTATGAGTTTTAACGTGAATTCGATGAACGTCTTACGTTAAGTTTGGCGAGCATTGTAGAAAAAATAAGACAAAGGTACTTTCGACACGGAACCCTATAAAGGCCTCGTATCAACCCTGCTCGTGCCTCGTTAGCGGCGACCCGTAAGCCCGTCGAGACCGGAGCCTAACGTGGCCAAATCTGCGTTCGTCTCGCTCCCGGGCGGGCGGGGGTAATGATGCGCCGCCGGGACTCAAATTGCATCACTAATGAACGACATAAAGATATTTAGAAAAAAATGTACCTCTTTGGATAGTGACTGAGAAAAGGAGTAGGTATTGTGAATAAAATGATTTTATGAGTAACTAGCTGTCCCGGCGAACTTCGTTCCACCTTGCACTACACTACACTACCCTACCCTACACTACACTACCCTACCCTACACTACCCTACCCTACCCTACACTACCCTACATACACTACACTACACTACTCTACATTACCCTACCCTACACTACCCTACCCTAGCCTACACTACACTACATTACCCTACTCTACCTAACTACACTATACCTACACTACACTACACAACACTACCCTAATACCCTACCCTACCCTATAACCAATTATTTTATGACTGATATTTTTTTTCCATATATTCTTACAAACTTTCGCGTTTATAATATTAGTAGGAAGGAAGGGAAGATTTAGGTTAAGAAGAAGAGGAAGGCTAAGAGTTAGTTACATCGACCAAGTTCAGTAAAAGCGAATATAGACGTGGTGTCGTACCAAGAAGTCAAGGAGTTGGTGAGGAAGAGGGAGAGGAAGAGACGGAGGTTACTCCACCGACAAGAGACTGGCTCTTAAGGGTCCCTAGGAGGCTCGAGCTTCCATATACAAACGTAGTTCCGCTTTAATACAAAAACTACATGCCGGATTGAATCCAAACTTTGCAAATATTGAGAAGACACATATTGATGTTTGTATCTAGTTTTCGATATATACTAATATAAAACGGATAAAAATTAGAGCAGATTCTAACTTTAAGTACAAAACTAATTTAAGCCTTCGTTTAGTTATGTTTAAATTTACTATGGTTAAAACTAATTACAAACATCCATATGTGTCTACTCAATATATTCGCAAAGTTTGGATTCAATCCGGCATGTAGTTTTTGTATTAAAGCGGAACTACGTTCGTATGGAAACTCGAGCCTCCTGGGGTTATAGGCCTAAAGATAGGTCAAATGAAAATATTCAATTCAAATTATTGAAAGACTGTGTAAAGCTATCACTATGGAAAAAATACATAATACATATATTTAAAGTAAAAAAAAAACGATTTAATTGAATACCATTTTAAAAATATTACCACTTTTGATGTAAAAAAAATATATACTGTAGACCCTGTTTTTGGCATTAATTGCAAAATTTTTCGGAAACAAATACTTAATGTTGAACGAAACCAACACACAAAAATCGGTGACTTTAACACCTTTCTTATTAATTGAACACATTTTTTAAAACTTGTTTGAAAGTATAGAAAAGTAATAAAACATATAAAAATCAAGACTTGGTCGTTCGGTTTCAACCCGCATTGATTTGAACTAAAAATGAATAGACTTAGGTTCGTATCAACCTTCTCGAAATGAGGCATCTTAAAGCCTTAAGAACAAGATACCTTTTTGTTATCAATTTTATTATTGTAAAGAGTTGTTTACCTCGGATACGTGAATTTTTGCTATTTTCTTACCAATTTTTGCGGTAGATATACCCTTACTATTAAAAATTGCTTTATAAGCTTTTTTTAAATTATTATTTTAAGTATATTTTTTGTATAATAAAGAGTATACAAACAAACAAACAAAAAAACCTAACCACTCCGGGAATGAAAAAGAAGAAGAAGCAGAAGAAAAAAGAAGTGAAAACTTTTTACAGTGTTATAATTTTTGACCCTGCTGCAAGTTTTTCTGATACGGTGTCGCGAACCGTACCTGTCGGTGTCGTTATACAGTGTCGCGAGTTCAATGGTTTTTCCCATCTCAAAAATGCCAAACGCGCCTTAAGAAGTTTCCACTTTTAAACTCTTTGAGTATTTGTCTGTAAATAATTAGCAATCTTATAATCTCTAAGTCTGATAAATGAGAAGGATTAGTTATACAATTCCGTCTTTAGGGATAAATGACCTTCCTTTGCTTAAATAACCAAGATAATAAAGTATCTAACGCAGAGATGCACAGACTTATTAAGACTAGGGGCCACTCGGGCAAATCATGAACTGATGGCGGGCCGCCAGAAGTGTAGGTAATTAAAGACAATAAATAATTGATAATAATGTATTAAAATTAAAAAGGAATTTATTAATTGGAAGCGTGGCACTGCATAGTGCTTACAATCTTTTTTATATTTGGCTCCAATTTACTTGTAGCAACACGTAAAACTGCTTCCAAACTTTCATTTGCAAGGCGGTTTCGATTTTTGGTTTTATTATTATTAAGTATTGAAAAAGTTTGTTCACATATATAGGTAGAACCAAATAAGCTGGCACATTTCAGAGCGTTTATGCGCAACTCTTTGTACATATTTTTATCAATGCAGCGGTAAAAGTTCAGCAAGTCTCCTTCGTTGAATTTGTTGCATAAATCTTCGTCGTTTTGAATGTCGATAATTACTGCATTGACTCTGGCGCATTTTCAACTGAAATCGTGAAAGAACGAATTTAACCGAGATCAGCACGAACATTACCGACGACGCGCGACGCACGTACGGCGCACCGTAATACGCGCGAGATTCAAATTACTTTTCGAACATATTTTTTTTGGTTTTATTCTGGAATAGAATTCAATATTTTTAGAATGTACGATAGTATTATTTTTGCTGTCGGCGGGCCACCAGTATTCGACCGGCGGGCCGCATGCGGCCCGCGGGCCGCGGTCTGTGCATCCATGATCTAACGTCTCTCTTACCGAGATAAGGGTATACAGGGTGTAACAAAATTGGTGTAGGTCCCGTTAACTGGGGCTCCTACTCATCATACTGAACAACTTTCCCCAAGGAAATCATAGTCAATACTGAAAAAAAAATTTGGACCCTTCATACAAAAACGCACTAAGTTGGTCAATTAGCTGATCGATTTGTATGAAGAGTTTTTTTTTTGAGGTTTCAGGAAAGTCGTAGAACAAATTTTGTT
Source organism: Coleophora flavipennella (assembly GCA_947284805.1). NCBI lineage: Eukaryota > Metazoa > Arthropoda > Insecta > Lepidoptera > Coleophoridae > Coleophora > Coleophora flavipennella. The sequence continues at coordinate 15,589,236 of OX369276.1, forward strand.
CATTATGATTAGAAGCTTACTTACTTATCATGCAAATAAATAAATATTAATAAATACATAAATATGAGTTAGGTAATTAATAAATACTGAACATTTTTTCATATGGGACATATAGCCAATAAAAAAATATGACGGTCCATACAAAAATGCACAAAATTGGTGAATCGGCTGATCGATTTATAATATGTAAAATTCAGTTTTTTTGCAAACTGAATATTTTTCTTTTGAGATATTGTATTCTTCGACCAAAAAATGTTGTACTGTATTATAAGAAGTTTAGAAGAAAAAGAAGGCGTAAAGAGCGTCGATGGCGTAATGGCTAGGACAGCTACCTTCTGTCCGGGATATCGTGGTTCGAATCCTGCCACGTACTTTATGTGTTTTCGAATTTCGAACTCATACGTACGTTTATCCGACGCTCTTACAGTGAATGAAAGCATCGCGAGGAAACCTGCACACGCCTGCGAAGATACTCGGATACTCCGAAAGTCGTGTGTTAAGTCGATAAACCCGCACTAGGCCAGCGTGCTCGACTATTTCCCGAGCGCCCTATTTCAGGGTAGGCTTGAGCTCCTCGGTGGGGACGAATAGCTGATATGATGATAAAAAGTTCAAAAACAGCAAAAAAAAAACAGAAGTGTTCAGTACAGTATTATCCTCATTCTTGTGGTTCAGTATGATAAGTAGAAGGCACAGTTAACGGCTGCTACTATTTTGTATAGTACCTGTAAGTACCTACGAGTATACCTCTACGGCGGCTCTTTTGTGTTTATATTTGTTGCACTTAGCCACACCCTGGACACTTCATACAACGGACCAGAAATGACATTTCAAAAAAGGAATGACGGAACAATCAAAATGGCGGCGAAATCCTATACCTTCGACAACCAAACAGCAACCAATCTGTATCAATCTGAGTGACGAGGGGCTGAGATCGGAATCTAGAGAGCGGCAGGGAGTGTCCATACTGTATGTTAGTAGGTACTAATTAATATACTTTGACTTAGCTTCACGTTTCAAGGTCTCGCGTAGGGCTAGGTATACATACGGTTACGGATATGTGCAATGCTACCTAAAAAAAGAACACTTTGTCCTTCAAAAACTAAAGGAAATATTAAGTGATAACCCTGTGTTGTGTAGGTCCGGTCGGTCGGGCTCGCCACCGATACCGACCCGCCCGCGAGTCGTAAGCGGCTTAATGTGCCGAAATCTGTTCCGCACCCCGATTCACAAAAGGTAATGAGGCGTAAAAACTCGCTACCGGAATGAAACGTAACATCCTGCTGCTGTGTTGCCATAAATAAGGAATCAAATAACCGTACAATTCAATAATTGAAACTTAAGAAGGCAGTCGCGTCAAAGCCGCGTAAGAGCGTCGGTGGCTCAACCGGTAAAAAAGCGTCGGTGGCTCAACCGGTAACGACTCGGTCCATCTAACCAGAGGTACCGGGTTCAAATCTGGACGGCCAATGTACCAATGAGTTTTTTTCAAAAACTTACGTACATATACTTACCGATGGCTTTAACGGTGAAGGAAAACATCGTGAGGAAACCTGCATACGCCTGCGAAGAAACTCGATGGTTGTGTGTGAAGTCGACTGCACGATTTCACGTGAGGATCAAAAGCGTGACAAGGCTGAGTGGTACACCACCATTTGTTTGCCCATTGTGATTAAGAAAGTTCGAGAGAAGCGATCGAGAAGCCGCATCCTCTTGCACCATGACAACGCATGACCGCACTGGGCCCGCGTGGTCGACTAAGGCCTAATCGCCCTGATTCAAGGTAGGCTCGAGCCCCTCGGTGGGGACGTATATGAGCTGATACAAATACAAAAGAAGGCAGTCACTTGCCGCCGTCTATACAAATCTTAGTTTTCTAATGATTTGAAAACCAAAAGTTGTTTTATAAAAAGATCCGTTTATTAACGATGGGATTATATATTATTATTTATTACTAGCTGTTTCCCGCGGCTTCACCCGCGTGGACAGCGTTTCTATGACTTTTCGAGGGTGCGCAGTGCGCGAGCCGCTAGCCTATGTGTTAATCCAGGTTGTGTCCAGGTCTTAATCTGTCTACCTACCAAATTTGTTTAAGTGGGGCACATTGAAAGTTTTGCATGTTATATTATTAAAACAAATTGCAAGCGAAATATTATTTTTATTATTTTTCAAAGTAATTCTACTTTGCATTTCGAAAAAATATTTTCATACTGTCGAACCAACTTTGAAAACACGAGGACCACTGATCTGAAAGCATGTTACCCACGTGCTGATCATCTTCTGCTTTCGTTAATGTGAGACCTTTCATTAAATCTTTGATTTTTAGGAAAATAAAAACATTGCGGGATGCTAGGTCCGGACTATATGCAGGATGGTCACGAGTCCAAAAACGACTTTGTTTTCTTGGCTGTGTGCGAAGAAGCGTTGTCATGGTGCAAGAGGATGCGGCTTCTCGATCGCTTCTCTCGAACTTTCTTAATCACAATGGGCAAACAAATGGTGGTGTACCACTCAGCCTTGTCACGCTTTTGATCCTCACGTGAAATCGTGCAAACTGGACCTGTTCTAGAAAAAAAAATGCGATCATTTCTTTACTCGCGTTCCTTGTCCGTTTCAATTTTGTTGGTCTATTCTCGCTTTCGAACGCCTATTCACAGGACTGCTGCTTTTTCTGTGGCTGAAAACAGTAAGTCCACGTTTCTTCTTCTATGACATCATCATCTGCGGTCGTACTTAAGGCTTATACCGCCAATAACGACCAACTTTGTAACCACTTTTTGCTTCAATTAAGGATTTTTTTGTAATTTGCAGGATATAAGGAGTGATTTTGATTTCGTCGAATTCTATTTTAATACACAGAACTAAAGAAAAAAAAACTTAATGCACCCTCTTTTTTAAGTTGTTTTATACTGCTGCAATTTTAATCAAAAGATGGTTATAATTTATGAACTTCTTAAAAAAACAATTTAAAATGATTCTGTTTTCTTACTTTTTGGAAATTCTTCTTATTTAATTTACAATGAATTAAAAACTACAATTTTGGCACGATTCGTCCGTAACGATTCACGTAACAATCACGTTGCAGTACCAGCCGACAAGAACTTTATTTCCAAGCTATTTCGATCGATGTTTGAAACATCGTAAATCGAGTTGCTAATTTTAGGGACGGAGGAGCCTTAAGCAACATTTTTTTCACCAATCAACACGAGCCTGATTCGGTTCTGACGTCAGTTCGTGTGGTACCCAGCGACAAAAGTTTCTTAACTTTTAATTCGTCGTGTAATTTTTTAAAATTTGGTTCATACCAATTCCCAAATAATCCTATATCATTTCATAGGTGATGCGTCTATTTTTTTCAATAAGCCGCTTAACAGTAACCACATTTTCCTCGATGGTCGCAGTTGAAGGAGTTCCTTGACGACTTTCATCCGCCCTCGACTAAACTTGGCAAACCACCGTCTCACGGTGCTGAGATGAGGCGCTTCCCTCCTAAAAGCATTTTGCAGTCGAGCGACACAATCTTGTGGAGAAATATCACTTTTAAAAGCACAAAAACCATCGCTTTGAAATGCTTTCGTGTTAAATCCATTTTCACTACGAATGGCAAACTTTGATGTGCGATAAAAAATAAATGACTACTCATTTTTCCGCCAATCTTTTCTTTTTAAAACTGCTTAGAATTTATTTTATTAAAATAAAATACATGATTTGAAATTGGAACAGTTACTGAATGCCAAGCAAGAGTGCAAAAATTTCAGTGCACCCCTAGTATATGTTTGTAAATAATCTTTATACTATAAAACAACTTCTTGTTTTTTAATTGTCAGTAGTCTACGATTTGCATGGACGGCGGCCAAGGACGGCCTTCTTAAACAACCGAATACTAAAATTTATCCCATGAGTTTAGAGTTACCTTACGTAAAACGGAAAAGTCCTGAAACAGCCCTATTTAACATAAAAAGTCTTGACAATTTCGTCACAAAAGTACGCAGACTTAGAGGTCTTCGTCGTTGACTTATACAACAGTTGCGTAGTCCCAAGTCTTTGTCAAATTACTTCGCACTCGGGTTGGGCCTCCAACCCCTCGGCAAATAACAGTAACAGACAAAACGTATTTGGTTTCCGAAAACCGTTCTTCAGCCAATATCACACCAAGAAACATATTCGGTATCCTGTGTATTTCTACACAGTAAGTTCATGAATAGCTTACTGGGCGCTGTGACATAACACCTCTACCTTATTTATTTATCGACGCTATATGTGCAATACCACAAAAACAGAATTTTGTCTTATAGGCTACACACACCACGTCGTCGACCTGCTCAGCTCCACTTCTGACCTGAACCCCTATTCAGATCTAGCCCCGCAGTGCGTTTAGAAGCCCAGGCTCAACGCAATCGGTTACTGCCGATGTCGTTCGAGCTATCTAGAAAACTGTTTCCACAATATTCATACCGTATTTTATTCAAAATACGGGGGGTACAGTAAACTGTTTCCCCACTAGCATTACTGTCAACATGGAGCTGGAAAACAGTCCTGGGTCGCATACTCTCCACAACACAACTGAGATTCGCCAAAGTCAAATGCTCGTTCGAGATCTCCCTCTATTAGAACGCGATTGTCAAAAGATTCCCATCGTATTGACACGGATACGCTCTCCAATAACCTGTACATCAGCTACTAAATATTAATCAAGGAGCCGGAAAACAGTCCAGGATTGCACATCCTCCACAACACCAATGAATGAGACTCAACAAAGTCACACGTTCGTTCGAGATTACTCAATAGAACATATAGTTGACAATAGACACTCGTAACATCGTTACGATAACGCTCTCCATTAATCCGTACTTCATCTCCTGTTAACCAGAGACCACAATTCAACCATGATCATCTTTTCAGAAGGATCTAGTTAAATTGCCTAGAGACTTCAGATCATTCCGTCATGGAATATTGATCTGTAGTAGAGACAAGGGATCATTCCTTCGGGGAATTACGACATTATAACATAACAAGAGGCTAGTTCTAGCCATTGATATGATTAACTCCACCAACAGGTTCATTCCAAGACACACACTAGCGTGTGCGCCCAATGGAATGGATTGTTTGACTCCGCAGAGACGTATTGCGTTCGACAAGCCATCAGAGGGCCCTTAAGACCTTAGCTTTAGCAAATAGATTTTCATATAAATTTATTATGTTTTTCGCTATTCAAGTCTTCCGTAATTTTACTTTTAATATTTGTTTGAAACGTATTGTCGCCCTATTGTGAGCTTTAGGTACTGGTGTTCTGCTTTCAGAAATTAAATCATATGATTAAATCATTCTTTTGTCTTTCGCTTTTGTTAGCAAACAGATAAGATCAACTCAATGCTTTTACTTCTGTTCTTTAGAGAACATAACTGTTGAGATAGATTGTATTTTTGTCTTTGGCACCCTTTTTAGTTTGTTTTCCTTTCGCTAGATCACTTCGAGCTTCCTTCATAGGTGGGTTAAAGGCCATTTTTGTATGTATTCACAACCTCCCCCTTACCGGGAGTGTTGGATATTGCGCATGCAATATACAGGCTGAGTTTTTTTTAAGGGTCAGTATGGGGAAGTTCTAAACTATAAGAGATACAGAAAAACGCTCTTAGGAACTGTGATCTCAATTTTAGAGAAAATAAAAATGGCGTTTTTAAATAAAAAAAAATCGTTATAGGTTTGAAGCGATCGAATCTAAATTTCATGATTATAAATTAAGTAGGCTCGGAGTTTGCCTACAGTATCCAATTAGAAATAAGAAGATCCGTAGGAGAACCAAGGTAACCGACATAGCTTGAAGAATCGCTAAACTTAAGTGGCAGTGGGCGGAGCACAAAACTGCTTGAACGGATACTTGCTGGGCCAGTAAAGTTCTCGAGTGGAGACCGCACACCGGAACACTAGTTGTAGGCAGGCCTTTTACTCGGTGGACCTGGAGAAGGTCGTGGTCAGTCGCTGGACTGTTCGTTGTGAAAGTCCTTGGGAGAGGGCTTTGTCCGGCAGTGGACGTCTGTCGAGTGATGTGATGATAACAAAACCAAGTAGACCAAAACAGTAGGTCCCTTGGTACGAAAACAGCTACAAAGCTAACATTCATGTTTTCATGTCACATGCAAAATGAGGCTCCGAACGGCACAAAGGCTTTTATATCGCAAAATGTAAGCTTTCATTTAATAGCACTTTTATCCAGTAGGTATGGAAATGCTTGAGTGATGTGTAGCTCAGTGTTCCAACCACTAAACCCGGAGATTGTTTTCAGCGTGCTCTCGTAACGTGAACTCTATATTATATCGGATACAGTTCCTTTTAACTTTTTTAATGGCCCTTTTGTGAGCTGTATTCACTTTTGCAATAACAAAATTATACATGAGTTAGTAGGCACACGAGTATTTCAGTCCATACACCATAATACCACGTCAGGCATGGTGCCACGATATGGTGGCAACTTTGTGGCCATGGTATAAAATCGTATTTCTAAGATCTTATCTATCCCCCCCTCACGTCGTGACCACAGCCCCCAAGGATTTCTACGATGACCGGTCCTGCGCTGCTCCCATCCAGCGGCTTCCCGCGACTTTCACCAGGTCGTAGTTCCACCGAGTGGGAGGTCTTCCTAAGCTACGCCTTCCGAAGTGCAGTCGCCACTCGAGAATTTTACTGCCCCAATGGACATTTATTCTATAAGCTATGTGCCCCGCCTATTGCCACAAAATTAAATGTTTAGAGATTCTGTAAGCTATCAAAGACCATCTTATCTAAGTCTTGCCGCCAAACATCAGTGTTAACAACATTGATGTGTTCCGGCTTGAAGATAAGATAGCCAGTTCTCCATTGCATTGGGGAATCTTGAAAAGCCCGCTTCCATCTTCGGCATCATCGTCACTTACCATCAGGTGAGATGATGCCAATGGCTTACCAATTGTGAATAAAAAAAAGCTATGTCGGTTACCTCGGTTCTCCTGTGGAACTCCTCATTTCTGATTCGATCGCGTAGGGAACCTCCGAGCACATCAGCCCGCTCTTTGCCCTTTGTGTGACCCTTGGTTTTTAAGAAATATAACAAACGTATTTGAAATTCTTATTGATTCTACTGGAGTCATAGAGAATAGAAATGAAACCAAATTCTGAATTATCCGAGTGTCAATCAATCAGAGTCACAATCGCTGTTTTAAATAAAATCAATCAACAGTGTCGTGCTATTGCAACATGCAATTGAAATGGCCAAGTGCGTGTCGTACCACGTTCCGTAGTCTTTTCAAAAATAAATGTACATTTAAAAAAATATTTTTGCCGTTATTAATAGAACATTTTGTATGGAAAATACATGTACTTTTCATAAACTCAACTGCACATCTTAAATTGGTCGACTATTACTCCTAAACTACAAAAGCTTTCCTTTGAAATTGATTATAATATTATGACCTACTTTTAAAAAAAGCTGACGTCCTGAAATTGCGGTTTAGCTGGGAGGGTAGGAGGGGGGGGGGGGGGGGCACTTGACTAACAAAAATAGCTAAATATTTCGCAAACGGACCGCTAAACCGAAAAATGGTTTTTACACACCCGAAATATTTTTGAACGACATCCTACACAATGGGACGGACGAGATAAAAATAATCACCCCCACACGTAGGAGAGGTACCGAAAAAATGTTTTTGACGTGACAACGTCTAAAAAATCGATGGACGCCGCCTGCACACATGATAAAGGATGACTCATTGTCCCGTCACGCTCATTGTCCCGTTACGTTATGACGTTTTCACGTTAAACTATCGTCCGTAAACCGACTTTACAGACTACCAATTTTTTCAAGATTGTTTACTACTTTGTCGGCGTGATTAATAATGTATCATCATCATCATCATCATATCAGCCAAAGGAAGTCCACTGCTGGACATAGGCCTCCCCCAAGGATCTCCACGACGACCGGTTCTGCGCTGCCCGCATCCAGCGGCTTCCCGCGACCTTCACCAGGTCATCGGTCCACCGAGTGGGAGGCCTGCCTACACTACGCTTTCCGGTGCTTGGTCGCCACTCGAGAACTTTATGGCCCCAACGGCCATCTGTTCTACGAGCAATGTGCCCCGCCCACTGCCATAAGAAGGCTCATAAGAGGGCTCATAAGAAGGCTCAAGATCACCCAAAGGGCAATGGAGCGTGCTATGCTCGGAGTTTCTCTGCGTGATCGAATCAGAAACGAGGAGATCCGTAAGAGAACCAAAGTAACCGACATAGCTCTCAGAATTGCTAAACTTAATAATGTATACCCATGCCAAATTACAGCTTTCTAGTACTAGGAGTCTCTGAGTGAAATCGCGGACCGAAGGACAGACGGACATGGCGAAGCTATAAAGGTTCTTTGTTATAAGGGTCACTGTAAGGGACTACGGAACCCTAAAAAGTAAAAACTCTGTAATAAGTTATACCCCCTATTCTTTCACAGACTGCTAAGCCTGGACGTTTCGTCTCTAGAAGACGTGTACTGGCTAGAAGATTCCACTGCGCGGCATGTGTTGCAACCGTCAGACTTCGCCGCCTGGTCAGCGGCACGACAGAGTCTGCCCACGGGCAAGGAGGCGCTCCAGACCCTGAAACAGGACTTGTGGAGCGCGGTGGTGAAGAGTAGCAAACATCAGGATGCTTGGACTTGGGGTGAGCTATTGAACATACTTTAGCTTTCATCAGACGCATTGTTTATTCATATACTGCTTCACGGATTAGACAGTCTGGACCTTGAAACGAGACTTGTGAAATGCGGTGGCGAAGAGTAACAAGTATCAGGATGCGTTGACTTGGGGTGAGCTCTTAAACATTTTTTATCACTCCATCAGAGGCGTTGTTTATCCATATACTTGCTTCACGGTTTAGGCAGCGGTACGACAAAGCCTATCGACAGACAAAACGGCTTTCTGGAGCTTGAAACAAGACTTGTGGAGTACGGTGGCGAAGAGTAACAAGCATTAGGATGCGTGGACTTTGGGTGAGCATTTGAACATACTTTGTCACTCCATCAAACGCGTTGTATAGCCATGTACCGCTACACGATTTGGACGCGACAGAGCCTGCCCACAGGCAAGGAGGCTCCATGCCTTGAAACGGGACTTGTGAAGTGCGGCGGTGAAGAGAAGCAAGCATCAGGATGCGTGGACTCACTCCATCAGACGCATTGATTAGCCATGTACTGCTTCGCGACTTGGACAATGCACGACAAAGCCTGTCCACGGGCAAGGAGACGCGCCAGACCCTGAAAAGGACTATGAAGACTTATGAAGCGCGTAGTAAAGAGTAGCAAGCATCAGGATGTACGGACTCAGGGTGAACTCTTGCACATTCTTTGTCACTCCAACAGACGCATTTCGACATAATTGTTTTGGCTTTTAACCCTAATGTTTCTGACAAAAAATTGGTGAGTTCCAGTCAGACCCTGTCTTCTATTTAATCTTATTATTCTTTTTCGACTCCAGGTGGCATGTTGGTGGTGTCGGTGTCGGTGTGCGGGCTGGTCACGCTGGCAGCCATGACGCAGCCCTCTCTGGCGCCCGAGGCAAAGCACTCGCTTCTGCAGTACGTCACCGGGAAGTACCTGCACCCGCCTAGCTGCAAGGTAAATAAGACCGGCGTCTAAGAAAATGAAGCGTGTGATGCCTTCCAGCTACGTGGAACGTTGATTTGTACAAGGTTATAGAGACAAGGGTGCTAAGCCTGAGATCAACGCCTTGTTACAAGTGCTGCGTCATGTTCCGACAGTGGCACAGACTGATGATGATGAGTGATGACCTATTTTACACGTACTATTTTGGGACGTAATAGGTGGTCATATGTGGCAACTCGACCCCGTTCCATGGTACCTTCTCACATTGACCAGTCTGCACATGAAATAACAAGAAAGAGTATTGAAATGACATTAAAAGGTGGAAAAAGGCTCACGTCCCACCTGACCGAAAGTGGCTATCGCCGCATGTAAATAACTGTGTCACCAGGGGCATAGTTTTATGGCGGTACATGCAGTACGTAGTCACAGCTCAAAACAATCATCGATCAAGCTATATGGAGTTTCTTCAGCCATCAACAGATGGCGCCTAGAGCAAATATAACGTGAAATTGGAATTTTCTCGGCGCTCCAAATAAATACAACTTCCAACCATTAACGGTTGGACCAACGGCTGGTCCCCAGGCTTGCCGCAGTAAGTCTGGTCGCAGTGTGCAGTGTCACCACACTTACTGCGGCTCAGTACCAGACTTACTGCGGCTCAGTACGCGGAAAGGACGCTGCTGCTTATCCTTCGGTTTGTTACCTTAGTCGCCTCTTACGACAGCCTCGGGAAGAGATTGGGATAATTTCTTATTAATCTATTAATTTTTTGAACAGTGTTTCTTTATGACTTGCCATAAAAAACATAAAAATGTGACTCGAAATAAATGACTTGAAAATTGAAGTAATAAGATGCTACCATTAGTATCCTAGTGCCTAAAACTTGGACCGCTTTCAAGAGAATTTCATTCAAGTCTATACTTTTGCAGGTAGAGTGGGGTTGGAACGAGCCCCAGCCAGTAGGCGAGACAATGTGTTTCACAGTGCACTGCTACCAACGCAACGGACAGCCCTACCCCGTGTGCGACACCGACGAGCTCACCGTCTGCATATCGCATGGAACTCGCAAGGTACGCCAGGGATTGAGTTGTGTCGTGTCTTACTCGTACTATCATATCAGCCGACATAGGTCCACTGCTGACCGTTCGCCTTGGATTTTCACGACCAGTCCTGCGCTGCCCGCATCTAGCGGCTTCCCGCGACCTTCACCAGGTACCCGGTACACGGAGTGGGAGGCCTGTCTGTGCTATGTCTTTGCCTCTAAGGTCTTTGCGTAGTCGTTACTCGAAAACATAACTCAAACTCAAAACTCAAATAACTCTTTATTGTACATCAAAATAAATAAATACATATGCAAAATTTAAATTAAAAACCAAGAGACGTACAATTTAGGCGGTCTTATCGCTGAGAGCGATTTCTACCAGACAACCCAGTGCTCGGAGAAAGAGCAAGGCAGGTAGTAGTACGCGAGCAACAACAACAGAAAATTTAAATGAATAACGAATAATGATTTTAAACTTGTATTAAAACATATAAAGCTATTATCATTTTTTATATAAGTACTAACAAATAAAATACCATATACTTAATAAATAAAACCTCTCTGACTATAAAATAAACAATTATATATACGCATATATATTATACATACCTATATAAATAAATAATTACAAAATAATTACTATATAAAGACAATAATAAATAAATACAATAATAAATATAATATATAACTGTTCAACGGCTGGTCGCGGTTCTGTGAGCTATATTGGTTTCGTTAGTTCTCCTATGGATCTTCTCATTTCTGATTCGATCACGTAGGGAAACAGATAGTATAGCTTGCTTCAATGACCTTGAGTCTCCTTATATGAGGCCCATAGTGAGCGACCATGTCTCAGTAGTAAGTCTTGAGACACTTCAGTAGGTAGGTATTTAAATGTTTTTATAAACTCTATGGGAGTGATGGCTGACTCGCGTGTTATTCTAATGACCGTGTGAACCGGCCTACTCTTGTCAAAGGCATAAATGACAAGTAGTTTTAATGTTTAACTTCTCGGGTCATATTGTTTTCATATCAATGATTTTGTTTTATATCAATGATTTTATTTGCCGTTAGCTTATTGATTATGTTTATTTGTGATGCAATTATTTTAGGACCATCGGAAAGAGCATGATATATTATACACATACATTTTGAATAAATATTTTGAAATAGTAAAAAAATTAAATTGGGATGTCACCAGTGTAACTTAAGAGCGTATTCACAAAATCGTTTTCCATACAAACTTAAAATTACTACTTCTTGAAAATAGATGGGCCGATTCTAATGAAACTTAAGTAAGTCACGAAATTGTAGTTTGTGGATAGATTGCATTTTCAAAACAATGTGTTGTCACTAAATAATTGTGGTTTAAGGTTTTCATAGTAATCTTTAAATTCGCTGATCTTTTTTAAAATAAAGTATTTACAAAATGTTATGTATCCAAAAACTAGAATTTCGTGACTTGCTTATGTGTATACAGTTTCATTAGAATCGATCTGTCCATATTCAAGAAGTAGTACTTAGGTTAAATTTTGTATAGAAAACGATTTTGTGAATACGCTCTTAAACTGAAACTCGTCTTTGGCTCAATGGTAGAGACTCGGTTCTCGTACACAGATGTCCCGGGTTCCGATCCGGAAAAGGCCAATGTACCGATGAGTTTTTCGAAACTTAAGATACTTTTACTTTTTTATAAAAAAATCTCGAGTAAACCTGCACATCTGATTCCCGATATGTATGAAGGTCGCGTTGCACACGTCCGTATCGGTGTAAATCTAAATGGGTGATGGTAAGTGCAACACCAGGCATCCGCAGTCCTATCAGAAGTAACTAGTATCTCATCTGTGCTATCAGCCCAGGCACCTTAGGCATAGTACGGTTAACTGGGTACTTTATTTTAATGAAACATTTGAGTGCGTTTGGCTGCACCTCATCTGATGGTAAGTGCCGATACAGCCGAGGATGTAACACGCAAGCTCAAATAGTGCCTATACACTCTCGTCTTTAAGATTCTTAAATTATATGAATAGGGGAATACAGACGCCGGCAGGGAATTCCACTCCAATAATAAGTTAGTAGCTTAGTTAGTTGACTGCATCAAAAATCTGTATATACAGGGTGTAACGAAATTGGTGTAGGTCCCGTTAACTGGGGCTTCTACTCATCATACTGAACAACTTGTGTTCTATGGCTTTGCTAAAATCGCAAAAAAAAATAACTCTTCATACAAATCGATCAGTTGATCAACTAATTTTGTGCATTTTTTTATGGAGGGTCCAATTTTTTTTATAGTCGACTACGGTTTCTTTGGGGAAAGTTTTTCAGTATGTTGAGTAGAAGCCCCAATTAACGGGACCTACACCAATATTGTTACACCCTGTATAAAAGGAAAGCGTGACTTACTCACTGATTGATTGATCTATCAACGCACAGCTAAAACCACTGGACAGATAGGGTTGAAATTTGGCATATAAATAGAAATTATGACGTTGGCATCCGCTAGGAAAGGATATAGGGGAATTCTCACGGGAATGGCAAAAAGCGGGATCTTAGCGGGTGAAGTCGCGGGCAACAGCTAGTAAATCTATATAAATATAAAGCGATTGCAGCGTGCATGAAAGATTATCACTTGAGAACGACTCGATTTTGGCTCATTTTTTGGCTTTTGTGCTGGTTATTGTCTGGACAAGGTTTGTATATAGCGCGAGCAACGCGCGCATCCTCGATATCCAAGGGGGCAAAGCCGCGGGCACAACAACTTATTACAAAATTAAATTCACTCAACAATTTCTTCTGTAATTAAAAAAAAACCCGGCCAAGTGCGTGTCGGGCCACGCGCAATGTAGGGTTCCGTAGTTGCCATTATCGCGTCCATATCTAATTTTCAAATTTCCAAATACAGCGGTTTAGTTGTTGGGGTTAAAGACACTCGACTACACTAGCCTATTTTTTCGAAAACGGAACCCTAAATAATAAAATTGTCTTAAAAGACATGTGGCGACATCTGCAGCACCTGCCACTAACAACTACATACCTCAGCTCAAGACTGAACCATAGATCAAATGATATGGAGAGTTGCATCTTCATCTCGATAGATGACACCATCATCACAAGAAGGCTATTAACAAAGCATCTACAACGCACTATCTACATTTCCTTGCTCATAAGCATATATACAAGAACCAACCACACACGGTTGGTCCACGGCCGGACCCCAGGCACACCACCTCGCCTGGCGGAGATATCTCCCTTTGTTCTCGAGAGTAGGAGCACATTCATTCCTACAGACACAACTATTTTTTAAGCACCAACGATACCCCACACGACTGGGTTTTACGAGAAAAAAAAAATCATCCCCACTTTACTTGTAGGGGAGGTACCCTTCAAAAGTTTTTTTTCCAAATTTTTTTAACAGTGCTCTCCGCGTTATTATTATATATATCTTTACCAAATTTCAGCTCTTAACTACTAATCGTCCAGGAGCTAGGCCGCGGACAGACAGACGGACAGACAGACATGACGAAACTATAAGGGTTCCTTGTTGTACTACGGAACCCTAAAAAACATACTTATTTGGTTTTCTATTAAATTTTCAAATTTTAGGTTATCATATCACATAATGAGTAAGTCATCGGCAATGACAAATTACGACGAAATGGTTCGATATTTCAAACATTTTTAACCCCCGACGCAAAAAGAGGGCTCGCGCACCGCACACCCTCAAAGCATACATAGAACTGTGTCCACGCGGACGAAGCCGTGGACAAAAGCCTACCACTACCACTTATTGATCACCTTGTCGCACGGCACGTAGTTAGGTAGGTAGGGCGTAGGTTCTTAAAAAATGCCGTGCGGGTTCAGATAATTTAATGAGAGGTAAAAGCAAAGTAAAAGACCTGAAAATAACATACAAATAAGAAAAACGTTAGAACACTTAAATCCTTACTAATATTATAAATGTGAAAATGTGTTTGTTTGTTTGTTACCTTTTCACGCCTTGACCAATCTTTATGAAATTTGGCATGCAGGTAGCCTGTGTCACGGGGAAGGACATAGGCTACTTTTTATCCCGGGAAAATAGCATAATCTAATGCAGTTCCTGAGGGAACTAAAAAAATACTCGATTGTTGTGATTTTTTGCACAGATATGGTTAACTAGGTGGGAAACGACATAATTTACTAATCACCCTTAAAGACAGTCATAAAAACGATGTCCACACGGGCGGAGCCGCGGGAAAAAGCTAGTTTTTAATATAAATCACAAAAGTGGAAATACATTTATTATTCTTACCCGTAATGGGTCTTTTGTAAAGCATTAAGATATGAATTTATTAAATCTATTATGATGTGTTATGATGATCGAGTTTTGGTTTTTTGATTGAAAAGTCAGATGGATGAAAAAGAGAAAGAATTAGATGGAATCAAAAAAGATTGAATGAAAGGAGGATGAATAACTGCGCACCGCGCTACAACCTGTTCTACTTGCCACAGATAACAGCGGTATGAATAACTGCGCACCGCGCTACAACCTGTTCTACTTGCCACAGATAACAGCGGTGGTCGAGCTGGGCTCCGGCGACCCGGCGCAGGCCAACACGGCGAGAGTGAAGTTCACGGTGCGCACGGCCGGGGTCTACATCATCTCCGTCATGATCGGTGAGAAACCTTTTAAAATGACTCTATCTCCAGCGCGCTTTCATATAAACAAAGTTTGGTTCTTATTTGAATAATAACACAGCTCTAAAAAAAAAGTTTTTTTGTTGCCCTGGATATCTAAGCAAATTTTGATGTTTTCAAGTGCCCAGATTACGAATTTATTCATGAAAGTATTGAATGTGCTCTTGTTTTTATTCGGCTTGTCTAAATATATATAACTCAAAGGTGACTGACTGACTGACTGACATAGTGAGCTATCAACGCACAGCCCAAACCACTGGACGGATCGGGCTGAGTAGGGCATGCCGGTAGATGTTATGACGTAGGCATCCGCTAAGAAAGGATTTTGGGAAATTCCCACGAGAACCGCAAAAATCAGGATCTGCGCGGGCGAAACTGCGGGCATCCACTAGTTAGAAATAAAATTTATTTTCCCAGTCATGATTAGAGTTCTACGCAAAAAAACGAGAGCAAATCTTATAAAATCATTGATAGTTTCATGAATTGTGAGCATAAATATATCCAAAATCGATCTTATATCTAGGGCAACAAAATCACTGTAGACCAGTGTAATCAATCGGAGTTATTTAAATTTTGTAAACACATTCTAGAAACTGTTAGAAACATAAATTGTATACTGCTGGCAACACTCTCTCTTCCATCCTACCTTTTACACTGATAACGTGTGCTGAACAAATAAATTGTTAAAAATTATAAAATTTCTTTATTTGTTAGCCTTGTGCTATACAAATTGGTGCCGAAACTCCAGTCTAAGTTCTCGCGAGTGGAATTCGCCAAATGAGCAGTGTTTCAGAAGATACAGGTGCGCAATTCGCAAACAAGTTCTTCACGACGACGACGCCATTTTGTTCGAAGCGCCACATCACGGGCAGGCAAATTTGCAATACATTGCGCCCGCGGGAGTTTGCCCTCAGTCGACTCGACAATAATAAGTCATCTTTGACGCAGGACACGCTGGCCGTTCAATGTACATCTAACAATATTACATTTTACCAAAAAAAAAAAGGTTTTTCAGCACGCTCAGCAATTTTCAAAGAAGGAATTACAAAGGTGGCATTGAGCAATTTACAATTTTACAATGACAAAGCCAAAAAGGAAGTCGTTAGATGCTGGCGTCGACGACGAACTCAAAAAACACAAAATTGTGCTTGGGCAGTCCAAAGCGACACTTACAAGGAACGAAGCATTTTTAAGGTCAGCCTCAGATTTGAGTCAAGAAGATTTGACCGTCAGAAAGCGGATCATTGACGAGTGCTATTGCAAGTTTCAAACAACCATGATAGAGTTAAAAATGTTACAAGACGACGAGGAATGGGGTGACTCACAGGCTGGTGATTTTGAGGAGCGCTATATGGTTATCTCGACAATTATCGAGCGTCACATGAATAAATTTTCTGATGGCACCTCGGATATGGCATCTTTTTCAGGTTGTAAGTCCTCAAGGGCGAAGCTTCCGCCTCTTGACATCCCCACGTTTGACGGAAAGGACATGGGACAGTATAAACCTTTCATACAGATGTTTGAAGCAGTTGTCGACAGGGATCAAAAGTTACCTAACATTCAAAAATTGTGTTTCCTAAAAAAGCATCTCAAGGGTGAGCCGCTACAAATCATTGATAATCTGCCTATCATCGGAGAATCATATAGTTCTGCTATGCAATTGTTAAAAAAGCGATATGATAATCCCGCCTTACTTATACACAATCATGTTAGCGCATTACTTGATCTGTCACCTATTCATAGGGGTAGTTCGCAGCAAATCCGTGAATTAGTAGTAATGGCAAGGCAACAAATCACTGCTTTAAAAAATTTACAGCAACCGGTAGAACAATGGGACTCTATTTTATCATGTATACTAATGAGAAAACTTGATTCACTTACAGCTAGGTTATTTAACACAGAAAGAGACCTTACGATGGTCCCGTCTACTGAATCACTCCTAGAATTCCTAGAGAAGCGAGCGGCATCCCTTGAGGTTACAAACAATAACATTGAGCGAGCTCCAGGTAAATCCAAAACTTATAACCCAAAAAGTATTACCTTGCTTTCCTCCTCGCTTGGAACAACAGCTCCACAGGTTTCAATCCCTGAAAATGCTAAATGCATACTGTGTTCTCAGCAACATAAACTTTTCAAATGTCCACAGTTCATTTCAATGACTCCTACAAAGAGGTTAGAATATGTCACTCAGCATAACCTATGCAAGCTTTGCCTTACATTTCACCTGAAAAAATGCAGATATAATTTCAAATGCTCTGTATGCAATGCTAAACATAATGCTCTTATTCACATTCCAGATTGCAAACAAAATACTAACCCAATTCAAAATACTAATACTAACAATAGTTGCCAGGAGCAGGATATTACACCAGAGGTAAATATGCACTTGCATCAGCCTTCTCTTACATCTGTCTTGCTACCAACTGCTAAGGTTCTTGTTTCCGGTGCTGACAACAACAAATATGTTGTTAGAGCTTTACTTGATTGCGGTAGTCAGGTATCTTTTTGCACAACTGCTTTGTATAAAAGGCTAGGACTTCCATGTTTCGATTTAAATAAAAACATACATGCTTTGGGTGGTCTTTCCAGTCAAACTACAAAGGGCATGAATCTTACAATACATTCCATGACGCAGAATTACAGTTTCAATGTTACATGTTCCGTGATAGATCAAATCACAACAAATATTCCACAAAGGCAAATAGACATATCAAAGCTATCATTGCCTAAAAATATTGCTTTAGCTGACAGCGAGTTTTACATTCCAGGAGAAATCTCAATTCTGCTCGCCGCTGATGTTTTCTTCAGGGTGATTCAAGATGGTAAAGTCGAAGGGGGCCCGGAGGATCCAGTCTTGCTGAACACACGCCTTGGATACGTCATCTCGATGGACATAGTTACCAATTGCAAAGCAGCTGTTACCATGCATGTCTCTTCTAGTCCTCACTTTGATGATCTGGATATTTGTGTCAGGCAGTTTTGGGAAGCTGAGAAAATCCCTGAAGTTTTCCCTGAGTCCCTCCCTGAGCATGAATACACAGAAAATATTTTTCAAGAAAGTGTTACATTACAAAATAACCAATTTGAGGTCAAACTTCCTCTGAAAGTTGACTTACAAAGTATTGAGCCATCCAATTCATATTCCATTGCATTACAAAGATTTTTCAACTTAGAAAAAAGGTTCAAAAAAGATCAAAAATATTTTGAATTGTATAAACAATTTATCAAAGAATACATTAACCTTGGCCATGCTAAAGTAATCAACTTTAACAAATGTGCTCCCTCAGAGCAACCAATATTTTTTCTTGCCACATCATGCGGTGTTAAGGCCTGACAAACAAACAAATAAGTTGAGAGTAGTTTTTGATGGCAGTGCCAAAACAAAAGAGGGCCACAGCCTCAATGATTTGTTATGTAATGGGCCAGTAGTGCAAAAATCACTATTTGACATTTTGTTAATATTCAGAACATTCAAATATACATTACAATGTGACATTCGTCATATGTATCGTATGATTCAAATCCATCCAGATCACAAGGTATTACAAAACATCTTATGGCGTGAAAGCAATAAATTGCAGTGTTTACAGTTACAAACCGTAACCTATGGGTTAACGAGTTCGGCCTTTTTGGCCACCAGGTGCCTTATTGAATTGGCCCACAGATACAAATTAGAATTTCCATTAGCTAGTGAAGCTATAATAAACAGCAGTTACATTGATGATGTGCAGGCAGGCAATCAGACTCTCCAGGGATGTATTCAGTTAAAAAACGAATTAATATCTATCATGCAGTTAGCCAATTTTCAGCTTCACAAATGGGCATCGAATAACCCAAGTATTCTAGAAGATTTACCCAAAGAGAAATTGAACATGGGTCAAAGGGAGTTTAGTCATGAAAAGTCTATTACAAAAACTTTAGGTTTAAACTATGCCCCCCGAGAGGACGTATTCAGGATAAGTGGGCATGTTGTTGCCTTCTCAAAACGCCCGACAAAGCGCAATGTTTTAAGCTCAATCAGTAGACTTTATGATCCAATGGGCTTTGCCGGACCTATCATTATGCAGGCTAAACTTATAATGCAGCAAATCTGGCTGCATGACCTGGAATGGGACGCTCTATTACCAGACAAGCTTACCAATGTGTGGGAATGCTTTTACAAGGACTTAGTGGAGATGCCTGATATTTGCGTGCCTAGGTACTTAGAGTTTGCAGATGCTGAGGAAGTTCAGTTAGTTGGATATTGCGACGCCTCTACGTCCGCCTATGGATGTTGCATCTATGCAAAGGTCAAATTAAATGATAAATATGAGACATATCTATTATGTTCTAAATCCAGAGTTGCACCCATTCATTCAAAACTTACAATACCCAAGCTTGAGTTAAACGGTTCGTTACTTTTAGCTAAACTCATGTTTCATGTATCCGCAGTCTTAAAAATAAACAATATACACTTATTCTGCGATTCCAAAATCGTTTTAGATTGGCTTGCATCTGCACCAGTGAAGCTTCCAGCGTACATAGGTAACAGAGTAAAAGAGATTACAAGGCTTACAACAGGAATGCATTGGCACCACACCCCTGGTGTTTACAATCCAGCTAACATTTTATCCCGAGGTTCTGACCCCCGTTCATTAAGCACAAATAATTTATGGCTTCATGGCCCAGATTATCTCATTGAAACTAACAATTACTGCCTTTACACTCAAAGAATAGAAATTTCATTGTTTTCCATTGATGAAACTAATGCTACATGTATGGTTGCTAATAAAGACGATTTGATGCCTTTCTTCGTTAAATATTCAAATTTATTTGTCATGATTCGTATAATGGCTTACATGCTAAGATTTATAAAAAAATGTAAAAAGCAATGCATACAAAATGGGAATTTAACTGTTGCAGAAGTCAGACAGGCATTATTACAGATTATAAAGGGTGTTCAATATCATTATTTCAGTAATGAATTGCAATGCATTAAAAACAAAGAACATTTAAAGTCGAACCTAAAATCACTACACTCCTTTGTCGATGGCAAGGGTTTGCTACGTGTCGGGGGAAGACTGCACAATGCCAATCTTGACTTCTGCAAAAAATTTCCTATAATTTTACCTAAAGGTTGTCATTTAACCAAGCTCATAATTACAAGTGAACATTCAATTATGTTACATGCAGGTTTAAAGCTACTGTTAAGCAGTCTTTGCCAAAAATATTACATTGTAAATTCTGTTAGAGAAGTTAAAAGTGTTATTCATAAATGTGTCACATGTGCAAGGTTTAAAGCAGAAAGCGCTCAGCAGCTCATGGGTTCACTGCCCAAGCATCGTGTAAGTCCTTTTAGTAGACCTTTCGAAGTAGTGGGCTTAGACTATTGTGGTCCATTTGACATAAAGCAATCTACTAAAAGAAACTGTCTGATAAGTAAGGGATATGCTGTGGTACTGGTTTGCTTCGCCTCCAAGGCCGTACATCTTGAAATAGTTTCAGACATGAGCACTGACACCTTTTTATCTGCCTTGAAAAGGTTTGTTGCCCGTAGAGGCATTCCATCAGACATATATTGCGATAATGCATCAACTTTTAAAGGTGCTAACAATAAATTGAAAGATCTTTATACTTTGCACAAAACAAAAGAATTTCAAGATTCAGTAACAAGCTATGCTTTGCAAAAATGCATAAATTTTCATTTCATACCCAAATACAGTCCCAATCATGGTGGCCTATGGGAGGCAGCGGTAAAATCCGCCAAATTTCATTTAAAAAGAATAATTTCCATAAAAACATTCTCCTACGAGCAATTCAATAGTATTTTATGCGAAATAGAAAGCATTTTAAATTCCAGGCCTTTGACTCCATTAACGCAGGACAATTCAGATTTTTCAGTGCTTACTCCTGGCCATTTCCTCATTGGTAGCCCCTTTGACGGCTATTCCACAAAATGACCTTACCGAAATACCATCTAATAGGTTGCATTACTGGAGATGTAGTGAGCAGGTGAGACAGCATTTTTGGAAGGCTTGGAGTAATGAATATTTGATTACATTAAACAAACGTACCAAGTGGTACAAAGAGATGCCTAACCTTAAGGAAGGCATGGTTGTGCTTCTGAAGAATATCAATACTCCTCCCCTTCATTGGCCCATGGGGCGAATTGTGAAGATTTATACTGGAAATGACTATAAAGTGCGCGTTGTAGATGTGCAAACCGCTGACAGGAAAATTCATTCTCGTGCTATCTCTAAATTAGTCGTATTACCTATCGACATTAATTAAGTTAGTAAGTCATCATCATAATTTAATTTCTAATTTATTAGGTAGTAAAAATGTAAGCAAGAATAGGTTCTTATTATATGCAAAACCTTACATGAAAAATTGAGGATTGCAAAATTTCAAATTTAATTAAGTAATTATAACTAAGTACTGTTAATTTATTTTCTATCGAAAGGTATTTCTTATTTTTTTCTCTAAGATAACCTTTTAGAGTACTTTTCTACCTTATAAGTAAATAGTTCAGTCTAATACCAAGTACTACAAATAAAACAAGGTTTTAATTAAATTCTACATTTATTCGTTTTGTTAAAAATTAAAATAGGTATAATAGTAATAAATAAAACTAAATTATTTTAAAGTCTTGCAGTGAATTAAATTAGTACTGAAGTTAGTTGTCAGTATTGAAATTAGTTGTCAGTATTTTGTAAGTTTTTAATGTTTTAAGGCATTTGCCCTCCCCCCAGATTATGTTAGAAACATAAATTGTATACTGCTGGCAACACTCTCTCTTCCATCCTACCTTTTACACTGATAACGTGTGCTGAACAAATAAATTGTTAAAAATTATAAAATTTCTTTATTTGTTAGCCTTGTGCTATACAGAAACTTCGCAGGCGTGTACAGGTTTCATCACGATGTTTTCCTTCACCTTAAGAGCGTTGGATAAACGTACATATGAAATCGAAATTCGAAAACACATTGGTACGTGGCAGGACTCGAACCACGACCTTGACAGGAGTGAAGTGTATGAAGTCGACCAACCCGATTACCCTAAATTAGGGTAAGCTCGAGCCCCTCGGTGGGGACGTGTATGAGCTGATATGATGATGATTCTAGAAATTATTATGGGTGTTTGTGATTTGCCAGATTTCCCTACAAAATATGTAGTTTCAACGTGACACAGCTCAAAGATTTGAATACAAATATTTATAAATTTATTTTAAAAAAATAAAATGTTTTATGGAATTCTGACAAGCTACAAATGCAGATATTAGTTACTAGACCGTGTTTACAAATACGTAATAACACTGATTGATTAATATTGTAACAAGAACCAAACTTCGTATGGAGCGCGCTGGTAGAGTTATGTGTAGCCAGGGATCTAACCTAATGACTGCACTTTGTAGTATACTCACTTTTCTTGATTTAAAAAAATATTCGTGGCTGTTTGGACCACTTCTCTGTATGAAAATTTACTAAGAAAACCTAGTTGGCGGTAATTGTACCGCTTAGTGTATACATATACGAGTATTTATATATAAATATCTGGATCCCATCATCATCATAATCATATCAGCCGACGGACGTCCACTGATGGACATAGGCCTCCCCAAGGATTTCTATGACGACCGGTTCTGCTCTGCCCGCATCCAGCGGCTTTCCGCGACCTTCACCAGGTCATCGGTCCACTGAGTGGGAGGCCTACCTACGCTACGTTTTCCGGTGCGCGACCGCCACTCGAGAACTTTACGTCCCCAACGGCCATCTGTTCTACGAGCTATGTGCCCCGCCCACTGCCACTTAAGTTTAGCAATTCTGAGAGCTATGATTTTTTGCACAGAGATTGTTGAGTAGGTGGGAAACGACATAATTTACTAATCACCCTTAAAGACAGTCAAAGCTAGTATTTATTTAAATGTTTTTGTGTACTCGCGCCAGGTGGGGTGTCGATCTCCGGCAGTCCGTACCGCAAGTGGTTCGTGGCGGGGCGCATCGAGCCGCGCCGCTCGCGCGTGGGCACGCACCACGCCATAGTGTGCGTGTGCGGCCACACGAGACAGATACACATACACCCCAGGGACCAGTACGACAATCCCACAGCTGTCAGCGAGAACGGCTCTAGTAGTGTGAGTAGAAAGTTCAAGTACCTCCTATACAAACTATTACAAACCCAGGTCCTTGCCCTGTTTCAAATATTTTTTTCGGCTCAGCGCAACATGTTTTTCTCTCTCATTATTTTCCGATTACAGTCATCTCTACATTCACTTCTTTCTTACTCATATCATCTTTCACACAGTCCATCTTTGGTACTTCCTCTCCCTTTATAGCCATTCACATTTATACTCGTCCCTCTTTTTACCGACTTCAAAAAAGGAGGAGGTACTACGTTCGACTGTATATATTTTTTTAATGTATGTTCACCGATTTTACCCGTCAATTGTGGACCGATTTTCAAAATACTTTTTCATTCGAAAGTATACTCCCGAGGGGGTCCCATTGTCACCAAGTCAGGATCTGATGATAGGATCCCAAGGAAATCAAGAGCAACCCTCAAATTACTCATTACGAAGGCAATTATTACGTGATTCATATGTTTTCTAAAGCTATTAAAATACTTGCGTCTACTAACAGACGTCTACATCATCTCATGTTGATAAGCTGATGAAGGAAGGTACAACTCCTTAACGGTTAGGAGTTGGAGGAAAATTCTTTCAATATTATACATAGATATATACGTAGGTAGGCATAGACCGATAGGTTGTATTCTTTCAGGTTATTCAGATGAGCTTATGATGGACGATTAACTCCATAACTTTCATGTTATGGAGTTAAATCGTCCATCATCATCTGCTGAGATGATGATAGAAGCCACAGGACTTTGTATCTGTGAATGAAACACATGTATTATGATTTGGTAACTTCAATTGGTGAATAGGTGATTGGGTTTAACGTTGTTAGATAGATAGCATTAACACTAAAAATAAAGAAAATAAAAATAAAAGTTTAAATAAACTAAAAACCGACTTTAAAATGAAATTCACTCAAAAGTATGAAATTATATTATCATACACATTAAACAATAATAACGAAATCAAAGGTGGGTACGAATTAAATTAGGGGCTTAAAATTTTTTTTGAGGTCGGTGTCAGCAAACCATCGAATCTAAAAAAAATTATACGTAAGTAACTGTGTGCTGGTACCGACCTCAAAAAAATTTAAAACCCCAAATTTAATTCGTACGCACCTTTGATTTCGTTATTGTTGGGTATAATAATATTATTCCATACTTTTGAGTGAATTTCATTTTTAGTTTTTCAAACTTTTTTTTTTGTCACACGCCCTTCATCCCTCCGCATTACATGTCCAAACCATGACAAACGGTACACTTTCAATTTTTCAGTTACTGGTGCCAGTTTCAAACTTTCCCTTACATACTCACTAGCTTTTGACAGCGTCTTCGCTCGCGTGAACATAGTTTCTAAGACTGTCTTCGAGGGTGCGCAGTGCGCGAGCCGCAAGTGGCTTGCGAGTGTGGAAATTGATCTCTAGATCCCTTGGGAACTATGTCGGGCTATGCTGATTAGGAGTCTTTGTCACTTTCCAACCCCATAACTATCTATGTGCAAAACAGCACGCCAATCCTTCGCTTCAGTGCGACGTGACAGAAATTAACTAAAAAGAGAGAGATAACAGCTATTCCACGAGAACCACATAACCACTCCCCTGGCAAATGCCTAGTTCTGGTACGCGGCGAGGACGAATCAGCTGGCGCTGCCAGCGGCGCCATCTTGCTTCAACTGGCGGGGCTCTTTGTGGGTGTTCGCCATTATTGTCAAGGGTTACAAAAACAATTATTTCTCAATATCTTTGTATGGACACTATATATAAAACTTATAACGGTGAAATCGTCATAAACTGACTATCTGACTAAAATATTTGTGTATTAAACTTTGTGAAATATAATTCAACAGTCTCGGCCAAAGATAGGGTAAGTAAGTATTAGTAGGTATTGCACTTGAACGTAAAAAAACGTGAACTGTGAATGCTACAATAACAATAGATAATATAATAACATTGTATTGCTTACCCAGTTTATTGGGAATTTCAACAACACCGAGTTTTTCTATGCAAAACAACAAAACAATCACTAAACAATCACTTTAAAAACAGGTACGCGCACCGCCCGGGCGCACTTTAAAACACTGACTGATTCGAAGGAGATTTCTATCGAAAATCATTCACCGTTGGCTTTGCACTCATTCCTAACTCTATCCTTGTCTTATCAAGGAGCTTTAGCAAACGATAGAACAACGCAGCGATAGTTTTCGCTCCATAATCAGGTATGAAGTGAGCCGCTTCCCGCGTAAAGGGATCTGACCAGATTTAGGCGTTTCACATAAGCGTCAAATTCCCGCCGCGCCTACTATTGGCCAAACACAGATCCGCATAATCTGCCAAAATGGCGCGCCAGGGGAGTGGTTAAGAAATCAGGATAAAAAGTAGCCTCTATGTTTATCCAGGTACTAATCTGTCTACCGGGTCCGGAGCCGGGTGGTTCCTTTCCCTCTAATATGGCTGATGGGAGCGATGGCTGACTCTCGCGTTATACTCGTTCCCGGGTGCTGTCCGTGTGAACTGGCCTACTCTTGTCAAATGCATTCAATGATTTTTATGTATAACTTTTCGGGTCGTGGTGCATGCTCGCTTAAATGTTCGTGCGGATGGTGGCGCATCGGGAGCCGCGTCCTTCCTTTGCCTATAATATGGTTGATGGGAGCGATGGCTGACTCTCGCGTTATACTCGTGACCGGGTGCTGTCCGTGTGAACTGGCCTACTCTTGTTAAATGCATTCAATGATTTATAAGTATAACTTTTCGTGTCATATTGTTTTCATGTTCTAATGACATAATCTGGTTTATATAAAGGATTTAATTTTGACGTTATTAACTAATTATTGTTTATTTCTCGATTCTTCACAAATGACATTGTTATTATTATTTTATGACCATCAGAAAGAGAATTTGCACCTATTTTGAATAAATATATTGAATTGAATTGACCTACCAAATTTCATCAAGACCCGTTTAGCTGTTCTGGCGTGATTGACTAACAAATAGCCATCCATCCAAACTCACATCCTTACTAATATTAAATTTGTGTTTGTTTATTTATTTGTTTGTAACCTCTTCAGCCTTCAGTACCTCGACCAATCTTGACGAGATTTGGCATGGAGGTAGTCTGTATCATGGGTAACGGACATGGGCTACTTTTTATCGCGTGAAAATAGAAAATTCCGATATAGTTCCTGAGTTGATTTTTTTACCATCGCAACGGAGCAACGGATTGTTGTGATTTTTTGCACAGAGATGGTGGAGGTGACATAAACTACTGATTAGCAAAGACCGAGATAGTTCTTGAGGGATCTAGGGAAAACTCATTTCCAGGCTCGCGCACTTCGGAGTCGCAACGGAGCAACGGATTAACGTGATTTTTTGCATAGAAATATTTGAGAGGGTGGGAAGTGACATAGACTGGTAATCAGAAAAGCCAGGTATAGTCACCGAGGGATCTGGAGTAATCTCCTGCATACGCACGCGAGCCGCTGCGGCTTGCGCACCACTCACACTCAAATACAGTTATAAAGACGATGCCCTCGCGGGCCAAGCCTAATATTAATAGGATTCCTGATCTGGTCTATCCTTGTTACTCCACTTTTTTCCCTCGGAAACGGGAGGAGGGAGGGGGATATATGCGTTTACACATACCAATACAGCCGGCTGTATGGTTATGTATGTGGGACTCACAGCCCTGCGCCTATATGTATACATACACATATATAACTAAAGTAATGAACGCTAACTCCCCACATCCATTTTAACATTCTCATCAAGTCTGATATACCTGCCCCTTTTATTGGCTACTAAGAAAGCGTTATTCATAATGTTGATTGTGAGTGTCAGACGGTGAAGGCTGCACTGGGAACTATGTCAAAGTATATGTTTGTTCTCTTTTCACACACACATACACACATCACATCACACCCGCAACTTTCACACGTAGTTTTTGTTTCAATGCATGTAACTTACTTTGAATGCATGCGACTTTTTTCTTTTTGAAGTATGTACGATATTTAATACTTACATGATGTCTGCACAGATGTTCCTACACAATTTAAGAAACTTACATGATAAGATTTCTTAAAGTGAATAAAAAAATTATTTAAAATTATTTTCATACCGATGAACGGACACTCCGTGCCGCTTTTGACATTCTCACATGATTGATACACTCACAGATAAGAAAAAAAAATTGCGTTCCACTTGTGTTGTCACTTGTTTTTAGAAATGTACTTTCTCGCCCGTTGAATGAAGTGCATGTGGTGTGACTGTAATATACGAGTACAGTGTGGCTGTAACTTTTAACATTCGGTATCTAATAGGAATGATCTGTTATGTTAATAACCGATAGTTATGATACTTGTTCCAGTGTTTCTCGATCCAGATCAACCGTCTGGGCTGCGACGTGGACGAGAAGTTGTCCTCCTCCGTGCAGTTCACCAACGACGCCGTCAACCAGAGGGTGTCGGCCGCGTTGCGGTTCGAGCGCGCCGGGATCTACCGCGCGGCCATTTACTGCGACAAGGCGCTGCTGCACAACGGGCAGTTCGACTGCATTGTGCTGACTGGTATGTCACCTCACTACCGCGCGGCCATCTACTGCGACAAGGCGCTGCTGCACAACGGGCAGTTCGACTGCATTGTGCTGACTGGTCTGTCACCTCACTACCGCGCGGCCATCTACTGCGACAAGGCGCTGCTGCACAACGGGCAGTTCGACTGCATTGTGCTGACTGGTATATCACCTCACTACCGCGCGGCCATCTACTGCGACAAGGCGCTGCTGCACAACGGGCAGTTCGACTGCATTGTGCTGACTGGTATGTCACCTCACTACCGCGCGGCCATCTACTGCGACAAGGCGCTGCTGCACAACGGGCAGTTCGACTGCATTGTGCTGACTGGTATGTCACCTCACTACCGCGCGGCCATCTACTGCGACAAGGCGCGGCTGCACAACGGGCAGTTCGACTGCATTGTGCTGACTGGTATATCACCTCACTACCGCGCGGCCATCTACTGCGACAAGGCGCTGCTGCACAACGGGCAGTTCGACTGCATTGTGCTGACTGGTATGTCACCTCACTACCGCGCGGCCATCTACTGCGACAAGGCGCTGCTGCACAACGGGCAGTTCGACTGCATTGTGCTGACTGGTCTGTCACCTCACTACCGCGCGGCCATCTACTGCGACAAGGCGCTGCTGCACAACGGGCAGTTCGACTGCATTGTGCTGACTGGTATGTCACCTCACTACCGCGCGGCCATCTACTGCGACAAGGCGCTGCTGCACAACGGGCAGTTCGACTGCATTGTGCTGACTGGTATGTCACCTCACTACCGCGCGGCCATCTACTGCGACAAGGCGCTGCTGCACAACGGGCATTTCGACTGCATTGTGCTGACTGGTCTGTCACCTCACTACCGCGCGGCCATCTACTGCGACAAGGCGCTGCTGCACAACGGGCAGTTCGACTGCATTGTGCTGACTGGTATGTCACCTCACTACCGCGCGGCCATCTACTGCGACAAGGCGCTGCTGCACAACGGGCAGTTCGACTGGATTGTGCTGACTGGTCTGTCACCTCACTACCGCGCGGCCATCTACTGCGACAAGGCGCTGCTGCACAACGGGCAGTTCGACTGCATTGTGCTGACTGGTATATCACCTCACTACCGCGCGGCCATCTACTGCGACAAGGCGCGGCTGCACAACGGGCAGTTCGACTGCATTGTGCTGACTGGTATGTCACCTCACTACCGCGCGGCCATCTACTGCGACAAGGCGCTGCTGCACAACGGGCAGTTCGACTGCATTGTGCTGACTGGTATGTCACCTCACTACCGCGCGGCCATCTACTGCGACAAGGCGCTGCTGCACAACAAAAGACTTAGCTATTAAAATTACCACTGACTTATCGAAGTCTTGCCACCAACCAGAACACCAAGTGTGTTCCGGCTTGAAGATAAGATAGCCAGTTCCCCATTGCGTTAGGGAATCTTGGTAAGCCCGCTTCCATCAGGTGAGAAGTGCCAAGAGCTTATCAATTGTGGATAAGTAAAAAGAAAAAGAGAGCCGACCCCACCTAATCTGGGATAAGGTCATGCCACAGCAGAAGGTGTTCATTTAATTGTGCTGTTGAGTGTACTATTAAATCTGTGATATAATTAAGACAACGCACCACCATCTCATCTAAGTCTTGCCGCTAAGCATCAATGTCAACAGCATTGATGTGTTCCGATATGAAGATAAGATAGCCAGTTGAGGTTGAGGTATCTTGTTAAGCCCGCTTCCATCTTCGGCATCATCGTCACTTACCATCAGGTGATTTGATGGCAAGGGCTTACCAATTGTGAATAAAAAAAAAGATGTTGTTCAATTAATTGTGCCGCTGAGTGTATTATCAAAGTATATATATTAGTAGCGGAAAACGTAGCATAGGCAGGCCTCCCACGCGGTGGACCGATGACCTGGTGAAGGTCGCGGGAAGCCGATGGATGCAGGCAGCGCAGGACCGGTCGTCGTGGACTATTTTTGATCTATTTTTGAAATGTCATTTCTCGCCCGTTGTATGAAGTGTCCGGGGTGTGGTATTATTAAATCCATGGCTGGCCGGGACTAAGGATTATTGTGTTTCCATTTAGCGAGTGACACAGCAACGGTGCAACGCAACGTCTCGTCCAAGCGGCCCGTAGTTTCGTACGAGGCGCGCTTGATGTCTGGCGGCAAGACGCGGCGGGTGCTCTGCTGTCTGACACACAAGCACCTCACGCTGAAGGACTACTTCCTCAAGCTGATACCGAAGAGGATAGCCTCGTTTAGACTGTGTCCTTCGACTAAGGTTAGTGGATCCAGCAATATAGGGCGACCAAGCGACCTATAGCAGTACCCCGTCACTCGCTTCTTCCTACTGCAAATAATATACGAGTACGTACGCTAACCGGACCGCTCGGGCAGGCTCTCGCAGGTTAACATTTAAGAAGTGAAATCGTTATCGCCGTTTGTATGAAAAGTCGAATTTTCGCCGTAGGTTCGCAGTCCTCTTAAGCTAGTCGACTATCACTCTTAAACTAAGAAATCCTACATAGCCGTGATAATTTTTCTTTTAAATTCATTACTTATCCTACTATTCCCAATTCTTCTCAAATTTTTTTGAAATAGCGGTTTCGTAACTCTAACACTTTAAAACTACTTGATATTTTGTAAATTAACCATTTATCGGCGGACATGGCGCTACTATAAGGGTTCTTATTTTGACAGCTAAGTACATAGCATGCCATGGGGTCGCAATCAGAACGCGTGTCTCAATCCACCATCATTGCATGCAACTAAACTGTACAGACTGCAAAAAAATCATCCAAAATTAACGAAATCTTACACCCAATAAGTATTAGGTGTAAAAAAAAGAAGTAAGTAGGTAGTAGGTACTAAGTACCACAGTATTACAATATAGGGGCTTACAGTAGCGCAACGAATGTACTTATTCAGAGCAACGGAAGGGTACTTACGGGGCAGCGGGCGGCGGGGCACACCCTGGCAAACTTCTCCATACCTACGGCACCGTGCGACATCAAAGGCGTTGCGCTTCTGTAAGCTATTTCGTAATACTGTTTAAGTACTAAGTAGTAGGTACCTATTTTTCAAGCGATTTCCAAAAAGACTCAATTCGTCTGTATGTTTTTTTATGTGTGTTACCTCGAATTTTTGACTGGGTGAACCGATCTTTATGATTCTTTTTTTTTATTTGAAAGCTAGTGCTTCTCGTCTGGTCCCATATAAATTTTATCAAAATCATTGTAGTAATTTATAAAAAAAAATAACAAAAACCAAAAATAATAATGTAAAAATGTACTAAGTTGTTGCGATGGAAGTCGGTTTTTAACGTGTTTAGCGTTTTTTACTTCTCGACAGTGAAAGGTAAAGAACGACTCTTAATACTATCAATTAAATTTAAGGAAATAAAAAAACAATTACTTGTATAACTTTTATTTTCATTTTCATGAGTCATCCCTAGAGCTAGAACGCCGTATAGTCGCCGTATAGTACACCATCCCAATTTTGTGTGGTTGTTTGTTCTTACAAATGTTTGCCTTGAGTGGGAATCGAGCCCACAAAACCTCGGCCTATCAGGTAGGTGCTTTAACCACTACGCCACCGGGTCAGTATGTAAGGAGACTTTATCGTATTTATCTGTGAAAATTTGTTAGCTTCTAGATTTACAAATTAATAAATTGTACTCATGTTTGCATATTAGCAGTAAGTTTTCCAAATACAATTAAACATTTTTTTGGCTAAACCTGTGGACACACAAAATCATATATTGCAGTTGTAGATGACCATTGCATATTATATTTATTTCTTTGTTTAATTTACAGCTAATCCTTAAGCCAACGCCAGAAGGCTCAGAGCCGGGCGGCGAGTTTATTCTGGACGACGGCATCCAGCCCAGCATCGAGTTGGTATCTCCAGAGAGGGACCTCATAGCAGCTACCTTCACTCAGCTGCTGATTGCCAATTGTGGGGGCGAGGACACTTTCAAGGTACTATAACCAATTAAGCATATCTAACGAGGACACTGTCAAGGTACTTTTAGCAAATGATAGTCTGGACGACGGCATCCAGGCTAGCGTCGAGCTGTTGTCGCCTGAAAAATACCTCATAATGGCCACCTTCACTTAGCTGATCTCCTCCGTCACGTCGAGCGCAAAGCAGGCACTGCCGTAATGGTAATATCTTTGAAAGAAGTATTGTATGCTTGCGATAGTAGGTTCTTGGTGGAACACTGAAATGAACATATTTAGGTTTTTCCTCGTACAAGGAAAACCTAAATATGTTCTTTGAAAGAACTATTTCGGCCCCTATATCGTGGCACTAGGAAAAAACGATTAAAACAATGAAAACAATAAAAAAAACCGACTTCCATCGCAACAAGTTAGTACAATTTTGCATTATTATTTTTGGTTTTTGTTAATTTTCTAATGAATCACTACACCGACATTAATAAAATTTATATGGGGGCCAACTCGCGATATCTCCGCAGATTGTGAATCAATTTTCACCCTATCGAATAAAAAAAGAATCATGAAAATCGGTTCACAATCTGATAAGATATAGCGTAACAGACATACAAAAAAGACACATACAGTCGAATTGAGAAGCTCCTCCTTTTTGGAAGTCGGTTGAAAAAAATCGCTCTCTTAGAGTAATAAGCTACGCTTACTGATTAGGACCCTAGAATTTTAAGTTCATAACTTAGATATGTTGATGATACAGTTCAATTGTGCTGAAAAGTGCGGGGATAGGTTTTAGTAGCCACACAAAAGGAAAACTTTCAAAATGAGGATCAACCCCCATTTCATGCCTCTTACCTGATGTGGAACCAATGAGGGGAACAGCTAACTGGAAATAAGGAAATACCGCCATAGCAAAAGTTGAGACGGGTATTTGAGGAAAAGAATATTTTTTTAAATTAATAATAAAAAAAAAGAAACAAAAATCATCCAGTTAGCCAAAGTTTTTTGTTTTGATGGACATTTATATATACAGGGTGTAAATTTGCATTCCCGCCATATTTACAGAGGTAACTATACATCTGATGCTGAGTACGAATCAATAAAAAAATATTTTTTTTTTTTAAATTATTTTTAATGATTTCATATTTTTACTTCGTTGGCACCACTACATTTTATCGACCGCGTACATCACTAATACCAGCGGAGCGCGGCGCGGCGGCCTGTGTCGGCATAGTTCAAACGAGTCGGTCTTCCCTTTGGCTGCGTTCAATCAGTTCAGTTGCCGCCGCGCTGCCGTGAATGACAGTCGAGTCGACTCTCGCTCAGTGACCTCTGCGCCACGCTTACGCATCGCCGTTGGCGCCGCCGCCGTGCAAACAAGCCGTTTGCGACAAGCCTGTGAAATGTTCGTGGAAATGTTTCCGAACAGTCCGAGACCGACCCGGGACATAATGCTTGTGGGGCGACGTGAAACGTTTAGTGTACACGGAAGAAATTGATAGTGTTGATGTGTTGCGTGAAAGAGTTCTGGCAGCGTTTGAAACTGTAAGTTTTTGTAAATTTGTGTATTTTTTTGTAAATAACAATAATGTGTAATGCTGATTTCAGACTTTTAACTACGCCAAAAATACTGTAAACGCACATAAAGTACTTTACACAGCTATCTCAAAGTAATAAAAGTGTAAATGCGGAAATTTAGTATTTTTGTAGGTCCTCCTAAAGTAGGAAGGGAAATTTGAAATCAGCTGACTGTGTAGTCAGCTATACGCATGAATGAATCATTGAAAGAAGGAATGAACTGTTTAGTCGAAACCGCTCGCGTCTGTCAGTTATGTTCTCGTACGGTTTGTTCCACTGCGATCTTACATAAAACTGGTTTATTCTTACATGAACTCCAAAAGAGTTTCATACCATAACTCGTAGTCCTTCAAATATCAGATTTTTTGTATATGCTGAAACAATTTGTAGTATTATAAACTACTACTTCTGTAAATATGGCGGGAATGCACATTTACACCCTGTATATATATATAAACAACCAAGTGCGAGTCGGACTCACGCAAAGTAGGCATCTGTAGTCTTTTCAAAAATAAATATATGTAAAAAAAAACTAAATAGTAGTCATTTTTGCATTTTCTATGGAAAATCTATGAACTTTAAGAGTTTATAAATTGTGAAAAAAATAAAATAAAAAAAAACTTTTTACAAATACTGTACATATTAGTTGGTCGACTAAACTAAGAAAGCCTACTTAGCCGTGATAGCTTTCCTTTTAAATTGATTAGATGTCCTACTGTTTACGGTTTAGCTGGTGGCGGTGGTGGGGGGAGGAGGGGGAGACACGACGACACTTGACTCTAACAAAATTATCTCAATTTAAAGCTTAATATTTCACAAACGTCTAAATCAGTAAATGATTTTAGCAAACCCTTAATAGTTAGAAAATGCCTATTCAACAATACCCCACACGATAAGGTATGTCAACAAAAATTTCGGCTCCTTTTTATATGTAAAGGAGGTACCCTCAATTTTTTTTTCAAGATTTGATTTCACCACTTTGTCGGCGTGTTTTATACGTATACCCATGTCGAATAGCAGCTTTCGAGTACTAATAGTCTCTGAGCTAAGCCGCGGACAGACAGACGAGTAATCATTTTTTTTTACTTTGGTTGAGTGACCTTGAAGTAAACGACCATGTCTCAGTTCCGTCATATCGTTACAGGCAACACACACACTGGTCAAAGACCTTAGTCTTGAGACACTGCAGTATTTGGGGCGCTGCCCAGTCGAGTTGCAATTGAAGATTGATCTCTTTTTCGTAGTCAAACCTAACTAACTGGACTGTTTGTTACACACCAACAACTTCGAGTTTTACATAATATCAGCATAACCTTCCTCCATTGCAGAACAAGCAAGACTTCTTCTACAGCGAGCTGCGCAAGGCGCACGCGCGACACCCGCACGAGAAGCTGGCCTTGCGCGTGGTGCGCTCCGACCTCGTGAGGTCTAGCCTGAAGGCCACCAAGCACTTCACCGTGGCCGACTGGTGCAAGAACTTCGACGTCACATTTCAAGGCGAACAGGGTATGCGACCTTGTCGTTACAGGTGGCGCATCGGGAGCCGGGTCGTTCCTTTCCCTCTAATATTATATAAATACTAATTTAATCTTATATATAAAATTCTCGTGTCACAATGTTCGTTCCCGTACTCCTCCGAAACGGCTTGACCGATTCTCATGAAATTTTGTGAGCATATTGAGTAGGTCTGAGAATCGGCCAACATCTATTTTATTTTAGGGTAGGGTAGTGTAGTGTAGGGTAGTGTAGGGTAGTGTAGTGTAGGGTAGTGTAGGGTAGGGTAGTGTAGTGTATGTAGGGTAGGGTAGGGTAGTGTAGGGTAGGGTGGTGTAGGGTAGGGTAGTGTAGTGTAGTGTAGTGTATGTAGGGTAGGGTAGTGTAGGGTAGGGTAGGGTAGTGTAGTGTAGGGTAGGGTAGGGTAGGGCAGTGTAATGTAATATAAGGCGGTACGTAGTTCGCCGGGACAGCTAGTATACTATAATGACTAGGGTGACTTAAATCTCTACAGTGCAAGTAATTCCATCAAGGAATATTTTGTGTATTTTTGTTCACTCTGTGATATAGAGCAGTACAATAAAGTTTATAATAAGAATGGTAGGTTATTGGATGTGATAATGACCAGTTCTAAGTTAAGTGACGTAGTGTGCGTGCGCGCCGCTGAACCATCCGAGGTACTATCTAAGATAGATGACCACCATCCGCCGCTTGTTGCTAGCTTCGGGTGCAGTTTGACTGGACAGGTAACAAAGCTAGATCCTTCTAATATTCCGACCATTAATGACTGGAATTTTGCAAAAGGGGATTTTCACAAATTATTTTACTTGATAAGGGATGCTAACTGGGTTGATCTATACAAGTTAAATTCGGTTGAGGAGGTAGTGAACCTCTTTTACACAATAATTTACAATATATTTAACCAATGTGTTCCGAAAAAAAACCGTAAGCGTGCCTTCAATCGTGTCATCATATCATATCAGCTCATATACGTCCCCACCGAGGGGCTCGAGCCTACCCTGAATTAGGGCGATCAGGCCTTAGTCGACCACGCGGGCCCAGTGCGGGTTGGTTCAATCGTGTATATCCGGTTTATTAAACCAGCTCGATAATACGAGACATTCAGCAAAAATGGAACCATCACCGCCAGTGGAAGTGGACGAATGACTGGGAGGCGCTAGATAGCTTTACGAGTCTGAGGCGAAAGATTAAGAGAGATATAAAAAGTGCACATGCCGACTATACGACGCTGGTATCGACCAACATGTGTAGTGACCCTAAACAGTTTTGGCAGTACGTCAACTCACTTCGAACGCGGGGGGGCGTGGAGTCCACAGTGACTCGCGCGGATATCGAGTACAGTGGCGCATGTGGGGCGGCTGCGTTCGCTGAACATTTCAGTTCAGTGTTCCTGCCGGATGCACCCCTTCTCGATCCGTCTGTTGCCAGCGCTACTTCGCCTGCCGATAGTCGTCGTGTGGACGTACCTACCTTCCATGAGACTGACATATTGCGTGCTATAAAAAAACTCAAACCTGATGCGTCGCCTGGCCCCGATTCTGTGCCTGCATTTGTGATTAAAGGTTGTAGTGCTGAGCTGCTTGCTCCAATTAGGTACATATTTAATTTAATTTTAAGCACTGCAGAGTATCCCCTCATCTGGAAAAGATCCAGGGTGACTCCGGTGCCAAAATCAGGCTCCAAAACTAAAGTTTAAAACTACAGGCCTGTTGCGATTCTCTGTTCTCTGGCAAAGGTTTTTGAAACCGCCCTTCACAGCTGTCTCTTGCCTTAGTGTATGCCACACATTACTAATGCGCAGCATGCGTTCCTCCCGGAACGGTCAGTTGTTACTAATTTAACCACAATGGTTAATGAGATATCCTATCACATGGACAATAAGCTTCAGGTAGACGTGCTCTACCTTGACTTCCAAAAAGCGTTCGACAGGGTTGACAATGATACCTTATTGGTAAAGCTTGGCAACATGGGTTTCAACCCTCGTCTCCTCAAGCTGTTTGCCAGTTACCTCTGTGGCCGCGAGCAATTTGTGAAGTACGGCCCCTATGTATCCGACCTCTATAGTACACGCTCTGGAATAAGTCAAGGATCAAATCTTGGCCCATTGCTATTCGTGCTTCTAGTAAACGACTTACCAGTCGTCGTACGCAACTCCTCCGTTTTAATGTTTGCTGACGATGTTAAGATATTTAAAGCGTGCAAAACTACTACCGACCAGCATGAACTTCAGCTAGACATAGACGCTCTCTATGATTGGAGTATAGCTAACAAGTTATTTTTTAATCCTAATAAATGCCAAGCCATGTCGTTTACACGATCGCCAAGTCCTGTCATATACCAATACCGAATTGGTGATTCTGATGTTACACGAGTCCATCAAGTACGGGACTTGGGGGTTGTATTTGATCCACATCTATCGTTCTATAAGCACATACAGGGTGTTGTTGACACGGCGAACCGCCGACTAGGTTTTGTGCTCCGGAACGCCACTCCTTTAACACCTGCAGCGACTAAAACTATTTATACAGCTTTAGTACGCAGCATACTGGAAAACAGCTGTGTGATCTGGAGTCCATATTGTGATAAACGCATCCTCATGCTAGAGCAGGTGCAAAAGAAATTCGTCAGAGCTCTCTATAAGAAAATGTATACACACTATCCATATATGTACCCTACATTGTTCCTTCTAGGGCAATTGGGCTTCCAGTCGTTGGAAATTAGGCGTTCTCTCGCACTGGCTAAGTTTGCCCTAAACATAATAAGAAGCAAGATCGACTGCCCGGCATTAGTGGAAGCCCTCACTAGGCTAACTGTACCCGATATTAAGCAGACGCGGCAGCTGAGACCGCGAGCTCGGCCCCCGCTAGCAGAACAGCGGATGCGAACAGTATGGTGTAGACACACACCTGTAGCGCGCGCTCGCACACTTATTAATAATTTTATGACAACGGCACCACAATGTGACTTATTCTTGTCAGGGATTGGATGCTTGATCACTGAGTGCAAGAAAATGCTTGAAACGAATGCGAGGAAAAGTACTATTAGTTGATACTACTATTATACTATTTTTTTATACAACGAATTGGTTACTACTGCTGTTATGTTGTATTCTTATTGACAATAAATTGAAAATTGAAATTGAAATAATGCCTTGCATTACGTTGAGATTGCGTGATATATATCATTATAGGGATATAGGCATTATAGGGAGATAAAGTTCCAATATGCCGCTCGTGACTTAAGACATTGCTTTATTCCCTTGGTGGATAATTTATTATTTCACGTGTGAATTTTTCAGTTTGACTCGCATCTAGTTACGCGTGTTTTTGAGTTACTGGAGTTACTCCCTTAAGTATGTGGAGTTATTATAGACCAAGTAAACTCACTGGTACAATTTCCATGATAATTGTATTAATTAAAGTAGAAAACTAACCAACAATTTAAAACAGGTAGCTAATGAATGCAGGTAAATAATAATTTTATATCTAGTTGCGTTTATGGGTTGTGAACAATCGTATTGAGCCTCGTTTGCACTGGTTCGCAGGTGTGGACTGGGGCGGGGTGCGGCGCGAGTGGTTCTCGGTGCTGTGCGCGCAGCTGTTCGACGCTAAGCTGGGGCTGTTCACGCCGTTCAGCGAGTCGCCCACTGGATTGGTGCACCCCAACCCGGACCATCCGCCCACTCTCAAGGTAAGCCGACACGACAAGGTTTATGTCTTTGCTTTCAAGCGACCGCGCGCTGCGATGCTAAGAAAGTGTTTTCGTCGTAAAAAAATATTTTCTAATTTTACTAAAAATTAGTACTATATCACTATTATGAGCGTCGGTGGCTAGGGCCCCCGCCTCCTGTCCGGGAGGTCGTGGTTCGAACCTGCCACGTACCAACCACCACGTACGTTTATCCGACGCTCTTACGGTGAAGGAAAACATCGTGAGGAAACCTGTACACGCCTGCGAAGAAACTAGCAGGTTGTGTGTGAAGTCGACCAACCCGCACTGGGCCCGCGTGGTCGACTAAGGCCCAATCGCCCTAATTCAGGGTAGGCTCGAGCCTGTCGGTGGGGACGTATATGAGCTGAAATGAATGAATGAATCACTAGTATATAAACAAAAAAACCTAACCACTCCGGGAGTGCCCACAGAAGTAAAATATTTTTACAGTTTTATAAGTTTTGACCCTGCGAGTGTTCCTGGTAAGGTGTCGGTGACGGTGTCGCGAGTTCAATGGTTTTTTCCCATCTCAAAAATGCCCAACGCGCTTAAACAAGTTTTCACTTCAAAAATATGTTATTGTTTGCCAAAAAACGTCCGTCAGTTCGTCCGTCCGTCATGATTTTTCTAGCATCTAAACGAATGGATCGATTGATATCATTTTTTTTAAATACAATAGCAATTAAGTTTTTGAAACGTCCATCCGCTTTTCATTAATAGAGTTTGCCTAAACAAAATTCACGTGAGTTTTTTTTTAAAGTTTTGACGTGCTATTGGCTGTAAGTTTTCGCAAGAAAGTAAGTGCAGGGCTGCAGTACATTTTTTTAAAATCCACAATTGATAGTCGTAGGCCCCCGGCATCATCTCACCTGAAAGTTACGATGATGATGCCGAAGATAGAGGCCGGCTTACCAAGATTCCCCAATGCAATGGGGACCTGGCTATCTTGTTTTCAAGCCGGAGCTCATAAATGCTATGCTATATTAATATTTGGCGGCAAGACTTGGATAAGATATTCGTGGAAAATGCCCTTCCACCAACCAATCGACTTTTACAAAGTAAGACTCCCCCTGGAATCGAACTTGCGGCCTCCTGGTGTGAAGCGAGTAGACTAACCATTGCGCCACGGAGGAGGTTAAAATTGAACCTTATGTGCAGTGATTGGAAATGGCGCCGGGTCGTTCCTTTCCCTCTAATATGGTTGATGGGAGCGATGGCTGTCTCTCGCGTCATACTCGTGACCGGGTGCTGTCCGTGTGAACTTGCCTGCTCTTGTTAAAAGCATTCATTGATTTTTATGTATAACTTTTCGTGTCATATTGTTTTCATGTTCTAATGACATAATCTGGTTTATTTCAAGTATTGAATTTTGACGTTATTAACTAATGATTGTTTATTTCTTGATTCTTCACAAATGACATTGTTATTATTATTTTATGACTATCAGAAAGAGTGTAATTTGCACCTATTTTGAATAAAAAATATATTGAATTGTATTAAGTAGTTA
Organism: Coleophora flavipennella; assembly: GCA_947284805.1. Lineage (NCBI taxonomy): Eukaryota > Metazoa > Arthropoda > Insecta > Lepidoptera > Coleophoridae > Coleophora > Coleophora flavipennella. Next base: position 15,629,499 of record OX369276.1, read on the forward strand.
AATATTACATTACTACCGAAGGGATGAAATCAACGAACACAAGTTTTTTTTAAATTAATCGGGGCTTTCCCGTGGTCAATCAATTTTGTACTTTTTTTGGCAAATATTTTTACCCGTGGTCCACCTAGGTGGAACATAGGAAGTTATTCCCTTATCCTGTGGCACAATTAACCGTGCTATGCAAGGGATAGACGGCGGTTACCTGGTGTTGTACTCAGCATCATCATTTAAATTAAATTGGTTATGTTTTTAATAATAGTATTAAATCTTACAAAAAATATATATTATATTAGAAATGGATGCTTGTCATAGCTGAAACATTTCAATCTAGCCGGGAAACCTTTTTTGTTTTTTTGTTTGTAAATTCTTTATTGATTTTTTTTTACAATACATAATCTTGAATTATCCCTTACGGCATCTCAACCAGTCAACCTTATTAATTTATCTGTAAATAAACATAACACGTTATGTATTTCAGCTGAAACACTTCGAGCTAGCCGGCAAGCTGGTAGGCAAGTGCTTGTACGAGAGCGCGCTGGGCGGCAGCTACCGGCAGCTGGTCCGCGCGAGGTTGACCAGATCCTTCCTAGCTCAGATCATTGGTCTCCGGGTGCATTACAAGGTATGTGTTCGCACTCTACGATTTATGTCATAACCCTCCTTTTTGCTTCGCCGAAGTTGGGTAAAATGTACCTGGGTAGATGCCATACAACAAAAAACTAAAAGTGCTAAAATGACGAAAATGAAACGGCCTGTAGTTTAAAATGACTGTAACGACCTGTAGTTTTAAAATGACGGATAACGACTTGTAGTTTTAAAATGACTGTAACGACCTGTAGTTTTAAAATTACTGTAACGATCTGTAGTTTTAAAATTACTGTAACGATTTGTAGTTTTAAAACGACTGTAACGACTTGTAGTTTTAAAATGACTGTAACGACCTGTAGTTTTAAAATTACTGTAACGATCTGTAGTTTTAAAATGACTGTAACGACCTGTAGTTTTAAAATGACTGTAACGACCTGTAGTTTTAAAAAAGAAACCAGTTTGGGTAAGCCTTTGGCAGCATCTCTCCTGATGGTAAGTGACGATGATGCCGAAGGATGTCTTATTAACAGCATAAGCAGCTAAACTTATTAACCTTCCTAACCAGAGATTTGTTACTATAGATGGGTTAAGCTCTAACAAACAAAAATTCAAAATTCATAAACAATTTATTTCAAATCAGTGTTAACACACACTTTTAAATAGTCAAAACAAAAAAAATATGAAAAACCTAGGCGTGACGTCATAGTTTGGCAGCGTCATTTATGTACACATTTTGTTATTTTAATGAGTTAAAAATCGAAGACTTGATAGAAAACAAAACGATTATGGCTTTCCGAAGTTTAAGTAGGAGGGCAATTTAGTGATCAAGAGTTTATTATTTATTGCTGATACTGTCGTCATCCCTATATTATATAAGTGGTTTGCTTCCGGTGCACCGAATCTAAGAAAAGAGATGATGCCAACAGGGGATCGGACTGCTAGTCATTTGAGTTACTTTTTAAGATATGTCAAAAACGAAATTTTGTTCATAAAATGTTTGAAATACCCACAAGTGACGTCATAGATTTTTTGCATCATTGACGAACTTATTTTGTGAATTTGTTCAATTAAAAACATGATGAAAAAATAAAACAAGTAAGGTTTTTTGAAACTTCAAGAGGTGATCAATTTAAGAAATCATATTTCAGAATTTATTTTTGATGCCATAATGGGTACTTGACACAATCAAAAATAAATTATAAAATAAAATTTACGAAATAGCCTTCTTTTTGCAATTTCAAAAATACTAACTCATTTGGTTTTCCATAAACATTTTCTATTTTTAATTTAACAAAAAACACATAATTAATACGTCAACGGTAATTAAAATATGACGTCACAGTTCGATATTTCAAAATTTTTAGAACAAAATCTCGTTTTTGACAGTTCATAAAAAGTAAGTCAGATGACTAGTAGGCAAGTACCGAGGCATCTTTTTATTTGCTTCACTTTAAGGACGCATGTAACCTATCTACCTCCCCTTATAATAGCATATCTCTGTTCCCAACAGTATTTTGAGCAAGACGACCCCGAGCTCTACCTGTCTAAGATCAAGTACGTGCTGGAGACTGACTTGGACAGCGAAGACTCCGTGCCTGAGTTGTACTTCAGCGAGGATGTGTATGATAGCGGGGGGAAGCTGGTCGAAACAAAAGATTTGGTACCGAATGGTGCCAATATTAAGGTAAGTTATACATTCCTATGTTCTCGAGTGGCGACTGTACACCGGAAGACGAAGCGTGGATAGGCCTCACATTCGGTTGACCAACGACCTGGTGAATGTCGCGGGAAGTGCAGCAGAACTTTTAAAGCTTTCGGGGAAGAATTTGTCCAGCAGTAGAGGTATTTCGGCTGATATGATGATCTATCTGCTCATCCTCTGGTTTCTGATGACACTCTAGCGCCGCATCACCACCGCGCAACACGCATCACCACCGCGCAACACGCATCACCACCGCGCAACATATATATTAATTATTTCTTGGGCTACGACTTGATGCATTTTGGAGTGCGAGGTGTCGTTAAATTCGTCTTAACCCCGTGAGTGACGTACGTTAAATTTTTATCCAACTGGCCAAAAAGATTCAAAGATACAAGATTCAAGATATTTATTCAAAATAGGTGCAAATTACACTCTTTCTGATAGTCATAAAGTAGTGATTACATAATTTAATTTGTAAGAAATCAAGAAATAAACAATCAATAGGTTTTATAACGTCAATATCCAATCCGTGATATAAAAAAAACAAATAATGTCATTAGAACATGAAAACAATATGACACGAGAAGTTACACATTAAAATTATTGAATGTCATGAACGCCATTGACAAGTGTAGGGCATTCACACGGACAGCACCCGGTCACGAGTATAACGCGAGAGTCAGCCATCGCTCCTCTCAACCATATTAGAGGGAAAGGAACGACCCGGCTCCCGATGCGCCATCGTAAGTTTTTAGGATCGCGGTTATTTAGAAACCGGTGTTTTTTTAAAAGGGCTAGTGCTAGCCCTTGTTCACGGGTGGCTGCGTGTGGTTTGAAAAGGGTTTCTTGAGCTGCTTCAGGTTTTTAATTTTTTATAAACTCGTTCCTACTACATAGGTACTGGACGTGTGGTGTGTGCGATAAAACAACTTGTACCGTTTCAGGTGCGAAACAGCACGAAGCTACAATATTTGGACGCGTTGGCGCAGTGGCGTCTCGCCGCACGCTGCAAGACGCACACCGAGGCCTTCCTCAGGGGGCTCACGCTGTTGGTGCCTCACAACTTGCTGGCGATCTTCGATGAGAATGAGCTGGAGGTGAGCATAACAAAACCTAACCTAACTACTCTGGGAGTGCCGACAGAAGTTAACATATGGTAACGGTAACAGGTAATCGGTTACGGTAATGGTAACAGTGTCGCGAGTTCAAGGGTTTTTCCCATCTCAAAAAATGCCCAACGCGCCTAAAGAAGTTTTCACTTCAATGTTATCCACAGTTAACCGTTTTATACAAGAAAATTCAAACACGAAAAAACATTTCGTTTTAACACTAGACAAAGAGAACATAACTAGGCTCTGACACTTGTCATTGACATTCCACAGATACATACCAACTATATGAATAACTTTAGGCTTTAACCAATCTCAAATTAGCAGCTGGTTTCGCGTCAGTACAAATTTCGATCGAAACTACACTGAAAAAAACGTTCATTATAGTGCACACCGTGACGTAGTGGTAACGACTACCTCTGTGAGCAATATATATATTTTTAGAGCAATATTCTGTGTAACTCATGAAATATTATGATCGTGTGGTTTTTCCATTAGTTGGCGACGTCCGAGATTTTATTGCTCCGTTTGAACGGCGAGTTTAAAAATCTTAGACCTGACCGTTTGGACAATTTCCTCAAACCTGTCATTATAATCGTCCTCATTATCACAAATATCATTTCATTTAAAATATCAATGTCACATTCCACTTGAGAAGGCCATTAAGTTATAATAAAAGAGGCCTATGGACAACAATAGATGTCCGGGGAGACCCTTGTACGGCGTGTTGATTTAATGCTAGAGTTGACAGGTTGTTTTACCAAAAGATCTTCGAGCTGAAGGGTTGAGCTAGTAAAATAATGAGACAGCAAAAGATTGACATAACACACCTCATTTTTAAGATTTAAGCGGAATAACGCCTTCGTATTTGAAAAAATCAATACTGACGTTACGAAGTTGCAAAAAAAAACGGCCAAGTGCGAGTCAGACTCGCACATGAAGGGTTCCGTACCATCGTGCGAGAAAAAAAATATAATTTTTATTCTTTATTATTTGTTGTTACAGCGGCAAAATAAATACACACTCTGTGCAAATTTTTAACGGTCTACTTATTACGGCTGATGTAATACAGCCCGCTGACAGACAGACGGACGGACGGACGGATGTATGGACAGCGGAGACTTAGTAATATTGTCCTGTTGGCACACTTTGGGTATGAAACCCTAAAAAGGGACTTGAGATAAAATATAATATACCTACGCAAAGAAAATTTTAATTTATTAATAAAGTTTCCAAATTATTATCATCATCATCATCATATCAGCCACAAATCGTCCACTGCTAAACAAAGGCCTCCCCCAAGGATTTCCACGACGACCGGTCCTGCTCTGCCCGCATCCATCGGCTTCCCGCGATCTTCACCAGGTCATCGGTCCACCGCGGGAATAATTATACCTGAGACTAATACCCAACGGCTATGCTCGAATTGAATAATGTCCAAATTGAATAATGCACAAACTGAATAATATCCAAACTGGATAATGCACAAACTGAATAATATCCAAACTGGATAATGCACAAACTGAATAATATCCAAACTGGATAATGCACAAACTGAATAATATCCAAACTGGATATTGTACAAACTAAATAAAATCCAAACTGCATAATGCACAAACTGAATAATATCAAAACTGGATAATGCACAAACTGAATAATATCCAAACTGGATAATGCACAAACTGAATAATATCCAAACTGGATAATGCACAAACTGAATAATATCCAAACTGGATAATGCACAAACTGAATAATATCCAAACTGGTTCTTGCACAAACGGAATAATATCCAAACTGGATAATGCACAAACTGAATAATATCCAAACTGGATAATGCACAAACTGAATAATATCCAAACTGGATAATGCACAAACTGAATAATATCTAAACTGGATATTGCACAAACGGAATAATATCCAAACTGGATAATGCACAAACTGAATAATATCCAAACTGGATAATGCACAAACTGAATAATATCCAAACTGGATAATGCACAAACTGAATAATATCCAAACTGGATAATGCACAAACTGAATAATATCTAAACTGGATATTGCACAAACGGAATAATATCCAAACTGGATAATGCACAAACTGAATAATATCCAAACTGGATAATGCACAAACTGAATAATATCCAAACTGGATAATGCACAAACTGAATAATATCTAAACTGGATATTGCACAAACGGAATAATATCCAAACTGGATAATGCACAAACTGAATAATATCCAAACTGGATAATGCACAAACTGAATAATATCCAAACTGGATAATGCACAAACTGAATAATATCTAAACTGGATATTGCACAAACGGAATAATATCCAAACTGGATAATGCACAAACTGAATAATATCCAAACTGGATAATGCACAAACTGAATAATATCCAAACTGGTTCTTGCACAAACGGAATAATATCCAAACTGGATAATGCACAAACTGAATAATATCCAAACTGGATAATGCACAAACTGAATAATATCCAAACTGGATAATGCACAAACTGAATAATATCCAAACTGGATAATGCACAAACTGAATAATATCCAAACTGGATAATGCACAAACTGAATAATATCTAAACTGGATATTGCACAAACGGAATAATATCCAAACTGGATAATGCACAAACTGAATAATATCCAAACTGGATAATGCACAAACTGAATAATATCCAAACTGGTTCTTGCACAAACGGAATAATATCCAAACTGGATAATGCACAAACTGAATAATGCGTGAAGTTGAGGATCGTGCTCAATCTGCAGGTTTAATGGTTATTGTGGGAGGCTGGTATGTTTAGTAGTAATTTTTTTTTGTAGCTTTACATGTATGCTAATTTTACCTGACCTTGACAGACTATAAGACTCTGAATGGTGGTATGGCATTGTCTAAACCAGCAGCTACCACCATCATATTATGTAAGTCTTGTCGTCAAACATAATACGGGGATAAAAATAAGATAGCCATGACTGGAAAATCTTGGTAAGCCCGCCTCCATTTTCGCCATCATTGTCACCTAAAAATCTTTGCGTGTATGTATGGTCCCTATAGACTCAAAAGCGATTTTGATGAAACTTTGGTGAATTTTTAGGCGCAGGCCAAGGAAGGTATACATCAAAAAGCCCCGCTAGTCGTTTCCATGCTTCGCCAGGTACGTTAAGCAGTTGGTGTCGGTTGCTAATGTTATGGATGGATGTTTTGATATAGGGCTTCGGGAATCCAGGATAATGAAAGGATGACTCAAATTGGTACGACACGTATATTGGTCGACGCCATGACAGTGTGTGGAAGAGAGCGGTAGAGGTAGGTAGGCTTTGTATACTATTGTCAAAGATGACCTATTCTTATAAGATGCCATAACAAAGATGACCTACACGTAACATCTGCCTTCGCAAATAAAAAAAAAAACAAGTAAACATGATCATAAAGATTTCAATTTTTTGTTTTGTGACACGGTACGTAAGTACTCTATTTTATACAATACAAAATTAATATGTACGTCTCTACTGACCTACACGTAACAGCTATCACTAGATGGCAGTCGTTGAGCCGTGTCAAATGCCTTGTAATCGGCTCGAAAATCCACCAATCCCGCCTTGGCCCCCGTGTGTGTAGTATGGACTAACCTTCCCGAGTTCGGTAAGAGACCCATGCCCCAGCGGTGGGGACGTTAATGGGTTGTTAACTATACTAAAAACACCTAACCTAAGTTAGGTTCAAGTCAAGTCAAGTCTAAACGACACCCCTCCGGGAGCAACCCAATGAGACACCTGTGCAAAAGTCCACTTAAGGCTTGTACATGGGCTAGCGACCTTGAGTGTCTGGGCGGAGCTCTATACGTTTCTCCGCACCACCCGCACTATAAGGTGAGGTCGCGTATGTAAACAGCTACACCAGTCATAGAATAATAAAAGTACAGAGACTTACACAGACACATATAACATCTTCTTTCTGTGTAACATAACAAGAGCCTCAAGTCTAAAGGCAAAAGAAAAAACCGGTCAAGTGCGAGTCGGACTCGCGCAAAGTAGGGTTCTCTAGTCTTTTCAAAAAATAAATGTATATTTTGAAAAACAAAATTATTTTTCCACTTAGTAATAGAACATTTTGTATGCAAAATCTATGAACTTTTTACAAATCCAACTGCACATCTAAAGTTGGTCAATTTACTAATTACTCTTAAACTAGGAAATCCAACTTAACTTTGATCGTTTTTCTTTTAAATATAGATTATATTTTCTAATATTTACAATTTTATTCAATCTTGTTTAGCTGCTGATCTGCGGCACGGGTGAGCTGTCTGTGGCGGACTGGCGTGCGCACGCGCTGGTCTCCGGTGCAGGCCGCGACTGGGAGCGCCTGCTGGCCTGGTTCTGGGCGGCCCTGCACAACTTGACGAACGAGGAGAGGGCGAGGCTGTTGCAGTTTACCACTGGATGTAGTCAGTTGCCTCCCGGGGGATTCCAAGTAAGTGATTCTTATTGTAAGTTATGACCGCCAGAAAGCTTGAGCATACGATGGACACTTCATACGACGGGCCAGAAATTACATTTTAAAAAAGGAATGACGGAACAAACTAAATGGCGGTGAAATCGTATACGTTCGACAACCAAACTGTAACCAATCTGTATCAATCTGGGTGATGAGGGGGTGAGGTCGCAATCTGGAGAGCAGCAGGGAGTGTCCATACTGTATGTTAGTTAGTTACTGTATGTTCTTTGGCTCGAGTGTCTTTGAAAACCAAATGCCGGATTGACTAATTTTTTTAAATAGTATAAATTTAAACAGATGTAAGTAAAGGTTCACATTAGTTTTGTACTATTTTATTCTCTTTTATTTTAGTGCTTCTTCTTCGCCTAGCCTTCTTCCCATCGCTTAGGGTCGGTTTTCCTAGTATTTTTTCTCCAGGCTATTCTGTCCAGGATCGTCTCAGGAGGTATCTATGTTTTATTTTATTACATCGAAAACAAACGAAGAATATCGATATGTGTCTTCTCAATGTATTTTCAAAGTTTTCATTCGTCTTTTTTGTCAACCGACTTCCAAATAGGAGGAGGTTCTCAATTCGACTGTATGTTTTTTTTGTATGTTCGTTACGCGATATCTTTGCAGATTATGAACCGAACGCTTATTTTTTTTATGCAGCCAGGTTGGTCCCATATAAATTTTATCAACATCGGTTAAGAGCATTTTAGCAAATGTACGAAAACAAGAAAATAGCAAAATTGTACCAAGTTGTTGCGATTGAAGTCTGTTTTTAACGTGCTCAGCGTTTCCAATTATATTAAAAGGAAACTACGTTTGTACGGGGACCCCGTGTACGAGTAGTGATTACTCATCACTAGGCACGATTCATCAACTTTTGGGACTTTTGAAAGCATTTAAAACACTATTTTTAAGTAAAAACCCAGTTTCCCACCCATTGAGAGATTCAGGAAAGAACTCTGATTACTAGTTAAAACCCTATTATATATATATATATGTGTGTGTATATATATACAGGGTGTCTAGTAAATATAGGTACAAACTGAAACTGGGGATAGATCAAGTCATGACCTATCTGAATTTAAAAAAATATGTCTAGTATAACTTCAACTGTTTCCGAGATATGGCGGGTTTTTTGAAATTTCCGTAAATCACTACTGTAAGTCAGTTTCAGGGATGCTACAGCTGCAAATGAAGGTATTTTGAAATACTTTTTGCTTTTTGTTACTGAAGAGTTAGACTATCAAATGCATTGCAATATTTTTTAAAGAAGCTACCAGTTACTCGTAATTAAATAAAAATATTGGAAATTTTACCCATTAAAACTGCAATGTCCCAGATTTGGTAGCTTATGCTATAAAATAAATGCACTACGCTAGTCCGAACCATTGCTTTAAAAAGTTGTACATTTTGTGCAGATTCCGAAATGGTATAATACTTATCATTTTTCCTAAAACAGAATAAGATGTAGCGATTTGGTTTCAAAACGAACCCATTTCGTAATAAGTAGTTAGGATTAAATTTCGATTAGAAACCTTTTTTTAATTGATAATTTTTAGCGAATCCCTCGTTACTAATATGGCGAGCGGCTTCCTCAACTCGTCGCCTCAGTTGATTGACAGTTGTTTTTGGTTGTCTTTACACCATTTATTTCAGGCAGCCCCAATAAAAAAAAGTTCAATGGATTGAGGTCTGGTGACCGTGGTGGCCACAAAATTGGTCCCAAACGTCCTATCCAGCGGTTTGGAAAATTGCTATTCAGATATTCGCTTACCCTTCTAGCATAATAGGCTGGACACCGGGATTCGCTCGTCGCTTAAAGCGATCTTTTATTAAGAGTTGCAGAGCGTGTATCTTGGCGCAAAGCGGTCATTTTCAACATTTAATTTAAGCGTGTATTAATAAAAGATGGTCTAAATTTTAACTTGTTTCATTTCCTATCTTTTAAATAGCCAACATGACATGAAAAATAGTAAATTATCAATTAAAAAAAAGGTTTCTAATCGAAATTTAATCCTAACTACTTATTACGAAATGGGTTCGTTTTGAAACCAAATCGCTAAAGATGTATTAAATTAATATTAATATTAAGTAAATTATGGGACCAACCTGGAGGAATGAATTGAAAAAAAGATTCATCGAAATCGGTTTCCAACCGTCCAAGAAATCGCGTAGGTTAAAACGCCTGCACAGATTTACTTAAATCGTAGGTTGCTAATAAAAATCTCGAATCACCATTCAAACAAAAAATAGGTTCATCCCCTTGGCACAGTAGAATAAAGAGTACTAGCGTACCCTTGGGAAGTACGATGCCACAGACAAGATATAACAACTTATTTATATACATACAAACTTATAATAAAGAGGAGGCTGTTTGCGTCGAGCGCTTTTTTTACCGCCTTCGTGGCGAAGTGTTTAGGCCTTCCCGGCGGACTTTGTAAGATTTTAAGTTTGGAGAAGGGAATTTTCTAAGCCTTCCGGCTAGCTACCACCATCTTATCTAAGTCTCGCCGCCAAACAATCATGTGTTCCAGCTAAACGATAAGATAGCCAGTTCCCCATTGCGTTGGAGAATCTTGGTAAGCCCGCTTCAATCTTCGACATCTTCGCCACTTACCATCAGGTGAGATGATGCCAAGGGCTTTCCAATTGTGAATATAAAAAAATTGAAAAATACCTACAGTAAAATTAAAAATCAAAATATGGGTTGACTTAGTATTGGCAATCAAAAGTCAAAAGCAATTAACCTGTCCTGCCAATAACTAAGACTTACAGGTAGTTTAGTTTTACCGAGGAGAAGATTCCACTACCGCAGAATATGCCTACATTTAATAAGCCGCCTCCTTAACAGTATTTGAAAGAGATTATTGACTTAGACTAGCTTTTCCCACGGCTTCGCTCGCGTGAGCACCGTTTTTATGATTGTTTTAGAGGGCGAGTGGTGCGCGAACTGCAAGCAGCTCGCGAGCGTAGACAGCAGTTTCTATATCGGGCTATTTTGATTGACAGTATATGTTACTCCTCAACCCCTCAACTATTTATATGCAAAATAAACACGTCATTCCGTTGTCCTGTTGCGACGCCGACGTGCGCGAGCCTGGACATGACTTTCTCCCAGATCCTCCAGAACTATTTCAGACTATGCTAATTATTAGTCTATGTTATTATCCCACGCTCTAATCCATCTCTGTGCAAAAAATCACACAATCCGTTTCTACGTTATTGCGATGTTAAAGAAATCTACCAAACAGAAACTGTATCGGACTGTGCTACTCGTATTTCCACGAGATAATAAGTAGCCTATGTCCTTCCTTCTGACACAGGCTACTTGCATGCTAAATTTCGTCAAGATTGGTTGAGGAAAACGGACAAATAACTTTAATGTTCTATAGCGCAACTGGTGGAGCACTTCTGTTGAGCAGTGGAAACTAGTTTCATCTTCTTAGTTTATTTTTCTTCATCTATGTAGTGTAGACAATAATTAGTAAGGATGGTTCTACATATTTTGAGGTTGGTGGATGTCGTGGACTGCCACTGGATGCGGGCAGCGCAGGACCGGTCGTTCTTGGGGGAGGCCTTTGTCCAGCAGTGGACATCTTTCGGCTCATATGATTATGATGATTATTTTGACGTCAATTCTCATTTCTAAAGGGTTTAAATGATTGAAAACGAAATTTATAGATCGTCTAATTGATTAAATTCTAAAAGAAAACCCCAACAACACCCTGGACACTTCATACAACGTGCCAGAAATGATATTTCAAAAAAAGAATGACGGAACAAACAAAATGGCGGCGAAATCCTATACGTTCGACAGCCAAACTGTAACCAATCTGTATCAATCTTGGTGACGAAGGGGTGAGGTTGCAATCTACAGAGCGGCAGGGAGTGTCCATACTGTACATGTTAGTACTAATATATAGGGTGACTTTTAATTAGTTCTTAATAGCAAATTATATGAATGTACTCGTGATTACAAACAACCTTCCCAAAGAAACTATATGAAAAAAAATGTTTGGTCCTCGATACATAATAAGTTATCAAATCGGCAAAAATGTATAAAGGACCAAAATTATTTTTTCATATTTGACATAATATAGTTTCTTTGGGAAAGTTGTTTGTAATCACGAGTACATTCATATCATTTGCTATCAAGAACTAATTAAAAGTCACCCCATATATACTTAGCCCCCACTTGGGCATGTTGACTTACAAAACCTTTACCCTCCCCAGGAGCTGAACCCGCGCTTCCAAATCACGCCGGCACCGGCGTTCGGGGCTCTGCCCACCGCGCACACGTGCTTCAACCAGCTTTGCTTACCCGACTACGATAGCTACGAGCAGCTAGTGCACGCCGTGCTGTGGGCCATCAACGAAGGCGGAGAGGGGTTCGGTATGATATAGAAGCAGGGACTCCATTCAGTTGGTTGTTGTCTTTCAGTTATTTATAGCACAGTTTAAAGGTTAAGTTTTGTTTGAGGTGGTAAGTAACAAAAAACACACTGTACTGGAGGCGTCAAATCATAGAAAACTAAATATTGCCACATTTAGAACTCGTTTCGTGAAGCAAGTTGTTACTGCAGACGAGACGTGGAAATAATAACACTGTGTGTTCGGTGGGAAATTGCTTTGTGTTTATTATTCAAAATAAACTCTAACAATCCTTTGATTAAATTTATACCAAATAGAAAAAATGCTTGACCGTACATCGGTACGTCCCATGACAGAAGAAATGAAAGATACAATGTTGCTACCATGCAGAATTGAGAAGTCACAATTATAAAAGTGTTGTATATAAAAAATATGTAATAATAATAACAGCCACTAGATAAGATTTCATTAAAGAAATATTTTACCACGGAACACAAAATAGAGATTAATAAATAGGTAAAATATAAAAACCTCCGACCAAATCGGAGCAACAAATTGCGGCGGCCATTTTGTTTTCGCAATTCTGTTTTTTTTTACCCGACTGCCTTAGAAAAAGGGTTATGTTTTTCGAGTGTTTGTATGTATGTATGTAGATTTCTATGTTCCCTGCTACAGACTGAACGGGTTGAAAGATTTTAACGTACGAGGTAGGTATCGTTTGATTGTCCCTGAGTGACATAGGATACATTTTTACCCGGCTGGCCAAAAAGCCCCCCATTTTTCAAGTTGTTAAGTTTTTTAATTAATTCCTAAAGTTATTATACTGCACCTAAAAATATGGTGTACCCCTCTATCTCTTACAATTGGTCCACTCGTTAAGGAACTGCGATGATATGTAAAGACATACAGAATAGGCTTCAAACTTATAACACCTATCTTTTTGCGTCGGGGGTTAAAAATATGGATAGGCGTAGTATAAAAATTAAGTTAACTCTGATTATTACCGCAAGTGCAAGTTTTTTCTATGATTTGACGCACTGGCGTCTTCTAGTTCCGTGTGTTTTCTTAGTTACTAGAGTTACCCCCAAGACCATCACAATTGTAACAAAAATCTCCTTAAAATTTGGGTAACGAAAAATAAAGTTTATCTGTCAACTGTATGCCAGTTGCACTTCAGATAAATCAAATTTAAACGATATATTTCTGTTACAATAAACTTTAGTTTTGGTACCCAGTTTTAAGGTTGAGCATTGTAATTTTAGGCAACTGTTAATTATGGATATGACGTCATACCGCAAAAAAGTACGGCAATTTGGCGGTAATTCCCTGCTATATAGAATAATTAATTATGTAGAATCTTAGATAATTTATGTATGGTAAGTGCGACCAAGTGAAAGAGGGCCGACGGACCACCAAGGCTACGTTACCATGTCCGTGACCACGAGAGTCCGTGAGAAGTGGTGCCGGAAATCAGACGACCACCCTTGGTTATAATGTCGATAGAGTAGACATGCCGACGCTAAATGACCGTTTACTCGGTACATTTTCATACAAAGTCAGAAACGTGTAAGGAAACTACAAAGTGTAGTCATTTTGCAGTCATTTGTTTAGATCCATGTCGAAGGGCACAACATCCTGCCGATCCTCGGGAACTCCGAAGACAATGAATACTGACTGTATTTAAGTCTCATAACACTATGTGTTGTTCATGTCAAAACTGGTCACTCAGAGTCATCATTGATAAGAAGTCCAGAAAATATACAGTGTATAATAATATTGGTGCAGGGCCCGTTAACTGGGGCTTATACTCATCATACTGAACAACGTTCCCCAAGTCTTTTCCCCAGTCAATTCGCAATTTTTTTTGGACCACATACAAATTTATTGATTCCTGATTGACCATTTTTTTTGGAGATTCCATGACTTTTTACACGACTGCCCGCAAAAAAGGAGTGTATATTGTTTTCAGGTTTAGTGTGTATATGTATGTTTCTTTATTGCACGATAACATATAAACGGCTTGATGGATTTCAGAGTGCGAGGTATCGTTAGATTTGCCTTGATCTCGTGGATGACATAGGTAACATTTTACCCGATTTTCCAAAAATAAGGTTTAATGTTTTATGCAGTCGTGTTTTTATTTAATTTTTACACAAAACATACCGATACCGCACATATGTTGCAAAAAGGCTTAAACTTGGCTGTTCGCAGCATTATATGTTTTTTTTTTGATCTGAGATTGTGACTAAGTTATTGGTGAATTTACGGGTCGCTTGGGAAAAGTTTTTCAGTATGATGAATTGATGATTAATTAATTGGCAGTTTTTTTCATCTATGCTTAATTACTGAAACAATTCGCTAGTAAATCTTCAGAGCAAAAATAAATAAAAACAATCCCTAGTTAACGAGGGTTCTGCCTATGTATTAAACAAAAAAACTCTGTTAAAATCTTTTTTATACTCCTTAGAAATATTTAGTTTTAAGTTTAATTTTGATTCGGTCGCTCCTTGCCGGTTTTGACGTCACAGACTGTGGTTCTCAAACTTTCGCTATAGTTTGGTACGGTTGTTTTGTTTTGCAACATGGTTTTATGTGAGAGATGTGGTGATGAGGCCCCAGATGCCATATTATGTACGGCCTGCTCTAATCACTTCCATTATGATTGCTCTGGGATATCAGAGAAGGGTTTTAGGAGACTCGGTGAGCGTCAAGCTACTTGGAGGTGCCCTTCATGTAAATCTGCGGGCAAACCTACTAAGGAATCTGCTGCCAAACCTTCGACGGAAGCTGCTGCTGGCACACCTGAAGTAGAATCTGCTTCTAAACCACCACCCCTGAAACAGCATAGTGCCACGACAGCGCCGCTAACAATTGAGCACGTCATGCAGGAGCTAAGTAACATCAGAACCCTAATAGCCCCATTATTGGACCTAGCTTCAGATATTAAAACAATAAAGGTTGATTTTGCAGAACTTAAAACTTTTACCAAAGATTTGGCCAAGAAGATGCATAACCTCGAAGCTAAAGTAGTGAGAATTGAAAAAGTTCAGGAGGATGTTGTCACCCTTAAGGAGCAAGTTTCATCTTTGGAGGAGGAGCTAAATGCTAAAGATCAATGGTTGAGGCTAAATAACGTTGAGATCAAGGGAGTCCCTCTTAAGAGAGGCGAAAATCTATTTGATGTTGTCACGAAGATTGGAGAGAAGATCACCTATCCAATAAGCAAAACATCTATTAACTATGTGGCCCGTATTCCCACTCGAGATAGTAGCGGATCCAAACACAAACCCATAATTGTCTCCTTCACAAATAGATATACAAAGGAAGATTTTGTGGGTGCCGCACGTCTCTGCAAGAATCTTACTGTAGCCGATATCAAACTCGAAGGCACGGGCCGCATATTCATAAATGACCACCTAACCATACAAAATAAAATTTTGCTAACCAAAGCGAAGGGTCTTGCAAAGGAGGCCAATTTTCAATTTGTCTGGGTGAAGCATGCCAAAATTTTCGTAAGGAGGGATGCTACTTCGCCGGTATTTACGATCAGAAGCGAAAAAGACTTGGTGAAGATTCACTAACACTGCTGCTTACTCTAATTGTTGTGTTCTGCCTACAGCTTTGTTCCATCATTTGCTTTGTAAGAGAAAAAAAAACATTTGAACCAGTCTCCAAAAGTATCTGCAGTTTGAGAATCGCTTGCCTAGTTGCTGCATTCCATATGTCGAATGCACGTCGTTTTATTACGATAAGTTTTAATCATACCGTCAATATTTTTACAAATAAGTTAATTGCTATGGTGTTTGATTTAATTTTTAATTTATGCTACTTAAATAAGTTGTCTTTATGGGTGAAGTGCTCGGAACCAAGTACCATTTATTTATTTACCTACTACTTGTATGTTCATTGCATGCTAACAAAATTCTTTGGTAAGTTTAGAAATTACATTTTACTTATATTTTTGTTGGAAAACTACCCTCACTTTAACAATAATTCACCTATAAGAATATTACTACGGTATATTTCATTCCTATCAGCTATAGTGCGTAATTTGGATGTGCATGTATTTTTTATAGTAATTAAGTTACACTTCGTTATTAATGCTTTGGACCGAGGCCATAAAGCAATCGACTTTTATTTTTTTACTCATTTAATTACTATTAACAGATTTAACAGTTGATAAACTAAATATTTATTATCAAAATGTTCGTGGGCTCAGGACTAAAACTTCAGTATTTTTGGGGTCTATTAGATTGAACAGTTACGACGTTATAGCATTAACTGAGACGTGGTTGCTCGACGGCATAGCAGACTGCGAATTATTTGACGACCGATACTTGGTATGGCGGCGGGATCGCAATTATACTGCCACGGGTCAAACCAAGGGCGGGGGTGTACTGATTGCAGTCCGCCGTGACTTGCGCGTCATATACTGTGAGGACTGGCAGTCTGCGGCTGAAGATATTTGGTTGACTATTATACTACAGGGTGTTTACTCAAGATCTACGATTAGGTTACATATATGTTCACTTTATCTTTGCGATCAAAACTTGGGAAACAATTTCCAAATACAATTACAAAACTTCATGAACAGTACAGACAAAATAATGAAAAATAATTTACCTGACAAATTTATTATTTTAGGTGATTTCAACATGAGTAGTATTGACTGGCAGCACACTGATGAAGGCTTAATACCCTTCAACTTTTCAACGGATTTATTGACCTATTTTATCGAATCTATTAACGACTTGAATCTTCAGCAGTTTAACTCAATAACAAATAACTATGGAAGGTTATTGGATTTAGTACTGAGTAATGATTCTGTCTCCGTGGCCTCCTGTCTTGACCCTCTCGTTCCTGAAGACCCCTACCATAAGGCCCTATGCATTCAAGCATCTTTTGTCGAGCTCAATCCTTTAGATATACCTAAGCGTACTGTCGTATTGTACCGTCGGGGTGACTACGAACAAATTAATGCCAATATTCGCCAAATAGACTGGTTACAGTTGCTCAGTGAAGGCACTGTAGATGAAGCTTTGTCCACATTCTATAATAAACTACTAGATTTGATAAATCAATATGTTCCCGTCAAAGTTGTTAAAGCTTATCAGTATCCGGCTTGGTATAGCAGTGCCCTTATAAAAACTATAAAGGAAAAGTATAAGTATTTTAAAAAATTCAAGAATTATGGTAACAAATGCGACGAATCTACTTATAATCTTCTGCGCTCTAGGGTAAAAGAAGTCGAAAAACAATGCTATTATGAATATATTACTAAGTTGGAAAATGGAATAACATCAAACCCTAAATTATTTTGGTCCTATTTCAAAAACATGCGCAAGACTGGTTCATATCCTAGCACTATGTCATATGGAACGCAGACATCTAATTCTGGTGCAGGGATATGTGAGCTTTTTTCAGAATATTTTAATTCGACTTTCCTGCAAAATACTGCATCACCTATTGCTTCTTATGTTGATAACATTGACACAGTTAATTATATATCTTCAATCGAGGTCAGTCAAGATCAGGTTTGCAAACTACTTAAGTCTCTAGACCTTAATAAATCTGCAGGTCCAGATGGCCTACCAGCTTGCTTCATTGTTAATTGTGCCGACGAATTATGCGTTCCTGTCACCCTACTATTTAAAAGATCACTCAAAGAAGGATGTGTGCCACAAATATGGAAGTCAGCCTTTATAACGCCTATTCATAAAAAGGGATCTAAAGATCAGATCGATAACTACAGGCCAATATCGAAATTATGTCTTTTGGCTAAGGTTCTAGAACGCATTGTATACTTACAACTTTATAGTCACGTGAAGACTAGCCTTATCCTTGAACAGCATGGCTTTCTAAGCGGTAGATCAACTATAACCAATTTGGCAGTTTTTAACGAATACCTTACAGAACACATGGATAATAGAGTTCAAGTAGATGTAGTATACACGGATTATAGTAAGGCCTTTGACCGCATAAATCATAGTATTTTGTTGGCAAAATTGCACTCCTTAGGTATTCATGGAGATTTATTCCGATGGCTCACTTCCTATGTTCAAAATAGGTCGCAAGCTGTCGTTCTGAATGGGTTTACCTCCTCTTGGCTAGGCGTAACATCAGGCGTGCCTCAAGGCTCTCTTCTTGGACCATTGTTATTCATCATCTTTATTAATGACATCAGCTCCTGTTTCCAACACTCAAGATTCCTGTTGTTTGCTGATGACATGAAAATTTTTAAAGCTATTCACAGTCATCATGATGCTAATCTTATTCAAGATGATCTGGGTAGGCTCCATAACTATTGTGTCAAAAACATGTTAGATCTAAATGTTTCTAAGTGTTTTTATATGACCTTTACGAGAAACCGGAAAGTAATTAATTTCAACTACACCATCAAGAATCAAAATCTAGTCAAACTTACTGAAAATAAGGATCTTGGTGTCATACATGATAACAAATTAATTTTTGACAAGCATGTTCAGTATATAACTAGCAAAGCCTCTAAGGCTCTAGGTTTCATAATGCGGTCTTCTAAACCTTTCAAAAATATGAAAACTCTTAAAATATTGTATTGTGCATACGTACGAAGTCATTTAGAATACGGATCCCAAATATGGAACCCTCATTACGACATATACTCTTTAGGCATTGAAAGAATACAAAAAAAGTTTACAAGATTCTTAAGCTACAGATTTAAAATACCTAAAGTTGAGTACAATCTACGTTGCGCCCGTTTTCATCTGTTACCTCTTTATGTTCGTAGGAATGTAGCTGACATAGTCACTTTTATAAACATAGCACAGAGTAAAGTTGACTGTCCTGAGCTTTTGAGCAAAATAAGTTTGATAACACCACCTCGTCACCTTCGTTGTTCTAGATTGCTTTATGTCCCGAGTGTCAAGACTAACTATAGGAAGAACAGCTTCTTGGTCCGAGCTGCTGGAACCACAAACGAATTGGTTTCCGGAAAAGACAATATTACAGATCTTTTCTGCAGTAGCTCTAACTCTGTACGGCGTTTCCTTACTTTGGAATTTTTTAATGGCATTTCTCTCTCTCAACAGCACCGAAAGCATTGATAAGCGAGCTTAGCGTGTTTTTAATTTTTAGTTCGTTAATTTAGTAAACACAATCTATTATTATTATTTTTTTACTTAGGTTACATTTTTGTGTTTATATCGAAATCCATTTGTGGAAGTTTTTTTATTAGCTCATAGTTAATTTTGTTATTTTATCACTTAGTGTTTACTTAAGCTGTAAACTTCCCAAATAAAATAAAATAAAATAAAAAATAAAATAAAATAATTAATACAGATCTAATGGCACTGCTAGTCAAAGAAACTAGATGAGACTTTAAAAACCTTTAAGGGCATAGCCCCACGCTTGTCGAGAAGCTTATGTAGGATGTGTATAAAGTTTTAGAATAAACTTATCCATTTTAAGAATTTCAAATTATCATTTTGTATGGAATACGTGTTTCGGTAAGGCCTCTTGAGCCTTAAAAAATGTAATATTTTTAAAACATCTCTAGTTGAATCAAGGCACATGCGCCGAAGTCATGCTCTTGTGATTTAAGGAATCATAGAAAAATAATTGTGTAGGTAAATTTGTAAGTACCTAGCTTTAATTTTAAGTTCTGAGAACCGAAATTCTCAACTGCATTTATATACATAGTAAATTATTTTAGGCATTAAATTATTTAATGAATCATGGATAAACTTACCAAAAGTTGGTGGGAAAATTAATACTAAGCCTGGTTTAAGGCGACGCATTGGAAACTTTGGTCGTAGGGATCTCGATTTTTATCAGCAATTACAAAACATATGAAAGTGATATTTTGTAACCTGATTCTTCATTTCGATGCTTCATTTTGTCAGTTGCAGAAACGCGATTCGTTAACTTTTATAACAGAAAAAAGTATATCACAGAAACCTCTTTTAAAACAGTGATTTGCATTCTACAGGCAAACCAGACCGATTTCAACCTCCAAAATTTTGTCGACTAGTCGAAACACACTTCAGTTTGCCATTTTTTAAAATTTATTTTAGTTCTTCATTGAAACGAAATAACATTGAAAAAGTGAAAGTGTGTTTTTTTATTCTTATACACGTAAAGATTTTTCTTTAACAGAGACAACTGTTCCAATCAATGCGTCGGCTAAGAGCTGTCACATATTGTGTGCGATGTACTAAACTTAGCCTGTAGCGAGTGTAGTGCGTGGTAGTGCCCACCACGCACTACACTCGCTACAGGCTGGAAGGTGGTCCTATCAATAGGTATAATATAATTCATTGATTTGACACACTACATGGCTATAAAATGTATACCTGATCCAAAAATTGATGTTTTATGACTAACTTTTGCCCGCGGCATCGCCCGCGTGGACATCCTTTTTATGACTGTCTTTGTGGGTGAGTTGACATGAGTTTTCCAGATCACACAGGAACTATATCCGGCTATTTTGATTAGCAGTCTATGTCACTTCCCTCTCCCTCAACCAATTCTATACAAAAAAACACTTCGATCCGTTGCTCCGTTGCGACGCCGACGTGCGCGAGCGTGGAAATCAGTTTTCCTCAGATCCCTCAGCAACTTTGCAGAATACGCCTCAACCATCTTTGTGCAAAAAATCACAAGAATCCATTGGTTCGTTGTCATGTTAAAGAAGTTAAGCAAAAAAGAATATTTTTTAGTTCCCTTCAGAACTGCATCGGACTATCCTATTTTTCACGGGATAAAAAGTAGCCTATGTCCTTCCCAGTAATACAGGTTACCTGTATGCCAAATTTCATCAAGATTGGTTGAGGTGTTTAAGAAAGAAACAAACTTTTCACATTTATAATATTAGTAAGGATTCCTTTGGCATTTAGCAAGTAATAGATTCGGCATCAGATATCTCGTTTCCCGTCAGCTTTTGATGAGACCACCACCAGTAACATGGAAGTGCTCCTACTTTTGATATGCCCCAATTGCCACACAGCTGTGACGGCTCTTGTACCACTTTCGCATACTGTCATTATGCTTTGCCCTTGGGAAATACACGGTGTAAAAAAAATTGGTGTAGGTCCCGTTAATTGGAGCTTCTGATCATACTGAACAACTCTTGTTCTACAAGTTTGCTGAAATCGCAAAAAAAAAGTTTGAACTCTTCATACAAAACAATCAGCTGATTGACCAATTTTGTGCATTTTTGTATGGAGCGCCGCATTGTTTTATTGAGATTTCACTATGGGTTCCTTTGTTCAGTATGATGAGTAAAAGCCCAGTTAACGGGTCCTATACCATTTTTTACACTCTGCATGAATAAACTTAGAAATATATAAAAAAAAACTAAAATCAGAATTCCTGCCAGATAAAAGTCCACGCTACCTATTGTAGTAATTGACAACGCGAGACAATAACGTCTGTACATAACCAACTCTTATGGTTGTCGCTGTTGTTGTATGTTGTAGAGAGCAAATCCTCAACCAGCTGGCGAACATAATGTGCTCATATTAGTATACTGTAAATAAAATATTAACATTGTTTTTTCAATAAACTGCACTGCCATGTTTCGTTCAAATTTAACTTCACTCAACTGTATTTGTTTGAATCAGAGAATGCTAATTAGGAATTTAATTATTGTAATATCTTTATACTCTTACTTGCATAAGTGACCTTTCTTATATTTTTTAAATTCATAATTGGTAAGCCCTTGGCATCATCTCACCTGATGGTAAGTGACGATGATGCCGAAGATGGAAGCGGGCTTCTGGCTATCTTATCTTCAAGCCGTAACACATCAATGTTACTAACACTGATGTTTGGCGGCAAGACTTACAATTAGATAAGATAGTGGTAGCTAGCCAGGCGGGCTTAGAAAATGACCTTACCACCAACCAAACCGAGTCTTTCAAGTTGACCCCACCGGGAATCGAACCCGCGACCTCCTGGTGTGAAGCGAATGTAGTAACCATTACGCTACAGAGGCGGTTAAAATCCTATTGCAATTGGAGCACCAGGACATTTGTGTTCTTGTGCTCCTAACGGTCGAGAATTTAGTAGGAGCACGAGGCCGAAGCGATGTGTATCGTATGTACCTACCGGTATAATAACAAGAACTAACATCCACAGGGTGTAGAATCGCTGCGGACTCTAATCATGAAACTGAATCACATACTAAATAATCGTAAAAAATACAAATCGATTAGCCAATCAGCCAATCTGACACAAAATTACACCAAAAGAGTTCGTCAAACCTTCACTGTAGAAAACAGTATATAGAGTTCGTCAAACCTTATTGTGTGAAAAAAGTCTATAGAGTTCGTCAAACCTTCACTGCGGAAAAAAGTCTATAGATTTCGTCAAACCTTCACTGCGGAAAAAAGTCTATAGAGTTCGTCAAACCTTCACTGCGGAAAAAAGTCTATAGAGTTCGTCAAACCTTCACTGCGGAAAAGTCTATAGAGTTCTTCAAACCTTCACTGCGGTAAAAAGTCTATAGAGTTCGTCAAACCTTCACTGCGGAAAAGTCTATAGAGTTCTTCAAACCTTCACTGCGGTAAAAAGTCTATAGAGTTCGTCAAACCTTCACTGCGGAAAAAAGTCTATAGAGTTCGTCAAACCTTCACTGTGGAAAAAAGGCCTGTCGCACTCCGCGCTGTAGGCATGGAAAACAGCGTGACTAAAAATCGAAAAAACTCAAAACATAGTTGTATATGAAATACATATGGTTCAGTTTAATGAGTAGAATTATTTTCAAGTTTCCGGGAGCGGTCTTCAACCTGTATGGTTTATTGAAAAAACTATTTTGGACTATTTATATGACTAGCTTGTAGCGGTATGAGAGCGAGCCCAATGTTTTTTTTTGCGAATTAGCAATTTTCATATCATCAATTTTTAACAAGCCTGTATGTAAATTATTTTTTCAGTATTATAGCTGTAGCAGTACGAGTTATTTATTTCATGGTCGTAGAAAAAGTATTGTATGCCACTTCACGCAATTAGCCATTGTTACACTCGTCACAGCCAAGTCTTGGACACAAAAACTCATGTTACAATGGCTCTCATTACTTGGCAGTGATATAAATTGGTGTAGGACCCGTTACCGTTAACTGGCGCTTCAACTTTTCAAGCGACTTCCAAAAATTCGTCTGTATGTTTTTTTTAATGTATGTTACCTCATAACTTTGGACTGGGTGAACCGATTCTTATGTTTCTTTTTTTATTTGAAAGCTAGTGCTTCCCGTGTAGTCCCATATAAATTTTATCAAAATCGGTGTAGTACTTTATTAAAAAAATAACAAAACCAAAAATAATAATGCAAAAATGTACTAAGTTGTTGCGATGGAAGTCGGTTTTTTAACGTGTTTAGTGTTTTCAAATATTATCAATCATACTGAATAATAACTTCCCGCAAGAAACCCAGTCATTCTAATAAAATTGGTCAATTAACCTATCGATTTATATGATGAGGGTTTTTTGTGAATTGAATATGGGTCTCTTTGGGAAAAGGTGTTCTGCATGTGTGGAAGCCCCAGCTAACTGCTCCTACACAAATTTTGCTGTGTACAGCTATAGTTAATCTTCACACTCAACAAACTGATACTCATACGTTAGTACTAATACGTATATGCTTTTTTTTTTAATTTAATGTTAGCGGCCTACTTTATAAACTATCTTAGCCTAATCAATCTCCAATATCGTAAGACCTAGAAGCATTCAAAATGCATGAGTAGGTATAAATTTTTATTTCTTGTTTACAAAAATATTTTATTTTATTTTAGACTAGTTTTGTTTTATTTTAGATGACAAGTATAAGAACTGGAAACGTGATATACCACAGAAAAAGGGAAGTACTTCATAGATTTATTTATTCCTTCCGATAGTTCCCATTTGTTCTATGGAACATGACGTCATAGAACGAAGACTTTTCTCATTTTATTCCATTGAATTATTATTCCATTGGATGTTAGATAAGAGTCGATATATTGGTCATTTAGAATTCGAGAAACAAAATTTATGTTCTATGGAACAAAAAAAAAACTGTCCAATGACTTCATGGACCATAGAACAAATGGGAGCTATCGATTCCTCCATTCTGCTATATTAAATCCCTTTACAAAACTAGCGCCGCCTTTAATGAAAAAAATACCCGTTGCGTACCTACAATAGGTTCTTAATCGATAATTTTAAACGATGTAAATGAAGGAGGTATCTACTGCAGTTTATTTAGTAGCTAGGTTAAAGTATGCTTAATAAACGAGTAATATTTTTACTGGTGGCAGCGCTATTAAGCTGATAGTCATCTTAAAGCTCCACTCTTCTGTGACAATATAAGTTCCATCTTTACGATTAAGTTACGATATCCTAAAAGTTTATGATTGTATTCAAAAAGGATTTATACAAGACTTGCATAGGATAAAAAATGTCTCGAGTCAGAATAATAGTCGTTGTGTATTTATTGTGTAAATGTTATAGTCGACACTTACCTCTGTTGTGTATTTGTGTAAATGTTCACTAGTAATTGTTTTTGAATCTGGTTTGTTTAATTAAAAACCAAATATTAATTTGCTTCGATTTAATCGAACTTTATTGGTTTACAAAGGCCCCGTTTCGGTCTAATTTTAAAATAAGTACATTTATCAAGATAATTATTTTAATAGCCTATTAATAGCTACTCTTTTCTAAATGTTCCTTTATTTTGTAGTTAAATTGTTGATTAGGAATTTAAGACTGAAAATAAAACAATTGACAACAATTTGTTTGTTTTATTTATGTGTGTAAACTCTACAATTATATAACAACTAATAACAGTTAATCGTTTCTTAAAATATTCAATTAAAAACTAAAACTCACCTAAGCATTGAATCGTATAAAAATCCTTGTATATCGTCTAAAATACTTACCTTGTATAAATTATAACCCTATGTAATGCGATATGCGTGCGTATGATGGTACTATACAAGCAGCACGTGTATGGAATGCGGGTAGTTGCAAATCAGCAGCCGTGGCGCGCGGGCACCAAGCTCCACAGCACAGTCTCGGGGAATGACAGCCGGTAGTGGAACCACGACCGCGCCACGCCGAGCATCCTGAGGGAAAATGTAATTTTTGTTGTTTTATTTTATTTACTGGTATAGCTGTCCACGATGTTTTCCTTCACCGTAAGAGCGTCGGATAAACGTACATATGAAATTAAAATTGGAAATCACATTGGTACGTGGCAAGATTCGAACCACGACCTCCCGGACAGGAGGCGGTGGCTCTAGCTATTACGCCACCGACGCACACGCCACGCACACGAAGAAACTCGCAGGTTGTGTGTGAAGTCGACCAACCCCCACTTGGCCCGCGTGGTCGACTAAGGCCCGATCGCCCTAATTCAGGGTAGGCTCGAGCCCCTCGGTGGCGATGTATATAAGCTGATATGATGATGCTGTCCAAGTCGCTTTTGTTGTAAAGGTGCTTTAGATCACACGGATAGTTCGTTCGTTCATTTAAACGCATCTTTGGCGGATCCCGACAAACTCTCCGTCAAATATGCCGCTCCGAGCTCAATCGTGCCGCCCACCGCGCCGCGAAGTTGAAGTCAGCGTGGCCTCTTTGTCGGTTTGTTTGACGGTCGCCGCTGCCGGCTCGCAGCATTCATCCAAGTTACGACTTCCGAGAGAAAACTTTTAAAGTATTGGAACGTCGAACAAAGATGAAAGCAAAATGTATAGCATGTCCGTGACGTAGTGGTTCATCCAATCGCATTGCACAGGAGGTTGCGGGTTCTAATCCCGGCGGATTCTAACATTGTCAAGCGGTTGGTGGGAGAGCATTTTCTGAGCCTGCCTGACTGGCTACCAACAGCTAACTTCTTATCTAAGTCTTACCGCCAAACGTTAATGTCAACACCATTGGTTGGTAGGTATGTTCAGACATAAATTTACGTGCGCTGATCAAAAAATACTCAGATTATTTGAATTTGGAATCTAAATACGTTATTGTAAAAGTCCGTTTTTAGGGTTCCGTACCCAAAGGGTAAAAACGGGACCCTATTACTGAGACTTCGCTGTCCGTCCGTCTGTCGCCAGACTGTATTTCATAAACCGTGATGGCTAGACAGTTGAAACTCTCACAGATGTATTTCTGTTGCCGCTATAACAACAAGTATACCTACTAAAAACAGAATAAAATAAATATTTAAGATGCTCCCATACAACAAACGTGATTTTTTTTCTCGTTTTTGCTCAATATTGATAACGGCAACAGGTATAGATACTTGAAATATTCACAGAATATTGAGTTGTATTATTCACTTTAAAAATAAATAATTAAATTAAAATAAAATTAATATTGGAGGGGGGCTCCCATACAACAAACGTGGTTTTTATAGATAATGGTACGGAACCCTTCGTGCGCGAGTCCGACTCGCACTTGGCCGATTTTTTTGTTATGTTGGTAAAAACTTACGCTTTTAAATGACAGTCAGCCTTGTAATCTCTCCTTGTGGTTTTGACAACGCCGTCTCACCCTGCGGCGTGAAGCCCTTAGCAATAATATCACCAAATGTCATTATTATCATATAGGTAAATATATTCTCAAAAAGCGGTAGCACCCACCACTCGTGCTGTTCCCTGCTCACTTTTTAAATGATATTCAGCCTGGTATCTCTTTTTGTGGTTCTGACAACGCCATCTCACCCTGCGGCTGCAACAGTTACAGAACTGTCACGGCCAACTGACTCCTGGTGACTCTCGGAGTGGCAACCAGTCTGGCGATCTCTTCCTGCGGCTGTTACGTAGCCTTTAGTAATGATATCACAAAATGTCATTATCATGTAAATATACTTGGTGAGCAATCGCGCCTACCACTCCAGCTGATCCCTGGTCATCTTCAGAGTGGAATTCAGTCTGGTGATCTGTTTTTCTATGGTTCTGATTACGCAGTCTCTCCCTACGGCTGTGACGATGCCCTTAATAGCAATAATATCACAAAATGTCATTATTATGTAAATATACTTGGTGAGCGGTCGCGCCCACCACTCTAGCTGTTCCCTGGTCATCTTCAGAGTGGAATTCAGTCTGGTGATCTCTCCCTGCGGTTCTGACTAGGTAGCAATCATATCTCTAAATGATTATTATAAATGTAAACCTACTTGGTAAGCGGTCGCGGCCACCATTCCAGCTGCTCCCTGGTGACCCTCAGAGTGGCGTCCAGTCTGGCTACCTCTCCCTGCAGCTCTCTGACGACGCCCTTCAGCAGGCAGGTCTCGTTGGTGGCGACGGAAATACGCGCGCTGAGCTCGGCGCACTGGCGCGAACAACGTTCCCGGGCTCTGTGGAGAACGAATACCAACAAAGGTTTAAGGTGTAGTTCTGACGGAGATGCACGGTGAATATGTGGACAATCTCAACATTTAGTGTAATAATTTTTTTCTTAAATGTTACCCAAAATGTGTTTCGTATCTCTCATAGAAATTTCTGTGGTATCGCGAAAACAAAAACTTCTGTTCATCCGTCACGCTTTCTCTGGCGGCTTTAACGACATCAAGAGCGTATTTCTCATATAAACTTAAAATTACTACTTCTTGAAAATGGATGGCTCGATTCTAATGAAACTCGATACGCTTATGCGAGTCACGAAATTCTAGTTTGTAGATTATCACATTTTCAAAAAATAGTGTTGTTCGGTAGCCGGATGACCTGATCTCGCTTTATACCTACCTACACGTGACCGAATGCTGTCCGTCTAAACTGACCTACTTTTGCGAAAGGCATTATTGACAAATTAAATAATTTTAATGTACAATTTCACGTGTCACGTTGTTTTCATGTCCCAATCGTTTCATATATCAATGATTTTATCGTTTATATATTAAGGATATGTTTGTTTTCAAATTGTTTACAAATTAATGTAGTTAATTTTTATTACCATCTGAAAAGCTGTAACTATGCAGCTATTTCGCTTATTCCCAGTCGTCACCACTGGCGACGAATGGGATGAAAAAATTCATATTTACACCTGTATTCCGGTATCTACAATCTACATTTTCCGGGTTCTAAATTTTAAGAACAAAAAAATTTAAACCATTCCTTAAACCCTCTTTGACTATGAAAGAAGCGGGTAGGGGCCTGTGAGAATTCACAATAATCTACCTATTGTATTCATGTTTTATTAGATTACCTATAATTTATTTCATGTCAACAATGACATATTTATACAAAATATATTAAAGATGTCAGTGTCACATGATCGTCAAAAAATCATAAAACCAATTTCACAATACATAATAAAAATTTCAAAACAAAAGATATTAAGATGTTAAAATAACATAGAATGTCAAAACAAAATAATTAATTCATCATAATGATGATTAAAATTTCAGAAATTAGTCAACATTGTAAAATTTATGATCCCTCAAAAGGTTTTTCAGTCGGAGATAGAACATTAATCATTTGTGACATTCCTTAGATCTGCAGGAAGCTGCTCTTAGTAGGTGGGTCCGATATAATGATGATGATTTTTAATAACAATGACAACCAGAGAGGTGGCAACATTAGGCGTCTGCGCTATTCATAGAGAAAGTATCAACGAGCAATACAAGTAATAAGGAACGCTCGTTTAACAGAAAACTCATCGAGACAAATCAACAGAGCCCATATACTACAATTTATATTTCGTTAAAGAGTTCTTAAACAGCTCCATCCAGTGGTCATACTAAGTATTATCATCTATAGAAATTGCTATTTATTAACGTTTTACGGAAACGTAACGGCAGTATTAGATACATCTACTTATGCCTGCCCCTTTTTATAGGATCAGGGTTTTGATTGCTATGTTTTGTAAGTCTCTCTACAAGTCAGGATCTATGAATATTTTCCGCGCAATTTGATTATATTGCATGGAACTGTGGACATCGACTGTCTTACGTAAAACTGCACTATATTGTAACTATAACAACTGTGTTCTCCTGCAGTCCCCACAATGTATGCCTCTCTTATCCACTCGAGTGCCGTGGTTAAAAATCAATTAGCGAAAACCGGTTTATTTGAAACAGCTGTTTCGCGAAACAGTCGAGCCAAAGAACTCAACACGTCTAAAATCATGCATGACTCACTCTTTCTCAGCGCTAAGCTGTTCATCAGCCTTCTCCAGTAGACGCTGCTTCTCATCAGCCTCACGACGTAGCACCGCCACCTCTGTCTCCGCTGATGATAGCAGCTCCTCGTGCTGGGCTAGCTCTTCTTCTATCAGCGCCAGCTGTGTGGAAAAACGTCTTAAATTCTACATCATCATATCAGCCGACGGACGTCCACTGCTGAACATAGGCCTTCCCCAAGGATGTCCACGACGACCGGTTCTGCGCTGCCCGCATCCAGCGGCTTCCTGCGACCTTCACTAGGTCCTCGGTCCACCGAGTGGGAGGCCTTCCTACGCTACGTTTTCCGGTGCGTGGTCGCCACTCGAGAACTGTACTGCCGCAACGGACATCTGTTCAACGTGTTATGTGCACCGCCCACTGATACTTAAGTTTAGCAATTCTACATTTACATTACATTAAATGCTACATTTACGATTGATGGTTCTTTTATGAGAGCCTGGAACATGGTTTTCTACAAAATAATCTTTTCATTGGTGTTTTTGAGGCATTGACTCCAATCTCACCACGGAGTCGAAGTTAGAACACGCAGTCCCAAACAATGGCTTTTCCCTTCTTCACTCTCGCTTTGAAGACCTCTGTATAGTCTCATACTATTACAACACGGCAAAGAACCACAATAGACCACATCATAACAAACATCAATAGCAAAAGAGTCTTCTTCCATGACAAGGGGGGAATGAAGTAAAAAAATATATCCGACCACAAACTCATTTGGAGCTCAATCCGCACGTCTATAGTTTCGTTAACAAACACATAAACAAACCAATACATACCAACACTTTCAATCGGCAGTCAAAACGAACCTTAAAACACCTTACGACTTTAGGACTTACGACTATGAAGCTTTGCAGAAGCTTAGACGATACATGTCATGCAAAGTTCCAACTAGCGGTATCCAGTAAATTAGAATCCCATCTTAAACAATTAGAAAACAGTCACACCAATAAGACTACAGGGCCGATCTTATAAGAAAACGCGCACAAAAACCTGCTCCCATCGGCGTTGCTAAAGGCTTTTAGCTTCATACCCGCTCTTAAGAAATGCATGTAAGATAATGGTTACCCTCTTGTAGGCGTGGTCGCGCTGGCCGCGCGCCTCAGCCAGCGCCGCCTGCTCCAGCGACAGCGCGTGCTCGCACACAGAGATGGCCGCGCGCACGCCTTCCAACTCGTTGCGACAGTTGCGCCAACCTTGTGCAACAATAGTACATTAGTGCTGGGGGACAAAATAACGGGTACAAAAGCCCTTCCGAGACAATTCCTATTTAAATAATCTATATTCGTTTTTTTGATTTGTAATGCTAGTGCCGGTGCATTACAAATCTTCTCTGAAGTTCTTGACAGCATTTGCAGCAGCTACATTCTGAGGTGGAACACCCAGTTGCTGTTGGGCGTCTATAAAACTACACCCAGAGCAAGTTGGGTTCTCGCGTCCTCCTTCGTTTTATTTTCTTGTTCTCCACATTGCTCACGTGCACTAGACGATTTTCTCCAAAATGCACCACTTCTTGAACAAAATCCCAGCAGAAAACAATGAAAAACAACAAAATAAAACTACGAATGCGTCCACCACAAATCCCGCTAAAAACTCGGGACAAAATGGAGCAAATAGAAAAAAAACGAGGTCGAGTATGAGTTAGATGAGAAAGGAGCACTTAGTACCTACTGTGACGAAAACATCTCGTCTCAAAATAAAAACTCTTTTGGAATAGTCTTTTTCTTTTGGTTATATGATTCGTTCTTTTTGGCGAATAGGAGGAATAAATTTGAAAAACTGGGTTTGACATTTTTTTTTGACGGGGAAGAAAATAACAAGCGGTTGCTAAACTGGTACTGGAGCAAAACTTTTATAAATTCTAATTTTGTGACAGGTAGGTTAAAATTTAAGATGTATTTTCAGATGATAACAAGACGTCACCGCCGTTATTTTCTGTTATAACCGCTGTATTTTACCTTTTTTCTTCTTTTTCACATAATATATTATTTATTCTGATTTACCCCAAATATGTTTCTTTCCATATTACCTCAATTTAGTCATCCAAATTCAACGTATCCTGTGGCGAATTCCATAATAGTAATTTAGCCATACCTATATCTTTTATTTTCGCTACACTACTTACATTGTCACTGCTACACGCACAGTAGGTACCTACCTACCTACTAAGATATAAAATATAAACTTTGTTTTCGAATCGAAATGAACTTTTGTGTTTTTTAGGGTTCCGTAGTCAACAAGGAACCCTTATAGTTTCAGCATGTCTGTCCGTCTGTCTGTCTGACTGTTCGTCTGTACGCAGCTTAGCTAAGAGACTATTAGTACTAGAAGCTGTAATTCGGCATGGGTAGGTATACATATTAACCACGCTGACAAAGTAATAAAATAAAATCTTGAATATAATTTTTTTTAGTGTAAAGAGGAGGTGATTTTTTTTGTCGACATCCTATCTTGTTGGGTATCGTTGAATGGGTCTCTCAAACTACTGAGGTTAGCTGAAACGAATTTTAGATTCAGGGATCTATTTACGAAATATTAAGCTTTAATGTGCAAATTTTTGTTACAGTCAAATGTCTCCTTTCAGCTAAACCGCTATTTCAGGACATCTGAAAAGTAAAAATGTAAATAGTAATACATACTTATAATCAATTTAAAAGGAAAACTATCACGGCTTAGTAGGCTTCCTTAGTTTAGGAGTAATGTCGACCAACTTAAGATGTGCAGTTGGATTTGTAAAAAGTTCATAGATTTTCCATACAAAGTGCCAATTGCAAACATAATTTTGTTTTATAAAATGTATATTTATTTGTTGAAAAGACTACGGCACCCTGCATGGCGCGACTTCAACTCGCACTTGATCGGTTTTTATTTCTATGAATGGCCGAAGGTTTTCCTGCACTTTTTTAATAAGACAGAATCAAGACATCAGACAAGGTCTGCTTTGATGCAAATTCTTAAAAATAAATAAAAAATGAAAAAAATGTCACAGAGTAGAAAAAATGCGGAATGAATGACCTAGATGACTTGCTATTTTCATTATTAGGGTAATTACTGAATTTTCGTGATTAGTGATCGGTACTTAGTTAGGTGCTCACCGATACTCATTTCTGAGGCTCTGTCTTCAGCTGCGCATACGTCGTTTTCCAGTGCCAGTTTTTCCTGAAAGTAAAATATAGTTTTAATCGAGAATGATCGTGTAAGTATTTTCACTCAAATGGACAGGATCAGAGGAAATCAATCAATTTATTAAAGAATAGATCGTAGAGCGGATGTCCGTTGCGGCAGTACAGTTCTCGAGTGGCGACGGCGCACCGGAAGACGTAGCGTAGGCATCCCTATCACAGGGTGGACCCACGACCTTGTGAAGGTCACGGGAAGCCGTTGGATGCGGGCAGCGCAGGACCGGTCGTCGTGATGGTAATCCTTGGGGGAGGCCTCTGTCCAGTAGTAGACGTCTTTCGGTTGATATGATAATGATAATGATTAAAGAATAGGTAGAATTGATTCTCCCCTTCCCCTTCTTATTTTTTCTGTATTTGGTGTATTCATTACAGTGAGATTTAATCTGCCTAGGAAATACAACTTAATAGGTATTCACTTTACTGTCAACTGGTCACAATGGGATACTTGACAGCATCAAAAATAAATTATGGAATATAATTCACAAAAATAATTTAGTAAGTCAACGTCAATAAAAAAAATATAACGTCATAGTTCACCATTTCTAACAAAAGAAAATCACGTTACTTACAGTTCATAATAATTTTCGAAAAACCTTAAAACTTTTAGGTACAAGCTTTTAATATTGCATTGTCATGCGTCATACATATGCATGCAAAATTTCAGCTTAATCGGAAACCGGGAAGTGGGTCAAATTTAAATTGCAAGATTCCACCCGAACAAACATACATAGTACCGAATTGCATGGCTAAGAATGACATGAATTGATTGACTAGAGTCTAGAGTTCTAGACGGTAGAGGGAGCATCACAGGTACCTTCTCAAACACCGCCTTATCGATCTCCTTGATTCTGAGCAGCTGCTTGAGGCGGTCGAGCCAAATACTTTGGCGTGACACCTCTAGCAGACTTCAGTGTAGATATCTGGATGTGAGTCCACTTTATACTGCAAACTAAGGGGTAGAGGGAGTAGGCACCTTCTCAAGCACTGCCTTCTCGATCTCCTTGTCTCTGAGCAGCTGTTTAAGGCGGTCCAGCTCGCGCATCGCCAGTCGCACCTTCGCGTTGTCCGAGTCCAGTAGAGACTTCAGTGTGGACACCTGGATGCGAAGCCGCTCTGAGCAGCTCACCTAAAATCAAACAAAATAAGATAATTTTTGATGGAACACACGCTGGTAAACTAAATAGTCTTCCAGTTCAAGCAGATCGTCGATTTGTTGGCACTCCACGTCACAGCGGCGTCCACTTCGGGCACAGATTACTAAATAGTTACTTCTTCGGGTGACAAGGTATACTTACACTATGAATTCGATTACAGGCTAAATTAGTGTAGGTTACTTGAGCAGTAATGAGTTTCATTCATTTTGAAAGTGATGTACCTAGGTCACCCAAAGGGCAATGGTGCTATGCTCGGAGTTTCTCTGCGTGATCGAATCAGAAACGAGGAGATCCGTAGGAGAACCAAAGTAACTGACATAGCTCTCAGAATAGGGGATCAGACTGCATCAAAATAAAATCTGAAATAAGGTTTTCTTAAATTGCTCTTCTCTTGAAGTTTTAAGTAACCTTACTTGTTTTGTTTTTCCATCACGTCTTCAATTTTTAATTGATTAAATTCACAAAATAAGTTCGTCAATGACGCTAAAAATCTATGACGTCACTTGTGGATATTTCAAACATTTTTAGAACAAAATTTCGTTTTTGACAGATCATAAAAAGTAACTCAAATGACTAGCAGGCCGATCCCCTATTGCTAAACTTAAGTGGCAGTGGGCGGGGCACATTGCTCGTAGAACAGATGGCCGTTGGGGCAGTAAAGTTCTCGAGTGGCGACCACGCACCGGAAAACGTAGTGTTGGCAGGCCTCCCACTCGGTGGACCGATGACCTGGTGAAGGTCGCGGGAAGCCGCTGGATGCGGGCAGCGCAGAACCGGTTGTCGTGGAGATCCTATGTCCAGCAGTGGACGTTCTTCGGCTGATATGATGATGATGTACCTAGGTACTTAAGTACTGTGATATGGTTCAAAAGTTCAATAAAATCGATCTGCTAATTTGTCAGCTTTTAATAGGAAGTTCACATTTTGCGAATTCACCATACATGGTCGCTTTACCTCGATGATCACGAGTAAAGACTTTAACAGCCTTTCGGGAGAGCCGTATACAGGGCCGCCCCCGTATGCAGCGCCCAGATAAACCGGTGAAACGTTGAATGTGCAGCGAGGCGCTAGCGTGGTAGGGGAGTGCACGGGAGTCCAGGACTCCAGGTGCGTGTTCCGTACGGGAGCAAACTGCGTCGTGAGAAACGCCTCACGCAAGTCTCAGCTCCGGAAGCCCGTACACATAACTATGAAACCAGCCTAAAATGTCGATTATTAATTAATAAACTAGACCAGCGGCTTCGCTCGCGTGAACATAGTTTCTAAGACTGTCTTCGAGGGTGTGCAGTGTGCGTTGTGGCTCGCGAGCGTGGAAATAAGTAGCCTGTATGTTAATACAGGTCCTAATCTGTCTACCTACCAAATTTCAGCCACATACTTTCGATTCATTCATACTTACACTTTCGCCTTTATAATAAGCATATTGGCATCTTATACAGACTTGTAATGTTTTTTGAAGGGGCTTATACTCATCAAACTTAACTTTTTTGTTCTAAAATATTTGCTGTAAGCGTAAAAAAATCGGACATCCTGGATATCTAATCAGCTGATTTATTTTCATAAGAACCAAAGTTGAGTTTCATAAACGGGGGCCCTTCTCAAAAGTGTGATTTATTTAACCTAACACCCCTCATTAAGCAACTAAGCTAACCTGCGCTTCCAGTTCTCCTGAGATAGCGCAAGTCCTCGCGCCGGCGCCGCCACGCGCAGACAAGCATGAAGCGGCAGATCCTGGCCGCCGCCTGCTCCTCCGCCACGTAGTGCAGCCCTGGCGACCGCACCACCGGCAGGTCCGACCTGGAGTCAGTCGATAGAACTAAGCTAACCTGCGCTTCCAGAGTTCTCCTGAGACAGCGCACGTCCTCGCGCCGGCGCCGCCACGCGCAGACAAGCATGAAGCGGCAGATCCTGGCCGCCGCCTGCTCCTCCGCCACGTAGTGCAGCCCTGGCGACCGCACCACCGGCAGGTCCGACCTGGAGTCTGTCGATAGAACTAAGCTAACCTGCGCTTCCAGAGTTCTCCTGAGACAGCGTACGTCCTCGCGCCGGCGCCGCCACGCGCAGACAAGCATGAAGCGGCAGATCCTGGCCGCCGCCTGCTCCTCCGCCACGGAGTGCAGCCCTAGCGACCGCACCACCGGCAGGTCCGACCTGGAGTCAGTCGATAGAACTAAGCTAACCTGCGCTTCCAGAGTTCTCCTGAGACAGCGTACGTCCTCGCGCCGGCGCCGCGACGCGCAGACAAGCATGAAGCGGCAGATCCTGGCCGCCGCCTGCTCCTCCGCCAAGGAGTGCAGCCCTGGCGACCGCACCACCGGCAGGTCCGACCTGGAGTCAGTCGATAGAACTAAGCTAACCTGCGCTTCCAGAGTTCTCCTGAGACAGCGTACGTCCTCGCGCCGGCGCCGCCACGCGCAGACAAGCATGAAGCGGCAGATCCTGGCCGCCGCCTGCTCCTCCGCCACGGAGTGCAGCCCTGGCGACCGCACCACCGGCAGGTCCGACCTGGAGTCAGTCGATAGAACATTACAAAGGAATAAGTTAGGAACGCAAAGTTAGGAATGGGCAGTGCAGGAGCGGTCGTTGTGGGAATTCTTGCGAGAGGCCTTTTTTCAGCAGTGGACGTCTTTCAGCTGTTATGATGATGGTGATGAAGTTAACAACAGAAAAACCAATAATTGTAATATGTATGTGTAATAAGCTGTGAAATTGGCGACAATAAATAGGAACGATTTTTTATTCAAAATTGGTAAGCCCTGGGCATCATCTCGCCTGATAGTATTTGACGATGATGGAAGCGGGCTTACCAAGATCCCCAACGCAATGGGGATCTGGCTATTTATCTTCAAGCCGGAACAATACATTTATGAAAATATAATATATGTACGTAAAAATCTGCATCTTTTTTCACTGATTATTAACAGGCACAGTCGTAATCTTAGGTTCAAGTAACTTATACCAGACTTAGTAAATTAAATAAGTCATTTGTGGGACAATGCTCACTCATATATAACAAATTACCCGATGATGTCTAAAATGTTTGTGCGGGTCGTTACTTTCCCTCTAATATGGTTGATGAGCGTTGATTGACTCTCGCGTTATGCTCGTGACCAGGTCAAGCACGTACCCAGCTTCGTTGGTCGGGGGGGGTCCATCCAGGCAAATGATAAAAAAATGCATTCATTGTCCGGTTCGAACATTAAAATTCCGTATTTCTATTTGTAACAATTTCGTATATATGGCAACACTTGACCTGATTCAACTGGTTCTTCTCGGTTTCGCTCGGACCAACCAGCCCGGCGCGGCGGCGGGCGGCGGCGTGCGTGGCGCGAGGCGAGCGACCGAGCGAGACGGGGCGTGGTGCAGGGGTGGTGTAAAGCTTTGTTGCGCGCGGAAACAACTTACTGCGTGCGATAATATCAAAGTATTCTGTTGTGTTACATTCGTTAAGACGCCCCACCACTACTTGCCCGCCCCTTAGATCGGAATATCTGTTTTTAGGAATTATTTTTTTTATACTTCTATAATTTCGGGGGGGGTCCGGACCCCTAGGACCCCCCCCTTGGGTACGTCCTTGGACCAGGTGCTGTCCGTGTGAACTGGCCTACTCTTGTTAAATGCATTCAATGATTTATAAGTATAACTTTTCGTGTCATATTGTTTTCATGTTGTCAAGACATAATCTGGTTTATTACAAAGATTGCATTTTGACGTTATTATCTGATGATTATTAGTTTCTTGATTCTTCACAAATGACATTGTTATTATTATTTTATGACTATCAGAAAGAGTGTAATTTGCACCTATTTTGAATAAATACCTTGAATCTGAAACACATCAATGCTGTTAACACTGATGTTTGGCGGCAAGACTTAGATAAAATGGTGGTAGCTAGCCAAGCGGGCTACAAAAATGCCCTACCACCAACCAAACCGAGTCTTACAAAGTTGACCCCGCCGGGAATCGAACCCGTGACCTCCTGGTGTGAAGCGAATGGACTAACCATTAGTCAAAAGGCTTGTTGAATGACCTACATAATAAATGACGAAAACCGGTCAAGTGCCTCCTTAGCTCAGAGGCAAAGTTCACAGGCTTTAAACAGGAGGTCGCGGGTTCGATTCCCGGCGGGGTCAATTGTAAGACTCGGTTTGGTTGGTGGTAGGGCATTTTATAAACCCGCCTGGCTAGCTACCACCATCTTATCTAAGTCTTGCCGCCAAATATCAATGTTGATATCATTGGTGTGTTCCGGCATGAAGATAAGATAGCCAGTTCCCCATTGCATTGGGGAATCTTGGTAAGCCCGCTTCCATCTTCGGCAATATCGTCACTTACCACCAGGTGAGATGTTGTCAAGGGTTTACCAATTGTGAATAAAAAAAAAAAAAAAAAAAGTGCTGAGTCGGACTTGAGCACCGAGGATTCCGTTCCACCACGCCTCTCCACACAAGTGCTGAGTCGGACTCGAGCACCGAGGATTCCGTTCCACCACGCCTCTCCACACAAGTGAAACAATAATTTCTATTCATTCCAAACCAAAAGTTATCAACGCGAGCGGCAAAAAACGCTTTTTTTCATTCAATTCCTTACGACGCCTTACAACGCGAATAAAAAC
This sequence comes from Coleophora flavipennella, assembly GCA_947284805.1. Taxonomy (NCBI): domain Eukaryota; kingdom Metazoa; phylum Arthropoda; class Insecta; order Lepidoptera; family Coleophoridae; genus Coleophora; species Coleophora flavipennella. Next base: position 15,667,847 of record OX369276.1, read on the forward strand.
CGGAGTTTCACTTGGCCGGCTTTTATTCGCGTTACGTATAAGGGTGACCAAGGGTACCCTAGTACTAAACCCTGTCTGTCTGTCTGTCAGCGGGCTGTATTTCATGAACCGTACTAGGTAGACAAAGGCCTCCCCCAAGGATCTCCACGACGACCGGTTCTGCACTGCCCGCATCCAGCGGCTTCCCGCGACCTTCACCAGGTCATCGGTCCACCGAGTGGAGGGCCTGCTTACACTACGCTTTCCGGTGCGTGGTTGCCACTCGAGAACTTTACTACCCCAACGGCCATCTGTTCTACGAGCAATGTGCCCCGCCCACTGCCACAATGGCCTATGTCCAGCAGTGGACCTCCTTCGGCTGAGACAGTTTTTATTACAAAATATGTATTTTTAATGCTATTAAAAAATCTAACCACTCCGGGAGTGTCTACTGAAGTGAAAACTTTTACAGTTTTATAAGTTTTGACCCTGTGAATTTTCCTGGTACGGTGTCGGTGTCGCGGGGTCAATGGTTTTTTTCACATCTCATAAATGCTTTTATAAGTTTCGACCCTGCGAATTTTCCTGGTACGGTGTCGGTGTCGTTACAGTGTCGCGAGTTCAATGGTTTTTTTCAATAAGAACTAGCACTTAAGCTTAACAGTCAGACAATAAATGACATTCATTCATTCATTCATTGAGATGCTCCAACGGCTATGCCTTAGGCCCGTTCTGTCGTAACCAGACAGATCCTCGTTAGGTACCTAAGACTTAATTTTAAGAATCGTACCTTTCTCTACGGATTCTCTTGATAGGCGTGAGGTCCTCCATAGACTGCGCCTTAGGCCCGATCTTGGCGGGCCTAGTTGGGGTGACACGGCTCTCGTAATCAGCCAGACAGCTGCGGATCCTCGCCAGGTTGGGGCTGGGCTTGCCATTGGTGGCGGTGAACTTGTTCACAGGGACTGAGAACAGCTGCTTCTTGGGATGAGCAGGCTGGACGCGACTGGAAACAAAGGCGTAAGTGTATATCGTCGTTAGATCAATGTCCCACGTGTTGTAGGTTGTATATTAATGGATGAGGTATGTACTTAGGGATGGAACTCCTGCGTGGTACACGTGGGTGTTAAGTTGATAAGTGGACTTATTACGCCCTATTCCCATGTTGCTATACGCGTATCACTAAGATCCCCGGTGGCGTCTCCTCAAAAAAACCTCGAGCTCTTTCTGGAGTACTCTTCTATGCAACCAATGTATACAGGTCGCAGTTTCTCTCCCTTAATGCTATCAGTTTTGAAAGTCTCCCACATGACTCTGCTATAGAGTACACACTCAGCCAAGTATTGATACAGTAGGAACGTCTATTTTTTTAAATTAAAAATTTGAGTGCGTTTGACTATATCTCACCTGATGGTAAGTGACGATGTAGTCGAGGATGGTACACGCAAACAGGAGGTGTCTTTGGCCGCTTGTCTGTGCCCCTTATTGATTCTAAACTCGAAGCAAAGCGAAGAATGTAAGGTATCAACATTTGTAGGAGTTTAGCAGATTAAGGTTAGATAGAAAGAAAGAGGCCTAGACTTTATTTATCCACAATTGATAAGTCCTTAGCATCACCTCACTTGATGGGAACGATGATGACGATGATTCCCGATGCTTAAAATGTACATTCCCCAAAGCAACGGGCAACTGGCTGGCTATCTTATCTTCAAGTCGGAACATATCAATGCTGTTAACATTGATATTTAGCGGCAATTTTTAGATACGTCGGTAGGCAGGCTTAGAAAATATTCTACCATCAACCAAACAGAGACTTACAAAGTGACAGCACGTCGGGAATCGACGACCTCCTGGTGTGCTCATGGTCCAACCATTAAAACATTTTAATCTGTGCTGACACAGATGAAAAGGCTAAAATTATGATAAAGGTAGGTAGTTACGCAGGAGGCGTCGTTTGCAGAGTATGCCTCTCTCTTGACAGTTCCCTCTCTGATATGTCTCCAGCACCAAATCTGGCCACTGGCGATGCGGGCTGCGGCAGCTTCGGTACGTTCTCTGGCATCTGATATCTTTTACAAGTAAAACAGTTAAATTCCCAAAATTTCACTAGAAAACACGACTGCTTGCGTTAAGTTTGCAATTTGTTTGTCGAGGTTTGACGCCGCTTCGAATTTGTTTAAAAATTTTGACTTTAAAGTTTGCAGAGATCTCGAGGTACTGCAATGAGGAGAGTTTTTATTCCATATTAAAAAGTTTTAAGGCACCTTTTTGTAGGTATTTTCAATTTAAAAGCTGTCACACACGGGCGCTTTATTTTATATTAAGATACTCGTAGATACTCTCGAGTATCTTAAGATAAAAACTAGTAGCATAGCAAGGTATCACACACGGGAGCTGTACTATAATATATGAAAACCCCGCATTCTGTTACGAGTCTTTGAATGAGCTACACCTAAAACGTTTTATACAGGTTGATTAAGAAAAAGAGTTTGCGTATGTTGCTATTGAACTTACTAGACAGTTCGTCAGAGGACGAAGCCAACTTTGACGCAGTGACGATGATGCCGAAGATGGAAGCGGACTCACCAAGATTCCCTAACGCATTAGGAGATCTGATTATCTTATATTCAATCCGGAACACATCAATGCTGTTAACCGCCTTTGTGGCGTAATGGTTAGTCCATTCGCTTCACACCAAGAGGCCGCGGGTTCGATTCCCGGCGGGGTCAACTTTGTAAGACTCGGTTTGGTTGGTGGTAGGGCATTTCCATAGCACGCCTGGCTAGTTACCACCATCTTATCTAAGTCTTGCCACCAAACATCAGTGTTAATAATATTGATGTGTTCCAGCTTTCAAATAAGATAAGATAGCCAGTTTTCCATTGCGTTGAGAATCTTGGTAAGCCCTCTTCCATCTTCGGCATCATCGTCACTTACCATCAGGTGAGATGATGCCAAGTGCTCACCAATTATAAATAAAAAATAAAAACAGATGTTTGGCGGCAACACTTAGATAAAATGGTAGTAGCTAGCCATGCTGGCTATGAACATGCCCTGCCACCAACCAAACCGAGTCTTATAAAGTTGACCTCGCCGGGAATCGAACCCAAGACCTCCTGGTATGAAGAGAATGGACTAACCATTACGCCAGGGAGGTGGTTAACAGCGTTGATGTGTTCCGGCTTGAAGGTAAGATAGCCAGATCCCCCATTGCGTTTGGGAACCTTGGTAAGTCCGCCTCCATCTTCGGCATCATCGTCACTTCGTCAAAGTCGGCTTCGTCCTCTGACGAACTGTCTAGTAAGTCCAATAGCAACATACGCGAACTCATTTTTTTTAATCAGTCTGTATAAAGCGTTTTAGGTGTAGCTCATTCAAAGACTCGTAACAGAATGTGTGGTTTTCATATATTATGTATTATAATAATACAGCTTCTGTGTGTGATACCTTGCTATGCTAAAAGTTTTTATCTTAAGATACTCGCAGATACTCAATCTTATGATAAAATAGCGCCCGTGTGTGACAGCTTTAAAGAATTGGACTTTGGGCACTTTGGGTAAGGTAGGTAAGTATGTGAGGGATGAAAAACAAAGAAACGACACCTATCTGATCAAAACTGCACTGCTGCACGATGTGAAACTTTAGATATCCCACTGGTCGCCTCAGGCACAGATTACTAAATAGTTACTTCCTCAGGCTTGATTTTTCAATCAAGATCTCAAGGTTGTGTTCAGGATCACTACACAAAATGTTTTTGATCTTGGCAGCCTTGTTATTGGTTTCGATGTTACTACAAAAACGTCTCCAGCATTCCGACTTCCTGAGTCTTAACGTTTAAGACTCAGGAAGTCGGAATGCTGGAGAGAAAAGAAAAGAAAAAAATAGTTATGTGGAAACTAAACTTACTGGCCGACTTTCAAAAGAAAAAAGAAAAACATTAAGACCTAAAAAAAACAAGTTGTGTGTTTCTGTGATTCATTAACATTAAATGCATAATTTAGTCAATTATTTAGTAGTGTTGTGAATTCAATGGTGAACTAAATAGGTAAAATAAAATGCCTCGAACGTTGTTAAATTCTGAAAAAAAAAATTGATGGAGAAGGTATCATTTAAGTAACAGGAACCAAACATTGGCAATTGACTAGTATCTTAATGAATTCCCCCTGAGAGAAACGCCAAGTCGCCATACTTTGACCACAATTTTGAATAATTTACTGAGGAACGGAAGTTTTACGAAGCCTCACAAAAAACATTCCTACATCATCAGTCGAGTTGTCGAAATAAATGTTTTGTGTTTTGTCGACAGTTTGCTGTGTCAAAGGGGCCGCCCTGGATTCAATCGCGTCGCCGCCGACGTTACACAGTATCGTATCACGTAGCACAGAGTCGCGCGAATCTTGTTCAGTCTTTAATTATTAATGTAGGAGACGATTCTGAAGATAATTCGTCCAGCAGTGAAAGTGATTAAGATTAATGATAAATTCTCAATAAAAAAATATACCTATTTAATTTTATTTTTTGACTTCGTTCGGGTGTACTGCAGCTAATTTCCCGAACGTAGGTACTTTACCGACTAGCATAAAACAAACAGGTAACCAATAGCTGATCCGAGCGCCACACCACACGCAGCGTCTCCGAACAACAACGAGGCGGTGCTATCGGTGGCCACGCCCCCTGCCACTAGTACTTACGGCATTCTACGCGGTCCGTACTAATCGAGACATTATGCCATGTAGTCGTTTTCGGCCCACCCACAAGGAGTAGTTCAGGCCTACGCGGCCTACGACCTCCTAAATGATGTGTCCTACACTGTGACACTCGTCAATGAAGAGTTAGCGAGAACCGTCGGAGCAGAGGCCCTGCCTCGCTTGTTTGTATTGAAAAATAGTATGGGAAAATTCGTCGTCGCACGCGCTTGAGCCAGTTAGCGCTGCCCATACTATTATTCGAAGCAAACGTAGCTCAGAGGCAAAGTTCACTGGCTTTACACAGGAGGTCGCGGGTTCGATTCCCGGCGGGGTCAATTGTAAGACTCGGTTTGGTTGGTGGTAGGGCATTTTTTAAGCCCGCCTGGCTAGCAACCACCATCTTATCTAAGTCTTGCCGCCAAATATCAATGTTGATATCATTGGTGTGTTCCGGCATGAAGATAAGATAGCCAGTTCCCCATCTTCGGCAACATCGTCACTTACCACCAGGGGAGATGTTGTCAAGGGTTTATCAATTGTTAATAAAAAAAACAAAAAAAAAAACACTCGCAACGGGCGCCGACGCACTCATATCCCCTGCACCTAAAACGCAGTGCCGGCTTCAGGTATTTGGCGCCTCGTGCGAGATATTTGTATGCGCCCTTAATTTTTTTAAGGTTTTTCTTTTAACTAGATTACCTGCGTTTCTAGGTACAAATTGGAAAATGAAGGTAAGTACTTACATACTTACTGTAAATAATTTAGGTAAGTATGTAAATGATTTAAATTTTGTACAAGTTAGCAAGTAAGCGTTACAATAACTTGTACACTTTAACTAGATGTCAGTGCAAAAGTTTCATAAAAGACTGGGTTACTTTAATGTCCTACGACGAGACCGAGCGGTTAGGTATTATAATGATCTTAAAGTAGGTGTCATTGGTATTCGTTTACAAACTACTGTATAAGCATCATATCAGCTCGTATACGTCGCCACCGAGGGGCTCGAGCCTACCCTGAATTAGGGCGATCGGGCCTTAGTCGACCACGCGGGCCCAGCGCGCGATGGTCGACTTCACGCACAACCTGCGAGTTTCTTGGTAGGTGTGTGCAGGTTTCCTCACGATATTTTTCTTCACCGTAAGAGCGTCGGATAAACGTACATATGAAATCGAAATTCGAAATCACATTGGTACGTGGCAGGATTCGAACCACGACCTCCCAGAAAGAAGGCGGCAGCCCTAGCCGTTACGCCACCGACGCTCATACTCATGCTCATATCACAAGTTTAAAGGTAGGTAAAAGAAACTTCTTCTAATATACTCCTCAAAACAAGGTCAGAACATAACCGGTATTGGACAGGACTTGATGCCTGCCGTCAGGCGAGACTGGCACTACCAGGGACTAACCCTGGCCTGGCCAGGAAGGTCCTGAAGCTGGGCAGACTCCAGCTCCGACAGGTAACAGCAGTCATCACTGGCCACGGTTACTTTAACAAACGTCTTTTCACCCTAGGAATTACGGACAGCCCACTATGCCGCGCGTGCATGGAGACAGCTGCCCATATCCTTCTGGATTGCAAAGAGGTGGCAGCATACAGGGCCGAGTATCTCGGTAACCTGAGGACACTCCCGAAAGTCGTCGACAACCTGCGGGGGCTACTGGACTTTCTGAAGGAGCTGAGCTGGCAGTGATGCCAGCTAACCACGCAAAATGGGCGCATCGGGCGCCTGGTTGCAGAAACCAGCCCGCCCTTACCATTACCATTACTCCTCGCAATTAAAAAATAAAAATGAGAGTATATTATTGTCCCGTTCTTAACCTTGATCTTCGATCATCATATCAGCTCACATACGCCCCAACCAAGAGGCTCGAGCCTATCTTGAATAACGGCGGCGATCGGGCCTTAATCGACTTGATCTTCGATACTTAGATAAATTTATAAGAATTATAATTTTCTCAATGTTTGCTGTATGTAATAAAAATTATATACCAGCGCGGAACTGGACATCGAAGGAATAGACTTTGGTGGAAACGGAAGTTCACGGAATGGACGTAGGAGTATGGACCTTCTTAAAATGGACGTGGGAAGAAATTGACGTATCGAACGAACTTGACGTTCGAGGAATTCACGTTAGCAAAAGAAGGTGTGTGGGAATCAGGCTACTACCGCTAACTGTTAATTTAACTACTGAGAACAGAGGAGTTTTTTTTTTCTTGAATTCGATGATCAATACGAGTTATGGCGGTTTTAAGTTTGACAGCTGTCATCCGAAGTAAAGATCTCGGAGAGATCTATCATTTCTCTTGAAAAATTAGTAAGGTTACTCAGGATCAATGGTTTCTGAGCGCTTTTAAGTTTGACAAAATGAATATCTTGACAATATAATATTTTCTGCCCCTTTAGGAACAGAAAGTTGAATTCCTAAAATGTTGAATTTCCAAAATGTTGCATTCCCAGAAAGTTGAATATTAAAATGTTGAATTTGCATAAAGTTGAATTCTTTAAATGTTGAGATTGCAAAAAGTATGACCATTTGTGTCTTACAAAGTTGAACCCAAACGAGAGTCGAACCCTCGACCTCCTGATCTGAAGTTGATGAACTAATCGTAATGGCAACTAATTAGTAATCTGTGGTAATGGTTCGATAAATGAATCGATAAAGAAAACAGTTCTTCAGTAAATGAAAACAAATCTTTATTTGCCGCTGCAATTTATCTTGGTGCCTTCGTAGATTTTATCTAATAATCCAATTTTTGTATTTGTTTCTTTATTTATGCCAAAGGTACTGTTTCATTTTCAGTTTATTAACGAAATCCTTGTACTTTCTAACGTGTCGCATAAGCCAGTTGTTTTAAAAATATACGAGTACATCAATAACTTTTAAACAGCTTAATAGCCTCTTTTCCGACCTTTTCAGCGGTAGGTACATTAAACTGCAAGTTTGTAAGTTGTTTCAAATTAAAGAATTATTCAAGTTTTTTAGGGTTCCGTAGTAAACAAGGAACCTTTATAGTTTGCCATGTCTGTCTGTCCATCTGTCCGCGGCTTAGCTCAGAGACTATTAGTAATAAATTACGCCGACATAGTTGTAAAGTAAAATATGAAAAAAAAAATCTTTACCTGTAAAGGGGTGATATATTTTTTGTTGACATACCCTATCGTAGGGCATATCGTTGAATGGGTCTTTCAAAACCGCTGTTTAGACGTTTTTATTAGTAAATCATAAGACGTGCAGTTTAGACTTTACATAAAAAATCATATTACCAACTGCAAAAACAGTTTTAAAATATAAATTTATTTTTTAAAAAGGCTACGGCACGCTACTAGGCCGGTTTTTTTACAATTGTTTCATATTTAGTTTTCAGAGGTCACTTTGGCTGTATATGACTTCCTGGGCAGGCAAAAATGCGGATTCAGATATACAGGGTGAAACAAAATTGGTGTAGGGCCCGTTAACTAGGGCTTTTACTCATCATACTGAACAACTTACCCCAAGAAACCCATAGTCAATTCTCAAAAAAAGTCCATACAAAAATTCACAAAACATAACCTATTTATAAGAGTATTTTTTGCGATTTAAGCATAGTCGTAGAACAAAAGTAGTTCAGTATGACGAGTAGAAGCCCCACTTCATGGGACCTACACCAATTTTGTTGCAACTTGTGTATTTTTGTATTGTAGCCAAATGGATCTATAGACCAGATCAAAGCCGTACTTCACCTGCCCATTACCACCGCTCTCCGACAGGCTGAAGACAGGGACTCTTGGCGCAAACTAATTAAAACTACCATCGTTGCCTACCACAGCAACAAGAATCGACCTAGTCAGACACGACCACTTACTTTACGTCAAAAAGGGGCCAATCCGGGGTCACATGTTGTTCCCGTGACCTATCGGCATTTCATCCATCCTTGAGCTCGGTGCCAACGTCCTGGTCTACTCGTTATCGCCATCGCACTGCATGAATGGAAAAACCGGCCAAGTGCGAGTCGAACTAGCTCAAAGTAGTAGAGTTTCGAAGTCATTTCAACAACAAGTTAGGTATATTTATAGTTCGTAATATAACTTCAAGAAAGAGATCAATCGTCGAATCCAACTCGGCTGGGCAGCGTTCGGGAAATTTCGCAACATCTTCACTTCCTAAATACCGCACTGTCTTAAGACCAAGGTCTTCGACCAGTGTGTGTTGCCGGTGATGACATACGGAACTGAGACATGGTCGCTTACTATGGGCCTCAAGGTCACCTAAAGGGCAATTCAATTTAATTCAAATATTTATTTCAGAAAAATTATGCCATAGTATGCAGAAATAGTACGCTCAACCGGTAACGACTCGGTCCATCTAACCAGAGGTACCGGGTTCAAATCTGGACGGCCAATGTACCAATGAGTTTTTCAAAAACTTACGTACATCCTTACCGATTGCTTTAACGGTGAAGGAAAACATCGTGAGGAAACCTGCACACGCCTGCGAAGAAACTCGAAGGTTGTGTGTGAAGTCGACCAACCCGCACTGGGCCCGCGTGGTCGACTAAGGCCTAATCGCCCTGATTCAGGGTAAGCTCGAGCCCCTCGGTGGGGACGTATATGAGCTGTAATTAGAGATGGGCCGAATATTCGTTTTATATTCGGTATTCGGCATATTCGGCAGCTTTACCGAATATTCATATTCAGCCGAATATTCGGCTGAATCACCTAATATTCGGCAACGTGATACTTAAAGTTTTTACCGTTATTGACCCGTGTAATATCATGATTTGAGTGTACAGTGTAATGAGGTAAGTATTTTAGAGTGTAGCTTTCTGTTTTTGTCGTCACTGAAGCTTAATATTCAATTAAAGTAGGTTGGTAAAAGATTAGCTGAATCAAATCACAACACCTTAGTAGTTAAGTAGATTATGAATAACATTTTTTTCTAGTTTCTACTCAGCATAGCGTCGCAAAATATATTTATTTATATTAAACGTTTAAACCTATCCTATTCAACCAATATAGTTCTTTATATAGAAAATAAGTAATTTGTTTGTACTTTTCAGGTTGTAAGAGATCAATCACTTAATCTACACATTATGAGTAATTATTATAATTATTTAAGATCAATTCAAAATGTCATTAATTACTTTTGTATGTAATATAATAATATAGGAACATCATTCCTAAAAAATCACAATTCACATCTTCATTGACTTACTTACATGAAAGTGTTTTGTTTATCTATAAACAGAAAAAATATAGTTCTTAAACGGTTTTGGAAACTACAATAAAAAGAAACGTAAACACAAATGTTTTGTCACACAATTAGAAAATAAGCCTGGTGTGATTTAGTATTTAAAATTCACAAATGGCAAGTTGTGGTGTAAAAAAACAAGATGCTCAGCTTTATTTGGCAATAGTTTGTTCCGTTTTTGCTCATAAACGTTGCCTGCTTCGGAAAACAAACGTTCACTGTAAACCGAGCTTCCTGGAGCTGAAAGAAAAATTTTAGCCATGTTGCTCATAAGAGGAAATCGGAATTTATTTTTCCCGTATCACATATCCCGTGACAGCAAGCTATCTGCAATGTATCTGCCTAATTCGATAGCTATCGGGCTTTTTGGTTCTTCGATCTCAGGCTGCTTTGCTGATGCTAATTCTTCATATCATGTCCAGAGGGCTTTATGAGTATCTTCCTGTGATTGAAGACCACTGTACGGTAACGGAGCTGGCGGTTCACTCTCATTTTCACTGTTACTCGTGCAATCCATATCTGCGCTTCTTCTAATGTATTCTGCAAGGAATTGGCGTCTATTCTAGAGCGAAAATATTCATCTTGTACCTTGGGTCGAGCAGTGTAGCAATAGTGTAATTATTTTCATCTACACAGCTTGAATGTCGAACCCACATAGCTTGAATGTCGAACCCACACTAAAGTAAGGTGTACTGTCCGCAGTCAAGTTTAGTCGAACAAACTCAGTGTTCGGATCGCGAAATCTAGTAAGAACATGTATATCGATGAATGTACCGAATATTCGGCCGAATATTCGGTTCGGTAAAAGTTTTACCGAATATTCGGCCGAATGTTCGTATTCGGTGAAACCTATGTTCGGCCCATCGCTAGCTGTAATGATGATGCAGAAATTAAAATAATGAACATAAAAAAATACACTTAAAAAACAAAATTAAAAACAATGTCAATTTACACGTCATGTCAAAAAAATCAAATAAAATAATCACAAGTTACTATACTAATTAACCTACTAATATTGCCGTCCAGTGACTGGCAATGGGGCACTCAAACTTACCGCAATAGAGCGTGCTATGCTCGGAGTTTCTCTGCGTGATCGAATCAGAAACGAGGAGATACGTAAGAGAACCAAAGTAACCGAGGTAGACCTCAGAATTGCTAAACTCAAGAGTGGGTGGAGCACATAGTATCGTAGGCAGGCCTCCCACCAGGTGGACCAAGGATCTGGTGAAGGTCACGGAAAGCCGCTGGATGCGGACAGCGCAGAACTTGTCGTCGTGGAAATCCTTGGGGAAGGCCTATGTCCAGCAGTGGACGTCTTTCGGCTGATAATGAGATGGTGATGGTAATGTCATATTTTGTATGGATAATCTATGAACTTTTGACAAGCTTCGGTGCTCCGTTAACGGTCTTATTATATGGGAAAATGGGACCCATTGGAAAAGGGCCTTTGTAGCACAAAAAATGTCTAAGAGCTATAGCTCGCAAGTCATCACGAGACTCCTGAAAGCCACTTTTTAAGGAGCTTGGTCTGTTGCCACTACCCGCGCTTTATACCTATATTCGAGCTTTGTGTGTTTGTGAAGCAACATCTGCAATTATTTAAAAAAGTCAGTGACAAAACCACAAGAAACCTTAGAGATCCATGCAGGCTAGTTTTTAACGAAACCCCTTTGACTGAAATGTATAGCCGCAATTGTGTGTGTATGAGCGTTCGAATATATAACAACTTACCGATTGAACTAAGAAAGCTAGAATCTAAAACATTTAAGACAAAATTGTTTCAATGGCTTAGTGACAAAAGTTATTATAGCGTTGTTGAATATCTCTGACAAAAACAATCTTGTTGACTTTTGTTTTTTTTTTAAGATTCGCGTGACATTATGATTATAATTTTAATCTGTTAAACATTTGCATGCCTTACACAGGCGAAACATGATTGCACTATAAAATTATATTAAATATCCTACTACCATTTTTGATGGAAATAAATTATCATTTCATTTCATTTCAAATCCAACTGCACATCTTAAGTTGGTCGACTATTACTTCTAAACTAAGAAAGTCTACTTAGCCGTCATAGTTTTACTTTTAAATTGATTATATGTTTTACTATTTAAAATTTTTTCAGATGTCCTGTAATAGCGGTTTTGCTTGGAGGCAGGAGGGGGGGGGGGGGGGGGGACGACGACACACGACACTTGAATCAAACAAAAATCAGCACTATAACCCGTGAGAAGGCGCGCCTAATTTTAAACGCTCATATATCTACTATTGTAGTAGTAATTGGCTTATAATGGATTTATATGAAAATTAAACATGGTTTAATAAGTAAGAATACAACACTTGGATAGCACAGTTAATTGTGCCACACGTTAAGAAGAAGAAGTAAGAAAATAAGTATTTTAATTACAACTATGAAACATAAATGCAACTTCTACAGCAAATAACAAAACAAGTTTTTGGCAGTCTTTTTGGTAGTCTCAGGAATCTCAATAAAAACTCTTACAAAAAAAATTTACAAAATATATACTAGCGTGCTTTTCAAAACACACTGAACACATGTATGAAGCATGTTCGGTGCATGGGCGCGTGATGAGCGAATTGCCGCACGATGGCACGCGGCCTCCATTGCACTCACGCTTCGCTGCGCAGTCGCAATGCAACTGACCGGCCCGAGAGGTGCTTCAGGAGAGAAGGGGCGGATGTTTAGGAAGGTGTCTAGGTGCTTGAAGCGGTATGGAGAGGGTAAGACCAAAAATTGTTGAATTACATTTTTGTGTGAGCAAATAGCTCATAGCGCGCCTCCTCACGGGTTAAAGCTATTCGCAAACCGACCCCAGAATCAAACCTTCAGTTTGTTAATGAAACGCTCAGTTGTTTCGAAAGATCTATTCTATGATCCCCATACGATAGGGTACGTTAGCAAAAAAAAAACAGCCACCACCTCTTTACATGTAGGGGAGGTACCATAAAAAAAAACAACATTTTATTGTACAAATTTGTCGGCGTGATTAATATGTATCACTGTGCCAAATAACAGCTTTCTAGTATTTATCTCTGAGCTAAGCCGCGGACAAACGGAAATATGGACAGACGGACAGACAGACATGGCGAAACTATAAGGGTTCCTTGTTGACTTCGGAACCCTGAAAAAAGGTACGGTATTTACAAAGAGTGAGAAATTAATAGGCTTTAGTTAGACTAAAATGTGACGAGGGCTGCATGCTGCATGTCAGAATGTAGTTCGTAACACAAAACTGTGCATGTTTATTGCGTGTGGCAAATAAATATAATAAACTACGAGTAGCTGTCCCGGCGAACTTCGTACCACCTTACACTACACTACACACCCTACTCTACCCTACCCTACACTACACTTCCCTACCCTAACCGCCAGCAGCGAAAGCCGCGGGAGGTGAGCGCGCCTACAGCTCCGGGACCTACCTGGACAGTAGGTAGTGGTTCTCTTCCACGAGGCACTCGCCTTGCAGAGTACCGGGACAAGCGTCTTGGCGGCAAGACCTACCGTAACTGGTCCTTGTCTTCACCTTATGGTGTTGGCAGGAATAGCGGCCCTCACTGTATGCCCAAGGGAAGGAAAGTGGGGACGCTATATCATAAACCTGGTAGTTTAGCGTATTTGGTAGATATACGAGAGGGAATGTACCCTACCCTACCCTAAACTACACTACACTTTGAGTACACATGTAGGTAACATGAATACTCTAATACACTACACTACCCTACCCTACTCTACCCTACACTACACTACCCTACCCTACATAAGAACCTTTTCCTGACAATAACGAACTCAACAAAAAGAGAATTAGCGAAATCGGTCTAGCCGTTCAAGCGTGATGCGATGACCCAGGGAAATAGAGATTCATTTTTATAAATAAAAGATTGTTTATAAAGATATTATAATTAAGTACAACTTCGATGATACGTACGATTTTGAGGATTTCTACAGAAACAGGATCTTCAAGGCGAGAGTGAATAAGGACCTTTAAAGTTTGTGTGTGTGTACCACCCTCGACTGCATTGTCACTTTCCATCAGGTGAGATGGAGCCACACGCACTCTAATCAATATATGTATCTTAATATATATAAATCTCGTGTCACAATGTTTGTCCTCAATGGACTCCTAAACCACTTAACCGATTATAATAAAATTCGCACACCATGTGCAGTTAGATCCAACTTGAGAGATAGGATAGGGTAGGGTAGGGTAGTGTAGGGTAGGGTAGTGTAGTGTAGTGTAGGGTAGGGTAGTGTAGTGTAGGGTAGTGTAGAGTAGTGTAGGGTAGGGTAGTGTAGTGTAGTGTATGTAGGGTAGGGTAGGGTAGGGTAGTGTAGTGTAGTGTAGGGTAGGGCAGGGCAGTGTAATGTAATGTAAGGCGGTACGAAGTTCGCTGGGACAGCTAGTTATATTATAAAAGTAATTGTGAATCAGAAACGAGGAGATCCGCAGGAGAACCAAAGTAACCGACATAGTTCACAGAATCGCTAAACTGAAGTGGCAGTGGGCAGGGCACATAGCTCGTGGAACAGATGGCCGCAAAGGCACGATTGGGGTAGTAAAGCTCTCGAGCAGGCCTCCCACGCGGTGGACCGATGACCTGGTGAAGGTCGCGGTAGCGCAGGACCGGTCGTCGTGGAAATCCTTGGGGGAGGCTTTTGTCCAGTAGTGGGCGTATTTCGGCTGATATGATGATGATGAAAAGTAAGTGTACGTGTGCGTGCCGTTAAAACTCAGAAACAAGTCCCGGTACGATCTAGGGGGTTATATAGTGTGGTAGGTAGCACTCTTTCACCCATCCACGAGGTTCCCCCGTTTTTAGCTGAAGGGCATGATTTTGAAGGCATAAGGGTTGGAAGTTTCACCCTCTAATTTTTTTAAAAACAGTCCAGAACATTTATGTGTATTCGAGAGCATTCCACAACAACATCCCAGATCAATGTAGAACATTCCAGAACACCCTCAAATGTTGAGGAATTTTCTGAAACTTGTAGACCATTCGAAAGCCTTTTTTTGTATATCAACTCCCTGAGTGAAGCCGGGTACCCCAGCTAGTTTTGAATAAGAATAACTTTATCAATTCCTTACTCATATCACCAAATTATCTTGATGTTCAAGTAGGTACCTACAATAGTTGAGATATCGTCCATTTCTTTCTATGCAATGAGGTGTAATGTGTTGTCGCTCTTCGTCAGTAGGTCAAATTGTTCGTGACCGGATGCGATGTTAAAGGGAGTTTATTTATTTAAGGCTTGATATGGATGATTAGGTAATTTTACTATGCTCAGGCAAATTTAAGACTCGTGTGCGTTGTGCGTGCGTGGTGTTTTCAGTTGTTAAGGTATGTCACCGTCGGTCCGTATGCCATACACGATTTTCTCCAAATCCACTGGACGATAAAAGTGGTGGTTTATGTAGATTTTGATGACCCAACTAAGAAAGCGTAGCATAAATGAACTAGGTAATTTAAATTATGGGGAAAAAGTTTTTTTTAAATGCATCATGTCATGTATCAAATGAAAGGGATCGTTAAAATAAATGCAAATATATACAACTTTTTTAAATTTTAAAATGCTGTACCTATTAAAAGAAAAACATACGAAAATCGAGCGTCTACTCCCACGTCTTTATCTCCAAAGTAGGTTCTCTCATAAATAGTTAAAATTATCTTGAACGGTTTTTTATCAGTGTCTACTGGTAGGTAAGTAAATATTATGTCAATGCTATTAAAATGACAAATATTAATATTAACTAGACCTTTGCTATTTGAATGTATGAATTCAGTCACATTATGTGAACGTACAACAGCCATCTGCTTTATTTATAAACTAGCTGTTGCCCGCGACACTACAGAAGCGTGCTCTAAAAATATAATAGATGGCGCTGTTCATTTTTACAACGCGCTAACTTTTTGGTGACTTTTTTTAACCTATACTTTACGGCAAATTTTCAATAGATGGCGCTGTTAGGTTTTAGAACGCGCTATTGAAATTAATCCAAAGTTATCAAGTTTCGATACGCTCGCATTACTTAGAAATTAGGTCACATCCAACATCCAATTAGAGCTTTGATATCAAAAACCATGTTTATTCTGCTTAGAATAACATGAAAATTATCGTAGTTGCGCCATAAGCTACAAATGTTTTGATATATGATTCAGGGGTTCATAACAGGTTAAATTTAATATCTGTTATTCCTGTTACTGTGACACAAAAATACTTGTTCCAAATACCTGTTATTATATAACAGCCAGTCAAAATTCAAGTTCAACAGTCTAAAAAATACATAAATATAACATAAATTCGAAATTTATTTATTTATCGTACGTATGGCATTCATTTTACACACTGGAATAAAACAATTAAAAACATTTAAAATATGAAATTAAAAAAGAAACTTAAAAGTTGCATTTCCGCAGATATGAGCTTGCGGCCTCAGTCAGGGTTTTGAAATCCTCAGCTGGTCCCTTATATCTGGTGATGGGACACTCAAATACCATGTGGTGTATGGTCTGTTTCGGATCTAATTCTAAATAGGTAGAAGTCGCGCCAAAGATGACCTATTATTACTTATTCTTTGTCTATGATAATAAATTAATAGGTCATTTTTGTCTATGCTACTTGCCGTGAACGCATTCGCTAAGCGCATCTGCCTCTTTCACACACACGAAACTTATATTAAGCTATCTTGGAGACAGGCCATTAATAAAAATATTAATTCGTTTTGGAACATGGCGTAGAATGAACGAAAGTATCTATACCTATACATACGACCTGTGTCAAAAGACGTTTGAAATGTATACATTAAGAGTGATACTTGCTGTCTTTCATAAAAGGTAGGGTAATCCTGTTATTTTGTCCGTGAAATCATCTCATTCAAAAACACTATCTCCATTTCTTTTTCCCTAAAGTGAAATGTACAAGTGAGAGTAAATAAGAGTATGTTCCGTTAGATATCGTTGTAATCATCTCATTAAAAAATACTATCTCCATTTCTTTTTGTTAAAGTGAAATTGTACAAGTGAGAGTAAATAAGAGTATGTTCCGTTAGATATCGTTGTGGTTTTACATTCTATTCCATTTCCTTCGATACCGGTGAACAAATCTTTAGCAGCAGCAGTAAATTTACGAACAAATTGTACAGCTACGCTGTGCATTCTTTCTCGGGAAGCCTCCACTGTCTATAGTAGTCGGGTATACACAAATCGACAATGAACATTACATAATAGCAAATTAATATCAGACTGATGAAAAATTTACAGACAATTATGGTTTGTATGGGAGGTAGCTTACTCAGATTTTTCCTGAAATAATGATGTTCCTAGTGCAGTAGACCTTACTAAGTCCTAATCAAAGTTTCATTAAAATCGTTAGAGCCATTTTTTTAAATAAAATCAAACAACCTGGACTTGTATGGGTGGTAACTTTTCCGTTTTTTCTTGGAATAATGGACCACCGCATACGGTCATATACTGTTACAGTAACAAACCGACTTTCATCAAAATCTAGAGCCATTTTTGAGTGTAAAAATAATATCAAAGTGATTTTTTTTACTATGGTATTATAACTCTAAAAAATCAAGATAAGGAAAATTTGAAAAATACGCCTGGAGATAGTATTGCCGTAACCCAAATTTCACCCAAATCCGTTCATTTTTTTGGGAATTAGAGCACCGGATGGATGTAAACATACATATTTTTTTTACTATTAGTGTAAGACAATCGATGCCCATCAAACAATATCTCAACTTCGATTTTTTTGTCATCCATCACACTGCTTTCTTCACTCCTTAGTCGCTCGAAAGAAGAAGGATACTAGGTTACTAAATCACTTACTTATATTTAATGATATTTTAATTTAAAATATCGATCGGTTCCTCAAATATCGTATTACCAGTCTTTCCTACAAAATACTGTTAACAGGCTGTGACTGCATAACATTGTGTTTTTCACAAATACTAGATAACAGGCAGTGACCGCGCTATGAGGTGATCCGCCGAAGAGGCTGTTATTTCGAGTAACAGATATTTGTAGCTGGCAGTAACAGGTACGGACTGTTCCATAAAAATACTGGTGACTTTTACCTGTTACGATAAATATGCCTCAATGATTTTCAGATTGTATTTATCAGAGATAGTGCTACATTCCTCTGGAGTATCTATTAAGTGGCATACTATATTGTAAGAGCACTCAGTATCTCGTAATACATCTAAGGAAACCATTATTATTAGGTATTATTACGTAGAAAGCGAAAATTAAAGGGTAGGCAGGAGGGGCATTCAAAGTTACACGCCAAAAAAAACATCACCTTCTATTTACCAACTCGAGTTTGGAGTCGTTTTTTGATAAATCGGGTATGAAGACCTCATGTTTGAAACATTTAATGTATAGTTTAATAGAAAAAAAAGGAAGTTATTGACGCACATGTCAAAATCGGTTTGCTATTTTTTTTATTCAACTATCAGTATCTTTTACAATCCTAAATTTTTTGTGGAATAAAAAAATACTATCTTAAAGAATATTTATCTAGCTTTTAAAAAATATGTATACTTTTTTATAGTTATCATATACTATCTGTAAAAAATCTCACACAATTTGTTGCAAGTATACCTATGCAAAATATATAAGAGTAGAATACACACTTAACTTAGTTACTGACTGTCGCTTATGGTCTGATGCATCAGTAATAGTATTTTTATGTTTCTTATTCATAAATAAATAAAATAAATATTTCTATTCGTTCATTCCTTTTAATTACATTTTCCACCACAGTGGCATAACTCGGTACTACTTTTTACGGAAATCTAGCAAACCATAGACACAAATATTAGTTTTAGAACGTGATTACAAAATATCAACAACTTTGATTGTTTAATACTTAAATAAGAACCGAAATACCTACGAATGTGTGGAGCGCGATCGGGATACACTCCTCTTAAATAAAATAGTTGTATTACCATCTACGTTCACACTTATGATAAGTGTCCAATTGTTTAAGCCCATTTATGCATAGACGAACGTCGATAGAGAGGGCATATTCAACAACAGGATGTGATGATTTGAATGGTTTTTAAATTGACCCAGTAAGCGTAGTCCCACCGCTTTGGGTCACTGGTGGGTCCGCAGGTATTTATTAACCGACGAAAGAACGGAGGAGGTTCTAAAGTCGACGCGTATATTTTTTTTAGAAGTGAAAACTTCTTTAGGCGCGTTGTTGGGCATTTTTGAGATGGAAAAAAAAACCATTGAACTAAGTGACACTGTAACCGAAATGGTACTAGGAACACTCGCAGGGCCAAAACTGTGTCAACCTAGTCGTTCGCCAGGAACATTCGGAGGGTCAAAACTTATAAAACTGTAAAGAGTTTTTTTGAGTTTTATTTATGTATGACCAAGCATAACTTTTAACAGAGTAGTCCGATTTTGATAGTTCTTTTTTTATTGGAAAGGGTACCTAATACCCCAAAGTTGGTCCCATATTATTAATATGAAAATAGAAAAATCCAACCCTAAGGGTAGGAAAACAGGGGATGATTGATTGTTCACTCACTGATTGTAATGTATGACCACGCATAACTTTTTACAGAGTAGTCCGGTTTTGATAATTCTTTTTTTTATTTAGAAGACAAAAGTGATCTTAAAAAGATGACAATTACCAAAAATTTTACCGACGAAAAAACAAAAGAACTGAAAAGTGAAAATAAAAAGAACCTTTATAGTCTAATTGACCTACACTTATGTAAATACCTAAATAATTTTGAGTCGGCGCCAATCAAACAAACGGAACGTTCGGCAATTGCGTCCATCACGTCAGTCGCCACCGCCGTGCATTCCGCTGCTATCACTTCATTTTACGTAATAATTAATTTGCTTATTTGTTTGATTGGCGTCGGTGGCGCAACGGCAAAGGCCTCTACCTTCTATACGGTCATGGTTCGAGTACTGCCACGTTCCAATGTGTTTTTGAATTTCGATTTCATATGGACGTTCATCCGACGCTCTAACAGTGAAGGAAAACATAGTGAAGAAACCTGCACACGCCTGCGAAGAAACTCGAAGGTTGCGTGCGAAGTTGACCAAACCGCACTGGGCCCGCGTGGTCGACTAAGGCCCGATCGCCCTAATTCAGGGTAGGCTCGAACCCCTCGGTGGGGACGTATATATGAGCTGCTGTGATGAGGAGCTCAGTTAGACTATAAAGGTTCTTTTTATTTTTCGCTTTTCAGTTTCTTTCTTTTTTCGTCGGTTTATTTACCTTGGACAATTCAATTCAATTCAATTCAATTCAATATATTTATTCAAAATAGGTGCAAATTACACTCTTTCTGAAAGTTATAAAATAATAATAACAATGTCATTTGTGAAGAATCAAGAAATGAACAATCATTAGTTAATAACGTCAAAATTAAATCCTTGATATAAACCAGATTATGTCATTAGAACATGAAAACAATATGAAACGAAAAGTTATACATAAAAATCATTGAATGCATTTAACAAGAGCAGGCCAGTTCACACGGACAGCACCCGGCCACGAGTATAACGCGAGAGTCAGCCGTCGCTCCCATCAACCATAATTAGGACTCACGTATTACTGTGGCTACGGCTACGGGTATATGTAAAATTAATATATTTTTTATTATTTTTTATTCACAATTGGTAAGCCCTTGGCATCATCTCACCTGATGGTAAGTGACGATGATGCCGAAGATGGAAGCGTAAGCTCGCTCCTATCTTCGGCATCGTCAACGCAATGGAGAACTGGCTATCTTATCTTCAAGTCGTAACACATCAATGTTGTTAACACTGATGTTTGGCGGCAAGACTTAGATAATAATAATTTTTCAATAGTCCCACTGCACTAGAGATTACGCAAATAAGTTGGAGTCAATAACTCGACTGCCTCGTTTATTAGGGATCCGTGCCCAAAGGGTGCCAACGGGACCTTATTACTAAGCCTCCGCTGTCCGTCCGTCTGTTTGCGGGCTGTATTCATGACCAATAATAGGTACTTACACAGTTTAAATTTTCACATAGTGTATATTTCTATTGCCGCTGTAATAACAAATAATAAAAATAAAATTTAATTAAAAATTAAAACGCGTAACGTAATGACTTTTTCTTGTATGATGGTACGGAACCCTTCGCGTCGCGTGACAGTTCAACTCTTGCTTGGTTTGCTCGTCACTGGTTCCCGATTGAGTTTGCTATGCGTAGTAGTATCTATCTTCACAGATTGGTAAATTTTACTGAGTCATACATAAACTTGGGCTGTATGTTTAATGTTTATTAACTGCGCACACGCTACGCTGTTAGATTCTATGTATCCTCTGAGTAGGTACTTGAAAGTTGACTTTATAATACACTAGCTGTTTCCCGCGGCTTCACCCGCGTGGACAACGTTTCTATGACTTATCGAGGGTGCGCAGTGCGCGAGCCGCAAGCCGCTTTCGAGTGTGAAAAAAAGTAGCCTATGTGTTAATCCAGGTCCTAATCTGTCTACCTACGAAATTTCAGCCAGATCCGTTCAGTAGTTTTAGCGTGAAGAAGTAACAAACATACACACTCACAAGCTTTCGCTTTTATAATATTATTAAGATAAATACTCTTTACTAGTTACTTAAAAAAAATATAAACAAATTATAAAAACATAAAAAAAAGATAAGATAAGAAGTAAGATAAGATAACCGATGAACAACATTTTAAAATGGGCAAGCGCGGCGGACAGTGATAGGGTGTTCAGAATGCAGAAAAGGGCGATACGCGCTATGGCGAGGGTGCCTGATGACGTATCGGCTCGCCCGTTTTTCGCAAATTTTAAGATTGTGACCCTTCCTGGTATGCTGGTCTATCAAGTCGCGCTGTTCACACACTGTAACCTAGACAAATTTAAGCGCAAAGACGTGATTGCTTCCCATAATGTCCGTAGCAATCAGCACAGGCGCTAGCCCCACCGTCTGGCCAAGTCGGAGCGCTCAGTGTACTAATTAGGCCCCGCGGTCTACAACAGGCTGCCAGCCGATGTTCGCGATGCGCCTTCCATCGCCGTTTTTAAGGGAAGACTGAAGCAGTGATGTATTACCAACCGACAAACCACTCTGTCCACCTGGTTGGGTGGTTGGTATTTTTTTTTCTTAGCTGCCAAATTGGTTGGTCAGTTGATATATTTATTTCTAAACCAACAACCTGGTTAGTCAGTTCATTGTTTTTTTTCTTGATCGCCAACCTGGTTGGTCGTTTAGTATTTTTTCTTTTAAACCGGAAAGAAAATACTACTCGACGAATTATTGCTCTGGTGTGCTGTGTTATCTTTGCTGCCCCATAATAAAATAATAGATGGCTGGAACTATATCCAAATAGAATCAGCCGAGTTGGCGAATGAGAACCGGGTAAAAGAATTATTTAGTTACTTTGAAGGGTTTTGGCTTCTCAGCGAAGATTTTATGAAAAGGTGGTCAGTTTTTGGCGAACGTCACCGAGCCACGAATTTCACTGAGGGCTGGAATTCAAAATTGAACAGTAATTTAGGAAAAAAGCGAGTGAACATTGTTCAATTACTAAATTTTTTGCAAAAGGATGCGAATTTTTATAGTGTACGCAGCAAGCAAATTAATAACGGCAAAGAACAGACGAATAGACTGACATCATATATCAAAAACGATGCGTATATATTAAGATGTCAAACGCAGCTATTGAATGGCGAGACTAGCATCGGTCATTTTTTACACAAAGTGAAATAAGTAATTCAATTACATTAAATCGTATTTTGTATAAATAAATGCATTCAAGTGGCAGTATTTTTTTCCTTTCACATAAACTATACAATAGTTTGTCACTTGCTTATTACCAACTGACAAACCATTAGTCAGTCCGTAGAAAGTTGTTCAGTTAGTAATCAAAAAGATATATTACTAAGAAAAAAATATACTAACCACCCAAGCAGGAGGACAGAGTGGTTTGTCGGTTTGTAATACATCGAAGCGGTGGCTTCTCAATAAAATTTACTACGAATTTTTAGATTTTATAAAAGAACCGTTACTTATTTAGGTAACTGTGTAATTCATTATTTCTACTTATTCTGGTAAATCAATTTATTATTAATTAAATTTGATGTAATGACTATTAACTAATTACTTTTGTATTATTCACTATTGTTTGATGACATGTAACAAGTGTTATGAATATATTTTCATTTAAAAAAAGATCAGTTTTTTTATTTACAATTGGTAAGCCCTTGGCATCATCTCACCTGATGGTAAGTGACGATGTTGCCGAAGATGGAAGCGGGCTTACCAAGATTCCTGGCTAACTTATCAAGCCGGAGGCCGGAACACATCAATGTTGTTAACACTGATGTTTGGCGGCAAGACTTAGATAATATGGTGGTAGCTAGCCAGGCGGGTTTAGAAAACCACCAACTAAACCAAGTCTTACAATTTGACCCCACCGGGAGTTGATCCCGCGACCTACCTGGGTGAAACGAATAGACTACTATTACGCCACGGAGGCGGTTAAATATCATTCATTACAGTCGTAAAAGAGTTTTTGATAAATTATTTTTTTTTTGTGTTTACTATTAGTAGTAGAGATAGCCGGTGGCGCTACGGCTAGGGCCGCTTCCTCCTGTCCGGGAGGTCGGGGTTCGAACCCTGCCACTTACCATTTTGTTTTCCAATTTAGATTTCATATGTACGTTTATCTGACGCTCTTACCACAGACTAAGAATCCATACAGTTGTCCGACGGAGGGCGTCAGACAGCGCAATCGTGCGGGGGCTGTGGGGCGGGTAGGGCCCACTAGACCATTATCTGTTGTTTGTATGGTGCGGTGGGCCCATTCATTAAGGGTCGTTCGTTACGTTGCATTTTTATTATCAATCATTCATGCACGGCTAATTATTATCTTTTGATTTATTTCGGTTCATAATTTTTGAAAATTATTAAAAATTATACAATATATTTTAAATAAATATTAAAACATTTTGCTACAATTAATTTTTAATAAATTTCAAATTAATAATTTTGCTACAACTATTTTTTAATAAATTTAAAATTATTAAGAAAATAATTTTAACAAAGAGTTTTATTAATTTAATAAAGAAATATAATATACAGGGTGACTGTTAAGTAGTGCAAATCCTTTTAACGGGATAAACTACATCTAATTTGCGACAGAAAAGGTCATACTAACTGGTGGTCGGAAATCAACGGTTTTCGAGTTAAAGCCTATTAAACTTTTTTAATTTTGTATGAAAAATTATTTTGTTCAAATGTTTTGTGATTTTTTAACAAAAAGTTACAGTGATACAGTTGGCATGAAAAATACGGTAAAACATACCTCATTTTATCACGCTTTCGAACAAAGTTAAAAAGTTAAAAATGTACAAAATTAATTGCAACAAAATACAATGATTATTGTCAAAAGGGGGCCTAAAATTCCATAATAATTATCCAACAAAGTTCGAATTTTTTGGATGAGCTTGTGAATCAAAGTTAGTCATGATGCTAGAGGGTCAGAGATGTTTGTTTATGCGAAAAACATGATAAATTATGAAATTTAAAAAAACATGAAAATAATGTTTATTGAAAATTTGTATGGGATTTGATGCACCATGCACCCTTTTGACAACAATCATTCTTTTTGTTGCAATCAATTTGTATTTTTTAACTATTTTACTTTTTTGGAATGCTGATAAAATGAGAAAGTTTTAACCGTATTTTTCCCGCCAACCGTATTATTACTTTTTTTGTAAAATCACAAAATATTTGAACAAATGCGTTTTTCATACAAAATTTAAAAATTTTAGATTTCCGACCCCCAGTTAGTTATGACTTTTTCTGTTGCAAATTAGATGTAGTTTATCCCCTTAAAAGGATTTGCACTACTTACCTGTCACCCTGTATAATAATTATCGCAACTTTTTTAAAATTAAAATTTTGTCTGAGATAAACGACATCTCATTCTCATCTCATCATCATCTCATCATGGTAAGTGACGATGTAGTCGAGGATGGTACACACAAACTCAAATAATGCCTAGTCACTCTCGCCTTGAAGATCCTGATATGGATCATTTTATTATTATTGGGGTGTTTTTTTTACGAATATGACATAAATACTATATCCGTTGTTGAAAAAAAAGGCCGCCATTATGAACTTTTTAGATACTGGTCCGATTGCTTCCAAAATCGATATTTAAAGGTCCTTGAGGTCCCTATCACGAATTCGTTACCCGAATTAAAAAAAGTGGCCGCCATTTTGAACTTTTTTGTTACTGGACCGATTTCTTCCAAAATCGATATCTGAGGGTCCCTGAGGTCCCTTATCACGAATCCTTTGTCAGAATTGAAAAAAATGGCCGCCATTTTGAACTTTTTAGTTACTGCTCCGATTGTTTCCAAAATCGATATTTAAAGGTCCCTGAGGTCCCTTATCACAAATTCGTTACCCGATTTAAAAAAAGTGGCCGCCATTTTGAACTTTTTTGTTACTGGACCGATTTCTTCCAAAATCGATATCGGAGGGTCCCTGAGGTCCCTTATCACGAATCCGTTGTCAGAATTGAAAAAAATGGCCGCCATTTTGAACTTTTTAGTTACTGGACCGATTGCTTCCAAAATCGATATCTGAGGTCCCTTATCACGAATCCGTTGTCAGAATTGAAAAAAATGGCCGCCATTTTGAACTTTTTAGTTACTGAACCGATTGCTTCCAAAATCGATATCTGAAGGTCCCTGAGGTCCCTTATCACGAATTCGTTGCCCAAATTAAAAAAGTAGCGGTCATTTTGAACTTTAAGTTACTGGACCGATTGCTTCCAAAATCGATATCTGAAGTCCCTAATCAAGAATCAGTTGTCAGAATTAATTAACAAAATTAAATTAACAAAAAAGTTCAAAATGGCGGCCACTTTTTTTAATTGGGGCAATGAATTCGTGATAAGGGACCTCAGGGACCTTCAGATATCGATTTTGGAAGAAACCAGTCTAGTAACAAAAGAGTTCAAAATGGCGGCCACTTTTTTTTAACTGGGGCAACGAATTCGTGATAAGGGACCTTAGGGACCTTCAGATATCGATTTTGGAAGCAATCGGTCCATTAACTAAAAAGTTCAAAATGGCGGCCATTTTTTCAATTCTGACAATGGATTCGTAATAATGGACCTCAGGGACCCTCAGATATCAATTTTGGAAGCAATCTGTCCAGTAACTAAAAAGTTCAATATAGCGACCACTTTTTTCAATTCGGGCAATGGATTCGTGATAAGAGGCCTCAGGGACCCCGAGATATCGATTTTGGAAGCAATTCGTTCAGTAACTAAAAAGTTCAAAATGGCGGCCGCTTTTTTCAATTCGGGCAACGGATTCGTGATAAGGGACCTCAGGGACACCCAGATATCGATTTTGGAAGCAATCGGTCCAGTAACTAAAAATTTCAAAATGGCGGCCACTTTTTTCAATTCTGAAAACGGATTCGTCATAAGGGACCTCAGGAACCCCCAGATATCGATTTTGGAAGCAATCGGTCCAGTAACTAAAATGTTCAAAATGGCGGCCACTTTTTCAATTCGGGCAACAGATTCGTGATAAGGGAACTCTGGGACCCTCAATTTTGGAAGCAATTGTTTTAGTAAGTAAAAAGTTCAAAATTCCAGCCACTTTTTTCAATTCTAACAACGGATTCTTGATAAGTGACCTCAGGAGACTTCAGATATCGATTTTGGAAGCAATCGGTTCAGTAACTAAAGAAATCAAAATGGCCGCCATTTTTTGATTCTGACAACGGATTCTTGATCAGAGATCTAAGGTACTTTCAAATATCGATTTTACACTATTGAAGTAATTTTTCTACGTAATGGCATTTTCTTTCATTTAATTGTCAAGTATTGTGACAAGCCTTGGTACTGTGATCAGTGACTCGTGAAATCGGCGATGACGCGATTATTATAGGCGTTGGTCGACTGTATGGATTCTTAGACTGTGCTCTTACGGTGAAGGAAAACATCGCAAGGAAACCTGCACACGTCTGCGAAGAAATTGAAGGTAGTGTGTGAAGTCGACCAACCCGCACTGGGCCCGCGTGGAGCTGTCAAATTACATTTAAAATCGTAGAAATTCATACTACAAAAATTTTCAAGAGTTAAATCCATGGTGATGTAGATGTCGCAGCCATATTGTAGAATTAGCCGTTTTGTGCGCCACTATGTAAAACTACTGAATATAAAACTCCGAATAAAGTCGAGTCGCTGCAAAACTATGACGTCACGCCTAGGTATTTCAAACATTTTTAGAACAAAATGTCGTTTTTGACAGATGATAAAAAGTAAATCAGATGGCTAGCATTCGTCATCCCTATTGCGAATTATTTGAATCTTTAGCACACCTACCTTATTATTTCTTTTGTCTACGATCTTTTGTATGTATCTACTAGTGGATGCCCGCAGCTTCGCCCGCGCAGATCCCGATTTTTGCGTTTCCCGTGGGAATTGCCCAAAATCCTTTCTTAGCGGATGCCTGCGTCATAACATCTACCTGCATGCCAAATTTCTGCCCGATCCGTCCAGTGGTTTGGGCTGTGCCTTGATAGACCACTATGTCAGTCAGTCAGTCACCTTTGAGTTATATATATGTAGATGTATATGTATGTTTGTAAGTTTCTTTATGACCTCGTATCTTTTAAACGGCTGAATGGATTTTGACAACTAAGGTATCGTCTGATACGTCTCAAACACCCGAGTATCCTCAGAAAGGTTTTTTTTTTAAATGGCGGATATTTGGCACCAAATTATAAGTCCTTAAATCGAGTGGGGTATCAAAATAAAGGAGATTACAAATATATATAATCTATAATCGCTAAGAATTCCTAGGAGACTGCGAGAATGTGGACGATTATAACGACAGGTTCGTGGAAATTGTCCAAACGGTCGGGTCTAAGATTTTTAAAACTCGCCATTAAAACAGAACCAAAAAAATCTCGGACCTCACCAGCAACCTCATGGAAGAAAGACGCAGATTAATTTTGCAGTCATCTGAAGACGCTACTCAGTATCGGCAACTAAACAGGCAGATCTCTAAGTCTCTAACTCGCGATTTGCGCCACTATAATACAAATAGTATTAAAGAGGCGATTGAGAACAACAAAGGCTCATAAGTGTTCGCGAGAGATCTGTCTGTTGGTCATAGCCAACTGACCAAGCTGAAGACTGAGGATGGCAGGACCATATCGTCTAAGACTGAGTTGCTGGAAGAACTTGAGAAGTTCTACGGACAATTGTACACGGCCACACGTCTGCCTGTCAGCGATCTGGCTAAAGACCCAAGAGCTAGACTTACCCGAAACTATACCGAAGATATCCCGGACGTCAGCCTGTACGAGATTAGAATGGCTCTTAAACAGCTTAAAAACAATAAGGCACCGGGTGATGATGGGATTACGGCTGAACTTCTGAAAGCAGGTGGACAACCGGCACTAAAAGCTCTTCAGAAATTATTTAATTCCGTTATACTCGAGGGACAAACGCCTAAGGCATGGCACAGAAGTGCGGTCGTGCTTTTCTTCAAAAAGGGCGACAATACCCTGCTGAAGAACTACAGACCCATCCCACTTCTGAGCCATGTCTACAAACTGTTTTCGAGAGTCATTACGTATCGTCTCGCACGCAGGTTTGACGACTTCCAGTCACCCGAACAAGGCGGTTTCCGAAAAGGATTTAGTACCATAGACCACATACATACACTGCGGCAGATTATACAGAAGACCGAAGAGTACAATTAGCCACTATACTTGGCGTTCGTGGACTATGAGAAAGCCTTCAATTCGTTCAAAACTTGGGCTGTGTTACAGTCTCTCCAGAGGTGCCAAATTGACTATCGATATATTGAAGTGCTGAAGTGTTTGTATTAAAACGCCACCATGTCGGTTCGCCTCCAGGATCAAGACTCGGAACCTATCCAGCTGCAGTGAGGGGTGAGACAGGAAGACGTCATATCTCCGAAACTGTTCACCGCCGCCCTGGAAGATGTTTTTAAGCTTTTGGACTGGGGTGGACTCGGCATCAATATCAACGGCGAGTACATCACCCACCTTCCATTCGCTGACGATATCGTGGTCATGGCTGAGACTATGGACGACTTAGGCACAATGCTCGATGGCCTCAGTAGAGCCTCTCAACAAGTGGGTCTTAGAATGAACATGGACAAGACGTAAATTATGTCAAACGTCCGTGTCATACCTACTCCTCTGAAGGTTGGAGGCTCTACACTCGAAGTTGTTACCGAATATGTATACCTGGGACAAACAGTCCAGTTCGGTAGGTCCAACTTCGAGAAAGAGATCAATCGTCGAATCCAACTCGGCTGTGCAGCGTTCGGGAAGCTTCGCAATATCTTTACGTCCCAGATACCGCAGTGTCTTAAGACCAAGGTCTTCGACCAGTGTGTGTTGCCAGTGATGACATACGGAACTGAGACATGGTTGCTTACTATGGGCCTCATAAGAAGGCTCAAGGTTACCCAAAGGGCAATGGAGCGTGCTTTTCTCGGAGTTTCTCTGCGTGATCGAATCAGAAACGAGGAGATCCGTAGGAGAACCAAAGTAACCGACATAGCTCTCAGAATTGCTAAACTTAAGTGGCATTGGGCGGGGCACATTGCTAGTAGAACAGATGGCCGTTAGGGCAGTAAAGTTCTCGAGTGGCGACCACGCACCGGAAAGCGTAGTGTAGGCACTCCCACTCGGTGGACCAATGACCTGGTGAACGTCGCGGCAAGCCGCTGGATGCGGGCAGAAACTGGTCGTCGTGGAGATCCTTGGAGGAGGCCTATGTCCAGCAGTGGACCTCCTTCGGCTGATATGATGATGATATATATAATTAGGAACAATGAGGTGTCAGTGGCATAACAGCTTGGGCCGCCGCCTCCTGTCCGGGAGGTCGAGGTTCAAATCCCACCACGTACCAATGTGATTTCGAATTGAGATTTCATATGTACGTTTATCCGATGCTCTTACGGTGAAGGAAAACATAGTGAGGAAACCTGCACACGCCTGCGAAGAAACTCGCAGGTTGTGTGTGAAGTCGACCAACCCGCACTGGGCCCGCGCGTATGACTAAGGTCCGATCGCCCTAATTCAGGGTAGGCTCGGGCCTCTCGGTGGGGACGTATATGAGCTGATATGATGAGGAACAATAAATTGCAATTAATGCATTCAACTATTTTTCCTACTATTATCATTCATCATTATAAGTTCGATAAAACTTGGTATTGGGTTACGAGCAATGATAAGGAGCATTATAATTAATCATGAGCTTGTCAATGGTGCTATGGGAGTGATCCCTAACATAGAATGGCCCTCTTTACGCAGAGACCAGCAGGAAGTGAGAGAACTGCCTCAAGCTGTATTTCTAGAGTTTGATGCATTTAGTATAACTGGCAACCGACCCGGCGATGGTGTACTCGTACGTATCATGTCTTCTACTACTGAATTTGATGATTTGAGTGGTAAAGCAAAGATGTACACTTCCACTAATTTTAAGCTGGGCAGTGACAGTCTTTTACAACTCAACTGTGGCGGGTACTTATGCAGAAAGTGCGCATCTTTAGCAGTAGTTATAGTAGTCCGCGCGCTACCGTTTCGTGTGATTAAAACGACGATATCTCTAAAGTTTTGTATGGAAGCTGTATATATATTTTATATAGTTGGAATCTTTATGAAATAAGCTTACACATTAGAAATGGTTTAGTCCAGTTTTGCCTTACAATGTAGGATAATTCCAACTTGAAATCAGGGTGAGCAAAGATTTACCATTTTATTGCACACAAACCATTATAAATAATTTAATAATGCACCATTATTTCATAAAGTTGTTATTTTATTTAATTAAATATACATTATTTTACATTAACTAAAAAGAACATGCCTTCCCATACATTTTTTTGATAAATTACAGGGCACTACTTTATACGGGGCGGTTGTTGATTCAAGCAGTAATCTTTTCGTGAAAGGTTAGGCGTACGTGGCTTTGAGCCGAGTCAGATCACTCACAGGTCTCTAGCGATTAGTTCGCTAGATCCCAGAAAGTTATTATTTCTCAAACCTGCTTAGAAATTTGAGCATTGTTTTGACCACCTTCTTCGAGATAAATCAAAATTGCTGTACTGGCTAAATATATGCGAGCAGCAGCCGGCAAAATTTGCATGAAAATCCATATCTGTCGTGTTTAGCGGCCAAATAAATTACTATGTTAACTCATATATGTCGTGTAATTTAAAATGGAACTATATTTTACTCTAAAACATGGCAACCAAGGAGGTAACTTATTAAAGGTTTTATTTAAATATGGAACTGACTTGAAAATAGAACGCTGTTTACAAAAAAAAAAACAAATGAACACTTTAGCACGTGAAAAATTATTGTGTGTGCCGGAACACTAAACGGTCCAAAATAAAATTTATAATTTAAAAGAAAAACCGGGCAGCGCAGAACCGGTCGTCGTGGAAATCCTTGGGGGAGGCCTTTGTCCAGCAGTAGACGTCCTTCGGCTGATATGATGATGATTATGAAAAGAAAAACCCGACTGCAAAAATATCCACAGATTAGCATCGTACTAAAAAGATCGAAACAAGATTGAGAAATCAATTTTCTTTCGGCTTATAATTTGCAAATGGGCCTCGCCTTGTGCCAAACATAATGTACATTATTTAAGTAACTTAGGCTTTCATATCATAATTTAGTCTGTTAAACCAAAGTAGAGTTTCTTGTTTCGGTCTTTTTAGTGCGTTGCTTATCTGTTGATTTTTTTGCAGTCGTGTTTTGTGTTTTAAATTATTTATTTTAAACGGACACACATAGAATGTCTTCTGTGGCGTAATGATTCCTCCCCCTCCCCTGCCTTATAAAGGGCGCGCTGACTCAACGTGAAGTGAAAGGCCTTAAAAGGACGTAACCACCTCCGTGTCGTAATGGTGAAGTCCATTCGCTTTAAATCAGGTGGTCGTGGGTTCGATTCCCGGCTGAGTCTAACTTTGTAAGACTCGGTTTGGTTGGTGGAAGGGCATTTTCCAAGCCCGCCTGGCTAGCAGCCACCATCTTGTCTAAGGCTTGCCGCCAAACATCAATGCTAACAACATTGATGTGTTCCTACTTGTAGATAAAATAGCCAGTTCCACATTGCGTTGAGGAATCTTGTGCCTGCTTCCATCTTCGGCATAATCGTCACTTACCATCAGGTGAGATAATGCCAAGGTAACCATTGTAAATAAAAGAGGTTTTTTTTAATTTAAAAATTTGAGTGCGTTTGGCTGCACCTCACCTGATGGTAAGTGCCGAGGCAGCCGAGGATGAGACACGCAAGCTCAAATAGTGCCTATTCACTCTCGTCTTGAAGATTCCTAAATTATACGAATCGGGGAATACAGACGCCGGAAGGGAATTCCACTCCTTGGCCGTTCGTATGACGAACGAAGACGCAAAACGCTTCGTGCGTAAAGGTGGAATATCGACGACAAAGGGGTGGAACCGCCCTCCGCGCCTGGTCGTCCGATGATGAAATGGAGAGGGGGAATGAGGTTTGTATAATAGAGTGAGAAAAAAGTTAATACAACTGGGATCCAGTGGTTTTGCTGACATTATGTTCTCTATGGGTGGGGGTTTTATAGTTTACAATGTTAGGTCTTAATTGTTCACCCATTGGAGTATCCGCTGTAGATATTCTCATTGGGGCTGTGTCTTCGGTCTGGTCCAGGCCGATCCTTAATATTGACGTCCCTTGCCTTCAGGCCAACCCGCCATTTTGCAAAATGGCCGAAAATGACAGATATTTACAAGGCAATTGTCAAATTGTGGAAAATTTGTCTATGATTTTATCTTGAACTGCAATGGCGCTAGTAGCAGAATTTAGTACGAGTAGTAACGACTTAAGTCCATAAATCGACCAAGGCAGTTTCAACGCAAAGGGGTTTGAAAGTTATTGGCACACTGAGGATTCGCCATTTAGATTTTTTTTCAAAATGGCGTCGCACAATCTAACCTGTGTTTTTGGATAGAGGACCTATAGAAGAACAAAATATGTCATATAACATTTTGACCTAAAGTGTCACGTTTCTGAGATAATATAGAAGTTAAAAATAATCAAAATTCTTATGGAATATATATGTATATTCAATTATCTCCGTAACGTGACGTTTTAGGACACTATGTTACATGACATTTTTTGTTTGTCTGTTTTGAAAGTTTTGACTGAGATGGCAGACGTGTACACAACTTAGTAAAAAAAAGTAATCTAAAATAAAACTTATATTAAATAAATACAAAATTTTTACAAATATAGACAACTAATACATGAATATAAGTACTAAAATATATAGATAACAGATGGTACATATAAATTCATAGATAAATATATATTAACTAATATAAATACATATTGTAAATAATACATAAAAATGTCACGGCTAATCAATTTATTAAAGATGGCAGAGAAATATAGTGCTCTTTTAGTTTCTTCTTAAAAGAGTATAGGCAGGCTCTCAGAGTCACGAATTTCATGAGGAAGAGAATTCAACAACCTGACGGCATGAACAGAGAAGGAATAGGAGTAGAAGTCAGTACAATGAGAGGGGACATTGGTTCAGTCAGTCGATATCGGTGATCCGGGGTTTTAGAGGTTAAGGAGGGACTTTAGGTGGGATCGGGGTCGTATTAATATCCAAACGGTGAGAAAAGGTCCAGGAGATGACCAATATCCGTTTTTGGGCGGTCGTGTATGATATGGGACCATGAGCCTCACAATAAAGTTTAAAATACGATAAAAATAATCGTGTCTGAAACGAGTAGACCGCCTCCGTGGCGTAATGGTTAGTCCATTCGCTTCACACTAGGAGGTCGCGGGTTCGATTCCGGCGGAGTCAACTTGTAAGACTCGGTTTGGTTGGTGGTAGGGCATTTTCTAAGCCCGCCTGGCTAGCTACCACCATCTTATCTAAGTCTTGCCGCCAAACATCAGTGTTAACAATATTGATGTGTTCCGGCTTGAAGATAAGATAGCCAGTTCTCCATTGCGTTGGGGAATCTTGGTAAGCCCACTTCTATCTTCGGCATCATCGTCACTTACCATCAGGTGAGATGATGCAAGGGCTTACCAATTATAAAAAAAAAGAAAAAAAAGAGTATGTTTCCTTGTCACGCTGGACATGGAGAAATCAATTAAGTACATACGTGTGTTACACTTAATTTTGTTTAAAATTGTAATATTTAAGTATGCCTTTCTATAAATCCATATTCAGTATTATTTTCTCCTTAGGCTCTCCGCAGACGACCGACTTTTTGTAGGCCCGACAATCGGTCCTACTTTTTCGCCGACTTTTACCACCGATTTTCTGACTGACTCAACGCAGACGTGCTACTTTTTGTAGGACGACTAGTGTGGGAAGTGCACGTTATAGGTATCGACATTTCGATTAGGTATCCAAGGGATTAATACAAGATTTAAAAAAAACTGGCATTTTACCGATTTTTACTTTCGAGCAACGACGGAGTGAAGAAGGTATTATGATGGCATAAAAAAATCCAAGTTGAGATTTTGATAGGGATCGATTGTCTTAGATTATGTAATTTGTCTTTTTGTAATTGACATGTGATAGATTAGGGTAAGGCAAGTAGGTACCTGCTTACTTACGTATTTTTAACTTTTGCTTTCTTCGATAAAAAAACGTGCGAAACATACCTACCTACCTATGTAGGTACCTACGTACTTTTGTACCTACCTACCTGCCCTGGCACTACCACGAGCGCTAGGTAGTTAAAATCTGATACAAGAGCGGACTCACTAAAAAAACGTTTGTTTGCTAAAATATTTTTGCCTTTGTACTTGCCGCCGCCACAAAGTAGATAGGTAACGTTTTTTTGCTTAAGTACGGCGCCTTTGTGTTTCTTGCCGCGACCCGCGCGCCGCCTCTACTCAAAGGATGCCGGCAAGAAATTATAGAAATTTTTAAGTTCTAAAAAATATTCTGGGCAGATTTTATCAAAAACGATGCATTCTATGCAAAATGTAGGTATATAGGACCTAAAATGATGCCATTGACAAAATCTTTACGATACGTGAATAGTAATGGAGAAATATACTGACATCGAAAAATCATGTTTTTTTTAACCTTCGGAGCCGATTTTCAAAAACGGTGCATACTACGCAAAATATGTTCATGGCTTAAAATGATCATTTTGACAAGATCTTCATGATGCAGTTATAAGTGGGAGGTTATACTGACGCTTGAAGTTCACTTAAAAAGGATGCCATACAAAAAAAACTTCGCAAAAAAGTCTTTTTTGCTGAGAGATTTTTTTTGTATGACAGCTCTTTTAAGTGCATCTTAACCATACTGACATCAAAAAATCATCGATTTGTTAAGTCCTAGAAACATTCAGGGTCGATTTTCTCAAAAACGGTGCATCCTACGATTTCGACGCATAGTAACAATAACACGAAAGGCCAATAAACGCATTATACCAAATACGCATAACACTAAACACGCATTTAACTAAACACCATAATATGCAGTTTGCCAAAAACGCAGATAGCCAAAAATATTACGCA
Organism: Coleophora flavipennella; assembly: GCA_947284805.1. NCBI lineage: Eukaryota > Metazoa > Arthropoda > Insecta > Lepidoptera > Coleophoridae > Coleophora > Coleophora flavipennella. Next base: position 15,703,350 of record OX369276.1, read on the forward strand.
ATATACCAAAAACGCACATAACCGAAATTTCAGCTAAGTGAATAGGGAGATTTTGATGTTATCAAAGTGAATTGCACGAAAAATTATAAATACCTACTTACTTCAAATAAAACAGTAATGACCACTTAATTATTATTACGCAAAAAAAAATAATGAAAATATGTAGGTATAAAAGTTTTGAAGGGAAATTATAAACGCCAAAATTTTTAGTTTACTACTATGATCTCATCTGTGGTTTAGGAGCAAAAGTCGACCACCTTAGAGTGTGCAGTTGGATTTGTAAAAAGTTCATAGATTTTTTCATACCTATACAAACTGCAAAAATTACTTAGTTTTTTTATATATTTTTTTAAAGACTACAGAACCCTAAATTGCGCGTGGTCCGACACGAACTTGGCCTGTTTTGTTCAGATCACTTATCTAGTTCTTCGATATTGTCAATATCGATATCCATCGCCGAGCATCGACACGATGTCCTTCCCTAGCAAGTGCTCTCGACCGATTGTCGGTGAGTCGTGTGCGTTAGCGCATACGATTCCATACGTTCCATTTTTTCGCCGATAATCGGATCGGCCGAAACCCACCGACTTTTTGCATTGCCTACTTTTTGTAGGACGTGTGCGTTTCAACATTGCAATCCATATGTTCCATTTTCCACCCACAAAAAGTCGGTCACCGATTGTAGGACGTGTGCGGAGAGCCTAAGAAAAGAATTATTTTGGGGTAGAAAGGAATATATTTCAAATGAGAACAAGGTAAAAGAAGGCAAAATGGACTATGAAATGAAATGGTCTTTTGGTAAAAAAATAGAGGACTTGGTATACAAAATTAATATTAAAATTAAATACCTAAAGAACAGGTTTAAATCAACTTGAAAAGTTTTTTTTTTGGAGTTTACTCCTTAAGAATCGATTTTCATATAAGGCGCCCGGTATGAAAAAAATATGAGGAGTAAAATATAGTGATCGAATGACCGTGTCACGTTTTTTGAAATACCTATGTAAATTGAATGTTGAAAGTGAATTTTGAAGTGTTTTTGGAGTTTACTCCGTATGAATTGATTTTCATAATATTTATGGTATGTAATGTGTGTAATTTGTCTGTATATTGTGTGTGTAATGTGTGTGTGTGTAAGGTATGTGTTATGTGTGTAATGTGTATAATGAAGGAAATAACACGAAACAAACCACCAATTTTTTTTTCTTATCTGTGGAAGAAACCGTCCTCCACGTATCGTACCTATGAAATTGCCGATTCAGTGTTTGATGTTCAATGCCAATTTTTATTGAAAATAAAAAAGTTATTGTTTTATTGACCTTATGGACAGAGCAGTGATGCTCTCGCTGTGTTGTCAACACAGTAAACATTGCCTCCGTAGTAATTAAATAACAAAAATGTAAAAAGTTATTATTTATTAGTTAAACATTACATATCAACGAACTATCGCAAACTGTACAAGTGAAAGTGTTTGTAAGGAAAATTATTTCCAAATTACGGAATAATTTTAAAAAGTGTCTTTCATAATAAAAATTCATCTTTCGAGTAAAAAGCAGAAACGTTAGTGAAAATTTATGCCGAAAAACATACTAAAGGTGCTACTTACGAGTGCAAATACTAAATGATAAAACAATATTTGTACAATCTGACATGCAGTCATAGTGACATAAAATATTTCAACGTAATCAAATCTATAAAAAGATTCAAATTGACCGAAAGGACAATGTGCCTATCTAATAGGAATAGACGTCAACTTGCTAATTTGTTAGCATTTAATGTATTAAATTTTACCGAATGTGTTCAAACGATAGTAAACTGTATGACGATGACACCGGAGGAGCCGGTTTCCAATTGTAGCCTCGTGGGCGAGGGACAGCATGTAAACGAACTATCGAGCTCACCCTGTGGGGCTGCAGCTGGCAACTGTTCTCCAAGTCTTAATTTAAACTAGGTGATAAGACAAAGGGAAAGCACTCTAATCTAAAATTGGTTCACCAAAATATTGAAGGCGTTTCCTGCAAAGAGTTAGAAATAGAATTATTTTTAGAAAAATTTAATATTGATATTTTCTGTGTCACAGAACATTGGTTAAAAGATAGTCAAATGATTTTTGGTTTTGAAAACTATCATGTAGCAAGTGCTCCTAATCGAAAAAAACGCTATACGTGGAGGATCAGCTATATTCTTAAAGAATTATCTTAAAAGTAAAGAGCGCAAGGATATCGTGCGACTTTCGGTTGAGAGAACTATAGAATTGTCGTGTGTGGAGCTAGAGAGCCATATAATAATGTGTGTACACAGACCTCCACAATACGAAAATTTTCCTGCTTTTGAAGTCATAATAGAGGACGCCCTTAATAAAGTTAGCAGTACCAGTAAATCTGTTCTATTTTGTGGTGACTTCAATATAGATTTATTAGAAATTAAGCCAATCTGTACTAGATTTTTAACTCTATTTAATTCTTTTAATTTAAAAAACATTTTCTTGGAACCTACCAGAGTAACAAGAACAACAGCGATATGCATTGACAATATGTTTTGAAATTGTGAGTACAGTAACGAAAGGGTCATAAACTGCCTGAAGTCAGATCACAGCGGTCAATTAGTTAATTTTTCAGCAGTTCAATATGATCAAGACGAATAACCAATAATAAAGTTGAGGAATTTAGAACTTTTCTGGTAGAGAGGTTACCAATACCAAACCCTGACCAACAAAATGATGTTAACCAGCTTTATGAGGAATTCTTCTCAGTTGTTTGTAACCAATTTGAGAGAATTTTAAAAACTAAAACAGTTACCGTAAATGACAAATTTAAATTTTTAAACGGTATGGAACATTATAAATAAGGAAACGGGGAAATTCAGATCGCGTGAACAAGATTTTAACATACAAACCGATCACGGTATAGTTAGTGAACAGGGTAAGGTCGCTCAGATATTTGAAGAATTTTTCACAGATATACCTATACAAACCACAGAAAGTCTACACTCTTCACCTACGGCTGCTCAGTCGCTACTAAAGAAAAAATGTTGTACCTTCCAAGGACGATTTAGTTTTTAGAGAAATCAACCCTAAGGATGTGATCAAGGCCTATAGGACGTTGAAACTTAAATGTACTGAGGACTTATGGGAAATATCCGTTCAATTAATAAACTCAGTTATAGGAATTTCAGCGCCACATAAGGCTTATATTTTTAACAAGTGCATCCAAAATGGAGTGTTTCCAGCCCTTATGAAATATAGTAAGATACTCTCACTATTTAAATCAGGAGACGAAGGAGACCCTGAAAACTATAGGCCTGTGTCTTATTGATTTTTTGGTAAATGAGGTGTTATGTAGGTTCGGTTTGGTTAAACAAATTGTAGCAGATCGAGGTACGGTTTTTACAGCGCGGGTGGTGAAGGAAACGTTGGAGTATTTTGGTGCAAGGATGATCCATACAACAGCATTCCATCCTCAGTCGAATGGTCTGGTGGAACGTTTCAATAGGACTTTGGTGGATATGCTATCGAAGTATGTTAGTTTAGATCAGAAGGACTGGTGCTTGTATTTACCGTTGGTAGTTCAGGCTTATAATAGTAGTACACAGTCGTCTACTAAGATGAGTCCACATGTAGTTAAGTTTGGGAGAGAAGATCGCACAAATATAGATAGGCGGTTGGGGTTGAATAAAGTATTATTTGGGGATAGTTTGCGAGAGAGAAATACGCGTTTGCGGGAAGTAGGAAATAGGGTGGCACTCAATATAGGCATAGCGCAGAATAAACAGAAGAGGTTATATGATCGTAGGGCTAAAGATCTGACGTTTCAAGTAGGAGATCGGGTTTGGGTATTCACTCCAAGAAGATTGACAGGGAAAACATATAAGCTTCAGAGATTGTATAAAGGACCGTATGTGGTGGTAAGACACATTAGTGATTGTAATTATATGGTTAAGAAACTTAGTGTCGGTGCACGACGAGATACTGTGCATGTTAATCAGTTAAAAAAAATTCTTTCCTAGGGTTAGGGTAGAATAGGATTAACATAAGTTAAAACAAATTTTTAGAGAATTTCAACTGTTATGTTATTTGCTGTAAATAGTTACAGGAAAATTATTTCTATATTTAAAAATATTAATAAAATATAAATGCATAAAATAAATAAATAAATAAATGCATGAAAAAAATTATTAAAAAATATTTAAGATATTAAAAGAAATAAAAATAAAATATGAATAAATATTGAGGTGTTGTATTAGTTAAAATAGAAAGTATTAGAGAAGAATTTCACGCTTATTGGTTGAGAATTTTCAAGTAGGTAATATTGTAGTTTCTTGTTAGTGAGTGGTAGGTCATGGTGAATGTAATAATGAGGGTATAATTATTTTGCTAATCTAATATATAAAAATGAATCGCAAAATGTGGTGGTGGGCGCATAACTCGAGAACGGCTGAACTGATTTGGCTAATTCTTTTTTGTCGAGTTCGTTATTGTCAGTAGAAGGTTTTTATGAAGGGTAGGGTAGGGTAGGGTAGTGTAGGGTAGGGTAGGGTAGTGTAGTGTAGTGTAGGGTAGGGTAGTGTAGGGTAGGGTAGGGTAGGGTAGTGTGGGGTAGGGTAGTGTAGGGTAGGGTAGGGTAGTGTAGAGTAGGGTAGGGTAGTGTAGGGTAGTGTAGTGTAGGGTAGGGTAGTGTAGGGTAGTGTAGAGTAGTGTATGTAGGGTAGGGTAGGGTAGTGTAGGGTAGGGTAGTGTAGGGTAGGGTAGTGTAGGGTAGTGTAGGGTAGTGTAGGGTAGGGTAGTGTAGGGTAGGGTAGGGTAGTGTAGTGTAGGGTAGTGTAGAGTAGTGTAGGGTAGGGTAGTGTAGTGTAGGGTAGAGTAGTGTAGTGTAGGGTAGGGTAGTGTAGTGTAGGGTAGGGTAGGGCAGTGTACTGTAATGTAAGGCGGTACGTAGTTCGCCGGGACAGCTAGTACTATAATATTGTGTTTCATGTGTCAAAATCGTTTGAGAATATTGCGAATCGGCTGACCATTGAAATGACCGGCTGTGAGCATACAGCCACTAATTAGTAGGTAATCTGTGATACAGCACCAAGTAAAAGAAGATGGATGTGGCGAGATAATCTATGGGGATTATCACCCAATCGCCAAGAAGTCCACTTCTGGAGGGGAGGAAAGAGCTGCTGCCTTCCGCAATGAGGACGGACAAGCAGTATCCTTCCAGGAATAGGCAGCATGGACGATAGCTGACCTGACCAGTTTGAAGAGGAGAGGAGATCAAATAATCTTAAATTTTGAATTGAAAGTTGTAAATTCTTGCTTAACTTTGTTCTAAGAGAAAATGGGTATGAGTTGTGGCTATGTCGCTATGGGGAGCTTAGTTTTAGCCATACGCTATCTAAGAGCTATGATTTGGAGTGTATTCCCCTGGTTACTTGATTTCTGGTGGATCTCAGTTGATGATTGATTTCTCCTCTGACATCTGGTATTGATTTCGAAATATTAGTGCTTAGAAAAATTTTTATTTGAATCTGAGATGACCACAGATTATCCGGGAAAGTTTATGATCAGACCAATAAATATTATTTATCTCGTAATTAACACCACTTTTAAGATAGTCTTGCATAGTTTAAACTTTTTATAGGCCACAGATAGTATGGTCCTTAATTATTTTTGTTTGTTTGGTACCCTCAAAAACTACATCAGGCTATGCTATTTTCACGGGATAAAAAGTAGCCTATGTCCTTCCTCGTGACACAGGCTACCTGCATGCCAAATTTTATTAAGATTGGTCAAGGCGTTGAAGCGTGAAAAGTTAACAAAAAAACAAACACATTTTCACATTTATAATATTAGTAAGGATTAACTATGTATGTTACTTCACTAACAAATATATATATATTTTTTTAATTCGCGCAATCAGGGTTACGTGCATCGTACAATATATTTTTTGTGTATTGTATCCTTACTTAATATTATAAATGTGAAAATGTGTTTGTTTGTTACCTTTTTACGCTTCAACGCCTTGACCAATGTGAATGAAATTTGGCATGCAGGTAGCCTGTGTCACGAGGAAGGACATAGGCTACTTTTTATCCCGCGAAAATAGCATAGCCTGATGCAATTCCCGAGGAAACTGAAAATATACTCTTTTTTGGTTAATTTCTTTAATATCGCAACGGAACAATGGATTGTGTGATTTTTTGCACAGAGATGATTGAGGGGGTGGGAAATGACACGATTTACTAATAAGCATATCCTGACATAGTTCCCGAGAGATCTGGAGAAAATTCATGTCCACGCACCTTTTAAGTCAGTCAGAAAAACGATGTCCACGCGGGCGAAGCCGCGGGAAAAAGCTAGTTTATCAAATAACGGACGTCAACGAGATCGACGGCACAAATATTTTTTCTTTCGATCGGTTCGGTATCAGAATACGACTCACGAGATCAAAAGTGAATATACAGGGTGTTGGTGTAGGTCCCGTTGACTGGGCCTTCTACTTATCATACTGAACAACTTTTGTTCTACGACTCTGCTGAAAACGTAATATTTTTTTCAGATGCGATCTCGTGAGTCGTCAAAAAATAAGTTCAAAGAAATCAATATTTTAACTGTTGCTAGTCAATTTACATATGAAAACATTATGTACCTACGTTCGTAAAAATTTACATTTATTTCCTAAAAACAGTGACAGGCATAATTTGAATTTAAGAAATGTATATAAAATTGATATAGCCTTTTCGAGACTGAGTAAGGTTAAAAAGTCATTTGTGGGGCAGTGTATAAGATTCTACAATAAAATTCCAGAAAATGTAACTAGATTGTCAGAGAACAAATTCAAGACTCTTGTCAAAAAATACTTGTGGTCTAGAAGATATTATAAAATAATAGATTATGTAAATGACAAAGATATATATGTTGATTCTATAACAAATACCAATACCTGAGACTGTAATCTGTATCATGACATTATGTAATAGACAATAAGTATTTTTTTTGTTTTTTTGATTATTTAAAAGTGTGTGTAAGCACCTATTTAAAATAAATTATTTTGATTGATTGATTGATTGCACGTCGTTGTGAACCCGGTCGAATGCTTATTGGAAATCCAGGTTGATAACATCCACCTGGGTCGCCGCGTCCATGTGGTAGGACAACAGGTCCACAAGTGTGACTAGGTTGGTGGCCACTGAGCACTTCGGCAGGAATGCGTGCTGGGCGGCTGTAATGTACGGCAAACATTGTGGCTTGACTTTCTTCAAAATTTGAGAGCTGGCTGCGCTTGCGCTTTTATCTGAATTTCGTGTGTTTTATATGATTCAGTTTAGTTTAATTCAATTAAGATTATTTATGGCGAATAAAAAATAAATAAATTAAAAAGCGTCGGTGGCTCAACCGGTAACGACTCGGTCCATCTAACCAGAGGTACCGGGTTCAAATCTGGACGGCCAATGTACCAATGAGTTTTTCAAAAACTTACGTACATATAATTACCGATTGCTTTAACGGTGAAGGAAAAACATCGTGAGGAAACCTGCACACGCCTGCGAAAAAACTCGAAGGTTGTGTGTGAAGTCGACCAACCCGCACTGGGCCCGCGTGGTCGACTAAGGCCTAATCGCCCTGATTCAGGGTAGGCTCGAGCCCCTCGGTGGGGACGTATATGAGCTGTTATAATAATAATGGCGAATACTCTGTAATAATAATTTTATGAGTTGTGAAGTACCTGCGGAATCTACACTATGCGTGGTCCGACATACACTTGGCCAGATTTTTTCATAAATTAACCGCCTCGGGCCTCCGATGTAATTATAAGGTCAGAATACCTACCTATAAGTGGCAGTGGGCAGGGCACACAGCTCGAAGAACAGATGGCCGTTGGGGTCATAAAGCTCTCGAGTGGCGACCACGCACCGGAACGCGTAGCCTAGGCAGGCCTCTCACTCGGTTAATTTGTACCTTGCTAGTTTGTTTGTACATTAATCAGATTGTTTGTACCTTTTTAAGGGTTTTCCTAGACATAATACTGATTGTACATTTTAGCCGCTAGTAAGATTTCCCAATTGCGTATAAATTTGATAAAAACTTAGCCGCATTTTGGAGAAACAATATTTAAAGCTTGCTGCCGGTTTCACGTTCTGCGGGCCAACTCTCCTCTGGCCCGTAGAGGAAGCTTCGGCCTTGAAACAAGCGGTAGTTATCTTCGTGGAGTCCCTCATAGTCGCCCTATATATATATATATATATATATATATATATATATATATATATATTATTTTTTTCTTTATTCGTATGGCTTTCCAAGTCGCTTTTCTAAAAACAGAATAATAATAATAATGAAAATTACAGTATTATATCTAAATTCTTCACCCATTGGGCTATGTCTTTATTAAGGGTTAAAAGATCCAGAAGAGCACCAGTATACTTCCGTTTTGGGCAGTCGTGTATGATATGGTGAATGGACTGCACAGGTGCACCGCAGTCACATGCCAGAGTGTCTCGCCAGTCGCCACCCACATCTGAACATGTACTCCCTACATCGTCCGTGCTTAGTTCGGAGTCTGTTCAACTGGCACCATTCCCGTCTTGGGGCAGTAAAACCGTGGGGTTTATGTGTAGGGTCGTAGTCCGAAGGAGTCGTGTCTTTAGGTGGATCTGACTTCCATTCCTCTTTCCATATTGTGTTTTTGTGTTTATGCTGAAAGGTCGTTCCAACAGGCTCTGCGCCGACTGGTAAGGCGGGTGACGAGATTTCAAGCGGTGTCGCGGAGGGTACAGAAATTCTTGGCAAGCTGGCAGTATGAGTTATTCAGTATTTTATTAGCTTCAACAAACAGTGCTCGTTGTCTTCTGATGTGTGGTGGAGGCATGTGACTCAGGGTTGGCAGCCATTGAAGGAGGGTTGACTGTGTCGTACCGGATATGCAGCGCATAGTCCTTCGCAGCTGGACGTCGACCTACTCCGTATGCGCACTATTATTGAGCCAGACCGGCGCGGCGCGCAATATTCCCCAGCGGAGTAAACTAAGCTGAGCCCTGTTGTACGCAGAACATCCGCGCTAGCTCCCCACGAAGTGCCTGTCAACGTGCAGGATGTTGTTTCGGGTTCCTTGTTTCTTGCTCAATGTAGTGAGATGGGGGCAGTGAGTCAAGGTGCGGTCGAGGGTCACACCGAGATATTTAGGGGTTGGGTTGTAGCCAAGGACTTTACCATCAAAGCTGACCGTCGGCATGTATGATTCTAGTCTATTGTTTAGGTGGAAAGTTGATACCTCGGTTTTGCTGGCATTTGGCACCAGCCGCCACATTTTTAGATAGGTGTTGAGTGTCTGTAGGTCTGTGGTGAGTTGTTCTTCTGATACCTCTAATGTTTTGTGCTGGTGCGCAAGAGCGATGTCATCAGCATACACAAACTTTCTTGACACTGTATTGGGCAGATCGTGAGTGTACAGGTTACAGAGAAGGGGTGCCAGTGTAGATCTCTGGGGGAGGCCGTTTTGTAATTTTCTGACATGGCTTTGATTTTGTCCGAGGTGGACAACAAACTTTCTATTGCTGAGTATATTATTTATTAGGCTCGTAATACGTCGACAGGGTACTTACTGCCTTAATCAGTTTTAAGTATAAACCATGCCGCCACACCGTATCGTAAGCTGCGGATAGTTCAACGAAGGCAGCTACAGTTTTCAGTTGTTTTTGGAACCTAGCCTCTATATGAGTGGTAAGAGACAGCACTTGGTCGGTACAGTTTCGGCCGCTTCTAAACCCGGCCTGCTCTACAGGTACAATTTTGTTGATGAGTGGAGTGATCCTATTTTTCAGCAGCTTTTCCAAGAGTTTGTAAATGGAGCTAATTAAGGCGATTGGTCTGTAGTTTTTTGCGTCATCTGCTGGTTTTTGGGGTTTGAGGATGGCAATTATTTTGGCGTAGTTAAAGGCTGGGGTAGTTTATTTCTTGCAAGTATGTCCGAGAAGAAGGCTGCTAGCCATTTCCTGCACTTTGGTCCCAAGTTCCTAAGAAACTCGTTGTATATGCCATCCTGCCCCGCCGCTTGTCCCAGAGAGAGCTGCCTTATTGCGAGTGTTGTTTCATCAGCTGTGAAGGGTTTTGAGAGATGCTCATCGACTGGTAGTGTTTCTTTTAAGGTTTGAGCAAGCTTCTTGATTATTTTCGGGTTTTTGCGATCTCTTCTTATGCGTGATGTTTCTACAATACAGTTTACAATGGAATCAGTCAGCTTTTGAAAGGCATCAACAGTTTTTGCTTCAGATTTACCTGTTAGTCTATTGAGGACTCTCCTTGCTTTTCTGCTTGATTTTTTGAATTCCATTTTTTCAGCAGTGGCTATCCATTTGTTCTATCGCTGCACATCCAAAGATTGAATTAGGTTTTGTCCAATTTCCTGATCCCCTGTGTTTTTGTACTGTTGGTATAGTGTCTCACTGTCTTCATTGCACCCTGGGACGTAGGTCTTTCTAAAGCCTCGCGGGACATGTTTCTTTGCCACTGCGGTGACCAGGCCCACGAATCTCATGTAGCTTTCGGCTTTCGGCGGGATCTACCTAATCGGGGCGTTCATATCTACTACAAAGCTGGCCCAGTTTGCCTTCTGAAAATTCCATCGAGGCAGTGGCATAGACCGCACCAGCGGGATTGTGTTTCCGATTTCCATCAGTACGGGGCGATGTTGGCTATTGGAAAAATTTAAAAGAATTTTCCTTGTGGTTGGAAGAGGGGTACTAGAAGAATCACATGTAACAAATGTTAAATCTGGGTTATAATCTTTTCTCCATCGGGATGATCTGAACGAACCTTTATCTTTGGCGTCGAATACTAGGTGGTAGTTGTGGTCTTCTGCCCCCTGAGTCAATTGAATTCCATTAAGGTCGTTGGAGTCATAGCGTCAAGAATTATGATGGCAATTAAAGTCACCCGCATAGATACAGGGGTGCGAAAGCACCGGCGGTCCTTCATTCCACGTATGAGTTGGAGGTTTATATATGCATTAGTACTAGCGTACAGTATAGACACTCCCCCTGCCGCTCTCTTGATTCTACCTCACTCCCTCGTCACTCAGATTGGTTACTAGACTGGTAACCGAACGTAAGGGTTGTCACACACGGGAAAGATACTACAAGATCTTTATCTGACCAGATATCTAATAATATCTCTCTTTATAGAAATCAATGAATGTACACACACGGAGCCGTTTTTCCCGTGCTTTGCATACAATTTTTTTAACAAAGTTGCGAAGAATTATATCATTGCGTTCATCGTACAAAATTTGAAAATTAATTTGGCTGTTACTTGAGAGCCGTTCATTTCCTACCCCTAGTTATTTGACTTTTTTTGTTTCAAATTAATTTTAAAAGGAATACGTCACATTACCCTGTCTGATTCATTTCATACCGAAGTTGGTAAAATAAATATTCTAAATAACAAGTTTTATTTTTACTTTATTGAGCTAATTATACCAAGCTACACTTAAATAAGATACTTCTACGCAAACTATACAATTATAACTGGAAATGATAAATGGCGGCGCTTCTATTTGCGTCTAGCTTAAACGATATAGATCTCTCACTCACACGAACCACCAAATCTATGGAAACAATGCTATTTATATTCCCAATCTTTAATTGTACGTAAATATACAAAAAAAAAACTAAAAAATTTACGTTACCTCACCTTTTGAAAATACATTGAAAATTCGATTAAATATTTTTCGTGGCCAATGCCGCCGCGCCGGTGTGATTCAACCCTACCTGCATTCTTGCCTTTAGATACGTCAGTTGTATATATGTATATCATTTCTCGCTCGTTTGTATGGAGTGTCCGGGGTGTGGCGCCGGTGTGATTCAACCCTACCTGCATTCTTGCCTTTAGATACGTCAGTTGTATATATGTATATCATTTCTCGCTCGTTTGTATGGAGTGTCCGGGGTGTGGCGCCGGTGTGATTCAACCCTACCTGCATTCTTGCCTTTAGATACGTCAGTTGTATATATGTATATCATTTCTCGCTCGTTTGTATGGAGTGTCCGGGGTGTGGCGCCGGTGTGATTCAAGCCTACCTGCATTCTTGCCTTTAGATACGTCAGTTGTATATATGTATATAATTTCTCGCTCGTTTGTATGGAGTGTCCGGGGTGTGGCGCCGGTGTGATTCAACCCTACCTGCATTCTTGCCTTTAGATACGTCAGTTGTATATATGTATATCATTTCTCGCTCGTTTGTATGGAGTGTCCGGGGTGTGGCGCCGGTGTGATTCAACCCTACCTGCATTCTTGCCTTTAGATACGTCAGTTGTATATATGTATATCATTTCTCGCTCGTTTGTATGGAGTGTCCGGGGTGTGGCGCCGGTGTGATTCAACCCTACCTGCATTCTTGCCTTTAGATACGTCAGTTGTATATATGTATATCATTTCTCGCTCGTTTGTTTGGAGTGTCCGGGGTGTGGCGCCGGTGTGATTCAACCCTACCTGCATTCTTGCCTTTAGATACGTCAGTTGTATATATGTATATCATTTCTCGCTCGTTTGTATGGAGTGTCCGGGGTGTGATTCGGGGGAAGCTTTTTAAGGTTCCGTGCACCCAATGGGTGACCACCGGGAGCCTATTACCACATAATTACAATATGGCCTATCGCAATACTGTGCTATTACTAAGCCTCCGTCAGCGGGCTGTATTTTGTGAACCGTAGTAGGTAGACAGTTGAAATTTTCACAGAATGTGTATTTCTGTTGCCGGTATACAAAAAATATTAAATACATAATAAGAAAAAGTGAAAAACTAAGGCGGGTCTCCATACGTCTTCAGAAGAATTTTTTATTTAGCTCTATCGTAAAAACGGTAAAATTATTTTTTTGATCCAAGATGGATCCTGCTGTAGCTAGCCATTACCCAATCTATAAGTCGTCATTGTTTGTTAGACCCTTGTACCTACTGTAACGAGTACTGACTGGTGTTTACTAGTTTATAACTTGGTAACCCGGTGGCCGGTCGCGTCTGAACAAAAAGTGAAAATTACAATTTTCATACAAACCGCATTTCAAAACGATTTTCACCTTTTAAAAGTTAAAAGATTTTCACCAATTTTTGGGTTTTTTCACATTATTGATTTAAAAATAAACAAATAATGTACAAAATTAGTTTTGTATGAAAACTCGTGAACTACAATAAAATTGAACTTATTAATTTTATTGAAAAAACAAAAACTGTGAACCTAGCTATCGGTTCTGACTGACAGCTTATCAAAAATTTGTTAAAATCGGTTAACATTTAAGAGGTGAAAATAGCTAACGCCGCGCCGTTTGTATGAAAAGTGGAAGCTTCACAATCCTCTTAATACGGGATGAAATTGAAGTCATTACTAAGTGTAGGATTTTTGTGCTGAACATTCCCTGGCATCCAAGCCTTTCAGTAAACTTACCGCGACTCTGCTTACTAAGCGCCGATCGCTAAACCGACGTAGTTACTCTGAAAGCTCGCAAGTTGCCCGCCGGCGGCCGGCAGACCCGACTTCATTTTCAAGATCGGTGAAAAACAAGTAAAGCTGGCGGATTTCTACAGCCCACGTGAGTCGTTTCCTTTATCATATCAGCTGACAGACATCCACTGCTGGACAAAGGTCTCCCCAAAAGATTTCCACAACAACCGGACACCGCGGCTGCCCGCGACCTTCAAAAATACGGACTTCTATACAAACTTTTGTTATCTAGTTCCCAAACTACTGTACAGATTTGGGTAAAATTTGAGTTAGGGCAATTTTATTTTTGTAACTCTATTTTCTTGATTTTTTAGGGTTGCCATTGTAGTTAAAAGAATACTTTTTTTTCTCAAAATAGGCTCTAACGATTTCTAATGAAACTCTGTACGTTACTGTGACTTTATACAGCCTACTATATGTACGTTGTACGATGTGGTTCGTTTTTCCGTCAAAAATCGGAATAAGGTAGCTCCGTTCCGTTCCGATGGCGCACTGACCAGAAGTCTTCTGCAGGGGCATTGATATCAGCGTATAAAGGAGAACAGTTGGGGCTAAAGCACCCGTTGTTGTAAGCGTGTCCCCCGCCAGCTGCGGCAGCTGCACCTGGCATGCGACGGGACTCCTTAGTAAATGCGGTCTGCTACCTCAGATTCCCGTGGTCATAAAAATTCAGGCTGTTTGTGACTTTTTCTCAAAAAATGTTCTAACGATTTTAATTAAAATTTGCGTCTCATAATCATCATCATATCAGCCGAAAAACGTCCACTGCTGGACAAAGGCCTCCCCCCAAGGATTTCCACTACGACCGGCCCTGCGCTGCCCGCAGATCTTCACCAGGTCGTCGGTTCACCGCGTGGGAGGCCTACCTACGCTGCGTGTTCCGGTGCGCGGTCGCCACTCGAGAACTTTACTACCCCATCGGCCATCTGTTATTCGAGCCCACTGCCACTTCAGTTTAACGATTCTGTGAGCTATGTCGGTTACATTGGTTCTCCTGCGGATCTCCTCGTTTCCGATTTGATCACGCAGAGAAACTCCGAGCATAGCACGCTCCATTGCCCTTTGGGTGACCTTGAGCCTTCTTATGAGGCCCTTAGTAAGCGACCATGTCTCAGTTCCGTAAGTCATTACTGGCAACACACACTGGTCAAAGACCTTAGTCTTGAGACACTGCGGTATTTGGGATGCGAAGCTTCCCGAACGCTGCCCAGCCGAGTTGGACTCGTCGATGGATCTCTTTCTTGAAGTTGGACCTACCTAGCTGTACTGTTTGTCCCAGGTATACATATTTGTCAACCACTTCCAGGGTACAGTCTCCTTAAAGTTTCAAAGTTTAAAAAAAAAAAGAAACTTTGTGAATCACAAGAAAATTAATAAGGCCTGTAGTTAATTGTTCCAGATAGATCTGAGTTTAAGGTACCTTCTGTACCAACCCAAATTATATGTAAAAAAATCATCAAATATACAGGATGTTTGTGCGTCGTGTGCCACATTGAATTGGTCGATAGGAGAAGTCAGTAGCTTTCCCTTTAGCTCTCATAATCTTTCCTATGCCCAATGGATTTTTTTTAAATAATTTTTTTGTCATTTTTTAAATAAAATCCAAAATTCTGCATTTAAACTTGAATTTTAAAATAAAACAAAAAAAGAGGAGCCTAAAAATTTCAATTTCATTTTTATGTGAACTTTAGTATGGTGCTATTAAACTTAAAATTACTGGCAGTTACCATTCAGCTTTTTTTATTAACTCTCAAAGTTTTCGGAAGAGGTAACGGTAAACTTAAAATTAAATTTTACTTGATTAAGAAAAAAAAAACTAAAAGCGATCGGGATCTTCCAACTTCCTCAAAAGTTCTCTAGTCTATTTTCTTTGCAACGGTATGTCACATGCCATAAAACAACTTCACTAACTTGCAAAATTTGTGCATCGTGCAAAATCAGGCTGATATTCAAAATTCAGGTTGACACCATTTTTTGCGTAATTAACACGTGCGAAACAGGTAATAATACGAAATGTTTGGCTTTGTTACAAGTGCAGCAAGGCACTACTTGCTCGGAGTGAAATCTGTCTGCTATCTCTTTCTTTCTTTTTTCGCGCACTGACGATTGACTGTGAGAGAGCACTTAGACAATGCTTGGGGACGGTCCAAAGAAATTGTGTATAAGAAGGAAGTGGCAACACGGGAGGAATTAGTTTATCGTATAGAGGCGGCTATCGTCACTATTAGAGAAGTAATGCGACATCATACAACTACCGTAGAAATAAGGAAAAGACGTCGCGCCTGCATTTGAAACCAAGGCCAACAATTTGAACAGGACTTGTAAGTTTTAATCAAACAAGATTAGATTTAATGATGATTTCAAAATAAACGTTTAGAATTGTTTTTATCTTTAATTTTAAGTAAATTTCCATTAAAGACTGAGATATGAGACAGATTTTATATTGCAAAGGTGATATTACAGTTTAAACGTGTGTTCACACGTGTTATTTACGCAAAAAAATGGTTACAACCTGAATTTTAAATATCAGCCTGATTTTTCCCGATGATGCAAAAATTTTGCGAAGAGAAGATTTTAGTAAAGTTATTTTATGGCATGTGGCATACCGTTGGGAAGAAAATATACTAAAAAACTTTTGAGGGAGTTGGAAGATTCCGGTCGCTTTTAGTTTTTGTTTTCTACTCATGTTTAATTTACTTTTAACTTCATCTTTACCTCTTACGAAAACTTTAAGAGTTAATAAAAAAAAACTGAATGGTAACTGGCAGTAATTATAAGTTTAGTGGCACCATCTACAGTTCACATAAAAATAAAATTTAAATTGTTAGGCTCAACCCAATAGTTTTTTAAAATTCAAATTTAAATGCATAATTTTGGATTTTCTTTAACAATTGTCAAAAAATGCACATTGGTACGTGGTAGATTTGAACTACAACCTCCCGGACAGGAGGTGGCGTTTATGGCTAGGAAGCCATTGCGCCACTGAAGCTTGTCCTAAGTATTTTTATAATTCTTAAAAAAAACCATGTTTTGTATGAAAAGTCTAAAAATATCCCTAGGTAAAGTTGATGTGTGTATAAAAGAATACCGTGACCGACTGACTGATCTATCAACGCACAGCTCAAACCACTGGACAGATCAGATTGTTTGGCGTACATAATATAGGAATTATGACATAGTAATTTGCTTAGAACGGTTTTTTTTAATTCAATCCTCAAAGGGGTATAGCGGGGTTTTTGTATATAAAAGTGATGTAAAATAGATGTTTGTTACCTCTTCACGCTTCAACAACTCTACCAATACAATACACTCCCTGAGGGACCTGAAAAAATACTCTTTTTCTGTTTTTTTTTTAAATCGCAACGGAGTATCATAATGTTGTGATTTTTCGCACAGAGATGGTTAACGGGGTCGAAAATGATATAAACTACTAATAAGCATAGCCCAATATAGTTCCCGAGGGATCTAGGGAAAACTCATTTCCAAAACCAAAACCATACCAAAACCCGGTAAGCGCACATCAGCTTGAATAACGACAGGAATAAGAAAAAGTTACCTGAAAAAAAGAAAGTTAAGATTTATTTCTCCATTGCGTTGGGGAATCTTGGTAAGCCCGCTTCCATCTTCGGCATCATTGTCACTTACCATCAGGTGAGATGATGCCAAGGGCTTACCAATTGTGAATAAAGAAAAGACAAAATATAATAAAACTCATGACATAAAATACACTAGTATGTTGAGGCGCTGCATCGATGCTTCGCAAAAAAATCGTCATAATACATCTATTAATATAATAAAACTGTAACGGGGCCGGGTCTGTACATGAAATATTTTTAGAAAATAATAACTGTGGTGGACATTACTAACGATACAGAGGCCAAAATAACAACTTTTGGAATTTTTGTCTGTCTGTCTGTCTGTCTGTCTGTCTGTATGTTCGCGCATCACGCAAAAACTACCAGGCCGATTTTGATGAAATTTTGTATGGTGGTTCTTTATAGCCCGGGTTAACATATAGGATACTTTTTATCCCAGAAAATTCAAGAGTTCCCGTGGGAAATTCAAAAGTATTCATTTAAAGAATGGGTCACCACGCATATGTGGCTTGACCTATTACAATCAAATTTTACATGTTGATAAAGGGTATCAACATGTAAAAACAACTTCGCGAACTAAAACTGGGACATTGTGAATCCCAAAAAAATTAGGGGTTCCTTCAGGAATGCAAAAAAATGTATCTTTAGAATGGCTTAACGTAACAATATGAAACCTTTACATTGGGATGGGGTGTTTTGATCATCATTGTATAGTCGGGTATTCTTTATCCCGGAAAACTAAAGAGGTCCCGCGGGAAATTATCCATCGATACTTACAATAATAAGAATAGAGTACTTTTTTCCACATATTAACTACACATACCACACATTATAATCTTGGCAGCAGAATGTCAATAGATGGCACTGCAGGGATAATAAAACGCGCTTAAGTTGTATTAAAACATTAAAAGATTATTTCATACCTTTGAGTGGATTTCTTTTATGTATTTTTCAGCATAAGTTACTTTACACAACTCTAACTCTGGAACTATGGCACGTAGCGATGTGTTTCATAGACGAACAGATAGGTATTTTTTTACAGATTCCAATCGTGTAAAAAAATTAAAAACACATAAATCGAGTTTAGCTTCTTTTATCAGGAGGCACAGATACGGAAACTCTTCTGACGACGACTATTTGCGTGTGGCAGTTGCTCTCCGCCTGCAATATCAATATCTGTGAACCTCATCAATGTATTTGCGGGTCCACTGTGGAGGCAATTGGCCATCACTCACTGAGTTGCGGTCGTTGTTTGTGAAGATTCCCACGTCACCAATTCCATAATGACCTCACTTGGAGGGAACTGGTCTCGGCCAGATGGAATATTCCATCTTTGTTGCAGCCGCCGGGCTTTAGTCGATCTGAGGGCAAAAGGCCGGAGTGTTTAAACAGGTGCTATAGCAGAGAGGATGGGACGCCACTTTTTCTGCCTCACTCCTCACCCATACGGTACTTCTGCTCAATTTGCGGCGAGAAAGAAGCATAATAAGTACTCGGTCTTAGAGGCAAATTACTGCTTTGTGCCGCTGGCCTGTGAGACAACCGGCTGCTGAACCCTCAGAGGCCTTTGCCTTCACAAAGGAGATTGGCCGTCGCCTTCGAGAGAGGAGATGTGACATGAGGTCCTGCCTGCTGCTAAGGTTATCTATTACCATCCAGCGCGGCAACGAGAAGTGCGTTATGGGCTCCTTTGGAGTTGATACGACTCGCGGATTTGACGCATATTAATATTTTTAGGATTTTTTTTACTTGATTGATATAATGATTTGAATTAGTTTTTTGATAGTACAGGTATATGTTTCATTTCATCATATCAATTTATATACGTCCCCACCAAGAGGCTCGACCTGCCCTGAGTTAGGGCGATCAGGCCTTAGACGATCACGCGGGCCCATTGCGGGTTGATTAACTTCACACATAAGCTTCTTCGCAGGCGTGTGCAGGTTTCCTCGCGATGTTTTTCTCACCATAAGAGCGTCGGATAAACGTAAATACCAGTACGAAATCGATATTCGTATAGATATTGGTAAGTGGCAGGATTCGAACCACGGCCTTCCGGGCAGGAGGTAGTGGCCTTAACCGTTACGCCACCGACGCTCTATATGTTATTTAAGATTTAGAAATCCTTACTTATAATATTATAAATATGAAAATGTGTTTGTTTGTTTGTTTGTTACCTATTCACACTTCAACACCTCTACCAATCTTGATGAAATTTGGCATGTAGGTAGCCTGTATCACTGGAAATGAAATAGTCTACTTTTTATCTGTGGAAATTATCATGGCCCGATGCAGTTCCTGAGGAAACTAAAACAATACTCTTTGTTCGTTAAGTTATTTAAAATCGTAACGAAAAAATGGGTTGGTGTGATTTTTAGCACAGAGATGAGGTGGAAAATGATATAATTTACAAATAAGTATATCCTGGCATAGTTCCCGAGGGATCTGGGGACAACTGTTTTCTACGCTCGCGCACGTCGGTGGCGTCGCAACGGAGCAACGGATTAAAGTATTTTTTGTATAGAATTTTTTGAAAGGGTGGGAAGTGACAAAGACTGCTAATCCGAATAGCCCAATGCAGTTCCTGAGGTACCGGGAGAAAACTCATGTCCACGCTTGCGAGCTGATTGCGGCTCGCGCACCACTCACCCTCAAAAAGTCATAAAAGCTATGTCCACGCGGGCGAAGCCGCGGGCAAAAGCTAGTACATAATAAGATCTAACAATAAATGAAAGGCATCTTGGAATATAATAAAAGGTGACAAAAATGTGATAAGAACGATCGATGAATTACAATTTGATAACGTTTTAGTAACTGACCCAAAAGACATAGCTGAAAAACTAAACAATTACCTAATTAATCTAACTAATAATAATAGTGACAATAATCCAAATGACAGCAACACAAATAAAACAACTATTAAAAATACAATCTTTCTTGACCTTATAGTATAAATGATATTAAAAACATCATATCGGCACTCAACAACACTAAGGCGGAAGGTTTTGATGAAATATGAACACAAGTGATGAAATACTATAAAGATGAACTAGCTCCTGTAATGGCTTACTTAATCAATCTCTTCTTTGAAACTGGATGTTTTCCCAACCTCCGTAAATTTCTGTAATTAAGCCTTTATACAAAAAAGGAAATAGATCAGATCCGAAAAATTATAGGCCTATCACGCTAATACGTATTATATCGAAAATATTCGAAAAAGCAACGCATAAGAGAATAACACAATTGGTTACTAAATATGAAATTATAGATTCCAGTCAAAAAATCCATTTTTTTGGCATGTTATAATCTTATCAACCAAGTTACAAGAGCTTTGAATGTGAAAGAGAGGGCACACACACACTCCGCTGGCTCAACGACCCAAAGTGTGTCCTGGCCTCCGATACGAGAACTCGCCATTTGTCCCGATCTTGTGCGGTTTCGCGCCAGTCGTCAGCTTGGAGCTCGCGTAGGTCCGCGTTCACCACATATGATCGATTTGTGAAGAGAGCCTATCAGGGACACCCAACAGGTCGACGCCCGGTCGGTCGCCCCAGGTATCGATGGCGCGAAAGAAAGGGCAACAGTAGTTTTCTTTGACAAAATTAGAATACATTTACGCAAACTGTATAATTATGGAATAAGAGGGCCCGCATTAAAATGGCTATCTTCATATCTAGAAAATCGAAAACAATGTGTAGAGATTTCAAGACTCAGCAAAGACTTGGTTTAACAGCTCATAGATCTGAATTTCAGTTTAATCATTATGTGGGGTACCGGGTAGTATTTTAGGACCTCTACTTTTTAATCTCTATATTAATGACCTTCCAAACGTGACTAAATATGATTGCACTCTATTTGCCGACGATGTGTCTATTGTTGTAACTTCTAATAAAATTATTGGTGTACAAACCTACGAATATGACATCATAAATACTATTAATTTAATCTTTGACTGGCTGCATAGTAATAATTTAAAATTGAACTTAAAGAAGACAAACTACACGCAATTTGTTAAACACCGTGAAAATGTTGACAAGATTAGTTTGATATACAATGGACACTATCTTCAACAACCACATGAAAGTAAATTCTTGGGACTAATTTTGGATGATTTATGTAATTGGAAATCACAGCCTTTGTTACAAGATAAGTAGCTATATTTATGTTTTATGTAGACTTCGTAGAGTAAATTCTCATGAATGACAATTCTGTCTGCATACTATGGCTTTGTTCATTCTGTACTCGCTGTGTACTCGTTGTTGTGGGGCAACAGTACTGATTTTCTCGGGGTTTTCATAGCGCAGAAAAAGTGCCTTAGGGCTATGTGCGGCGTAGACCAGATGAGCCATGCAGACCTCTTTTCAAAAAAATGGGCATATTATCACTTCCATCTATGTACATATATACTATAGGTAATTTTGTTAAATCAAACAATCATTTATTTCTTAAAGCAGGAGACATTCATTCCCGTAATATTAGAAATCCAGATCGATTGGTTTATGAATTGAGACCTTTGAACACAATGTACCAAAATAGTATATAATGCACTTCCAAGTGAAATAAAAATCTTACCACAACCACGCTTTCGTAAAAACCTTAAAAAATGGCTTAAGGAAAAAATATTCTATTCAATCAAAGAATTACTTGAACCAAACACTTGATTATTATGTTGATGTCAAATTATGGTAAGAATACGATTTTCATTTTCATTTTGTTTTTTACATGAATGCCATAATTTATATTATATACTCTAAATTTTCCTAAATTTTTGTATGTCGAACAAATGACTAAATGTGCTGAATCTCACTATCTTTTGAAAGATCTATTAAGCAATAAAATATCTTTTTTTATCTTATCTTATCTCATGCTCGGGCACGTTGCAACAGAGCAAGGCATTGTTGTGGTTTTTTGCACAGACACGGTTGTGTGGGTGGGAAATTACATAGACAACTGATTAGCATAGCCTGACATAGTACCCGAGGGATCTGGGGAAAACTCATTTTGACGCTCGCGCACGTCATCGTTGCAACGGAGCAATGGATTGACGTCATTTTTTGAATAAAGGTTGTTGAGAGGGTGAGATGTAACAGAGACAGCTAATCTCGATCGCCCAATATATAGGTCATTTCAAGCTTTGTGATAATTTGCACAGAGGTAATTGAGGCGGTGGAAAGTAAAGTAGCATAGCCCGACATGTTCTTGAAGGATCTCTGTACATGAAATACACACTAGCGCACGTCGGCGTTGCAGTGGAACAACGGATAACGCGATTTTTTGCATAGAAATATGATATAAATGGAGTGTCAATGAAACCACGGCTTAGGAACTGACTAACTTTATTGTGAAGTACCGACATACAAGTCGCTGTCTATATTATTTATGTAAATACCCTCCATATCCCCCTGACAAATCCTTAAGGACTATCACAATAAAATTAAGTGTAATAAAAGAAAAGAGTACAAAAAAGGTTATCTTATAAACACAGTAACTTATGCTGAAGTTATAAGTACATTACATGGACCTTTTACAACTATAATGCCCAATAGTCTATAGATTACCACATAACTTATTTTTAGCTCTTTTAAGAGCTCTTAGAGTACGCTCAGATACAGCTGGCGATGGAGGGTCCGGAAATGAAACAGGTTCGGGTGAAGAACCATTGGCGTCTCCGTAGTCGGAACCCTCACTAAAAGTCATTTCAACTTCTCCAACCGTCCTCTCTCCTTCCCCGGGGCCCGAATCGGTAGCTGTATCCAAGCCTTTGCGTACAACACCGGCACCCTCGGATCCCTCATACCTCGTTTTACAACTACCCGTTATATCCATACTCGTTCGAGACAACGAATATCGGTTTTTCGATGCCGTAGGTATGATTTGATCTTGATGCCTACGCCATTATTTACTATTCCCCATGTCCACTTTAAATGAGACAGGTCCAGTTATTTCCTTAATTTTGCCTTCAGACCATTTATCTCTTTTTTTTGTATAATCGCGCACCATAACGGGGTCCCCTGCGCCAAATTGCTGCGGCCGGCCACCTGCGGCCGCCACCTGCTTATCCTGCGCCTGCCGTACTACGGCTTTAACATCGGGGCGAAGAACATCAAGCCTTCCGCGGAGTCTGCGTCCTAGCAAAGCTACTGCCGGCGATACTCCAGTAGTCGAGTGTTCGCAATATCTGTATTGAAATAAGAACCCATTCAGTGCAACCGAAACGTCTTTGCCCTCGAAAACAGCCCGTTTAATAACATTCTTAATCGTCTTTACCGCGTTCTCTGCCTCCCCATTACCCTGAGGTCTGTAGGGTGCCGTTGTTGTATGGTTAATTACGTTACATTTACAATACTGTTTAAATTCTTCTGAGAAAAATGGAGAACCATTGTCTGTTACCAAATGCGACGATAAGCCAAAACGTGCAAAAATTTAACGTAACGCTTTTATAGTCGAGGTTGCCGATGTTCCATTCATTTGAATAACCTCAACCCACTTAGAGTGCGCATCCACCACGATCAAGAAACGCTTATTATCGCAGTCAAAGAAATCCGCATGAACTCTCATCCAGGGGTGCGACGGGAACTCCCACGGGTGTAAAGGCGCGCGCGCCGGCGCGTCGCGCACCGACCTGCACGCAGCGCACGCGCGGCACATCTCTTCAATATCCTTATCGATGTTGGGCCAATACACGTAGTTACGGGCAAAATTTTTCATTTTATTCATTCCTAAATGCCCCTCGTGAATTTCTTTAAGTATGTTATTACGCAACTTTGGCGGAATAATTAATCGATATTTATACACTAAACAACCCAGTTCAGTATAAATCTCATCTTTGCGCGCGAAATAAGCTTTCTCCTCATCGCATTTGGGAGACGATGGCCAGCCAAACATAACATACCCCAGCACTCTACTTAATAGCGCATCTTGCTTACTGTCTCTAGCTAGATACATCTTTGAAATAAATTGGTAAAGTTTCGTCTACATAATTCAAGTAGCACATCGCGGGGACGGCCAGGCGCTCGCGCTCGCATGTCAATGGGAGCCGCGAGAGTGAATCCGCCGGAGCGTTATCTGCAGATCTCACAAACTCTATATTAAAATCATAGCCTGCTAAACACAAAGCCCAACGCTGCAGCCTACTAGCCGCCGTCTGTGGAATTCCACGTTTATTACCAAAGATATATGTAAGGGGCTTGTGATCCGTGCGAAGTGTGAACTGTCTACAGAAAAGATACTGATGATGTTTGGTTATGCTAAAATAAATTGCCAACGCTTCCTTGTCTAAATGGCTGTAGTTGCGTTCGGCATCACTGAGTGTACGCGAAGCACAACTGACGGGCCGCTCCCGGCCGTCCGGGAAGCGGTGCGCCAAAACTTCGCCTATCCCGTATGCGCTGCTGTCCACCGACAGCACGAGCGGCCGCCCGTCCTCGTAGTGCGCCAGCACGCGCTCGCTTACCAGCGCCAACTTTGCTTCTTTGAACGCTCGCTCGCAATGCGAATCCCAGTTCCAAGTGACATCTTTTTTTAATAACAAGTGTAAGGGATGCAATATGACACTCAAATTGGGAACAAATTTTCCATAATAGTTAAGAAACCCTAGAAAACTTCTAAGTTGTGTAACATCCGTCGGTCTTGGAATACTGGTGATCACCTCGAGTTTCGCTGGATCGGGATGCAAGCCCTGTTTATCGATTATGAAGCCCAGATAGTTCACGCTTTTTTGTAAAAATTTACACTTATTCAACTTTACGGTTAAGCTCATCTGTCTTAAACGATCGAGTACAGCTCGCAGATTACGCAGGTGTGAGGACCGATCAGCTCCCGTAACGTCATTGTCATCAAGGAAAACTACCGTTCCAGGTATACCTCTTAGAGTTTCTTCCATTAATTTCTGAAATTTCTCGGGCACACACGATAAGCCATAGGAAGTGCGTCGGTAAGCGAACGTACCCACGTGGGTGGTGATAGCCGTGAAGCGCTGCGACTCTTCACTAAGTAAAACCTGTTCATAAGCGTGTTTAAGATCAATCTTTGTATATTCTTCTCCGTTACTCAGTGTTGCAAACAATTCTTCTATTCGTGGTAACGGGTAAAAATCGCGTTCAATTTTCGGATTAATAGTAATCTTATAATCACCGCATATTCTAACTTCCCCGTTACTTTTAATAACTGGTACAATCGGTGTACCAAACTCAGAATGCTCCACCCTGTATATGGTGCCGTCGCGCTCGAGGCGCTCCAGCTCGCGCTCAACTTGCGCGCGCAACGCCAGCGGCACGGGCCGTGCGCGCACGTACACGTCATTTCATCTTTGAGCTGTAGCCGAATCGTTTTTTACAGGTTCCCAGTTGGTCACAAAATACTTCTGGAAATTTACGACATAACTGACTCACGAGTGGATCCTCATGCATCTCATTAATATTAATTTGAGTTATTTTAAGCGCGCATAACCAATCCCTGCCAAGAAACGGTTTGCCGCCCCCTTTTATTACGTATAGGTAACTGCAAATTTTGGACATTCACACCGTTAAAACTAACGTTAACTAAAATGTAACCCAGAGGTTCGATTCGTGAGCCAGAATAACTGCGTAGCACTAAATTATACGGTTGTAATTTCTTATTCTTAAACGAATGTCCATAGCATTGTTCATTAATCGCCGATATGCGACTTCCAGTATCAATTTCACACTCGAGGGGTCTCGAATCAACTAACAACTCAATAAAATAAGGTTGGTTACCATGTGATGATGGAACATTAAGGTTGTAGAACTCGTCCTCAGAATTATCACTCAAATAATTCTGCCTACGGCGTTCAAAGCCGTTATGCACTTTTTCACACATCACCTTTAAGTGACCATGTTGATTACACTTATCACAGTTATAATTAACGAACCGACATCGACACTTGTTCGCTCGATGCGCTTTCCCACAACGCCAAAAACAGAGTAGTCGTCTCGCGCCTGCGCGACACCGCCTCCGTAGCGGCCGTCAGCGCGCGCGCCTGTGCCGCCGGCTGTGCGCGGGGCTCCGCCGGCGGGCGCGCGACCCAGCCGGCCGCCGCGCACCGCGTGCAGCTCCTCGCTCGCGCCGCCGCCGCCGCCGCATGCACTCGCCGCCGCAGTCGCAGCGCCGCCACTGACTTCCGCGTGCCTCTCTGCGGCCTCCAGCGCCAGAGCCAGCTCAATAGCCTTACTGTAGTTTAGATTTTTCTCCGCGAAGATACGTGATCGCATAACATCGCTTGCCAGACCCGAGACAAACTGATATCGAAGATCCTCCTTCAACCTTGATCCGAAATTACATGTAGCCGCCAGGTGTTTCAATTGTTGTAGGTATTCCGTCAATGTCTCACCAGACCGCTGCCTTCTCTGACGAAAAACATGTCTCTCGGCTATTTCAGATCGTTGCGGCTCGAGATGATCCGTCACGCACGAGTTGTACCAAGTCACTATAGGTTTTAGTCTCAGGTTTGTCCGGGGCGCACAAATCACACATAAGCGCATAAGTCGCTTCACCAACTACAGTAATCAACAAAGACACTTTTAACTCCGATTTTATCTCGTTCAAAATGATAAATTTATCGACACGTCGCACGTACGCCGGCCATTGTTTTGAGGTTAGGTCGAACGGTTCTATTTTACCGATAGGCATGGTTGAATTTTGGAACAAATATTAACACAACCTGCGGAGCACGACTAAACTTGCAATATTTTGACAATGTGCACGCGTAATTCACTTTAAAATGATTTATTTCTACTGATCGTCGCCAATGGAGTGTCAATGAAACCACGGCTTAGGAACTGATTAACTTTATTGTGAAGTACCGACATACAAGTCGCTGTCTATATTATTTATGTAAATACCCTCCAATAAATAGGTAGGTAGTGATATAGGCTGTTTAGCAGGATAGCCCTATTTAATTCCCGAGGGATCTGCAGAAAACAAAATTTCACGTTATCGATATTTTGCACATATATAATAGGGAGAGTGAAGTAGCACAACCTGACATAGTTCCCGAAGGATCGCTAAAGTACAAAAAAAAAATGGGTACTTCAATCCAAAAACATATCTTTCATACAACTATTTTCATCTTGTAGATAATTGAAAACGCTAAACACGTTAAAAAACCGACTTCCATCGGAACAACTTAGTACATTTTTGCATCATTATTTTTGGTTTTTGTTAATTTTCTTAAAAAGTACTACACCGATTTTAATAAAATTTCAATGGGACCACACGGGAAGCACTAGCTTTCTAATAAAAAAAGAATCATAAAAATCGGTTCACCCAGCCCAAAGTTATGAGGTAACAAACATAAAAAAAAAAAAAAAATACAGACGAATTGAGAACCTCCTCCTTTTTGGAAGTCGCTTGAAAAGAGCTATCCCATCACAAACATTTTTATGTAAAAGTCTCGTGACTCTCCAGTAAAATATATCAGACCTAAGGTCAATATTCAGCATATTGCACCGTAGTACTCTTTTATACATACTGAAACGCAAACTATCGTTTCGAGCCGATCTTCTTTCTTGCGTTTCATAATTAAATTCTCTTTTGATCTTGTTCGTCTATGAAAATATAATTTGGAAATGATTGCGAGCTTTTGACAAGAGCGAAAACAATTGATGAGTGATGACCGTCGAAATAGGTGTTTTCAATGTAAGTATTTTAAAAGTTCTGTGATTTTTCTTGTTGTTTTCAAGATCTCCTATATTTAACTGGGGTATAAGTGATTTATGCTTAGAGAAAGCTATCCATTTTTATTTAGTGCCGTTGCGAACAAAATTTTTATTTATGTTCGTAGGGTCTTCCACACGGCCCGAACAAATCAGTATTATCCTGGACTACTGCTAGTCTACCACCGGCGTTTACTACGCCGATCTGCAACTGCCTGCTGCTTACCCAAAGGGAAGTGGAACTTTTGTTTATACCTAATTTAAGGCCCATTTGACTGACTCGTTGGCTCAGTGGTCCTGCTCTTGACTGCTGATCCGAGAGTTGTGGGTTCGATCCCCACCCAGGGCAAGCATTTGTGTGATGAACAGATTTGTTTGCTCTGTGTCTGGGTGTTAAATATCTATATATGTATGTATTTAAACGTATATAAGTATTTATATCAGTCTCTGGTTCCCATAACACAGGGAATTCTACTTTGGGGCCAGATGACCATGTGTGATTTGTCCCAGAATATTTATTTATTATTGGAGTTGATTGTTACTGGTGATCAAGCATTACGACGTGCCCGTGCCATTTTGTTGTCGCTAGTGACCAAGCATTGCTACTGCCCGGCAAGGTTCTGCTGTCGTCCTCCAAGCGCAGCTGCTGGCCTGCGTGTTCTCCTGTCTTCCGTTTACTATAACAATTTTGCGTTTAGTTTAAAATTTATTAAGAGTATTGTACACCCAATGTTTTATGTACAACTTTGAGGGGTAATTTCGACACCTAATAATTTAACTCGATTTACGTTTTAAGGAATTTATTAGAACATTTTATACACCCGGGGGGACGATCGATCGTTACCTAACCTTTTTTTTATATTTTAAAATTAGGTAATGTGTTGTTTTTATATTTAACTAGTTCCACGGTCATCCATTTGTTATACCAATTATTTGTTAAGCCTTTACCTATTTTTTTAAATATTATGGTCATCCACTCTTTACACCTTTAACTCATCCACTGGTTTATATCTTTACCCAAATTTTTCTGATCTTATAAAATAAAAGTATTCCATATTACCCCAAAATTTATTTTCTTCCCGAAATTCATATTTAGGCACTGAGTAAAAATTCTACGTATCATGTAGCATCTTATTATATCCCATTTTAAATAAATTATGCTACAATACTGAGTAAACAATACAAGTTTAAAAAAATACTGCTAGACTTGGCTCCACTTTAGATCTCATATATTTTCACTAGAGAATCTTTTATATTTAAAAATGTTTTAATGCGATTTAATTTACTTTTGTTAGGCTTTTTTTTTATTATGTCTCCCGGATTAGAATTGGGCCATCTCTTCCAAAGGGTGTCGTAAGAGACGACTAAGGGACTACGCGGAGTCTCATCCACAAGTCCCTCATTAACAATGAGGTCCAAGTTGTGATTGTTTTGACAAGGGTAAAAACGTCCACTGCTGGACAAAGACCTCCCACAAGGATTTCCACGACGACCGGTCCTGCGCTGCCCGCATCCATCGGTTATTCCCGCGATCTTCACCAGGTCGTCGGTCCACTGCGTGGGAGGCCTGCCTGCGCTACGTTTTCCGGTGCGCGGTCGCCACTCGAGAACTTTATTGCCCCAAGGGTCATCTGTTCTACGAGCTATGTGCCCTGCCCACTGCCACTTCATTTGAGCGATTCTGTGAGCTATGTCGGTTACTTGGGTTCTCCTGCGAATCTCCGCGTTTCTGATTCGATAGAGAAACTCCGAGCATAGCACGCTCCATTGCCCTTTGGGTGACCTTGAGCCTTCTTATGAGGCCCATAGTTAGCGACCATGTCTCAGTTCGTAAGTCATCCATCACTGGCAACACACACTGGTCAAAGACCTTGGTCCTGAGACACTGCAGTATTAGGGACGTGAAGATATTGCAAAGCTTCCCGAACGCTGCCCAGTCGAGTTGGATTCGTCGATTGATCTCTTTCTTGAAGTTGGACCTACCTAGCTGGACTGTTTGTCCCAGGTATACATATTCGTCAACAACTTCGAGTGTAGAGTCTTCAACCATTAGAGGGGTTTGTGCGACACGGACATTTGACATGTAGCATACCTAATAAGTCGGACATGCCTAACTGACGAAGTTTCTGACATGCCTAATCCGGCTCGAAAGACCAAAAAAATAATGTAGGGGGTGCTCCCTACACTAAGATGATGATATGATATTGAGGGGGTACGGCGACTCCGGAGAGTGATAAATAAAAATACCGACCCAGTTGAGTGCTAAAATTAGACTATTTAATCAATTTATTTCTTAACCTAAACTGTACAAAGTGCAATGCGCAATCGCGACCTACTAAAAATAGCGCCGCATAGGCATGTCTATTTCTCTAATAAAAAATTAAAATTAAAATGTACGTTGGCTCGTACACTGACCTTGCCGTCAGTATTAATTCTTCAGGTTGACATTTACGTACATAGTCACCTGCATGACTATAGACGACCGGGCGATGTTCATGGGCGTAATCTTCGCAACATGACTAAACTCCTGCCCGTGCCGCGGCGGCTCGCTAAATCGGGCAAGCTCGTCCACGTGTTGGATGGGCCCTACCGTCTACAACAAGCTGCCTGAGCGCGTCATCGAAGCCCCTTCGCTGAGCTGCTTTAAGAGTAGACTTAAACGCTAACTACACGAGCACGCTTTCTATAGCTACACAGAGTTTGTTAATTATAAATCGACTTAAAGTACTTATTAGTAATAAATACACTTTTATTATTTCATTTTCTGTGACATTTGTGACTCCATTATTATTAATTTTTTTTATTGTTAAATCTTATTAATTTGTTGTGTTTATTTTTATTATAATAATTAAATTGATAACTTTACTACACTTGGACATTTTATATTTAAAAATATTATTAATAAATTGAATATGAATATTATGCTCATAATTACAACGAGGTGGAGACTATGTATGAGGACTGAGGGTCATACAGGTATACGCACCAACCGCTGAACACTCCGACAACGAGGTGGAGACTATTTATGAGGACTGAGGGTCATACAGGTATACGCACCAACCGCTGTACACTCCGACAACGAGGTGGAGACTATGTATGAGGACTGAGGGTCATACAGGTATACGCATCAACCGCTGA
Source organism: Coleophora flavipennella (assembly GCA_947284805.1). Lineage (NCBI taxonomy): Eukaryota > Metazoa > Arthropoda > Insecta > Lepidoptera > Coleophoridae > Coleophora > Coleophora flavipennella. The sequence continues at coordinate 15,734,230 of OX369276.1, forward strand.
ACACTCCGACAACGAGGTGGAGACTATGTATGAGGACTGAGGGTCATACAGGTATACGCACCAACCGCTGAACGCTCCGACAACGAGGTGGAGACTATGTATGAGGACTGAGGGTCATACAGGTATACGCACCAACCGCTGAACACTCCGACAACGAGGTGGAGACTATGTATGAGGACTGAGGGTCATACAGGTATACGCACCAACCGCTGAACACTCCGACAACGAGGTGGAGACTATGTATGAGGACTGAGGGTCATACAGGTATACGCACCAACCGCTGAACACTCCGACAACGAGGTGGAGACTATGTATGAGGACTGAGGGTCATACAGGTATACGCACCAACCGCTGAACACTCCGACAACGAGGTGGAGACTATGTATGAGGACTGAGGGTCATACAGGTATACGCACCAACCGCTGAACACTCCGACAACGAGGTGGAGACTATGTATGAGAACTGAGGGTCATACAGGTATACGCACCAACCGCTGAATACTCCGACAACGAGGTGGAGACTATGTATGAGGACTGAGGGTCATACAGGTATACGCACCAACCACTGAACACTCCGACAACGAGGTGGAGACTATGTATGAGGACTGAGGGTCATACAGGTATACGCACCAACCGCTGAACGGTCCGACAACGAGGTGGAGACTATGTATGAGGACTGAGGGTCATACAGGTATACGCACCAACCGCTGAACGCTCTGACAACGAGGTGGAGACTATGTATGAGGACTGAGGGTCATACAGGTATACGCACCAACCGCTGAACACTCCGACAACGAGGTGGAGACTATGTATGAGGACTGAGGGTCATACAGGTATACGCACCAACCGCTGAACACTCCGACAACGAGGTGGAGACTATGTATGAGGACTGAGGGTCATACAGGTATACGCACCAACCGCTGAACACTCCGACAACGAGGTGGAGACTATGTATGAGGACTGAGGGTCATACAGGTATACGCACCAACCGCTGAACACTCCGACAACGAGGTGGAGACTATGTATGAGGACTGAGGGTCATACAGATATACGCACCAACCGCTGAACACTCCGACAACGAGGTGGAGACTATGTATGAGGACTGAGGGTCATACAGGTATGCGCACCAACCGCTGAACACTCCGACAACGAGGTGGAGACTATGTATGAGGACTGAGGGTCATACAGATATACGCACCAACCGCTGAACACTCCGACAACGAGGTGGAGACTATGTATGAGGACTGAGGGTCATACAGGTATACGCACCAACCGCTGAACACTCCGACAACGAGGTGGAGACTATGTATGAGGACATCTCTACAGCCATACATAGCATTCAATTATTCCGCTTTCTATGGACCACCGGGGTTCGATACCCGACAGAGTCTAACTTTGTAAGACTCGGTTTGGTTGGTGGTAGGGCATTTTCTAAGCCCGTCTGGCTGGCTACTTCCATCTTATCTAACTCTTGCCGCCAAACATCAGTGTAAACAACATTGATGTGTTCCGGATTGAAGATAAGATAGCCAGTTCTCCATTGCGTTGGGGAATCTTGGTAAGGCGGCTTCCATCTTCGGCATCATCGTCACTTAATATCAGGTGAGATGATGCCAAGGGCTTACCAATTGTGAATAATAAAAAAATAAAAAAATCGTATTATGTAGACAGTTAAAATTTTTACGGAACGTATATTTATGTTGCCACTATAACATCAAAGCAGAGCCAAAGTAACCGACATAGCTCACAGAATCGTTAAACTGAAGTTGCAATAGGCAGGGCGCATAGCTCGTAGAACAGATGGCCGATGGGGCAATAAAGTTATCGAGTGGTGACCGCGCACCGGAAAACGTAGCGTAGGCAGGCCTCCAACGCGGTGGACCGACGACCTGGTGAAGATCGCAGGAAGCCGATGGATGCGGGCAGCGCAGGACCGGGCGTCGTGGAAATCCTTGGGGGAGGCCTCTGTCCAGCAGTGGACGATTTTCGGCCGATATGATGATGATGATAACATCAAATAAAAAAAATTAAAACAAGTGAAATAATACAAACAACGTGTTTTCTATAGGTTTTTAGAAGTATTTTTGATTTAGTTCTATCGTAAAAACGGTAATTCATACAAGCGTGAAACTTGGTGTGATTGTAGTACTAATACTGAAGTAATACAGTAAATAATAAAAATTGGCCAAGTGTGAGTCGTAGTCGCGCTACGAAGTCCGAACTGAATGACAAAAAAAAACATATTTTTGTCGCTCGCGTTGATGTCTTTTGTTTGTAATATGAATAGGAATCATTGTCACTATACTATGTAGTTGTGTAGAGAGGTGTGGTGGTATGGAACCCTCGGAGTGCTAGTCCGACTCACACTTGTCTGTTTTTTAGGGTTCCGTACAACAACAACAACAACACTTATAGGATCACTCGTGCGTCTATGTGTCTGTCGGTCCGTCTGCCAATTTGCTCCGAATCTTCTGAAGGAAATCAGGTGAAATTTTGTAGGATGATGTAATCCTATGACCCAAACACAGATGTGCAAAGTAATTTTTTTTTTAAATGTTCATTTTCGGAGAACAAATTAGGAAATTGAAAAACAAAGTTTTGCAAACCTTAATATGTCACATATCAAATGAAAGGGCTAGTTATGAAGATCTCAAATATATTTTTGTTATTTTTGTAAAATAAATAATTTTGATTTAATTCATAAAAGAAGACGAAAATTGACCATCCCCCTACCCCTCCCCCTGATCTCCAAAATTACTGAGCCTAAAATTTTGAAAAAAATACAAAATATAGTTCATTGCTTGTAGATTACAGAAAAAAACTATAAGAATCCTATCAATTGAAAATAAAGTGGTAAACTCAATTTAATACTTTTTTAATACTTTTATTTTTACGGAAAATAGTTCACTAAAACACAACTAGATAGCGCTAGTAGTATTTTTCTGTTGCTCGCGTTTGTTTTTTTTGTTTGTCATGTGAATAGTTATCATTGTCATAGGTGTGTGGAGAGGTGTGGTGGTACGGAATCCTCATACCGCGAGTCCCACTCGCATTTGGCCGGATTTTTATATTATGTACGAGTGTTATATGTGTGTAATTGTAAGAAATAAATCTGTTATTTATCTATATATCATTGCGTTGGAGAATATTAGTAAGCCCGCTTCTATCTTCGGCATCATCGTTACTTACCGCACCAGGTGATATTATGATCACGCCAAGGGCTTATCAATAAACTGCTAAGCGCATGTTAAGTTATTGTATAGCTTATAACGCGGGCTTTGAGGGGACCGAATCAAGAAATTTCGTAAGGAAAATAAAACCTGACACCCCAAAAAAAATAATATATTGAGTTCTAAAAAACTTACTGTGCCATCTATCTATCCATCATGTGTGATTTGTCCCAGAATATTTATTTATTTATTTATTATTTATTTATCATTGATGATGATTGATTGATTGATTGATTGATGATGATTGATTTATATTGATTGATGGATTGATTGATCGATGATGATAGATTGATTGATTATGATTGATTGATGATGATGATGATGATGATAATTAACTTTCTTAGTGTTAATTTATTACATAAACATTCCGCGCCCCAAGGACTATAATGGTACTGGTAAATACTGCATAAATAGAAAATAAATAAATAATTATAATTGCGTAAGCTGATAAAAAATGCTATGCAATAGCTTTACCGCGGCAGTCCCCAAGTGCCACACGTCTTTTTTTATTGATGGAGCGTAATACTCCTTACTTCGCTCGCGATTGGGGAGTATGATAATGAATTTCAAATAATGCTGAAGTATAGTCCTAATAATGAACAATGTACAGAGTGTAACAAAATTGGTGAAGGCACCGTTAACTTAAAATTCTAGTCAATGTATTGAACAGTTTGCCCAAGTAACCCAAATGTCTTTACATTTCTCAAAAAAACAATTTCGACAATTCATACAAAAAAGACCACAGACAGCTGATCGGTTTGTATTCATAACTTACATTTTTGTGGGAATTGATCTCTTAATAAAAGTTGTTTAGAATGATGAGTGGGTGGAAGCCCCAGTTAGCCTCTGTCATGTGCTGGAATTCTAACTATGTAAATCTGTCTTCAGGCCGAGGTGGTGTTCCATCTCGAGAAGGAGATCCAGATGATCCAGAACGACCTCAATCAGAAGCAGGAGGTGCCCATGCAAGTCAACACCAAGCTCGAGAAGACGGAGAAGGCTCTTCAAAAGGTACATATGCTGAGCAGAACAAAATCTTATTGACCGACTTCAAGAAAATAATAATTATAATAAGGCACCTAGGGCGGCTGGAACTCCGAGGCAGACCTATAATTGCGGCAATGCAGAAAGCAGTCCTCCTCGACAATCCCTGGAAAGACCGACGCTTTCTCTCCCCGTCGCACTGAACTCCAGCCGACACTCTGCTTCCGCTGGAGGTGCCAAATGAGCAGAGAGGCTTAAATTTTATATATTTAAATAATAATAATAGAGGCTTATACCCAAAAGGGTTCCATGCAGAATTGAAAATACATAGTAATATTTTCTATATTTTTATTAAAAATCAATTATTTTTATAATTATTATTTAACAGAAATTTGTAAACTTATGTTATGATATACTAGTGGATGCCCGCAGCTTCGCCCGCGCAGATCCCGATTTTTGCGGTTCCCGTGGGAATTTCCCAAAATCCTTTCTTAGCGGATGCCAACGTCATAACATCTACCTGCATGCCAAATTTCAGCCTGATCCGTCCAATGGTTTGGGCTGTGCGTTGATAGATCACTATGTGAGTCAGTCAGTCACCTTTGAGTTATATATATTTAGACTAGTGGGTGCCCGAGGCTTCGCCCGCGCAGATCCCGTTTTTTGCAGTTCCCGTGGGAATTTCCCAAAATCCTTTCTTAGTGGACGCCTGTGTCATACAAAATTGCTATCTGTATACCAAATTTCAGCCTGATCTGTCCAGTGGTGCGTTGATATACCAGTCAGTCACCTTTTCCTTTTATAACATATACTGATTATTGTAATTGCTTTGCATGGAATTAAATAAAGCTTTATTATTATGTGGCCTTCTAAACAGATTTGCCAAATTTCATATGGTTGTCGAATCTACTCATATAATCATATGGTAACTATCGTTTAGTCAGCTCATTTTTCCCAAACAACTGAAAATATATTTTTAAAGCCTCTTTTTGTTGATAGATTTAGTCCAAATAATTGTAGGCCGATAACCATTGTTCTTATTATTATAAAGATAATAAAGAAGCCATGTACGAGTATGTTGGTTTAACACAAATATTAAATGCTGACCAGTGCGTACTTGTTGAAACTGGCATGTTTTAATTTGATTAAATCAATTTTAATTAAAAGATCCCAATTTTAGCAATATGTCTTGATATATCTGGGCCCGCGTGGTCGATTCAGGGTAGGCTCGAGCCCCTAGGTGGGGACGTATATGAGCTGATATAATAATAATAATATGCAAAGCATTCTACTTTGTTCAATAGGAGAAGCTACTTCAAATCTAAAATCCTATGGCACAAGAGGCAGAGCTTACGACTGGATTTAAATTTATTTGTCAAATGGAAGAGAATCTAAATATATATAACTCAAAGGTGACTGACTGACTGACATAGTGATCTATCAACGCACAGCCCAAACCACTGGACGGATCGGGCTGAAATTTGGCATGCAGGTAGATCTTATGACGAAGGCAAACGCTAAGAAAGGATTTTGGGAAATTCCCACGGGAACCGCAAAAATCGGGATCTGCGCGGGCGAAGCTGCGGGAATCCACTAGTGTGCATATATATTTCAAAAGTAACCAAATAGAGTGGGATTCTAACAAAGTAAAAGCAGACTGTTTGGGATAGGTCCGCCTTTGTGCATACTTCTATTATGTATCTGTAATTGTATATACTGTTGTACAATAAAGAGTTTACAAACAAACAAACAAACATGTCACTATCGTATAAATAATTCAAGAGCTCCGCAAAGTAGTAATCTAAGGCCATTACTGTTTCTTTTATACATTAACGACCTCACAAAGCAATGTCCCAAAAATGCATACTTTCGCGGGCGATAGGTACGAATACATAAAACTCTCACTGTAATAAAAATCAAAGTTTAAAAAACTTAAAGACCGACTTCAAAATGAAATTCACTCAAAAGTATGAAATAATATTATTATACTTAGATACACGACATTTACCAACAATAACGAAATCAAAGGTAGGCACGAATTAAATTAGGGGCTTTAAATTTATTTTTGAGGTCGGTACCAGCACACAGCTACTTACGTATCAAATGTTTTAGATTCGATGGCATTGCTGACACCGACCTCAAAAAAAACTCAATTCAATTTAATTCAAAATGTTTATTTAAGGTAGGTTTAAAAGTCAATCCTAAGAACAATTTACACTGGTTAAAGTATAAAAATACAATAAAAATAATTTTGTGCTTGGTGTGTGCTAGAGAGCCATAATTTATCCAAGCGTTTCTATCATTGAAAAAACGACGGGTTGCACTCCGAAAGTGCCGGCAGAAGTGAAAACTTGAATATTAACGTTGTGCATTTTTGATATTTTAGAATGGTTAGGGAATAATTTTGCACGAATTGCTTTGATTATCAGTACAAAAGTACTATCATTTATGTGGTAGAATACAATATTTATTTATTGCGCTATCGTACACAAACATGACAATTTATATTACATTAAAAAGAATATATCTCAGAAAAATCAACAAAAAATCAACTCCATTCGTCTTACGAATTTTCGATCAGTTCACGTGTCCTGACGCGAGTTTAACATTTTTTACCCATTACAAAACAAGTGCACAACGCCGCTAAAGAAGTTTTCACTACTCCATCCGTCTTACGAATTTTCGATCAAGTCACGTGTCCTGAAGCGAGTTTAACATTTTTTACCCATTACAAAAAAAGTGCACAACGCCGCTAAAGAAGTTTCCACTTCAATAAATCATTAATTTTACAGTAAGCTTTATTATAAAGATTATTCTTAATAAAGGTCTTAAACTGCCTATCTGTAAGATCTTGAACGGCTGCAGGTAGGGTGTTGTACAACTTAACACCCAGCACTAGAAAGGATTTGTTAGTTTTACTCATTGAAAACTTGCAAACACAAGAGAGAGCTTATTCCTATTTCTTAAATTAAAATTATGTCTTTCACTATTTGGTTGGAAAAGGTGCAAGTTTTTTCGTACAAAAATTATATTTTCGTAAAGAAATTGACAAGGAACAGTAAGAATATTAATGTTCTTAAACAGGTCTCTCAATGACTCTCGAGCTCGCATTTTATAGATAGCCCGCACAGCTCTTTTCTGCAGAATGAAAATGCTTTCGATATCCGCTGCATCTCCCCATAGCAGAATGCCGTCAGACATGACGCTGTGAAAGTAACTGAAGTAAGCGTGCCGTGCTGTAGCCACATCCGTCAGTGCTCTTATTTTTTTTACAGCATAAGCTGCTGAACTTAGTTTCCCTGCGAGATTTGTTAAATGTGGACTCCATTGTAGTTTAGAGTCTATAGTCAAACCTAGGAATACAGTACAGTTAACAAAGTCTAATTTGTTTCTATCGAGCTCTACATCGTTATCTACTGTATTTATATTCTGTAATGAAATTTTACACATTTGGTTTTTTTTGCATTTAGTACCAAGTTGTTTACAGTAAACCAATTTTGTACCTTATCAAGTGTTTCGTTTATTTCATTAAAACTAGGAGTTCTTCGGCTCACCTTAAAAATAAGGGAAGTGTCATCAGCAAACAGTACTATATTGGACAGATTTTCTACCATGTATGGTAGGTCATTTATGTAGACCAAAAAGAGAAAAGGGCCTAGTATAGAACCTTCGGCACACCCATTTTGACTTTCGATCCAAGAGAATTGATACCATTTATATGCGCCATTTGTCTTCTCTCATCCATGTATGACTTCAGTAACACCATAGGCATTAGGCCCTGTCCGTCACACCATAATGGTCTAATTTCAGAAGCAGAGTTTGATGATCTACGCAATCAAAAGCTTTGGAGAGGTCACAAAATACTCCTATGGCATTTTGGGAATTTTCAAATGCCTCATAGATGTTCCGCATTAGTTGGACTCCTACATCAATTGTAGAGCGTCCTTTGGTGAATCCAAATTACTGACAATGAAGCAAATTATTCACAGTGAAGTGAGCGAGTAATTGATTTAGCAAGACTCTCTCAAAGACTTTACTTAGCACAGGTAATTAAGACACCTGCCTATAGTTTCCAGGGTCTCTTTCGTCTCCTGATTTAAATAGTGGGACTATCCTACTATATTTCATAAGGGCTGGAAACACTCCATTTTAGATGCACTTGTTAAAAATATAAGCCATATGTAGCGCTAAATTTCCTATAACTGAATTTATTAATTGAACGGATATTTCCCAGTCCTCAGTACATTTAAGTTTCAACGTCCTATAGGCCTTGATCACATCCTTAGGGTTGATTTCTCTAAAAGCTAAATCGTCCTTGGAAGGTACAACATTTTTCTTTAGTAGCGACTGAGCAGCCGTAGGTGAAGAGTGTAGACTTTCTGTGGTTTTTATAGGTATATCTGTGAAAAATTCTTCAAATATCTGAGCGACCTTAACCTGTTCACTAACTATACCGTGATCGGTTTGTATGTTAAAGTCTTGTTCACGCGATCTGAATTTCCCCGTTTCCTTATTTATAATGTTCCATACCGTTTTGATTTTATTGTCTGAGGCTTTAACCTTTTTGGCCAAGTAATTACCTTTTGCTATAATACATACTTTCTTGAATATTTAAGAGAAGTGCTTGACGTACTCTTGAAACTCATAATCGTGTGTATATGTTCTTTCATCATATAATTCGAATAACCTTTCCCTACTTTTGCAAATTCCTACGGTAGCCCAATCAGAAAATTTAAATTTGTCATTTACGGTAACTGTTTTAGTTTTAAAGATTCTCTCAAATTGGTTACAAAAAATTTAGGTCCCTTATTTAATTCGTACCTACCTTTGATTTCGTTATTGTTGGTTAATGTCGTGTATCTAAGTATAATTATTTCATACTTTTGAGTTAATTTCATTTTGAAGTCGGTTTTTAAGTTTTTTAAACTTTTATTTTAATTTTATTTATTTTAAGTGATAATGTTATCTATCTAACAACGTTATACCCAATCACCCACTGTGAAACCATCAAATCATAAAGCATGTGTTTCATTAACAGATACAGATTCTTGTAGCTTCCATCATCATCTTAACAGAATGAAAGTTAAGGAGTTAAATCTTCCATCATCAGCTCATCTGAATAACTTGAAAGAATACAACTATCGGTCTATACTTACCTATGTATCTACGCAAAATATTTGAAGAATTATCCTCCAACTCCTAACTGTTAAGGAGTTGTACCTTCCTTCATCAGCTCATCAACATGAGATAATGACTAATAGACGCCAAAACTTGAATAGTGTTAGGAAATACATGCAACACGTAATATGTGCTTAAAAATTTGAGGGTTGTTCTCGATTTCCCTAAGATCCAATCATCAGATCGTTACTTGGTGACAATGGGACCCCCTCGGGAGTATACTCTTTCGAATAAAAAAAAGAATTTTGAAAATCGGTTCACAATAGGCGGAGATATCGCGTAACAAACATACAAAAAAAAACATACAGTCGACTTGAGAACCTTCTCCTTTTTGAAGTCGGTTGAAAAGAAAGTAACATAGTTCCCTTCAACACCGACACACTAATACCATCGGCGCTGCAGCATCTCAATAGCCTCCTGAAAATATGACAAGCCAGTCTCTTCAACACCGACATACTTATTCCATCGGCGCTGCAGCATCTCAATAGTCTCCTGAAAATATGACAAGCCAGTCTCTTCAACACCGACACACTTATTCCATCGGCGCTGCAGCATCTCAATAGCCTCCTGAAAATATGACAAGCCAGTCTCTTCAACACCGACACACTTATACCATCGGCGCTGCAGCATCTCAATAGTCTCCTGAAAATATGACAAACCAGTCTCTTCAACACCGACACACTTATTCCATCGGCGCTGCAGCATCTCAATAGCCTCCTGAAAATATGACAAGCCAGTCTCTTCAATACCGACGCACTTATTCCATCGGCGCTACAGCATCTCAATAGCCTCCTGAAAATATGACAAGCCAGTCTCTTCAACACCAACACACTTATTCCATCGGCACTGCAGCATCATCATAGCCTCCTGAAAATATGACAAGCCAGTCTCTTCAACACCGGAACACTTATACCATCGGCGCTGGAGCATCTCAATAGCCTCCTGAAAATATGACAAGCCAGTCACTTCAACGATTTCAACGATTTCAGTGATGCGTATTCGCCTATCTTGTATCACCATATCGTGAACTTTTGTATCACCATATCGTGAACTTTTGCTTTCGAGCGACAAAGGAGTTAAGAAAGTATTGTTATGACAAAAAAAATCGAAGCTAAAATTCTGATGAGGATTGATTGTCTTACACTAATAGAGTCTAAAAAACAAAAAAATAAAATATCTGTGTGTGTGTGTTTCTGTAAGTCCATCCGGTGCTCTAGTTCCCAAACTACGAAACGGATTTGGGTGAAATTTGAGTAAGGGCATCATTATTTTTAAATCTCCAGTCGTTTTATCCAAATTTTGATCTTGATACCTATCTTGATTTGTTAGGGTTGCCACCATAGTAAAAAAATGGTTGGTTTGACAAAGAGACTAATGTGACAATCCTCAAAACATGTGAAAAAGGCAGCAAACTGAATGCATTGGAAGCTCTTGAAATTAACAGGCATAGGATACAAAACAACGATGATCCAATCTGGCTATCGACATCTTCTCTGTTAAATTACTTTCAGTAATTGACATTTAATTTCATGCTTTTGACAATTAACAATTCACTTTTTATATTTCATTTTAATTTTTTACGTTACTGCATTAATTTTACTGACATTGGTATTTTTTACCTAATCTGAAGATATTTTAATTAACTGGTAACCCTAAAATTTATTTCCTATATACCCGCACATTGTGTAAATAAATCCAAACCGGTTTTTTAGGGTTCCGAAGTCAACAAAAAACTCTTGTTAGTTTCGCCATGTCTGTCTGTCGGTCTGCCCGCGGCTTAGCTCACAGACTATAAGTACTAGAAAGATTTGATTTGGCATGGGTATACATATAAATGACGCCGACAAAGTGGCATAACATTTTACAAATCCAACTGCATATCTTAAGTTGGTCGACTATTACCCCTAAACTAAGTAAGCCTACCTACTTGTCCGTGATAATTTTCCTTTTAAATTAATTAAGTATATATGCCCTTCTCTACCCAATAGTTTTCAGATTTCCTGAAATAATGTTCAGCTGCTAGGGGGGAGTGACGCCACTTAAAAACTTAATATTTAGTAAACGAAACCTTTATCTGAAAAAATATCTGAACAAGCCCTCTCTCTTTCTCTGTCTCATCGTATGGTAATGGATAGACGGCGGTTGCCTGGTGTTGCACTTGGAATCACCCGCAGTCACGTGCAGGGCATCTCAAGGACCTATTTAAAAATATCTGAACAATCCCTCAGTCTCTGTCTTATTGTGTGGCACCATTGACCGTGCTATCCAAGGGACAGACGGCGGTTGCCTGGTGTTGCACTTAGCATTACCCGCGGTCACGTGCACGGCAACTCAAGGACCTATTTAATATCTGACCAAGCCCTCAGTCTATCTCTTATTGTGTGGCACAACTGGCACAATTGACCGTGCTATCCAAGGGATAGACAGTGGTTGCCTGGTGTTGCACTAAGCATCACCCGCGGCCACATGCAGGGCATCTCAAGGACCTATTTAACGATTTACTTATTAAGGGTCACAGTTTGTATAACCACACTTAATTTCAGCGTTAGGATAGCTGTAATTGTCGTTGAACAAAACGGCGACATTCTGACGGACATTGAATTTCGAATTTTCTGACCCTAAAATGTTTCTTCTCGCTTCGCTAACACTATACAAAACGAATAAATTACAAGTAGTAGAAGCTTTGTATTAGTAAACAAAAAGTAGCCAAGTGTGTGTCAATCCACGCGCAAAGTAGGGATCCGTTGTCTAGAAAAAAATGTACATAAAAAGAAAAAAAGTTATATCTGCAGCTAGTATATTATGCATCTGTATATTGTATGGAAATCTATTTACAGATTCAACTGCATATTATAAGTTGATCAACTTTACTCCTAAACTATGAAAGCCTACTTGGCTGTGATAATTTTCCTTTTTAATGAGCAGAGATAATTAATGAACACTGTTTTATCCGGGTCTCACTGCTTCGCATGAAACTAAACTAAATACTGTATGTATCCCGGACGTCAGCCTTTACGAGATTAGAATGGGACTCAAACAGCACAAAAGCACCAGGTGATGACAGAATCACGGCTGAAGTTCTAAATTCAGGTGGAATATATTTTTAAAGCTCTAGTAGATGTAATACGCCGGTTCTGGCTCACCAGTGCGACTGAGAGAGAGAGAGAGAAGATACGAAATCCTATGTGTTAGAGCGAGACAGAGCGATGGTGTGAGTGAGAATGACGTCATACAGTGCGAGTGAGTGAGGGGTAAGATGCGATACCGCATGTGTTAGAGCGTGATAGAGCTATGGTGTGAGTGAGAATATGCGTGGGCGTAGTGGGCGTGGCCACCTATCAACCTTGGCATCGACCAATCACAGCGTCAGCTGTCACAACTGTCGACATGACAGCTGTCAAAGTCAGCTGTCACAACTGTCAATGACACCTGTCATTGGACTGTTATGTCAGCTGTCACCATAGCAAAGTTAGCGAGTACTAGTGTGTGAATATAGATGGCGTTAGTGTACCCCCCAAAAAACTATTTTGAGGAGAATCGAACTCACAAGTCTCTTGGCTGTTAGCTGAAAGTAGTAGCCACACCGCTGAGCCACGGCGCCTGATAACGTTAGCAATAAAATATTGATATACATTAGTGATTATGACGTATGCGTGTGTGAGGAGTAGCACCAGCCACCGCATAATATTCACAATTTCCATACCTATGAGAGAGAGAGAGAGAGAGAGAGACACATGCCGCGGTCCGCCAAACAGTTTTGCGGTTGAAAGCGTGGGTGTTCCCATACTAAATGTATGAAGAGTTGACTTTACAACCTTATCTACTACTACTATGCAGCTGATATTCTATTCAGGAGATAACTACCTACGACGTGCGAGACAGACAGACGAACACATGCTGCGGCTCACGGCGGGTGGCTGGAGGCGCCGGTGGGGGTGGGGGGCGCTGAATGATGCGGACAAAAAAATGGTACTACTATCTGTTTACTCCGATGATGGAATACAATATTGCGCGGCGCAGTACCAACTCTAGAATCTAGAGTAACATTATCATCTAGAGTCTAGATGATAATGTTACACACACACACACCGCTAGATGGAGTGTACTAAGCAACACGCTGCTGGTAGAAAAATCCATTGACATTGCCAGGGATCGAACCCGACCGACCGGCACGGCGGGAGCCGGAATGAATAAGTTATCATGTTATGCTAAAATACTGATGATGATATTACAATATTCCTTCTAGAATATGCCATTAAGACTATCTACGATATAAATTAGGTGCGAGTATCGAACCCCACCACCCATATGCAATGCACCTAACCACTGTGCCATAGGCGACGGCCTCCCTGAGTCTTATCAGCGCGCGCGCGCGCCGCTCGCAGGCGGATGTGGTCAGCTGATAAGCGTTGATGATGAGTTTAGAAATTAGAAAAAATCTGTTGACTTTGTTGGGGAATCGAATCCGCGCTACCTACCTACCTATGTATATTGCGCAATTATGGTACATCTAACCTAGGTGCCATACGAGCCGGAATTTGTTTGTTATCATGTTAAATATAGAGCTAGCTAGTCACCACCCCGCGACTACGCTCGCGCAGATTTCTCCAGTATTCAGCATGATGAAATTTATGTTATAGTACATATAAAACCTACGCGTGAGACAGACAGATGAACACACATACCGCAGCTGAGCACCTGTGATCTGTAAAGTACCTATGACTACTATAAAATTCCAAGAGGTAGGTATATTTGTTTGTTATTATAATGTTTGTGTACAATAAAGGATATATATATATATATATTATATGTATGAGGTAAGTAATAAAACCATTTCTTTCAAATTCATCGCTCATTTATTAAAAATTAAACAAATATTATTCGCTTTAGCAATAGAACTATATACTTAATTCATTAACAACAAAAATAGCTTAGCTGTTCTTTAAAAATATAAAAAATAATGTTATATTTCTTCTCTTATTTCTGAGCACATTCTTACTCTTTTGTACAACCACCATGACTTAAAGTACACATGTCTTGAATAATATGAATAAAGGGTAATCATCGAACTCCATCACCATGTCTATGATAAGGAGGTATTTTTATCCATCCATACAAGCAGCATATCTTAATACCTACCTACCTCACCAGTATGATTAAGGTAAAAAACTAGAATAAATTCATCCAATTCGCTTTAGCAGAATTCGCTCTATATCTATGATAAAATATCCGTAAATAAACCATGAGGAACTCTTGTAGAAACTTTGAATTTCTCCAGATTCAAGCAGATATTCACAAAGGTGTAGATTTAAGGTTTATTGATTCATTTAAGTTCATATCATCCAGTCTTGATAGATTAGCGAAAAACCTTAAACCAGAACAGTTTAAATGCATATATGAGGTGAAGAAGGATCTTAGCTGGAGAAAAGAAAACTTGACCCTGCTGTACCGAAGGGTGCGCAGTGCGTCGCAGATTATTCAAAACCAAGTGGAGAAGAAGAAGAAGAAGATATGCAAGAGGTTAAATCATTCAACACCAAGAACAAGGTTATACAGTTGAGTGATGACTTGAGTGAAATATATAACTTATTTATCGAGGAAATTAAAAATAAGGCTGAAGAGTTCTAGGAGCAGGAGAGTAGCTGAACCCTTTCTAAGGTTAAGTACTTAGAAATTAATATAATGAGTTCCAGGAGCGTGATAGTGGTTGGACCCTTTCTAAGGTTAAGTACTTAGAAATTAATATATATCAGTGTTCGGAATGTAACATACGATTCCGTCAAAAGAGTGAAATGGTTAATCACAGGATAAACAAAATATGATAGAAAAGCCATCTAACGGACGCTTTCATTGAAGAAACATCTTTTGGGGTGGTAGGAAACCTTGAATTTCTCAAGATTCATTCAGATATTCATAAAGGTAGTTAGAAGCGAAGCTTGAAGAAATTTTCAGAGGTGGGAAGCACCGTAAAATCAACTTAGAGCTTTTCGCAGATTATTCAAAACCAAATGGAGAAGAAGAAGAATAAGAAGATATGTGTGAGAGTTAGTTATTAATCTAATCAGAAGGATTAATGGTGCGTGACTATGTGATTCCACAGATGCAGGTGTGCTTCAACGTGATCGGTACCGATCCGCCTAACAAGCAAAAGTTTACAAAAGACACCTTGCGGTCAAAATCAGTACTAGCAAATACAGCAAGACTTGTGTTACATGGTACCCGGTGGACAAACTCCTCCAAAACCTTGAATTTCACCAGATTCAAGCAGATATTGAAAAGGATCCTAAAAGTGGAGGTGGAAACTCACAAAAATATAAAGGTGAATATGGAGCTATTTTGTACCTACAACAAGACCAATACTGAGGGGGGAAATAATTTAACACACCTATCGCACCTGTCTTCACACCACACCACCACCAACAATTCCACTCCGACGTCACACCAGCGGCTCTCGACATCACTCAGGTTAAGCGACCAACAACTCGATCATGCCAGACACCCCTACAGACCAACCAACATAACCAGACCTTCGAACACGATACTCTACGTTTCGTGTGGATAAAAGACCTGAGTAGATTATTATCTACTCAAACATCACGGCATAATGGAAAAATGTGGATCTGTGACGGCTGCCTACTCACCTTCGCGAGTGAGGAAAACTATGCGGAGCATATAAAACATGATTGTTCACGTATAAGAACTTTCAGATTCAAGCAGATGATTATAAAGGTAGTTAGAAGCGAAGCTTGAAGAAACATCTTCAGGGTGGGTGTAATAATAAACTACCCAACACCAAGAAACTACGATGATGTGAATTATATAATACATTGTAAGAACCTTAAGCAATGCTTGGAATTAGGTCTTGTATTAGAAAAAGTACAGGAGGATCCTCTTACCCCCACTACGCAACCACCTATCAAGAATGAATTTAATAGTATTTTAAGTTTGTGCAAAAAAGCAGCATAACTCGCCACAGGGGATATTGCAAAGTTGTAGGGGGTGGTAGAGGGGTAAAGTGCACTCTATGCGAGAAAGATTGGGTGACCTGTTTGCTATCGCTTTTGCAAAGTTCATACCTATGTATGGAATAAGTTTGATATCGATGGGATATATGAAGATTTTGCAGCAGTTCAGTTAAACAAGACTTCTGTTTATCAAACTTGTTGTATACAGACATGGATTCTTTCATATATATAACTACAAATTTTTATGAGGATATTAAACCTATTCCTCAAAGTCAATTTGATACCTCAGATTTTCTCATGATAAATCTTCCATCTGACTAATTTAAAATACTACCAAAGTATTTTTCATCACCCAATGAAATCACTCTTCTAACTCATAAAGGCGTTTTCCCTTATGAGTATGTAGATAGTTGGGGTAAACTGGAGGAGACAGTTTCACCCTTAAAATTTAGAAAAACTAACCAAAACAAAATATGATAGAAAAGCCATCTAACGAGTGCCTTCACTGAAGAAACATCTTTCGAGGTGGTAGGAAACCTTGAATTTCACCAGATTCAAGCAGATATTGAAGAGGATCCTAAAAGTGGAGGTGGAAACTCACAAAAATATAAAGGTGAATATAGAGCTATTTTGTACCTACATCAAGACCAATACTGAGGGGGGAAATAATTTAACACAACTATCACACCTGTCTTCACACCACAACATCGACAATGACACTCCAACGTCACACCAGCGGCTCTCGACATCACTCAGGTTAAGCGATCAACAACACGGTCATGCCAGAGACCCCTACAGACCAACCAACATAAGCAGACCATCGAAGAAAGGATATATCTGTTGAACCCGGTATCTAGGTAGACTCCTCATTGGGTAGACATTTTTTGTATGCAGATCCTTAAATATTTTTTATAATTTTATGGTTAAGTACTTATGTATACAGATAACCTTAAACATCTTTCGGGGTGGTTACTAGCAAGTACATTAAGAGAAGAAACATCTTTCGGGGTGGTGGTGGTGGGAAACCTTGAATGTCGTAGACACCTCGCGGTTAAAATCAGCACCAGTATTCACTTACAGAATTGAATAAACGGAAGAATAAAATGATACCGCTACAAAGTGGCTTCGTTTCTGCGAGACATGGAGTTAAAGCTAAGCTTCCCTTCTTCTTGCGCAGCAACAATGAAACATCTTTCGGGGTGGTTACTAGCAAGTACATTAAGAGAAGAAACATCTTTCGGGGTGGTGGTGGTGGTGGTGGGAAACCTTGAATGTCGTAGACACCTCGCGGTTAAAATCAGCACCAGTATTCACTTACAATCCATCGAGAATTGAATAAACGGAAGAATAAAATGATACCGCTACAAAGTGGTTTCGTTTCTGCGAGACATGGAGTTAAAGCTAAGCTTCCCTTCTTCTTGCGCAGCAGCAATGAAACATCTTTCGGGGTGGTGGGAAACCATGAATCTTACCCTCATCGAACTATACCATAGACCGCCGTGAGCATGTTCCTCATAGTTTTGGATACTACATAAAGTGTGAGTATGATGATTCATCAAGTAAATATGTATCATACAGGGGTGTAGAGTGTGCTAAAACTTTTTTGAAATCTCTAGAAGATGAGTTGACGCCTTTCACCACCGCTATGAGAAGGGTGATTCCAATGATCCCTCTCCAACCCCTTAAGATGTTATTACACTGCTCTACCACCGGAGCTGGAAAAAAAAAACAAGTTAATTTTTGGCATGAAACTACTAATATACTAATAGCTATAGCCTCAAGTTATTAAGCACTAGCTGCCCCCCGCGGCTTCACCACGTTTCTATGACTTTTGAGGGTGCGCAGTGCGCTATGAGATATGTGATATGAGGTCTATTGTTATTAGATGCCAACCTGTTGTTATGAGATATGAGGTTAGAGCTGTTCCTAAATTATTAGCTATAAGACCTCATAATCTACAGACCTAATCTAATCTCATCAATCATCAGATCTTATAACATCTAATCAGCTATTAGGTCTATGGTATTAGATGCTAACCTGTTGTTATGAGATATGAGGTCGGAGCTATTCCTAAATTATTAGCTATAAGACCTCATAATCTTCAGACCTAATCTAATCTCATCAATCATCAGATCTTATAACATCTAATCAGTCATAGGATCTGTGGTACTAGATGCTAATATGTTACCATCGAGTAGGTATATCAGTTCTATCTATCTATCAATCAATAGGTATCTCTCTCACCTAGCGAACACCTTTTCTTCTTGTTCTCTAAGCACCTTTTGAATATCTGTTTGTATCTCGATAAATTTAAGGTTTCTGCTCATCACCTGAAAAGGGATAATAAAAATAATTAAAAAAAAAAATCATTTACTTCCTCCTATGTGGAACCCTAAAAATTCTTAAACTGTTAAGTTGAAATTTTGTTAAAACTAATCAAGTATGAGTTGAACTTATATTGGAGGGTTCTGTATACTTATAATAAGTTTAAATAGGATGGATGCTTATGAAGCTCTAAAATCAAACACTCATTATTAGCATTGAAGAATGTTTGAGATTGATGAGATACTTAATTTTCAATGATATATTACTAAATAATAAAAGTAATCCACCAATGGGGAACCCTAAAAATTTAATAAAGTTGAAATATACCCATCCTTTATACTAAAAGTAATTAAGCATGAGTTTAACCCTAAAAATTCTTAAACTCTTTTAACCGAAATAAAAAACGTAGATGAAGAAAACTAAAGTGTGAGGTGAACTTATATTAGGAGAGGGTTCTGTAGTTTTTAATTAACCCCCTAATATCATCAGAGATAAATTAGTACTTTACTAGAAGTATATTCATAAAACAGTTAAATGTAAGTAAGTCTTACATGTAGGGTTCTGTATATATGATATATTAGTAAAAAGTAATCCTTTGATATGGAACCCTAAAATTTTTAAAAACTCCTTTTTAAATTGAAATACATAATATCATATT
Organism: Coleophora flavipennella; assembly: GCA_947284805.1. Classification (NCBI taxonomy): domain Eukaryota; kingdom Metazoa; phylum Arthropoda; class Insecta; order Lepidoptera; family Coleophoridae; genus Coleophora; species Coleophora flavipennella. The sequence continues at coordinate 15,753,569 of OX369276.1, forward strand.
CAGTTAAACTATAAAAGAGAGATGAAAAACTATTTGTTAAAAACCAGTGTGAGTTGAACTTATATTAGACGAGGGTCCTGTATAGAATAAATTTAAATGGAAAAGTTGTGGAACCTTAAAATCAAAACACTTGCATTAGAAAATGCGCTGAAGCTATAGGTAGGGGTATATAAATCAGTTAAGCTCTATACATACATAGAGATCACTGCAGGGGATGTGATTGAATGAAAAAATAATCAAAGTAATACTCACCCTCATCTCCCAGTTATTTTATAATCTGCTGACTAGGTGACACTCCGCGTAACCGCGGTTACGTTTAAACCGGTTTCCGCTAATTGATATATTTTTACCTCGGCGCTGAGACGTACCTGAGATCGAATTAAAATAAAACATTAATGGAGTATGTTAACAACACCATTTTATATCATACTGTGATATGAGTTTTAGTAATACGACTAAAACACTCTATATCGAATCGAATGGACTAGCTTCGGAATACTTCGGATACAAAGTCGGATTCAGTATGAAACAGCTTGATGAGTTTAAAAATGCGATCTCATTAGCCCTATTTTTAGAGATTCTCGTATAGATATCATAATTAAGAATATTTTTTACTCTATAGTATACCGTAGTGATATGGGTCTATTTCCACACCTACAGGGTGGTAAAAGCTTTTCAACTTATCTGAGAAAAGTATGTTGATATTGATACCTATATCACTACTTCATAGGGGGGATCAACATTGCTGGAAATGATTTCTATCCAACAACAACTGATGTTCTAGGGTTGATGTACCTATAAGATATTTCTAATCATGATGTCTATGAGAATCTCCAAAATAAGACTAATAAGATCATATTTAAATACTCACCCAGTAGTTTCACCCTGTATCCAACTTTATATCTAAAGCTAGTCTACTCGACACGATATAGAGTGTTTAGTTCGTATTACTAACAACTTATATCACCGTATAATACAAAATAGTGTTGTTAATATAATATATAGTCCACTATAAAAACTTTTTAATTTTAACTTGATCTCTGCCGTAATGCATGCACCAACTGTGATGAACTGTATGATGATAATGATGGGTGGAGCCACAAACTGGTGGAGCGCAGCGTAGTGTACGAAAGAAGATTCACAATCACTGTACTATGCCAGGATGTGTAGGCGGGCTGTGATAGCATCCTCACACTGTGCTGGCTGATAACAATGTTTTTTGTATGTTTCAACCACAGTTTCAACGTTTTACGAAATGTTTAGGTACCTACACCCAATAAAATTGTATAGTAGGTACTAGTTATATTACCCACTTATATGAAAACATTACCTAAATTTTTACTGCTAAAGTTCAGTAAAACTAATATCACTTTTATCAGCTCATGGGTGGGTTGAGAATAATGAGTTAAAACTTTAGTCGGTTTTAAAGGTATCAACCATAGCATGACATACCTATTCGCACTCTGTTATCACTCAGCGGTGCGAGTGATAGATATGGTTTTGTGCGAACGAGGGGTAGTGGGTTTGACTCCCGTGCAAGTTAAATAACAAAAATAGGTAGGTATACCTAGCTCAGTATATGATCTTCACCATAATATAGCGTTGCCAGGCGTCCGGATAAAGCCGGACAGGGTTAGGCTTTTTGGATGCGTGTCCGGTCAAATTAGATGATGTCCGGCCTGTCCGGTTTTTGTTAGGCTTTTTTTATATTTCGTGATCCTCCAGTCACGTGGATATTCGGGCGAGCACGCCGTCGTGATAAGTGATAAAGTGACTCAAGGGGACGGCGCTTCGTAGTCTGATTATGACCTCGTCTAAACATACAGATGCACTATAATTATTCATAAACCCAAAAGTCCGGCTTAACTTGGTACCTAGTCTGTTCGGCTATTCAGTTTTAAGACCTGGCAACCCTAACCATATATACACGGTTGGTTACAAAAACCTCTAGGTAATCACTGATTGTGAAATAGCATATTTTTATCTAGAATTTTTTGTTTAATACCTACCTATTTTTTATAAGTTGTTGAAATAAAACGTACACTTATTATAATTATGAATATAAAATGGTTTTTATTTTTAAAACTTAAATATTTATAATTCACTACAATATCAGTAGTAGGTAGCTATACATCTACCGCTTTTTATTACTTATTGTTTTTTATTTCAAAACTTAAATATTCACTTATACAAACTACATACCTACCTACCTAGGTATACCTACCACTTCAAACAAAAATAGTTATAATTCACTTATATATATAGGGTATAGTAACTATACATAGCTTCCGCTTCAGAATATTATTATTATTGATACTTATACAATATTCGGTTTTTAAACTTAAATTTATATAATTCACTTAAGTATATACAAACAAACTATATGCCGCTTCAGAATATAATATAGATATTATGGGGAAAAGAAGTGGCGGAAGAAAAACCCCATGATTAATAAGAGTGCAATCATATTATGAGCTTTTTAAGCGCACATCAGTCAAAGGATGTCCACTGCTATACATAAGCCTCCCTCAAGGATTCAGTTCTATGCTAGGGTGGTCTTCCTACGTTTTCCAGTGTGCAGTCACCACTCTAGAACTTTACTATCCCAACGACCACCTATACAGGAGGTGATTTATAGTACTATAATGAAATCACTTATAGCATAAAACATCACATTCAATAATTTGTTTACAACACATTCATTAAATTCATCGGTATATGCAAAAGATTCAGAGTCTACGTCTTGAAGTAGTGTGTACCACTCAGAGAATGATAAGTTGGCGTCACCAACCCGCTCTTCAATGTCACTTGCTATATCATCCCACATCTTGGAGAGAGCGTAGTATAGACCATCTTCTGTATCTAAATATATATTTCTTAGTGTAGCACCCACTTTATAGTTCAGTGTGTGAAGGGGGATCGGAATCGTCCAATACTTCAGGAATAGATTACGACTGAAACCTTGCAACCATTGATTCTTACATATGTTGAAATAACGCGAAATGAGTGAGTCATCATCATCCTCCACTATTATAAATTGTTCATCTGTTGTAAGAGCAGCTGTGTTATCCGACTCCATAGATTGCTCATCATTTGTTTGTGATTGTTCTCCTGTAACAATAAAAACAATTTAGAAAAGAAAAAAAACACCCTATAGTCGCTATTTTTATGAAAATAAACTAAAATGTACCTGATTTTTCCATTATTATAAAAATATACCTAGGTATTATATTAACAGCTCAGCAACATACAGTTTAACTTATCTGTAAATAAAAAAAATAAAAAATTAATAACATACCTATATATAGTTTTCACAGATGTTTCTCTCCTTAAATTCAATAACAAATGTTTTTCCGTTTGCGTGTCGTCTTATAATACACACGCCAGATTTTAGAAACTCCAATACTGTCTCATCACTATTATTGAATCTTGAGGGTAATGTGAGGTATCCGGTTTTGAGTTCAACCATAATTTGCATTTTGCTAGCATCAAATTTTGATGGGTTGACGGTGGCATTTTTTATTAGATATGGTTTATTTTCAATTAAATCCCCCATTTTTAACCATACTTTTAACCCAGTCTCATTTAATTTTTCCATTAAATTACTCATTTTACTAACTTTTCACGCACACACTGCACACGTTGGTTGAAGGGAACAAACAATAGCTTATAGTGGTTTAGCTCATGAAATCAATTACTTTTATACCCCACCACCACTAGGTACCTGGTGCATATATGTGTGTGTGTGTGTGTGTGTGTGTGTGTGTGTGTAACCTTGATTCCTACTCACCACATCCGACTTCCTCTTCACGGTTTAGGTAGTGCTCCAATGCAAAATTCTCTGCAAGAGGAAACTAGGTCTAGATCCTTGACACAAATGATTATACTTGTCTATTTAGAACAGAGCATCCGCTAGGCAAATAAACTACTGAGACTGAGAGTATATAATTATAGGTATTTCACAACAATGTAAAATATAAGTCGTCTTATCAGCGTGTGATTTTAGTTCCTACAGATGAAAATGGTTTTTTATTCGCATGCGAAACCCTAAAAAATGCTATTAAAAGATATTATGATGACAAAGTTAAGTGGTGGCATGTTTTGCAGATGAAATAGAAATTCCTCCTATACATTTAGTATGGGAACATCCACGCTTTCAACCGCTAAACTGTTTGGCGAGCTGCGGCATGTATCCATCTGTCCATCTCGTGTAGGTATTATATATGTATAACATAATGAGGGAGAAAATCTGATGAGCGCAAACTGTTCGGTGAGCTGCGGCATGTGTTCGTCTGTCTATCTCACGCGTAGGTTTTATATGTATGTATCATGCTGAATGAGAGAGAAATCTGCGCGAGCGTAGTCGTAGGCGGCGAGTAGTTATATTTACTTAATATGATAACAAACTAATTCCAGCTCGTATGGCGCGCCGAGGATAGATAACATAATTGCAATATACATAGGTAGTGGATTCGATTCCCTAACAAAGTCAACAGATTTTTCTAGTAGTAGTAGTAGTAGTACCGTGTTTGTCCGCATCATTCAGCGCCCCCCACCCCCGCCGGCGCCTCCAGCCACCCGCCGTGAGCCGCAGCATGTGTTCGTCTGTCTGTCTCGCACGTCGTAGGTAGTTATCTCCTGAATAGAATATCAGCTGCATAGTAGTAGTAGGTAAGGTTGTAAAGTCAACTCTTCATACATTTAGTATGGGAACACCCACGCTTTCAACCGCAAAACTGTTTGGCGGACCGCGGCATGTGTCTCTCTCTCTCTCTCATAGGTATGGAAATTGTGAATATTATGCGGTGGCTGGTGCTACTCCTTACACACGCATACGTCATAATCACCAATGTATATCAATATTTCATTGCTAACGTTATCAGGCGCCGTGGCTCAGCGGTGTGGCTATTACTTCCAGCTAACAGCCAAGAGACTTGTGAGTTCGATTCTCCTCAAAATAGTTTTTTGGGGGGTACACTAACGCCATCTATATTCACACACTAGTACTCGCTAACTTTGCTATGGTGACAGCTGACATAACAGTCCAATGACAGGTGTCATTGACAGTTGTGACAGCTGACTTTGACAGCTGTCATATCGACAGTTGTGACAGCTGACGCTGTGATTGGTCGATGCCAAGGTTGATAGGTGGCCACGCCCACTACGCCCACGCATATTCTCACTCACACCATAGCTCTATCTCGCTCTAACACATGCGGTATCGCATCTTACCCCTCACTCACTCGCACTTTATGACGTCATTCTCACTCACACCATCGCTCTGTCTCGCTCTAACACATAAGATTTCGTATCTTCTCTCTCTCTCACTCGCACTCGTGAGCCAGAACCGGCGTATTACATCTACTAGCTCTTCAGAAGCTATTCATTTTCGTTATGCTAGAGGACAAACGCCTAAGGCATGGCACAAGTGTGGTGGTGTTCTTCTTCAAGTAGAGTGACAGCACCCTGATGAAGAACTACATACCTATCTCACGTCCGAACCATGTTTATAAGCTGTTTTCGAGATACATCACGAATCGTCTCGCACGCAGGTTCGACGACTTCTACCTTAGAGGCTTTAGTACCATAGACCATATAAACAGGATTCAAGTATCTGCATGAAAATGCCATCATGTCCTTTCACCTTCAAGACCAGAATCCTAAACCTATCCGGCTGTAGCAAGGGTGAAGAGACAGGGTGAGGTTATATCTCCTAAACACTTCAACGGCATCCTGGAAGATGTTTTCAAGATTCTGGACTGGGGTGGACTCGGCATCAATATCAACGGCGAGTATATCACCCACCTTCGATTCGCTGACGATATCGTGATCATGGCCGAGATTTTTTTTCCCTGGACTGCGGTGGAGGGGAGGAGGTGAATGCATTTACGCATACACAGTAGCAGCCGGCTGCACTGGTTAGAGCCCTGCGCCTATATGCATACATACCCGTTATATACATAAGATATATATGAATAAATATGCACGGGCCCAAGACCACACTACCCACTAAGACACCTCCTGAAACTTTGGCAGCATAGGCCACCCTAAAAGTACATCAGAGTGACGCTCCGGGGGGGGGGGGGGGGGGTGCGAAAATATCACGCTAAGGCGGAGAGCTCCTGATGCGCGCGGCCGCTTGGTGACACTAACGGTTCCTTCCTGGGCTACCAGGAGGCAGTTCAGGTCGGCTGAGATTTTGTCGGGAGGTTCAGATAAGACACTTTTGATATTGATGCAGTACAAGTAGAGTGTAGCCAATAAACTACTGTTTAACACTAATAAATGCTGCACCATGTCCTTTACACGATCTGTCAATCCCTTGCTTGCAAGGTATCTGCTTGGAGAGGAAGACATCTCCCGTGTTGGCTCTGTTAGGGACCTCGGAGTACTCTTCGATCCGGGGCTTACGTTCCGTGAGCATGTTCAAACCCTAGTTGCCAACTGCTACGGTAGGCTTGGATTCGTACTACGAAATGCTCGGGATTTCCGCGACCCTAAAGCTATACAACTTGTGTACACGGCACTTGTGCGAACCAAAATTGAGACAGCCTCAACTGTCTGGAATCCTTATGAGGATAAGTATATCTTGCAACTAGAGAAAGTCCAGAAAGCTTTTCTACGCTTTCATGTACCCCACGAATTTTCTTCTCGGAGTACTTGGCCTTAACTCCTTAGAAACAAGAAGAAACTGTGAACTTATGACGGGCGCCTGCCGGATATTGAGGGGTGAAATACAATGCCCTCAGTTGACGAGTTTCTTGCGTCTAGTCACGCCCGACAAGCGCATGGCACTTCGTAGGCCGTGGTTGCTCGCGTCGCCGCTGTGCCGCACCGTGCTGAACAAAATGCTTGAGGCGGCGTTGCACGCCGACTTGTTCGCTGACCACTGGGCCTAGTCTAAGAGTGTTTGAGATTTTGTGAAAGGGATGGAAGGGTGAGTTCTGTTGGTGTATGAGTTATTAGTGTAAATAAATGTGTTTGTTCTTTTTATGTAGGCACTTATTTTCATAATAATATTTTGATAATACTGTGAATAGGTAATAACTATAATGCAGTGTTATAAAGAAATATATAAATAAAATTTCTTGGTCTGCGGACCGTATAACTAGATAGTTCGAGCGGCGGGGAATAGTCCGCTGCCTCTCGAATTAACGGATTGGGATGCGACTCCGAGGACTTGAAGAAGTTCTCGGAGAGGCCTTTGATGAATTGTTGGGTGGTAGGTATGCCTATGTCTCTATGCAAGTCTGCGTTCCTGACGCACCACGGGGCGTCAAGAGCTCTACGGCAGAATATGCTCTGGACAGTTTGGATCATTTCCATATTTTTTGGGGGCGCGTGTGCAAACACGGGGGCCGCGTATGTCATTACCGGTCGGATGCAAACTTTAAAGAGTGTTCGATTAATAATGGGGGACATTTTTCTGTGTCTACCTATCATGCTGTTTAGCCTGTCCAGGTAGAAGCGGGCATTCCAGGTCACATTTTTGATGTGTGGTCCGAAAGTGAGACAAGAGTCGAGGGTGACTCCTAAATATTTGGCTGTGGGTTGCCAGGGGACGGGTGTGCCTAGCATGCGGATTGAATCTGCGGGTTGGTTGATCCTACGATGGTAATCGAAGCGGACCGCGGAGCTTTTGCTCGGGTTCACTTCGATTCTCCATATCCTAAACCATTTACCTAGCTCGTTAGCTGAGGTTTGTAGTTTGGCTATTCGTGGTGTAAGAGCTATGGACGGCCCTCTTACGTAGAGGGCAGTGTAGTCCGCAAATAGGGAAAGCTGTACTGCTGGCCCTGATTTGCTTTGCTTTGGGAAGAGGATGTCGTTAGTGTACATAGTGTTGGGGAGAGTATGGACCCTTGGGGGACCCCGGCTTTAATGGGACGCGTCGTCGGACCTCGGACATCGGACCTTCGTGTTTAAAGCGGAAAATTCGGTCTCGGAGGTAGCACTCCACTATTCTTACAAGACGGTCTGGAAGGTCCAGGTGCTAAAGTTTATATACAAGTCCCGCATGCCAGACCTTATCGAAGGCCTTCGCTACGTCGAAGAAGACTTCTTCTGTCCTTTCGCGTCTTGGGTAAAATCCGTTCAGTATGTATTCAACAATGCGGTGGAATTGTTGAGGACACGAGTGTTTGGCGCGGAACCCAAACGGTGGTTAATTATAAGGGGAGGTTTGTCGGGAGGGAAGATATGACTCTTAATTCGATTGAGTATGACTCTTTCGAATAGTTTCCCCATGGTCTTGAGTAGATTTATGGGGCGGTAGTTTGTGGGGACGTTTAGAGGTTTGCCTGGTTTTGGGATGCCTATTACTATTGCTTCCTTCCATGCTGTCGGGAAGTAATAGTGTCAAAGCAGGCGTTGAAAATTATAGCTAGCAGTGCAAGTAACTGTTCCGGATAGTATTTGAGTGCTTGGTTAGAGATTTCATCTGCTCCGGGGGCTTTTTTAAGTTTAAGACCTCTAATTATGGAGCGTATTTCGTCAGTGGATACTGTGATGGGGTCCGCATTTAGGGGGAGCGAATTCCTGCTACGGACCTCATCCTCCACTGTTTCGATATGACCGGGTTCACACTCTTGTGTGCTAGGTGTGCATTGGTTAGCAATGCTGTCCGCAAAGCATTCCGCTTTCTCATTGTCCTCGAATGCTATCGTATTGTCTAGCCGCGTTAGGGGAGGGGTGTGCGTGATTGCGTCTACGCGGAGAGCCTTGGCTACTCTGTAGTAGGCAGTATGTGAGGGGGTGATGTCCTCCATGAGTTTACTCCAACTGGAGTTCCTCAATTCTGAAACGTGTTTCCTAAGCTTAGGTTGTAGGGAGTTGGCTTCCCTCCTATTATAGGGTGTGGGGTATTCTGCGGTTCTACCGAGAGCTGCTCTTTTCTCTGCGATTAAGAGTTTTGTCTCACGCGGGAGTTTGCGGTCTTTGTTCGTAGCGAACTTTTCGTTCTCCTTAATCGCAGCCTGTACTAAGTGGGTGATACTATTTACTGCGCTATCTATCTTGTCAGTATTGTCAAGGTAGTCGGGCGAGAAAGCGTATGCGGAGTCGGGGGCGCCAATGGCTGAGGTCAGTGAGTCAGTGACACCGTCCCAGTTGGTGAATTTAGTTGTCGTGGGGGCGTGGGGGCCTAGTTTCAGGGAGACTGGGCGGTGGTCCGAGCCTTGATCGTCAAGTGTGTCTTTTGCGCAAACGTTAAGGGTAACTCCCTTAACTATGGCAAAGGCGAGTATGTCGGGGTCGTCGTCCGGATTATCCGGGTAGTGAGTGGGGGCGTATGGGGAGTATACTGTTAGATCGAGGTCTTCAGTGATTTTGAGGAGCTTAACGCCGTTGTAGTTGGTTTTTAGGCACGTCCAGTCAGTATGCTTGGAGTTGAAGTCTCCAATCATAATGGTGGACCCGCCTAGCCGTATGGCCTCGAAATCACTTTCTAGGGGGATTTCAGTTAGAGGGATGTAAACTGAAGCCACACCCCGGACACTTCATACAAACGAGCGAGAAATGATATATACATATAAACAACTGACGTAGGTATCTATAGGCGTGCATGCACGTAGGGCTGAATAACCGGCGGCATTGGTTTGTTAGATATTTACTGCATGTACTTAACAATCAACAGTGGCTACTGGTAGGTAGGTAACTTACATGAATAAAATTGTTATACTTATAACTACCTACAATAACAGTCATCATATCATGTTTTCACACCATCTAATCAAATTAGTGTTTCAAGAGGAGAATTCCATTCATACTGCATTCCTAAAAGAATGTACAACTGGCTAGAACGAAGATTCATACCAACTGATTGTTCTTATATTTAGTCGTGTAATACTGGGGTGAACGAACCGCGCTGCCGTGACAAAATACGAAATGATAAAATGACTTTTTGTGTTGCTTTTTATCCAAACGAATAACCGGCTCCGTGGCGTAATGGTTAAGGCCATTAGCTTCACATCAAGAGGTCGCGGGTTCGATTTCCGGTGGAGTCTTACTTTTAAAGACTCGGTTTGGTTGGTGATAGTGCAATTTCAAGCCCGCCTGACTAGCTACCACCATCTTATCTAAGTCTTGCCGCCAAACATCAATGTTTACAACATTGATGTGTCCTGGCTTGAAGAAACGATAGCAAGTTCCCCATTACGTTGGGGAATCTTGGAAAGCCCGCTTCCATCTTCGGCATCATCGTCACTTACCATCAGGTGAGATGATGCCAAGGGCTTACTAATTGTAAATATATAAAAACAAGGATATCTGTTTAAGTATTTTTTTACTGCCATTATCTCTATCCGATCTAAAACACCAGTAAAATGAACAATCTACCAAATTCGGATTTAATAATTCCTGAAAAAAAATTATAGCGGACGTAGCTCATCCTTTACGTTTGGTAACCAATCTACAGCCAATCTGAGTGACTAACTTAACTATGTGTGGTTTGAGGAAAGTTTCCTGCACTTCTAGTATGTCTATGTGCATACTTCTAACGAAATGTTTAAGCTCGGGGGTATTGCTACATAATCCGCGCGTGTTATAAGTGGTGAGCGATAGCCCCTTGGGCTTCACCCGACCGGTATTGACACTTAAAGTTGGGGTATTGTTTTGCCCTAAGGGCATTTTTAGAACAAACTAAGGAGGTGGTGGTGTTCCACAAGAGCGAGTAAGCGCTCTTGGGGAGTGCGTGAGGCGCGTAGTTTCCCAGCCACCGCTTGCATGTCATCTTTGATGGAGGCCTGAGAGCCTCCCGGTTGGGGTCGCGGTTGTGGTTGTGGGGGGGGGGGGAGGGGTGGCTTTAAGAGCCGGTTTAGAGGGGGCTGTTGGGAGAGCCCTTCCCCAGGCGTTGTTGGGGGCCGTGTTTGGTTGGACCTTAGGGGTCCTTAACGCGGGAAAGTTGTCCGCCGTTGGTGTCGGTGCCCGCTTAGAACCCTGTTTAAGTTGCGGAGTGGGTTTGACCTTTACTGGTGGTGGCGGCTTTGGGGCAGGCGGGCAACCACGGTAGTTGGCCGAATGGCCCTCTTGGCCGCATAGAACACAGGCTGGGGGAGATGAGTCCGAGTAGCGGTTTCGCTTGCATTCCTTGGTGCCGTGGGAACCTAGGCACTTTACGCACCTCGGGAAGGCAGTGCAGTTTGCCGCTGCGTGGCCTTACATTTGGCAAACGGTGGCATTGGCCGGGGTAGCCGCGTTTGTGTGGGGGCTCTACCTGTACATTAGATAGCCCACAGATGGTGAGCTTTCCCAATCTAAAGATATCTTTCGCCTCCGGCTTGCTGTACAAGACAACGAGAGCGAGGAGGAATTTTTTGCCAGAGCGGCTGTGCATTTTGTGCACACCCTCAACTGGCAACCCTAAATGAACGAGGCCGGACGAGCTCGATGCTGCGGGCGGCGGGGCGGGGCGGGTAACAACTACGTCCATTAGAGAGGGAAGGGATGACAGAGTGGGATGGGACGATAGCGGCGTGGCTAGCGCGGGCGGGTTTGGTGAAGACAGAGACTTGAAGATTGGAAGTCGGAGTCACCCGTAACGGTGCCCTCCGATGACTCAGATGAGTCTGAATCCTTGGGGCGGCCACGCTTGTTTGGGCGGGATGAGGCTACTGACGCGGTGTCAGCGTCCATGAATTCGTCGTTGTTGTTGTGGTTAGCGACGGGTTCGTCCTTACCGCTGTCGACCTCGGACGCTTGTTCGGGGGCAGGCGCGGTCGACGACGGCGAGGGAGACGCGGGCGAGTCGGGTATTTGGGGCGGGGTGGATTGTAGGCATGCTACAATCCATTCGCGGGGTAACGCGCGGATGACTGTGTCCAAGTAACGGGGCTCGGACTTTAGGAGAGCGATAAACTCTCGTACTGGTAGATCCGGCTGAGAGATGCCGGCGGGGCGCGCGGGTACTTGTATACCTGCCATGTTAAAAAAAACTAACCTAGTTGTTCCTATCCGTCACCTCTGGGCAAGCCCAGTGCAATGGGATCAGGTAACCTAACGGCCCTAGCTGCCTGAAGCGCCGAGGGTAGCCTGCGCGAGCTGGAACCAGCGCGGACGCCCAAACAACGCAACAAGATTAGGTATAATGATGGGTAGGGTGGGAAGGAGATGCCTGGTGTCGACGAGGGGCCACCCCTAAAGCCGGTGGTTCCAGACCTAACCAAGGTTTACGTTTCCCAGGAGGGAACCCCGAGCGCTCAGGTCACGCTCTGCCTGACTTTAACGCACAGCGCCGTGAGGCAGCCTGCGTCTTAAAGAGGTGCACCGGGCAACCACCAAACAGTGGTTTTAGTAAAACGCGCGAGGGGACTGATAACAATCGTCAGAAACAGGCCGGGCCGCGTTGTGTAAAACACTGGGATAGCAAAAGCTGGGATGCCGATTAGAAGCGAGGCGCAGGTGTTGGCTGGAATGCGCAGGGGGCGTGTCCGGCGGTGGGGAGCCGGACACGACGACGCACGGAGATACTCGGAGAGCAGCGGGGTCAGCGGGCGGCGGCGGGGCGCCGAGAGCAGACTGTCTAGCACACGTCCACCTCCATCGGTAGACGGTGAAAGACCCAGGCTGAGACTATGGAAGATCTAGATAGAATGCTCGATGGCCTCTCAACTAGTGGGTCTTAAGACCTATGAATATGTACCCCTTAAGGTGAACATGGACAAGACGAAAACAATGTTAAATTTCCGTGTTACACCCACTCCCTGAATCCAACTCGACTGGACAGCGTACAGGAACTAGCAATATCTTCACATTCCAAATACCACAGTGTCTCAAGAATAACGTCTTTGACCAGTGTGTGTTGCCAGTGATGACATGTTCGCTTACTATGGGCCTTATAAAAAAGCTCAAGGTCAACTAAGGGGCGATAGAGCAAGTTATGCTCGGAGTTTCCTTACGCGATCGAATCAGAAGATCCATAGGAGAACCAAGGTAACCGACATAGCTTACAGAATCGCTAGACACAAATCGCAATGGGCGGGACATTAGCTCGTGATTTGATTTGGACCGACGACCTTGTGAAGGTCCCGGGAAGCCGCTGGATGTGATCAGCGCAGCAACGGTCGCCGTGTAAATTCTTGGAGGTGGCCTTTGTCCAGCAGTAGACATCTTTCGGCTAATATTATGTACTTCCCGAAATAAATATTTCTGGATTTACTACAGTGGTCATTTGAGGAAAGTTGTTCAAGTTTGGACTCTTCATACTAAACGATCAGCTGATTGACCAACTCTGTATGTGGAGTAAGAGTCTTAAATTGTTTTTGACAAATAATTGGGTTCCTTGAGAAAAAGTCAATCGGTTTCATAGGTAGTAGCTCTCCTGAAAAGGCTGCCAAGGGCTTACCAATTGTGAATAAATGAAACCGGCTAAGTGCGAGTCGAAACCGCACACAAAGAGTACCATTATACTAGATGGTGCTGGACAAAGGGTTCCGTACCATCATACTAGACGGCGCTAGTTTCTTCGCGTTTAAAAAAAACACATTTTTTGTATGGATAACTTCACTTTTTCTTATTTTTAGTAAGTATTTGTTATTATAGTGGCAACAGAAATACATCATCTGTGAAAATATCAAACGTATATCTATCACGGTTCATGAAATACAGCCTGGTGACAGATGGACAGACAGACAGACAGACAGACGGACAGACAGACAGACGGACAGACAGACAGACGGACAGCGGAGTCTTAGTAACAGGATTCCGTTTTTACCCTTTGGGCACGGAACCCTAAAAAGAGCATTTTGGACCATCAAAATACAGTGCAATACATAATTGAAAACGCTAAACACGTTAAAAAACCGACTTCCATCGCAACAACTTAGTACATTAATTTTGCTTTATTATTTTTGGTTTTTGTTAATTTTCTAATAAAGTACTACACCGATTTTGATAAAATTTATATGGGACTACACGGGAAGCAATAGCTTTCAAATAAAAATCATAAAAATCGGTTCAACCAGTCCAAAGTTATGAGGTAACATACATAAAAAAAAACATACAGACGAATTGAGAACCTCCTCCTTTTTGGAAGTCGCTTGAAAATAATGTTTGGGTGCTGACTGACCTACAAACCCGACACACCGGTGAAGTGTGTGAACTAATGGCGTTGCGCATGTTTGCAGAGGACCTGCGCACTGACGGAAACGATGGACTCGGTGATGCCCGTAAGTACCCAACAACACTCAGCGGTTAGTTATAAACTGCGACTGCCAGATCATACACTTGTTAGCGCGTTAAGTAGGGATAACGACAGCATCAGAAATAAATTATGAACTCTTGATCACTGAATTGCCCTCCTACTTAAACTTCTAAAAACCTTACTCGTTTTGTTTTCCATCTAGTCTTAGATTTTTAATTCACCAAAATCACATAATGAGTATATAAATGCGCTGCAAAACTATTTGACGTCATAGCCTAGGTATTTTAAACATTTTAGAACAAAATGTCGTTTTTGACAGATGATAAAAAGTAAATCAGATGACTAGCATTCGTCATCCCTATTGTCCCTTTGCTGCCGTGTCAGGCCATTGTCCTGTAACTGCAGATACATAAGTTACGCGCAACAATGGTCATCGTATTTTCCAGGTTTAACTAATGATGGTAACCCTATGTGAAAAAAAAAACATTTTGTTATAGTTGGCAGTCACAAAACTCACGTTACTAGTATTTCGCCATACTCATTTATAGCAATATTATGCTGTATTTAAAGTTACCGCGCATACTGCGTGCCTAGCTGATTAAGAACTTGAGCTATGCGTTTCCTCTGTAACTGCAGTTACCGGAAAAACGCGTGATCGGTGAACTAATGAGCAAAATATGTGTTTCCCGTGATAAGCACGTCTCCTTTTCTCAAGTTAGGGGAACGTACTCTCACTACGTTACTGGTGTTAGGGGGAGGGGGTAACCAATATACTACACATAGTCACTGGGAAGGGGGGGGGGGAATTTAAGTTTTTGTCACGAACTTTTCACAAGAGTTGTAAATTTTAAGTTTACATTATACACGTGTGATATTTCGCATGTTTTACTTTTTTATCTATCTAGAGAAATACTTAGCTATATACTAGGGAGGAATTTATTCTCTAAGAAGCATAAGAATATTATAAATTAATAGCTGGTATATGTGTGCCTATTGTTTAGATATTTTGAGAGCATGATGGATTTAAGCCCATGAAGTCGGGTTTTATCACCGTAAAAAAATGCCTATTATTGAAACAAAAAATTTTATCACGCTTTTATTAGCTTCACCTGTATGTTTGTATGTACGTAACCGACTCCTTTGGACCCGATTTTGACCCACATTAAACAGACAGATTTAATTCAAACTTTGTAGACTTATTAAGAATCAGCGACAATATAATAATTTCATAAGTTTGAACTAAAAAATAAATAGAGTTTAAAAAAACTAAAAAACACGCTTTTAAAGTACATCAGACTAAAAAGTAAAAAATAATTCTTAATATAAGTTAAAAATAATAATTAACAAAAAATACTAGTATTATTGTGAAAAAGCGTGGGGCGCTCTGTGCCAATAGAGCACATAATACTAGTATTTTTTGTTAATTATTATTTTTAACTTATATTAAGAATTATTTTTTACTTTTTAGTCTGATGTACTTTAAAAGCGTGTTTTTTAGTTTTTTTTTAACTCTATTTATATACTTTTAAAGCTCTAAAGTTATCTCAGCAGTTTCTTCGTTACTAATGTCATATTTGGGAACATCCCGTATAAGATTTCGTCACTTTCAGGAAAATTCAAGAAAACTAACGAGTCTAAAAAACTGCCCCATCTGACCACTAAGAAAACGCCATTGCAAAATTCAATGGTTCATAACTTAGGGGGTTAGAACATGAAAGACATGCCACTAGTTTTTAAGGCCTTAAGATAGGTCAAATGACAATATTCAATTCATTGAAATTATTATATAAATTATTGAAAGACTGTGTAAAACTATCAAATATATACATAATAAAGTAATAAAAAATCGATTTGATTGAAAACAATTTTGAAAATATTACCACTTTTACTTACTTGCTTCGCTGGCCCAGCGACCCGAAGTGGATCTTGGCCTCCGACATTAAAGTGCGTCAGTCTATCCTATTTTGTGCCAAGTTTGACCATGCGGGCACTCCCAACTCTTTGAGGTCTTTTGAACTCTTTGACTTCATCTTCCCAGCGATACCTTGGTCGACCCACCGGGCGGCGCCCGAAGGGTTTTCCAAGATATACTCTTTTGGCTGCTCGATCCTCTCCCATTCTTTCTACGTGTCCTAGCCAGCGAAGTCGGGCTGCTTTAATTTACCCGATGAAGTTCGGCTCGGTCACTAGGTCTTCCAGCACCTGGTTAAATCTTTGTCTCCACCCCACGTCCTCTCGTCCTCTCATCTTGTTGGCCCCAGAATCTTTTGCAGGATCTTCCGTTCCGCGACTAGGAGTTTGTTCTCCTCTTTCAGTGTTAGTGTCCAAGTTTCGCACCCGTACATTAAAATCGGCCCGATTACTACTTTTGATGAAAAAAAATGTATTGTGGATCCTGTTTTTGGCATTCATTGCAAAATTTCCTGAAAACAAATAGTTAATGTTGAATAAAACCGACACAAAAAGATCAGCGACTTTAAGACCTTTCATTTTAATTGAACACATTTTTTACAGTACTTAAACAAAAGTAATAAAAACATGTTGAAATCTAGAATTGAGCGTTCGGTTTCAACGTAACATCCGCGTTGAAGTCCGCATTGATTTGAACTTAAATTTAATAGATTTACGTTCGATATTATTTTAACACGTATCTATCTGTTTGGATTTAACCTCCTAAACGGCTGGACCGATTTTGATGAAATTTTTTGTTTGTATTCCAGGGGGTTTGAGGATGGTTTAGATTCACAAATCAGCCCGGCAGATGGCGCTGGTAGTGTAAGGTGGAACGAAGTTCGCCGGGACAGCTAGTATATATATAAAAATGAATTGCTGTTCGTTAGTCTCGCTAAAACTCGAGAACGGCTGGACCGATTTAGCTAATTTTGGTATTGAATTATTTGTGGAAGTCCAGAGAATGTTTAAAAGGTGAATAAATATGAAAACGCTCGGAATTAAATAAAAAATAATAATTTTGGTTGACTTCACACACAACCTTCGAGTTTTATACATACATTAAGTATAATTTTTTGCTGTTCGTTTGTCTCGCTAAAACTCGAGAACGGCTGGACCGATTTGGCTAATTTTGGTAATAAATTTTTTGTGGAAGTCCAGAGAAGGTTTAAAAGGTGAATAAATATGAAAACACTCGGAATTAAATAACAAAAAAATAATTTTGGTTGACTTCACACACAACCTTCGAGTTTTTGTACATACACTTAAGTATATTTTTTTGCTGTTCGTTTGTCTCGCTAAAACTCGAGAACGGCTGGACCGATTTGGCTAATTTTGGTATTGAATTATTTGTGGAAGTCCAGAGAAGGTTTAAAAGGTGAATAAATATGAAAATGCTCGGAATTAAATAAAAAAAATCCAAAAATAAAAATCTGTCAAAAAATAATTGGTTTTAGGGTAGGGTAGTGTAGTATAGGTGTAGGGTAGGGTAGGGTTGGGTAGTGTAGTGTAGGGTTGGGTAGGGTAGTGTAGTGTAGTGTAGGGTAGTGTACGGTAGGGTAGTGTAGAGTAGTGTATGTAGGGTAGGTTAGGGTAGTGTAGTGTTGGGTAGGGTAGTGTAGGGTAGGGTAGTGTAGTGTAGGGTATTGTAGTATTGGGTAGGGTAGGGTAGGGTAGGGTAGTGTAGGGTAGGGTAGTGGAGGGTAGGGTAGTGTAGTGTAGTGTAGGGTAGGGTAGTGTAGAGATGGGTAGTGTAGTGTAGTGTAGTGTAGGGTAGTATAGGGTATGGTAGTGTAGGGTAGTGTACGGTAGGGTAGTGTAGAGTAGTGTATGTAGGGTAGGATAGGGTAGTGTAGTGTAGGGTAGGGTAGTGTAGTGTAGGGTATTGTAGTATTGGGTAGGGTAGTGTAGGGTAGGGTAGTGTAGGGTAGGGTAGTGTAGGGTAGGGTAGTGTAGGGTAGGGTAGGGTAATGTAGTGTAGGTTAGGGCAGTGTAGTGTAGTGTAGGGTGGAACGAAGTTCGCCGGGACAGCTAGTATGAAAATAAAATAAGTAATTTAAATAGTCAAGTTATGTGGGTAGTGAGTAAAAACTCTGTTTGACCAGCCAATCTCTTTAATCTTGTATTGTCATCGGTGCATCTCTTCCTTACCTCAGTTGGCAATGTACTGTACAAGCAAAGTATATATAAGTATATTAATATTAGTACTAACATACAGTATGGACACTCCCTGCCGCTCTCTAGATTGCGACCTCACGGGGGTGAGGACGAGGGGTCGTCGCCTAGATCGATACAGATTGGTTATAGTTTGGTTGACGAACGTATAGGATTTCGTCACCATTTTGTTTGTTCCGTCATTCGTTTTTTGAAATGTGTTTTCTGGCCCGTTGTATGAAGTGTCCAGGGTGTGATATGAGAGAGGTCCTATTAATCCCAAACTTTTGGCTGATTAGAAACTGAAGAAAGCTTGCCAACAAATGTGTGTATCATGCTCGCGCTAAGGAGTACTGTCGCTCGCTTTAACGTCTTTTGTTTGAAATGAATAAGTTTTATTGTTACAGTTGCGTGGAGAGGTGTGGTAGCACGAAACTCTTGGTCGTTTTTTTTTTATTTGAAGTGCCTAGCATTTACGAAATATTAAGCTCCAAAATGACAATTTCTATGTGTCCCCCTGGGTCTTAATTTATTTTTTTAAATGCAGATACGACATTAGTAAAAAAGCAAAATTTAAATTATTTGGTGCTAAAAACACCTCTCCTGCCATACAAGTTAAAGTTTTTTTTACCTACTGCTTCTTCTCATCTCGAAGATGTAATGTTATGAAATTTGGTAGGAAAAGTTCGATTGCTGAATTAGTTGCATCTTAGATTAATGCCGCTCGGCGCTGCCTGCTCGCGTCAAACGGTTGTGTCAAAGGGGCCGCCCTGAGTTTAATCGCGGCGCCGCCGACGTCACACCAGCACGCGGTTGCGCGAATCTTGTTCAGTCTTTAATTATCAATGTAGGCGACGATTCTGAAGTTACTTCGTCCAGTAGTAAAAGTGACTAAAATTAATGGTATAAACTAAATAAAAAATATGCCTGTTTAATCTGGGGGCACGGTCTAGTACTAATAATATTCCGGAATATTTTTTATCCTTCAACACATTCCCAGAATTCCGTTCAGGTGTACTTGCAGCGAATTCCCCGAACGTACTTTATATTTTAAATTATAAAGTACATAAATAAAAGTGGAAAGTGGAGGAGGATTTTGTCATAACAAATTAGGGGGGCTTTCCATACATGTAAAAGTAGCCCCAAAAATATATTTTTGTGAACTCCCTCGTCTGAGGGTAGCGTTGAATTGGTCTTTTCAAATAAAGTAGTGCTTTACAATAGTATATAACGTTATTTATGTCAGATGTACCGGTCCTCCATTAAATTAGTTAAAAACGCGTCACTTATTAGACCTAAACTATAAACTTAGTAGACCTAGAAAAACTACTTTAAGCATCCTGAGATAAACAGTTTTTAAGTCATGACTCCAGAATCCTACACTATGCGTGGACCAACACGGACTTAGCAGATATTTTCCATTTAAATTTCATTAATCAATGTTTTTTTTTAAATACTACACTATAGAAATACTGTCTAAAAATAAATGACAGTGAGTGGGGAATATCTTTACATTTTTAAAGTGTCTTTTTGTTCGCAGTAGAGGCTATATCGAAAGCGGACCCTGCAGCGGCGGCGGCTGCGTATGCGATGGCGGCGCCGGCGCCGGTGCGCTTACCTGTGTCCGCGATGTACGCGCGTATTGTCAAGCAGCCGAAGGACAAAGTCAGGTAAATCCACAGAATAGAAGAATTCTATAGAACGCTGAAGATGATTTTGTAGTACTATATAGCACCGAGCGAGCCATTATACATTGTAGCGAAAATTAAATAAATTGATTTAAAATAATAGCTAGGTTTCGCTACATAAAACGTAGAATTTGCATCAAGGGCCTAAATGCGAATGTATGAGAAGAAAATATTTTGTGGGGTAAATCGGAATATATATTTAATAATAAAGAGAAGGTAAACAGCCTATAAAAGGAGATGCTCATGTTAGTTATAACTAAGAATATACCATTAACACTAAAATTTATGGTAGGTAAAAATTAAATTTCTTAGGTAGAATTTAAAATTTAAGTGATTAAGAATTTAGTTAAATGCCGTTCAGACAAAGATCGTCGCTTACCCAGTATCCAAATAAATTACCAACCAAAATACAGAACTAGAACTTAGGATCTAATATATGTATGAATATATGTATGGCTCCCGGCTAAGAATAGGACCATCCCATCTCTCTTATTGGGGGTCGTAAGAGTCGACTAAGGGACTTAAAACCGGAGGATAGGCACACCTGCAACCCGCCAACCCGCTGAAAATTTTGTCTGTACTAAGAGATCGGTATTAAAATCACCGCAGATGACTATTTTCTTTTTATTATTGTAAATAAATGAATTTAATATGTCATATACTTTATTAAAAAATATGTCATAATAATGATTTTTATTTTTGTTTTTTGGCACTCTGTATATAAGGTCTAACAAAATTAGCTGAAACTATTTTAACTGGTGCTTCTACCCATGAAACTGAACAACTTTTCCCATGGAACCCATAGTCAAATCTCAAAAAAAAATTTGAACTTCCCATACTATGTTGGTTGATTAGCTGATCGAGTTAGTATGGGACAGCCAATTTTTTTTTTGCGATTTGACTATGGTTTCCATGGCGAAAGTTGTTCAGTTTCATGGGTAGAAGCACCAGTTAAAATAGTTTCAGCTAATTTTGTTACACCTTATATACATAAAACCACAATACCATGTTTCATGAGCTCTATAGCACAGCCTGCACGAAAAAAATCATTATTATTATTTGTAGTTATAAGGGGAGTCAGTTGGGGATTTGTCCGATGTAGGTCAGTCAAAAACTCTTCCGTTTGTGTGCTGTTTTCAGTGTAGGACTTAATTACATTATTATTTTTACCAAAATTACATTTTAACTGCTTATGTTTATAGTCCATTCGTACAATACATCTACAAGTATCCATTTTATCTATTTTATATTTATTTCCCCAGTACAAATATGGTTCTATAATGCTGACATTGGTAAAATTTGAAATTACATATTTTAGGATGGAATTTAAAGCCAATTCATTTAAGTATCTATTATTTATTACAGATTTCACTAATTATTACATTTGTCTGCGTCAAAAGACTCAGATAATAATACAGAAAAGATTGAAATCTAATTGGGTTTGTATCATGTGATCCAGCTAATATTACTATAAAGTCAGACTTGGTAAATTGTCAAATATTGACATTCTTGACTTAAGAACTTGCTCTATAGGGGCATTTGGTTTTAAGATAGCTGTAAATGTACACTTATTACCAGCAAATTTCTCTTATAATTTTCTCATATTTCTGCCTGTTTCATCAGCGAGAAGGAGTATTTGGGGCTTTTTCCTAAGGTATTGTTCATTGAAGTACGGCTCTGATAACGAACGGCCAGTGTTTGTTTGATTATCAGTGGTGCCAACTATTCTTGACGGCATGCAACTCGCTGATACCATCGCAGACGCAAGTGCATTCTTGTCTCGTCGTGCTGCAGGCGAAGTATTTTTATTCACCAGGTCCTTGTTTTTCCTCGGAGGACTCGCAGATGGCGGTACTATCAGCGTCGTTGTGGTCATTGGTGGCTCAGAGTTTTGTGTAGTGGAAAGGAAGTTAGTCTCATCAAATTGACTGAATAACTCATTTGACCGATCGTGTTTTTTACAGCCTTTTGCCTTGCGTTATCAAATTGTGGTGAAAAGATGGGGATGAAGTTCGAATACTATGTTTTCCTATAATGATTTCGTCAGTCCCAACTTTTTTGAACATTTTTATTTTATTTTCGCATTCAGCAATTTTTTTTCTTAATGTTTGATTTTCTATGTAAGCATTTTGAATTTCAAGGTCGGCACTTTCTAGCTCCGCATGTAGTCTCTGGAATTCTTCATTTAATTCAAAGATTGGTGAATTATTCACATTGCTATTGGCAATTGGTATTGGCAAGCTTTGATGAGAAACCCCTACAGATGTGTCCAAAGTTAAAAATTAAGTTGAAATACTCGATCGTTTGGTTTCTTTTTTTCTATGAGTTACGTAATCTATGGGGTTTGTTTTTTTAGTGTCTTTGCTTCTAATTTCGACAAAAGTTCAAATGAATTTTCGGTTGATATATTGATTTGAAAACAATTTTCTATATTATTCAATCGACATGGGTCGCATTGGTAGTTTTCTTTATTTTCTGTTTTCATAAGATAAAATCTCTTTTGTCCCACACTTGTGCAGTCTAAATGATAATATTTTTTGCATTTAACGCATTGTAAGAAATCTCTCTTTCACTTTCCACACTTGGATGCCATTTCACGATACATTCCGTACGCCCTCTGTTGTTGAGTAGCGTAACATAAAAGCGCAGCCACACAAAAACGTAACATAAAAGCGCAGCGCCACACAAAAACGAGCTCAGTTTATTTTATGGCGATGGGCTTTTATATCGTGATGTCGTCACAAGATGGCGCTGTGTTGTATATGCATGCAACTATATCTGCAGGGTTCAAAGTCCAATTTTCGTTTGAATTTAATAACGGTCGAATGATGCGTGTATTTACCAAAATTCACTCATAAAGTAAGAGTTTTGTTTACACAGTTATGAACAATGAGTTTTGCACTTACAGTGTCCGATTTCTGTTGAAAACTTCGGCACGTTCACGCAATTTTCCGTTTTGCAAATGAATTTAAAAACACTGATATTTTCCACAATACTCAACAGATCACAAAGATAACGTTTGTGTCACTTTATTACTACTGTTCACACCCAAATTATATATTTTTGAAGTTAGAACTTCGATGAGGCAACTTAAATTTATATGTAAACACGGACTCAATGTTGACAGTAACGTTCTCGAGTGGCGACCGCCACACCGGAAAACGTAGCGTAGGCAGGACTCCCACGCGGTGGACCGATGACCTGGTGAAGATCACGGGAAGCCGATGGATGTGAGCAGCATAGGATCGGTCGTCAATAAAACTTGTTTAAAACTGTTATTTCAAAAATAGTCTATTAACAGGGGAGTCTATATTAATCACCGGAGAAATCGTTTGACGTTTAGAAAAAATAATCTCCAGTGAACTACGCGTTTTATGAGTATGATGGTTTGATAGCACTAGTATAACAATTGGTGCAGTAACGCGTAATAGTTACTACTCTCTTGCACTAAAAACAGATGATGCCAGGTATCATCGCACAAAGCCTAAAATTATGTCCAGCTCGATTATGAAACTATTATTATAGTTCTTAAAATTGCTGGTTACTTCTGTTGGTAGATAAACACGTCACGTACCGATGATACAGATTCCGCTTAACGATGTTTGTTCTATCCTGGGAATCGCATCGAATCGCGAATCCCAAAGATTGATATATAATAAAAAAAGGTTGACGGACCAGTGAAAATGGGCAAAACAAAGAAATGGCCAATTCACCAGTTTCACGAAGTCCTCGATGTAAATGTTCAGTCGGTGCCGATAATGTTCCACACACACACACATTGTCTATGATGGGAAAGTGAAGGCGTATAACACGATAAATCAACAATAATTGTCTTTAGAAAGGGTGGTGTAGTGACGTCCGCAAGGGCTGCGCACGCGCGACCGTTCCATATAGGCTTGTGCGCGCTACTAGTCTGGACTCGCCCGAGTTTGGGAGAGGCCTTCAAAGTTCAACCTAACTTCACTGGTGACGCGAAGCAATATAATGTACCTATAACTACCTAATACTTATACCTATTTACTGTCGCTAAAACTAAGGATCTCACAATGTTTAAAAGACCATCGTTAGGAATCGGGTTTAAAATCTTGGCGTTTAAGTCATATATTAAGAAGTCACGAACTCTCTCACATGGAAGTTGTTTTCGTTTTCGTAGTTCCTGTTCTACCTCAAAATCATAGTCTGGGGAACGATAAATAATCAAGAAACTATTATTTATTTCGGAGAAAGTACGCAATCCAGTGAGCGGAAATATTTATCGTAATTTCAGGTAACAATTCATGGAACCGCTTCGCTATGTAGGCTTGAGGGAAATCGCTGGCTAACATATTCTCCTCCATGGTAAAAAAGAGTTCACGCACGAATGAACTGCCGTCAAAACTCAGATTCCACTTCAACAAGGAGATGTCTTTGGATACCAAATATTTTAACCAGTTTTTGTGAGTAACGATCAAGTTGAGGATGTACCCGAGTGGGTACATCCTCAACTTGATCGTGTCCTGGGATTGAGGATTCAGAAGCGGGAGGTTGGGGTACACGGTTAAAACGAGCCGTTCGGTACAATTGAGTACCAAGGATGGGGCTTTTCACCGGAGCCGATGGAGTATCCATAATAGGTGGTTCTATTCTTTCGGCATTGCCTTCGGCAGTATCTTCGGTGGCATCACGTTCCTGAACATCAATTGGGAGTACGTCACCTTGGTTGCCAACCCTCGGTTGTTCCATCTTGAAGGACAACAATAAAACACTTCACGGAAACGGATACACCTACGAACGTCGAAAAAAATAGGGGATTTTCGGGTTAAGGAGATTACGAAAAGATCAAATTTAGAGTTCGGGCGCCATTTATGTAGCGAAACATAGCTGGTATTTTAAATCAATTTATATAATTTTCTCTACAACATACAGCACACTACAAACAGGTTGATGGTATTGGGTATTTTTATAAAGTAACTTCCCCTAAAAACAAAAAAAAACTTTAAAATCATTAATTTAAAATAAACTTTAATTTATATACGTTATGGTTGAGTTTATTAAAATTGACAAGATGACAATGGAGTGATACCAGGATAGTAAAACTGCTCAGTTTAAGTGTTGAGCATTTATAATTTAAAAATAATGTGACTATTTAGAAGTAAATAATTATTGTGTAACGTTGTGCAATTAATTACATGAATTTCGAATTATATTTTAGATCGTCAGATTAGAAGTAAAATTTTCTTTCCACAGATTATCACTCCCATAGTGTTTGTTGTAGTTACAGTATGGCATTTTTAATATCGATAGTTTAGATTTGGTATGCGTTTGAACAATTTTACACTCTCCAATTTTAGGTATAGTGTGGCTTGCATACGAGCACGCGGCTCATGCTCACATAGATAATGCGATTTGCTGAATAATTAAACACAGTTGATACTTGGTTACAATATATATCATATTTATTTCTTTTCTGATCAAAAACAACGTAAAGGATATAAAGATATGTTTAGATTTATGGTGGCTCTTCTGCCCCCTCAAGCTTGAGGGTAGTTCAAGTATTGGTTTACACTAAAGCACCGACCGAACATAAATTGTTCTGTAAGATCCGTATTGCATACAAAGGCAAGTTTGTAGGTACCTCTTCATATATAAATATGTAAATGCAATATGCGCGGCTCTTCCTCGCAATAACAAAAGTGGTGTGTCAGAACACACTTGTAGTTTCGTAACAAAGCCGTAACAAAGCCGATTGTGCTGGTCACAACATACAAATACAAAACCTCAAAATTGTTCTGACTCGCACTTTACCGGTTTTTTTTTCTTTCTTAACTTGTATCTCTCCGTTTTGTGTAATATTTAGTATTCTTTGGTTTTGTCCTCAGATTTAGATACGAGGTTGAGCAGCGGTCGGGTTTGATTCACGGCGTTGACTCCACTGAAGACAAACCGACTTACCCCACCATAGAGATATGCGGCTGCACTGACAAGCATCGCAAGGAAATGAAGGTCGAGAGGGCAATAGTCATGGTGTCCTGCGTGACTGAACACGAGCCTTTCAGGTTAGCCCAGAGTACTTGCTCGTGTCGGTGGACGCGCAGTGCACGCAACACGGCAAGAGGGGGTATATTTTTTCATTTTTATTTTATTTTTCATTTTATTTATTTAAATTGCACATATAAAATAATTTGAAACACTAAACACGTTACAAACCGACTGCCCATACATCTTATTTACAATTAAAATCAACAGAGTCATTAATAAAGTAAAATAAAAACAAGAATACTTATAGACGAATATCAAAGACTCGGGAGAGAACTGGAATTTCCCAACAACTGACAATTTCCCATCAACTGACAATTTCCCAACAACTGACAATTTCCCAACAACTGACAATTTTGAAATAGTTCAGTTTAATATTATACGTGTGAATGACAATTCAAAGTCAAATATTTGGTTGAACTTGTGGAGGAGGGATTTGATTTTGATTTTAGACTTGTGAATTAAAAACTCTTTATTAGGAGATGTGATTTGGTACATTGATTTTGTTCCAATGAGAGTCCAATGCTGTCCAATGACTCCAGTGAGAGTCGCATATTTTTCATAAAAATCATAGAACATCTTTTTGATATTATATTTAATATGTAAAAGTGGTTGGACTTGGGGGGATTTGTATGGGGAATTATGAATGTTTTAAAGCCAGTTGACAAAATGAACATTTTAAAAATGATTTAACAAAATCATCATCTATTTGGTGATATGACCTGAATACTTTGGTTTCTAAATCTTTTGAGCTATCGATACTTGTATAATGTTCTGTAAATTTTTAAGCACACATATTAAAGGACCACACTTAGTTTCATCATATCAGCTGCTCAAATATGTACCCACCGAGGGGCTCGAGCCTACTCTGAATTAGGGCGATCGGGCCTTAGTAGACCACGCGAGCCCAGTGCGGATTGAGTTTTTTTCGCAGGCGTGTGCAGGTTTCCTCACGATGTTTCACTTCACTGTAAGAGCGTCGGATGAACGTACATATGATATCTAAATTCGATATCACATTGGTACGTGGCAGGTTCGAACCACGACTGTCCGTAGGCGTCGGCCCTAGTCATTACGCTACTGACGATTGTTATCTGAGTAAAAAATTGATATTTTAGATGTAGTAAGTCGACCAAACCGCACTGGGTCCGCGTGGTCGACTGAGGGTAGGACTGAGGATTCAGGGTAGGCTCGAGCCCCGCGGTGGGAACATATATATATATTTTTATTCACAATTAGTAAGCCCTTGGCATCATCTCACGTGATGGTAAGTGACGATGATGCCGAAGATGGAAGCGGGCTTACCTAGATTCTCCAACGCAATGGAGCTGGAATATGACCTGATATTTTTTTTTCATTTTTTTATTCACAATTGATAAGCCCTTGGCATCATCTCACCTGATGGTAAGTGACGATGATGCCGAAGATGGAAGCGGGCTAACCAAGATTCCCCAATGCAATGGATAACTGGCTATCTTATCTTCAAGCCGGAACACATCAATGTTGTTAACACTGATGTTTGGCGGCAAGACTTAGATAAGATGGTGGTAGCTAGCCAGGCGGGCTTAGAAAATGCCCTACCACCAACCAAACCGAGTCTTACAAGTTGACCCCGCCGGAATCGAACCCGCGACCGCCATTACGCCACGGAGGCGGTTAAAAACGTATGAAACTATGACTCACATAACAACACATAATATAAACATTAACACCTAAAAATACTTTAGAAGATGACCGAAGGTTTCTCCTACCACTCTTTGTTTTAAAAAATCATTTTAGATTTATAAAATAAAAACAAAATTTTTTCGGTGTCCGCTGTGTTGACGACCAATGCTCAGCGGAGAGCGCAAGTAAATGCTGTATTTAGCTTTTTAAGAGGCAACGCGGGCGCCATTTTTTACGTAGTCCCCTGTTTCCTCCATGGATAATGAATGACAATAAAGCAAAAATGTTTTTTCCATAAAACCTATGTCTACCTATGTTTTGTTTTTTCCCATATTCTAATTATAAAAGGAAGTAGGAGCCTTTAAAAACCAAGGAAATTGCCCAATTGAAACGTTATTTTCACACTCACTAAAAAAATACGCATATTCACAATAAAACGAAAACATAGAGCCATAGGTAAAGCATTTTAAAAATTATTTTTAAATAAAATTTTATTATTGGTCAAGTTTTGGAGGAGGAAATAGGGGACTACGAAATGCTGTTTTGGTTAATATTAGTACCTATTATCGGTCTGCGCTGCAGTTCTCCCTTTCTTGCTGTATACGTAGAGTTTTGGGGGAGGGAGACAGCAACTTTTTATTCAAATACCTATTCTTTAGACAGCGTTTCCTCTTAAGTGTATTCAAGCACCGCGAAAGTGAATCCTGAGGGTCTTAAAACTTGTTGTCTTTTACAGACAGCATCCACACAAGTTGGTCGCACACGTACAACGGAATAACGCCGCCGACCGCGCGACTGCCAATGGTGTCTACGTTAAGACTGTGAACCTTCACATGGGCGATATTTTGGTGACCCTCGACAACATCGGTATCCAGTCCGTCAAGAAATCCGATTTCAAGCGCGTTCTTCAACTCAGGGAAAAGCATCGTGTCGATCCTTTCAGACGTGAGTGCTATTATAATTTTAACTATGTTCAATTAATATATATCCCTTTTAAAAAAAATCTCTTGAAAGTAAGTAGGTAGGTGCACTAAGTAATTGTGATGTTGATGTAGTGAACTGAATCTTCCTTAGTCGCGGTATCTTTTAGGTTTTATATATTTGTCGGAGCGTCATTGAAAACGCGACCAATACCAGCTCGAGATACGTTTACATATATCGTTAAACTTTATTTGGATCAAACGTCAGGTATTAGTACCTGGGTGAAAACGGTGGTGGCGTGACAATCGCTTGTACTCGTGAGACGATCGTTTGTGGTAGCAAAGATGACGTATTGTGATTAAGGTGGCAGCACTGAGTTGAGAATCTATTAGATCTGTGGAGAAGCCATATTAGCTGGACGTCAGTCTCGAGGCAGACACTTTTTGACGGAGCGTCGAGCAGAACACAAGTAGTGGTGATCTGTGAGCAAAACGGACGTGTCACGCCATCGCTGTGATCACCGCGTTTGCATCCATTGTAATCCAAGGCATCCTGTACAATTTCGATTGCCGAATGATCAAGACTATTGAAGGAGGAACCCTGTGATATAGCTGCATTGTTATTTCGACGCCCACGACCGAAATAGTTAAGGCCGTGAACCACAAGGTCATTCATAACTTAACCACCACCGCCTTTCGACATATTTATGGCCATAAATGAAATATAACAGGAAAAAACTTACGTTATCTGAAAAGAAGGCAGGACGAAGTAACTAGTATCTCATCTGTGAGGCAGGGTTCAATATGTCCAACTTGTTCGCCGACCACGTTGTCATATGTATTTCACAATTTGAACAAGCGGGCCTACTTACGAGTAATTGAAAATGTTTGTTATGTGTGAATAAAGTTTATTTGTACTAGAACACTTCACAAGAGTATCCGCCGAAAATATTAGGTTTCATCATATCAGCCGAAAATATTAGGTTTCATCATAGCCGAAAATATTAGGTTTCATCATCCGCCGAAAATATTAGGTTTCATCCAAGTTTCATCATATCAGCCGAAAAACGTCCACTACTGACAAAGGCCTCCCCCAAGGATGTCCACGACGACCGGTCCTGCGCTGCCCGCATCCAGCGGCTACCCGCGATCTTTACCAGGTTGTCGATCCACCGCGTGAGAGGCCTGCCTACGCTACGTTTTCCGGTACGCTGTTGCCACTCGAGCACTTTACTACCCCAACGGCCATCTGTTCTATATTAGGTTTATCCACCAACAACTATTTTTATTCCGAGATCAGGCAAGACACGTTTGATCGTCGCCGAGGCGCATAAGAAGAGAAGGTTGACAGTGGCGCCGCTATTAGTACTGCATTCTTGATTGCGCCAATTTTGAACCGCCACCGTAAAGGTTGTCACACACAGGTGCTATAAGATATATTTAACGTAACAGATATCTTACAATATCGCTCTTCATAGAAATTAATGAGAGCACACACACGGGTACGTGGAAATTGTCCAAACGATCGGGTCCAAGGTTTTTAAAACTCGCCGTTCAAACAGAACCAAAAAAATCTCAGACTTCACCAGCAACCTCATGGAAGAAAGACGCAGATAGGTTTTGCAGTCCTCTGAAGACGCTATTTGGCAGATCTCTAAGTCCCTGACTCGCGATTTACGCCAATATAATACAAATTGTATTAAAGAGGCGATTGAGCACAACAAAGGCTCAAAAGTGTTCGCGAGAGATCTGTCTGTTGGACAAAGCCAACTGACCAAGCTGAGGACTGAGGATGGCAGGACCATATCGTCTAAGACTGAGTTGCTGGAAGAAGTTGAGAAGTTCTATGGACAATTGTACAAGACCACACGTTTGCCTGTCAGCGATCTGGCTGAAGACCCAAGAGCCGGACTAACCCGACACTATACCGAAGAAACCCCGGACGTCAGCCTGTACGAGATTAGAATGGCTCTCAAACAGCTCAAGAACAACAAGGCACCGGGTGATGATGGAATTACGGCTGAACTTCTGAAAGCAGGTGGATCACCGGTACTAAAAGCTCTTCAGAAGTTATTTAATTCCGTAATACTCGAGGGACAAACGCCTAAGGCATGGCACAGAAGTGCGGTCGTGCTTTTCTTCAAAAAGGGTAACAATACCCTGCTGAAGAACTACAGACCCATCTCACTTCTGAGCCATGTCTACAAGCTGTTTTCGAGTCATTACGAATCGTCTCGCACGCAGGTTTGACGACTTCCAGCCTCCCGAACAAGCCGGTTTCCGAAAAGGCTTTAGTACCATAGACCACATACATACGCTGCGGCAGATTATACAGAAGACCAAGGAGTACAATCAGCCACTATGCTTGGCGTTTGTGGACTATGAGAAGGCCTTTGATTCAGTCGAAACCTGGGCTGTGCTACAGTCTCTCCAGCGGTGGCAAATTGACCATCAATATATCGAGGTGTTGAAGTGTCTATATGGAAACGCTGGACTATATGGAATATCTGGACTGTGGTGGACTCGGCATCAATATCAACGGCGAGCAAATATCCCACCTCCGATTCTCTGACGATATCGTGGTCATGACTCAGACTATGGAAGACCTAAGCACAATGCTCGATGGCCTCAGTAAAGTCTCTCAACAAGTGGGTCTTAAAATGAACATGGACAAGACGAAAATAATGTTAAATGTCCGTGTCGCACCCACCCCTCTAAAAGTTTGAGACTCTACACTGGAAGTTGTTGACAAATATGTATACCTGGGACAAACAGTCCAGCTAGGCAGGTCCAACTTCAAGAAAAAGAATAATCGACGAATCCAACTCGGCTGGGCAGCGTTCGGGAAGCTTCGAAATATCTTCACGTCCCAAATACAGCAGTGTCTCAAGACTAAGGTATTTGACCAGTGTGTGTTGCCAGTGATGACTTGCGGAACTGAGACATGGTCGCTTACTATGGGCCTCATAAGAAGGCTCAAGGTCACCCAAAGGGCAATGGAGCGTGCTGTGCTCGGAGTTTCTCTGCGTGATCGAATCAGAAACGAGGAGATCCGCAGGAGAACCAAAGTAACCGACATAGCTCACAGAATGGCTAAACTGAAGTGGCAGTGGGCAGGGCACATAGCTCGTAGAACAGATAGCCGATGGCGCAGTAAAGTTCTTGAGTGGCGACCGCGCACCGGAAAACGTAGCGTAGGCAGGCCTCCCACGCGGTGGACGGGTGAACTGGTGAAGATCGCGGGAAGCCGATGGATGCGGGCAGCGCAGGACCGTCGTCGTGGAAATCCTTAGGGGAGGCCTTTGCCCAGCAGTGGACGAATTCCGCCTGATATGATGATGAAGACACACACGGGGCAGATAATATATATTTTATCTCCGTCTTTCTGAAGATACAGGGCGATACCAAAAACATAAATACAACATGATTAAAATTAGTTTTTAACCGCCTGCGTGGCGTAATGGTTAGTCCATTCGCTTCACACCAGGAGGTCGTGGGTTCGACTCCCGGCGAAGTCAACTTTGTAAGACTCGGTTTGGTTGGTGACAGGGCATGTTCATAGCCCGCCTGGCTAGCTACCGCCATCTTATCTAAGTGTTGCCGCCAAACATTTTTTCTTTTACAATTAGTAAGCCCTTGGCATCATCTCACCTGATGGTAAGTGACGATGATGCTGAAGATGGAAGCGGGCTTACCAAGATGCCCCAACGTAATGAAGAACTGGCTATCTTATCTTCAAGCCGAAACACATCAATGTTATTAACACTGATGTTTAGCGACAAGACTTAGATAAGATGGTGGTAGCTAGTCAGGCGGGCTATGAAAATGCCCTACCACCAACCAAACCAAGTCTTACTAAGATTGACCCCGGCGGGAATCGAACCCGCGGCCTCCGTTGTGAAGCGAATGGACTAACCATTACGCCACGTAGGCGTTTAACAGCATTGATGTGTTCCGGCTTGAATATAAGATAGCCAGATCCCCCATTGCGTTGGGGAATCTTGGTAAGCCCGCTTCCATCTTCGGCATCATCGTCATTTCGTCAAAGTCGGCTTAGTCCTCTGACGAACTGTCTAGTAAGTGCATACGCAAACTCTTTTTCTTAATCAGCCTGTATTA
Organism: Coleophora flavipennella; assembly: GCA_947284805.1. Lineage (NCBI taxonomy): Eukaryota > Metazoa > Arthropoda > Insecta > Lepidoptera > Coleophoridae > Coleophora > Coleophora flavipennella. The sequence continues at coordinate 15,786,217 of OX369276.1, forward strand.
AGTGTTTTAGGTGTAGCTCATTCAGACTCGTAACAGAATGTGGGGTTTTCATATATTATAGTACAGCTCCCGTGTGTGATACCTTGCTATGTTACAAGTTTTTATCTTAAGATACTCGCGAGTATCTGCGAGTATCTTAAGATAAAATAGCGCCCGTGTGTGAGAGCTTTAAAGGTTCCATTCGTCATTACCTAAGTAACAACGTCTCGTTAAGTGGAATTGTTTTTTTGCCAAAATCAGAATGCGTTCTGCATATTTTGCACACGAAACTATGTAGGGTCTGGTTTAGATCAGGTGAGATGATGCTAAGGATATACTTGTATGTATTATGTAAATAAAAAAAAAATACAAACACGGACAGCCCAATTCAATCAACTTATGCCCAAAACTGATGTCCTTTTAGATAGCTGACATTTTGAAATAGAAGTCTTAAATTGATTACACTAAAGTATAAAAAGTACTGATTATACTTACCTTGTTTCCAACAAGGAAAATGTAAAATTTCAGTTAAGTTTTAAAATGACTAGAAGTAATTGAATTCATACATTCGGAGCCGATTCGGGAGCCGGGTCGTTCCTTTCCCTCTAATATGATTGAGAGGAGCGATGGCTGACTCTCGCGTTATACTCGTGACGGGGTGCTGTCCGTGTGAACTGGCCTACACTTGTCAAAGGCGTTCATGACATTCAATAATTTTAATGTATAACTTCTCGTGTCATGTTGTTTTCAAGTTCTAATGACATTGTTTGTTTTTTTTTTATATCACGAATTGGATTTTGTCGTTATTAACTAATGATTGTTTATTTATTGATTTTTTACAAACGAAATTATGTTATCACTATTTTATGACTATCAGAAAGAGTGTAATTTGCACCTATTTTTAAATAAATATCTTGAATCTTGAATCATTGTTTTCTTCTTTTTACAGAAGGCTTCAAAAACCTAGACTTCAACCAAAACGCCGTGCGGCTGGGCATCCATGTGTTTCTCGCCGATCACTCCGGCAAGTGCGTGAGAGCGCTGGAAGCGATCGCGTCAGGCGTCATCTACAATGACTCGAAACTAGAAATCAAGTACATCATCCCCTCCTTCGGCCCCATTATGGGGGGCAATGAAGTCGTCCTGCTCTGCAACGTACGTTCCTATTTCCGGTATCCACAATACTTACTTACTTTGCTGGCTCAGCGACCCGAAGTGGATCTTGACCTCCGACCTTAAAGTGCGCCACTCTATCCTATTTTGTGCCAAGTTTGACCATTCGGGCACTCCCAACTCTTTGAGGTCTTTGGCGACTTCATCTTTCCAGCGATACCTTGGTCGACCCACCGGGCGGCGCCCGGAGGGTTTTCCAAGATATGCTCTTTTGGCTGCTCGATCCTCTCCCATTCTTTCTACGTGTCCTAGCCAGGCCCAGCCTATTGGCTAGGTATCCACAATGCCAACCCGAAATATTTACTACAATACAATACAATATTCTTTATTGCATAACAAGTACTATATTGCATTACTACGAGTGCTCCAAATAGCAACCCCCTATAACACATTACGAATTACGATAGGCGGCACTGGCTGCCGGTTGCCGCGTCGGGCGTCACTTTTTGTCGCTCGCCGCCAAACACTATGCAAACCGCCCGTATACTAATAGTGTAGTAAGGGCGATATTATATTATCATACATTTATGCTAGTACGGGAGATCTAGAAAGTTGCCGCTTTTCTATCGAAATGATCTGGGATCATATATCTGTCGCAGCCATCTGGTTCAATCTGCAATTTGATTGAAAGGCTAGCGCGTTCATTATTTTTTTATTATTATTAAAAATTTGAGTGCGTTTGACTGCAACTCACCTGATGGTAAGTGATGATGCAGACTAAATAATGCCTATTCACTCTTGCCTTGAAGATCCGTAAATTATAGGAATCGGGAAACACTGACGCAGGCAAGGAGTTCCACTCCTGCGCTGTACGCATAATAAATGAAGAAGTGTAATGATTCGTGCGAAAGGTGGAACATCAACAACAAAGGGGTACAACCCCTCCCTGAGTCTCGTTGAATAGTGGAATGGAGCCGAGGGAATGAGGTCGTGAAGTTCTTGCGCGCACTCTCTGAAATGAATTAGATAGAATACCGACAGACAGGCGACTTTGCGGCGATGCTCAAGGCTTTGGAGCTTGTCATTGACTAGCTCGTCGTCACCAATGAGTTTCCGTGCGCGTCGGTCGATGGCGTCCAAGGTATCCAACTGATAGCGGGCTGATTCATCCCATAAGTGTGAACAGCACTCCATACATGAGCGGACCTGGGCTTGATATAAGGTAAGCAGCTGTCCAGGTGTGAAGTACCGTCTCACCTTAGAGAGAATGCCCAGCTTCATTGCAGCAACTTTTGCCTTGGACTCAATGTAACGACCGAAGTTAAGATTGGGTGTTAAATCCACGCCGAGGAGTTCCAGGTGGTCAGATATCTGAATCGGTTCATTGCGGAGAGTTGGAGTCAAGGTGAATTGGACTCCTTTTGGCGGAAAAAAGACACGCTTGTGTTTTAGAGGCATTACACCGTACGAGGTTGGAATCACCCCATTCAGACACTGTCTGAAGTGATAGGTTTATGCGCTCTATCATAGACTCTCTCAGAAACAGCGTATCAGCCTAGTATCAGCACTGTTAGCTCGTGCACTGGACAGGTATCTTTCTACAACCGTGCTATCGTCCGCATAACCAATTATACCGGGTTTCAGCACATCGTTTATGTGAAGCAGAAATAGTGTTGCGGAAAGAACAGATCCCTGAGGTACCCCGGCATCAATCGCCAATAGGTCTGAGGAACAGCCATCAACGACCACTCGAATAGACCGTTCCCTCAGGAAATCAGCTACCCAGTTATACAATCCCACATGAAGACCATAAGAAGGAAGCATGCAAATAAGGCTAGCGTGCCAGACCTTATCAAAAGCCTTCGAGATGTCGAGTGACACAGCGAGAGCTCGCCATTCTTCTCGATGGCCCCGCCTCATATATGCGTAGCATACACTAGAAGATCTCCAGTAGATCGACCTCGGCGAAATCCGTATTGTCGATCACTAAGGAGGTCATTATCTTCTAGGTATGCCAGAATGCGGGTTTTCAATACACGCTCCATAATCTTACAGATTACGGAGGTGATTGATTACGGTAGTTCGCGGGATCGGCACGACTGCCTTTTTTGGGCAACGGCTGCACGTTGGCCAGCTTCCAGGACTTTGGGACAATACCTGTTTCAAGAGAGATACGTTACAGACGTGTCAGAACAGGAGATAACTCAGGAGCGCCGTTCTTTAGCACTATAGCTGGTATACCGTCAGGTCCACTGGCTTTGTTCACGTCAAGATTGCGAAGTGTTTTGAGAACCTCTTTTTGCTTGATACGAATAGGGGGCATTGTAGTATCGCAAGGAGATAACTGGGGCGGTATTCTATTCGCTGTATCAAGACGTGAATTTTCGGCAAACATAGAGGCAAACAGATTAGCCTTCTCAGTTGCTGTGTAAGCCAATGATCCATCAGGTTTCAGCAGTGGAGGCAAAGACGAGCGGCAAAAGTTCGCCTCGACCGATTTAGCCAAGGACCAAAACGCCTTACTCCCAGAAGGGTAGGAGGCAAGTTTTGATCCGATACGGCTTATATGGTCGAGGCGTGCTCTACGCAGAGTCTTTTTGTAGGACTTGGCGGCTTTATTAAAGGCTTTCTTTTTATCTCGGGTGTCCGGAGCTTTACGATTCCGAGCATCAGCCCAAGCCCGGTAAGCTGAATGATTTAGTGCTTCGGGCACTGAGCATTCAGCATTAAACCACGGGCGAGCTTTACTCTCGAGAGAAATGTCAGAAAACGGGATATAATATTCCATCGCCTGACATATTAACCTCGAGATTTCTGTCGCACAGCTCGACGGATCACTGGAAGAAAAGCACATTCGCCGCCAAGGATAAGATGCTAAGAAGTGGCGCATCTCATCCCATTCTGCTGACTTGTACTGCCAAACCCGTCTAGAACCCCTAGGGCTGGGATCAGGTGGTGAACAAGACAGTACAGACTTCACCAGACAATGGTCAGACGTACCCAAAGGTGACGATACTGACACGTTATATCACAACGTATAATATGGGCAAACGTAGTGATTATATGCTCTTTGGAGGTGAGAGGACTGTCTGGCTCCGTTGGTTTTCGTGCAAGTTTCTGAGACTAAAGCAAAGGAAAAACTAATTTGTTATTTGATGATAAAACACAGAATCGCTGCACTGAAGGATAGACTGTCTGGAGACTGCGGGGACGCCCGAACCCCCCCGGAGATGGCCATCGGGTCCTCCCGTTCAATCGCCAATTGGCACGATGAAGCATTCCGGGATTTTTCGTGAGGTGGCGGGGCAGCCTTTCATAGGTGGCTAGCCTTCTAATTGGGCCCCCTACTTCCTACGGTCGGCTAGAGGTGCACCGTGCTTCGGATCCCGCTACCCTCCAAGACTAGCCGCCAAGTGCAGCGACACTCTGACATCGAAACAGCATACAACGCAACTGTACAGACCCGCCTTCACTAATGGCTTCTCAATGCACCATACCGGAACACGTCTGGGACACTTGGCGGCACGACTTTGCATTGAGGGTGGTGACAAGCCTCGGCCGAAACCTACCACCTGAAGTGACGCCAGAGTCTCGTTAGTTGTTTAGCAGGGAGTACCACGTGCAGGTGAGGTTGGCTTGGGTCTCTAGTGATATGTTTGGACCCCTAACTCCCCAAAATGACTAGACCGAACGTTGATTTAACAAGCGTCACTCAACGTTCAACTAGTTGGCTGATTGTACGCTAGCCCGAACGTGAACAACAGTGTAGTGTCACAGTATATATATTAGTACTAACGTAGTAGTGTAGTGTTACGTGTAGCGTTTAGTTATCAATTGAAACTTTTAAAAAATAAAACCAGCCAAGTGCGAGTTGAACTCGCGTAAAGAGGGTTCCGTACAATGCCAAAGTCAAATAAAAAATATCACATTTGAAATCGCCACAGTAAGATGCGAGTTATTTTTTTAATTATTAAAAATTTTAGTGTGTTTGGCTGCACCTTACCCCAAGGCTTTCCACGACGACCGGCCCTGCGCTGCCCGCATCCATCGGCTTCCCGCGATCTTCACCAGGTCGTCGGTCCATCGCGTGGGAGGCCTGCCTACGTTACGTTTTCCGGTGCGCGGTCACCACTCGAGAATTTTACTGCCCCATCGGCCATCTGTTCTACGAGCTATGTGCCCTGCCCACTGCCACTTCAGTTTAGCGATTCTGTGAGCTATGTCGGTTACTTAAGTTCTCCTGTGGATCAACTCGTTTTTGATTCGATCACGCAGAGAAAATCCGAGCATAGCACGCTCCATTGCCCTTTGGGTGACCTTGAGCCTTCTTATGAGGCCCATAGTAAGCGACCATGTCTCAATTTCGTAAGTCACCACTGGCAACACACACTGGTCAAAGACCTTAGTATTGATACACTGCGGTATTTGGGACGTGAAGATATTTCGAAGCTTCCCGAACGCTGCCCAGCCGAGTTGGATTAGTCAATTGATCTATTTCTTGACGTTGGACCTACCTAGCTGGACTGTTTGTCGCAGGTATACATATTCGTCAACAACTTCCAGTGTAGAGTCTCCATCGTGGGTTCGACAAGGACATTTAACATTATTTTTGTCTTGTCCATGTTCATTTTAAGACCCACTTGTTGATAGACGTTACTGAGGCCATCGAGCGTTGTGCTTAGGTCTTCCATAGTCTCAGCCATTACCACGATATCGTCAGCGAATCGGAGGTGGGTTATGTACTCGCCGTTGATATTGATGCCGAGTCCAACCCAGTCCAGAAGCTTAAAAACATCTTCCAGGGCGGCGGTGAACAGTTTCGGAGATGTAACGTCTCCCTGTCTCACCCCTTGCTGCAACTGGATAGGTTTCTAATTCTGATCTTGGAGGCGAACCGACATGGTGGCGTTTTTTTATACATACTCTTCTTCAACACCTCGATGTATCGAAGGTCACTTCACCGCTGGAGAGACTGTAGCACAGCTCAGGTTTCGACTGAATCAAAGGCTTTCTCATAGTCCACAAACGCCAAACATAGTGGCTGATTGTACTCTTCGGTCTTGTGTATAATCTGCCGCAGCGTATGTATGTGGTCTATGGTACTAAAGCCTTTTTGGAAACCGGCTTGTTCGAGAGGCCGGAAGTCGTCAAACCTGCGTGCGTGACGATTCGTAATGACTCTCGAACAAGGAACATTGACGACAAAGGGGTGGAACCGCCCTCCGCACCTGGTCGTCCGATGATGAAATGGAGAGGGGGAATAAGGTCGTGAAGCTCCAGGACACACTCTCCGAAATAAATCCTGTAGAACACCGATAGATAGGCGACTTTGTGGAGATGCTCGAGGCTTTGGAGCCTGTTTGATACAAGTTCCTCGTCACCAATGATTCACCTAGCGCGTCATTCGATAGAATTCAAGCCATATAGCTGGTAACGAGCCAATCCGTCCCACAAGTGAGAGCAGTACTCCATACAGTTGACTACTACTAGCGCAATCTAGTTGTATTTTAGTGAACTTCTTTTTTTAAATAAAAAATTTAGTGCGCCTGGCTACACCTCACCTGATGGTAAGTGCCGATGCAGCCGAGGATGTAACACGCAAGCTCAAAATGTACCTGTTCACTCTCGTTTTGAAGATTCCTAAATTATACGAATCGGGGAATAGAGACGCCGGCAGTTCCATCCACTCCTTGTGAACATCAACGACAAAGGGGTGGAATCGCCCTCCGCACCTGGTCTTTCGATGATAAAATAAAGAGGAGGAATGAGGTCGTGAAGCTCCAGGACACACTTTCCGAAATGAATCCTGTAGAACACCGATAGACTATTTTCTATTATGACTAGAACTTTATTCCGTAGGTGCACGTATTACATTGAGTTTACCACTTTTTTCAGTTGATAGAATTCTTACAGGTTTTCCTGTAATCTACAAGCCATGAAGTATATTTTGTATTTTTTCAAAATTTTAGGCTCAGTAGTTTCGGAGAACAGGGGGGCGGGTTCATAAATAAAATCAAAACTATTTATTTTTTAATTTAAACAAAAATATATTTAAGATCCTGATAATGAGTCCTTTTATTTGATATAATTATGACACAATAATGTTACCAAAACTTTTTTTTTATTTCCTAATTTGTCCCCCGAAAATAACCCTTATTTAAAAAATACATATGTATTTCCTTAGCACATTGTGTTTGGGTCATAGGATTACACTATCCTACCAAATTTCACCTGATTTAGTCCAGTAGATTCGGAGCAAATTGACTTGGACAGACGGACGGACGGACAGACAGACAGACGCACGAGTGATCCTATAAGGTTCCGTTTTGTTTTTTTTGTACGGAACCTAAAAACTGAGTAAAATACTGTAAATGAGCGAGCGAAGCGAGCATTATTAAGTTCGGTCAGGTTTGATTGATTTGATTTGACTGTACAGTCGAAGAGCCTCGGAGACGAGGCTCCCCGCCTGGTAGCAGAATGCTTCGCAGAAAAAGATATCATCGGTTTTATTCGGAGTTTCGTAGTTACGACTTGGCTAAAAATGACGTCCAGCCATGTCGTTGAACGTTGCATTCAACGACTTGGCCAGTTGTCCTTTAGTCATTCAATTGAATGTCGCCATTCAATCAACGGGCTAGGCTTTCAATCAAATGGAAGATGTAACCAGATGGCTGCGACATATTTAAAATAATCTAATCTCGCTCTTAGACAGGGTTCTCTGCGAAAACTGTCGCTCATTTGGCCGAACCGATCGCCACCGATTTGAAAGACGGTTTTGACGACAAAAACCAGTAAAGTACGAGTCGGTATCGCGCACCGATAATTCCGTACAGAACATCTTTAGAGTTTAGGTTCGGGCCCCTAAAATCATCAACGAGTGAAAAATGCCATTTGTTTCAATATGAAATAAAACAGGTATAGAAATGGTTTTTTTTTAAATTCAGTTCGGAATCCTTAGCGCGAAGAAGAAGTGAAGAAGGATGCGGGGACTCTTTAGGTACCCATATATAAATGAAACATCTGTCGTTGTAATAGGGTTAGTTTTATTTTATCGAATGACTTTAAAATAGAGTAGGGCCTCGATAATCTGGACGGGAAAAAACCAGGCTCTGGCAGTTATTCGTGGTGGCCGGATTATAGTCTGCAAGTTACCTTTTGCTATGCCAGTTTTACTACGGCTCTGGTAGCCGGGCAGACTGTCCGGATCACATAGATCACTGGATTACAACGGGTCCGGATTATCGAGGTCTGACTGACGGACTGGCTGGCTGACTGATCTATCAACGCACAGCTTAAATCACTGAACGGATCGGCTTGAAATTCGACATACAGATTATGACGTAAGCATCCGCTAAGAAAGGATTTTGGGAATAATTGAAAACGCTAAACACGTTAAAAAACCGACTTCCATCGCAACAACTTTGTACATTTTTGCATTATTATTTTTGGTTTTGTTAATTTTTTAATAAAGTACTACACCTACTTTGATAAAATTTATAAAGGACTAACTCGGAAGCATACCCTATCGATTGAAAAAGGAATCATGAAAATCGGTTCGTAATCTTTGCAGATATCGCGTAACAAACAAAAATAACATACAGTCAAATTGAGAACCTCCTCCTTTTTGGAAGTCGGTTGAAAATTCCCACGGTAACGGCAACAAACGATATCTGCGCGGGCAACGCCCGCGCTAGGCTGTAATGTGGGGTCCTTCAATCTAGTAAAACTGTTGTTCCTCTTCATAGTTACTCGTAACTCTTCAAATATTAATGATTAATGTACTAAGAACTATCTACAAATTGTTTTTAAACAATTGAAAACCGTTGTACTTTTTCTAATATTTGGAAAGTCTAAAATAAATATTTCAATAAGTGCCGTACCTATGATTAAGAAACCATTATTAAAACTTTGTACCTACCCAATTAGAGTTCTGTATTTCGATCTTGGCTCCCTTACACATTTATGTTTTGTTGGGATATCATTACTTTTTATATAGTTGTCATGTTTACTTCATATATTCAAGTAATAGACATATATAATATATTTTTCGTGATAGAAACCTTTAGTTCTATGTAATTTGATGAGTAAGGGTGTTACCGAACCCTTGGTGCGCGAGTACAACTTTCGAATTTTTTCTTCGTAATACGTCCTATAACCTACCTCGATGCCAAATTTCAAGTTTTTAAGTCACCTGGAAGTGTTCTATATAGGATGACTTTTGATTAGTTCTTGATAACAAAATATATGCATGTACTCGTGATTACAAACAACTTTTCCCAAGAAACTATAAGTATTTCAAATCAGAAAAAAAATTTTGGCCCTCGATACACAATAATGAATTTATCAAATCGACAAAAATATATAAAGAACCAAATTTTTTTTCCATATTTGACATATAGTTTCTTTGGGAAAGACGAGTACTCACGAGTACGTTCATATCCTTTGCTATCAAGAACTAATTAAAAGTCACCCCATATAATTTGAGGAGTAGTGGTGATACGGAACCCTTGGTGCGCGAGTGCGACGCACAGTTAGCCATATATAAGTCCAATAACCTACCTCGATGCCAAATTTAAAGTTTTTAAGTGACCTGGAAGTGGTCTACATATTTTGATGAGTAGTGGTGATACGGAACCCTTGGCGCACGATTGCGACTGACACTTGACCGTTTTTTAATTTTTCTTTGTATACGTCGATGACCTATCTTGATGCCAAATTTCATGTTTCTAAGTCACCTATTGGTGAGTCAGTCAGTCAGTCATAAAAATAGTGATTTTCGGACGTCGATATCTCAAAATTGGTAAATGATATGTTTATGAAAATTGGGACACTAGGAAGACTCTAGGTGATCGGGGAGGTCTTACTAGACAAAGAGCTGCACGGTAGGTTCTTCAAGGACCTTTGTGGATCTTTCGTAGATCAGAATCGTCAGCGCTTCGGAGACCTTTTTGTGGAGACCTAGGTTTTTATCTGTGCAACACAGGATGAGGCTGCAAGATGAACAACTATAGGTTCATAATGAAAGACGGCACCGTGGACATCTGTCGGTTGTGCCGTCAAACAGTTGAGACTCTGCGTCATAATGAATTCTGGATGTTCCAAGTTTGCCTACACTGAGTATTTGCACAGTCACAAACGAGCAGCAAGGATCCTACATCAAGAGCTTGCTTTGAAACATGGCCTCATATCTCGGCGGTAGCCATATAACAATTAAACGCCGAACCATCTCTCGAGAACATCCGCGCCAAGCTCAACTGGGACCGACCCATCATCACGAACAGGACGATTTTATCGAATAAGCCTGATATCGTGTTGATAGATCGGGCGCAGTCAAGTTTGTTTTTGGTTGATGTCACTATCCCATACGATGAAAACATCGTGCAGGCTGATGCCGAAAAAAGGGCTAAGTACCTGGACCTGGCGCACGAGGTCACTGATATGTGGCGAGTGGGATCAATCAAAATCATCCTCATAGTCTTCTCCGTGAATGGGCTAATCCCAGCCTTAAACGTCTCCTAAGGCGGCTGGATCTACGAGGCAGACCTATAATTGCAGGAATGCAAAAAGCAGTCCTCCTCGACAATGACCGGATAGTCCAAAGCTTTCTTTCCCCGTCGCCTTAAATTCCAGCCGACTGTGCTTTTGCTTAAGGTACTCCAGCTACTTCCAAGTGAGCAGTTTATAGTTTTGTCTTTAAAATAGTCATAATAATATTTTTTGGCGTTCTAAATTCAACCTTTCTTGTCATGATATCAAAATTTAATTTAAAGCGATACAGGCATGATTTTTGAGGTATATCGCAGAGAGAGGTGAAAACAATTTTTTACCTAACCAGCTCGAAAAGCGTGCATTTGGTGCTTTAAACAGTAAACTTCACTCAGTGAGGAAAAGTGCAAAAATCATGTGCAAAAATATAAAATCTATAAGTATTTATGAAATATACCTATTGCATAGAAGAGTGAATGGATTTATCGATGACTTTTATATTTATATTATACTTCGACTAAAAATTTAACTGTAGGTAATCGAAAAAAAATTGATCATAAATTAATGACAAGGTACAACTTGCTTCTTGCCGAACATGATTCTAAGTTAAATTTAAATCGTTTTATTATTTTAGTTTTATTATTTGTTTTTTCTATAATTAACGGGTAGTATCCTGTAGGGGAGAGAGGTGCCTCCACCAGTTGTAAAGGCCTGTACCAGGTCTCTAGCTTGGGGTACGTAAATAAGCCTACATGCGCGGCCAGTACTTGAGGAGATGCGATGGATGGGTGTAATGAGCAAGGACATCATAACAATCCTAAAAGTTTTAATGAATGAGTGTTCGAGACCTATCAAAATATATTTTTTTTTTATTTCCATAATGAAACCTACAGCATACAATATTATTATTTGAATTTTAAATACAACAATTTTACAGGCCAAAAATAATTTCATACGTAAATTTTAAACAGCTGATAAGGGGTGCGGGAAAATGGAGGGAACTGATGCGCATTGTATAAGTATAAGTGTGCGTGGGGGTGAGGTTTTAAATATTTGGTGCGCATTTAAATTCAAAATTTCACCTACACGTTTCTTCTTGAATGAAGATGAAGTTAAATGGTATATGGTATAAAACAGACGCGCGTGTCGCGTCCGCTTGCTAGGAACGGAAAGTGCAACCCGTTCAACGAGTTGGGGGCAGTCGAACAAGTTGTTGACTATATCGTGCAGGAATACCATTTCACCCAATTTTTGCCTGTCGGATAGGGCTACTATTTTGTGATGTGTCAGGCGTTCCTTATAAGTGGTACATTTTTGGTCACCTCTGCGATTTAGCAGAGACATATAAGTATGTAATAATGACGTTGCCTTTAATTGCATTGACTTAAAAGCTTGAATTTTTTCACACGTTCAAGCAAATATAAACTTAGAGCCTTTAAGTGAGCGTAGAACTTAGTATGTGATATTAATTTTAACTTTATACCTTGACCCGTCCCTAATAAAAAGGGTTTTGACTGACTGACGGATAGACGGACAGACAGACAGATGGACAACAAAGAAATTCTCCAAGGGTTCCTTATTGTTCCTTATAAGGTATGGAACCCTAAAACCAATCAGGGTTCCCTGATGCGACGCAGTAGAAACTGAGGCTGACTTTTTCACATAGTTATATATCGCGGCATCTTAGTTTAACAGTGCGCAGTGCAATGACTTATATATGACTGGCGTAAGGACCGGGCCAACGCGCGCGACTAATGCTCCTAACGAATTGGTGCGAAAATCGAAAGTTTCGCACACTCACTACTCAGTCGTCTGCGGGAAATTGTAGAGGGCGGTGGAAAGATATCCATAAACTTAATATTATAAATGTAAAAATGTGTTTTTTTGTTTGTTACCTTTTCACGCTTTAACGCCTTGAGCAATCTTTATGAAATTTGGCATGCAGGTAGCCTGTATCATGGGGAAGGACATAGGCTACTTTTTATCCAGGAAAAATAGCATAATCTGATGCAGTTCCTGAGGGAACTAAAAAAATACTCGATTGTTGAAACGACATAATTTACTAATCACCCTTAAAGACAGTCATAGAAGCCGGGGGAAAAAGCTAGTTCCATATAAAAATGCCTTATTGTGTTGTTAGAGGCTGTAAAAATCATGAAAGAAAGGCTAAAAAGAAACATGGGATGTCGTATCATCTTTACATTGTATTTTCAACCGACTTCAAAAAGGAGGTTCTCAATTCGACTGTATGTTTTTTTTTTGTATGTTTGTTACGCGATATCTCCGCCGATTGTAAACCGATTTTCAAAATTATTTTTTCATTCGAAAGAGTATACTCCCGTGGGGGTCCCATTGTCACCAAGTCAGGATCTGATGATGGGATCCCAGGGAAATCGAGGGCAACCCTCAAATTTTATAGGCACGTTTGACGTGTTTCATGTATTTTCTAAAATTTGTAAAGAATTTGCATCTGGTAGTCCTTATCTAATGTTGGTGAGCTCATGAAGGAAGGTACAACTCCTTAACGGTTAAGAGTTGGAGGATAATTCTTCAAATATTTTACGAAGATACGTAGGACCGTAGGTACGTATAGACCGATAGTTGCATTCTTTAAGGTTATTCAGATGAGCAGATGATGGAAGATTAACTCCTTAACTTTGATGCTGTATAGATGATGATGGAAGCCACAGGAATCTATATCTGTTAATGAAACACATGCATTATGATTTCATGGTTCCTATTGCCAAGTGTGTGATTGAGTTTAACGTTTTTAGTCAAATAGCAATATCACTAAAAATAAAGAAAATAAAAATAAAAGTTTAAAAAACTAAAAACCGACTTCAAAATGAAATTCACTTAAAAGTATGAAATAATATTACTATACTTAGATACACGACATTAACCAACAATAACGAAATCAAAGTGGGTACGATTTAAATTAGGGGCCTTATTTTATTTTTGAGGTCGGTAACAGCACATAGCACATTTTACTTATAGCATTGCTGACACCGACCTCAAAAATAAATTTAGGCCCCTAATTTAAATCGTACCCACTTTGATTTCGTTATTGTTGGTTAATATCGTGTATCTAAGTATAGTAATATTATTTCATACTTTTAAGTGAATTTCATTTTGAAGTCGGTTTTTAGTTTTTTAAACTTTTATTTTTTTCTTGTAAACATATTAAATAAACGAATTTTTAAAGCGACAATTCTATCAAGGTTCTTTTAACGCGGCACTGATGTCAACTCTCGCCCACGCTAGTTCGTACGAGTTATGTCAGATGGCGCTACTTTTTGCTTGTATGAAGAAAATCTGAGTAAAACTCCATTAGACGGGCGGATCCTTCTGTCCAAATCTGTGGCGCAGTGTATTATTTTCGGGTCTACACCCGTACGCTCCCTACCTACGCGAACATCCGCTATTTGTGTTCCACTTATAGGCCGCGAATCGTAACACTTTTTTTTCCTTTGCCCAGGCGATAAAAGGAGACTTAGCAAACGTAGATGTTGTGGTCTACGAGGAGGGCCAGACGCACATTATAGTGCCCATAAACCGCATCCACTTGCGTGCAGCCATCGCGGTTGTAATGCCGCCCTACTCCGACACCTCTGCCAGCAAGCACGTCAAAGTGAGTGCTGTAACACATTGCATAAGGTTTTCCAAAACGCGCTATCCACTTTTTGTTCGACATAAGTATAAATACCTACATCTGGATGCTGTATGGAAGGCTATTAGAACAGTTCTCGAGAGGCGACCAAGCACCGGAAGACGTGGACTGATGACAAAATGAAGGTAGCGGCAAAGTATATACAGGGTGACTTTTAATTAGTTCTTGATAGCAAAGGATATGAATGTACTCGTGATTACAAACAACTTTCCCAAAGAAACTATATGTCAAATATGAAAAAAAAATTTTGGTCCTTCATACATTTTTGTCGATTTGATAACTTGTTATGTACCGAGGACCTAAAATTTTTTTCTGATTCGACATATAGTTTCTTTGGGAAAGTTGTTTGTAATCACGAGTACATTCATATCCTTTGCTATCAAGAACTAATTTAAGGTCATATTAGTACTAAGTAGCGGGAAGCCGCTGGATGCGGGTCGCGTAAGACCAGTCGTCACAGATTAGGTAATAGCAGTCGTGGAAATCCTTGGGGAAAGTAGTCTTCAGCAGTGGACGTCTTTCGGCTGATATGCATGCGGTCATGCGGTGTTGGCGCTAATCCTATAGTACTGTCCTGTTCATAATATTATTCAAACGAACGCACAACAGCGGCTGCGTCTATGCCGCAAACTTAAACAACGGTGCAAGATTTCAACGCGCTGAGTTATTTTTCATTTATTTACTAGCTTTTTCCCGCGGCTTCGCCCGCGTGGACATCGTTTTTATGACTGCCTTTGAGGGTGAGTGGTGCGCGAGCCGCAAGCGGCTTGCGAGCGTGGAAATGAGTTTTCTTTAGATCCCTATCCCAGATTAGGTTAGTTTACTAATTACAACAATCTATGACAATCCTCAACCATCTGTGCAAAAAAATCACAAAATTCCATTGTTACGTTGCGATTTTAACGAAATTAGCCAAAAAAAATGATAGATAAAAAGGTGAGATGTTGTCAAGGTTTTACCAATTGCGCATAAAAATAAATAAAAAAAAGATTTTTTTTTCAGTTCCCTCAGAACTTCATCAGACTATGCTATTTTCACAGGATAAAAAGTAGCCTATGTCCTTCCCCGTGACACAGGCTACCTGCATGCCAAATTTCATCAAGATTGGTCAGCGTGAAAAGGTAACAAACAAACACATTTTCACATTTATAACATTAGTAAGGATATTCAGGATACAGACAGTCACATACACACATAGAATGAAAAATATTAATAACTGACCTATAGTACCGCGAATTCTGGCAACTTTGCCATTTTCAATCAGGCATCAAAAATCTAAATGATATTTTATGCAAACAAAAACTGCACTCGAATTTTAGGTTATATCAGTTATTTATAAATTGAAATATACTAGCTGACCTGGCAAACGTTGTTTTGCCATAATAAAATATACTTTACGACCTATTCGCATACCTACCAAATACATATAAATATACAATTTCAGGGAAATCGGTCGAGCCGTTTCGGAGGAGTACGAACACAAACACCGTGACACTTACTTTGGGGCCAGATGACCATGTGTGTTTTGTCCCCGAATATTTATTTATTTATTTATTATTATTTATTTGGGTATATACTCGTAAGATAGACTTACTACATAGAGTCTGGCCAACGAAAACGTGTCCTGAATATTTTTAAAAGCTTTGACAGTGCAACAATTTTAAGCTGTCAAAATCTGTCAGCAATTGTCACTTTTTTCGTGAAGTATCAATTCAGTGCATTATTTTCATAAAATAATCGATGAAAAACAATAAAAAGTAATGTGCGAAAGCTGTTATATACCACGATTAATAAGTACAAAGAAAAACAAGAGGAGACACATGTTTTAGGTATTTCAAGAAAAAACCGGCCAAATGTGAGTCGGACTCGCGCAAAGTAGGGTTCAAAAAAAATTAAAAAAAATAATTATAAAGAACAAAATTATATTTGCAGTTGATAATAGAAACATATTATAAGAAAAATTTATGAACATTTTACAAATATAACTGCATATCATAAGTTGGTAGACTATTTCTCCTAAACTAAGAAAGCCTACTTAGGCGTGATAGTTTTCCTTTTCAATTCGTTAAGTACATAAAAAGTGTATAATAATAACGCGAAAAGAACTGTATAAAAATTTTTGGAAAAAAAAACTTTTTAAGGGTAACTCCCCTACAATAAAAGTAGGGATGTTTTTTTTTCGTCAAACCTGGTCGTGTGGGGTATCGTTAGTTAGAGCTTAAATAATAGTTGTGAGTCTTCTATGACGATTTTATAATTTAGGGTTCCGATTTCGAAAAAATAGGCTTGAAAGTGCTTAATTTCTGTGTTT
Source organism: Coleophora flavipennella (assembly GCA_947284805.1). NCBI lineage: Eukaryota > Metazoa > Arthropoda > Insecta > Lepidoptera > Coleophoridae > Coleophora > Coleophora flavipennella. The sequence continues at coordinate 15,802,776 of OX369276.1, forward strand.
GGAAATTTGAAAAAATTCATGAAAGTAGTATAATAAAAAGTAGTATATATCTTTGCCAAATTTCAGCTCTTAACTACTAATAGTCTAGGAGCTAGGCCGCGGACAGACGGACAGACAGTCATGACGAAACTATAAGGGTTCCTTGTTGTACTACGGAACCCTAAAAAAACAGTGTTTATGTGCGGTGTCGGATTCGAGTTAGTAGAGCTTTGTAATCTTAGTCATTGTTGGCTGAAGTATCATGTAGGCACGTCTTGATAAAAATTGGATGTAAAATTTGGGTTAGGGCAATATTATTTTTATATCTTCAGCCTGTTTTATAAATAATTTCTCCTAACTTGATTTTTTAGGATTGCCACCTTGGTAAAAAAAGTCACTTTTTCATATTTTTTCTCAAAATGGCTCTATGATTTGTATGAGATCGGTAGATAACTATAACTTTATATAGCCTACTTAAAGCTGTAGTTTTTTATTCTGGCAAAAATCAGGATAAGGTACCTTCCATACAAAACCAAATTATTTGTAAAATTTTCATCAAAGTGGTTTGAAAGTTATTGGCACACTGAGGATTCGCCATTTTGTTTTTGAAGTGAAAACTTCTTTAGCGGCGTTGTGCACTTTTTTTGTAATGGGTAAAAAATGTTAAACTCGCGTCAGGACACGCGACCTGATCGAAAATTCGTAAGACGGATGGAGTAGTGAAAACTTCTTTAGCGGCGTTGTGCACTTGTTTTGCAATGGGTAAAAAATGTTAAACTCGCGTCAGGACACGTGACCTGATCGAAAATTAGTAAGACGGATGGAGTTGATTTTTTGTTGATTTTTCTGAGATATAAACTTTTTAATGTAATATAAATTGTCATGTTTGTGTACGATAGCGCAATAAATAAATATTGTATTCTACCACATAAATGATAGAACTTGTATACTGATAATCAAAGCAATTCGTGCAAAATTATTCCCTAACCATTCCAAAATATCAAAAATGCACAACGTTAATATTCAAGTTTTCACTTCTGCCGGCATTCCCGGAGTGCAACCCGTCGTTTTTTTTTTAATGGCGTCGCACAATCTAACGTGTGTTTTTGGATAGAGGAGCTATAGAAGAACAAAAAATGACAAATAACATTTTGGCCTAAAGCGTCACGTTTCTGAGATAATATAGAAGTTAAAAATAACCAAAATTATTATGGAATATATATCATCAATTATCTCCGTAACGTGACGTTTTAGGACACTATGTTACATAACATTTTTTGTTTGTCTGTATGTCCCCTATCCAAATATATAGGTCTCAATGTGTTGTGTAATCTAGCATCTGGTCATACTTAAATTTAGCTTACCGCCATTTGGCGGGCGACGGATTGTCAATGTCAGTCACAGGGAGGAGGTTACTATGGACATTTTGTAAAGCAGTGAAATAAAACTAAAACTTAATTTTGTGTGTGATTTCTCTACAACTATAACACAATGTGCGACGTCATTATGAAAAAAATAATAATATGGCGGACTCGTATGCCAGTCTCCATACAAAAATTTTCAAACCCCTTTATTTCACCTATTTTAATTGCTACTAGGTAAGCGGACCAATCGCACTAATATGGAGCTCAGCCAAGCGAATGGTGGCAAGAATGTTATGACTAATGAATACTAATGGATAAAGTGTAAGTTTATAATCTAGACACACGGTAGTGTGTCAGCCAAGTACGAAAATAAAAAGGCGAGACCGGCCGTGGAATATATTACACGAGCCATTTCGGGCCACTTTCGACTTACCTGTAACTTAAAAGCTGTTTGACTTACACACTTTCAATTTTCATAAATACGAGTATATCTTTTAGCTTTTCTGAGAACGTCCGAAAATCACGATTATTATGATGACTCACTCATTACCGACTGACTTATCAAAATTGTAGATCCCTTCCAGGTAGCTTAGAAACTTAAAATTTGGCACCGAGGTAGTTTATTGGACGTATACAAAAAAAAAATATTCGAAAAATGGCCAAGTGTGGATCGTACTCGCGCATTGAGGGCTCCGTATCATTACCATTTACTCAGCAAAATGTATAGACCATTTCTAGGTAACTTATCAACTTGAAATTTGGCAGCAAGGCAGATTGTTGGACGCACACAAAGGGAAAATTCGAAAATAAGCCAAGTGTGAGTCGTACTCGCGCACTAAGGGTTTCGTATCACCACTACTCAGCAAAATATAAAGACCACTTCCAGGTAACGAATAAAATTGAAATTTGCCATCGAGATAAGTTATTGGGCGTTTATAAAGAAAAAAAATCGAAAAACTGGCCAAGTGCTTACCACTACTATTTATCAAAATTAAAGACTTTTACCAGGGGACTTAGAAACTGGTTTAGCATTTAGGGAGGTTAATAGACGTATACAAAGGAAAAAGAAAAACAGGCGCCAAGCGCGAGTCAGACTCACGAAATTTGGGTTCCGTACCACCACTACTCACTGTAATCATTGTATATATAAAAGGAAAATGTGACTGACTGGTATATCAACGCACAGCCGAAACCAATGAATGGATTTCGCTGAAATTTGGAATACAGATAGCAATTAGGATGTGGGCATCTGCTAAGAAAGGATTTTGGGAAATTCTTACGGGAAAGGCAAAAAACGGGATCTACGAGTACGAAACTGCGGGCAACAGCTAGTTATTATATAGACCACTTCCAGGTGAGGTTTTTAATTTAAGATTTGGGATTTAAAAGGTTTATTGGGCGTATAGTACAGCATAAGGTTCTGGGGAACAGCTTCAAATATACCATACATAGAGCATTTGTTATTCAGAAAAGAGCAATAAGAACTAAAGCACGTATTCCTCCATAGGTTTCTTGTAAGGACTACTTTAAAAAATTCAGAATACTAACAGTTCCCAGTCTTAATATTTTAGTCCTTCTGACAGACGTATTAAAAAATTGGCAAAATTATGAATCTGAATTTGAGATGCAGGCCAGGTCGGAAACAAAGAGAAAAGACCTTAAGAACAAATTTAAACCAAAACTGTAAAGAATTGCGCAAGAAATCAAGCAGTATTACTTTTTAATAAGTTGCCTATTGAATTAAAATCGGAATCACGCATTCATGTTTTTAAAAGCTCATTAAAAGCTCTTCTTTTGGACAAGTGTTGCTATTGCATTGAAGATTTTACTTTTTCATAATTCATTAGGATTTTTTTATGTAGGCACTTTAGTTTTGTAAAGTTTTTGAATTGTTTTTATGCTATGTTTATTTATATTGTTATGTAATTCGTACACAATTTAAATTGTTTTTGAATAAACGAATTGAATTGAGTACAAATTCAAAAAAACTGGCTAACTGCGACTCGGGCTTGCGCATGAAGGGTTCGGTATCACCATAAATATCTTATGTCTGTTACAATAAAGATAGCAAAATAGTATTAATATTTTACAAAAATTAATGATATCCTTACAAAACATAAATATGAAATGGGGCCAAGTTCGATATAAAAAAAAATATAGCGATCTGAATGGGTAGGTACCAAGTTCTAAAGTGGTTCTCAAATCATAGCTACGGAACTTCAAATAGAAATATTTATTTTACACTAGTCACTAGTGTAGTCTAGGGGTCGGTGGCTCAACCGGTAACGACTCGGTCCATCTAACCAGAGGTACCGGGTTCAAATCTAGACGGCCAATGTACCAATGAGTTTTTCAAAAACTTACCTACATACTTACCGATTGCTTTAACGGTGAAGGAAAACATTGTGAGGAAACCTACACACGCCTGCGAAGAAACTCGAAGGTTGTGTGTGAAGTCGACCAACCCGCACTGGGCCCGCGTGGTCGACTAAGGCCTAGTCGCCCTGATTCAGGGTAGGCTCGAGCCCCTCGGTGGGGACGTATATGAGCTGTTATAAAAAAAAAAACACTAGTCAAGGCACCAAGCAAGTAAAGCTTACTTTAAAAAATTAAATATCAATATAGTACAACATTGGGTAGTGGAAACTTGCCAAGTTACACCATGTAGTTTTTTTATGCAACTGAAAAGCGTTGTATATTCTCTATTATTTGGAGAGGTCTAAAATAAATATTTATATTTGAAATTTCCATAGCTATGATTTAGGAACCACTATAGAACTAGTACCTACCCATTCAGATCGCTGTGATTTTTTTATATTGAACTTGGTTGGACACATTTCCCAATTATGTTTTGTTGGGATTATTTTTAAGTACCTAATTAAAAAATTAAACAAAGTACTTCTATTACCTGAGTTTAATAGTAAGCTAAACTTCTGATTCGGATAAGGATTCAGAACGGATTCTGTTTTTATACGCTAAAATATAAAAAGATTCGGACCGCGCACTTTGAGGTTATAAAGCCCACCAAATTCTTTAGCTCAATAAAGTAGTATTGTTGCGATAGCGATAGTCTTTCGATAGTATCGTGATATCATCGTGGCCTTGAAAATTAGTCACACTATCGATAGGGATAGTATCGATTGATAAAAATAAGTAATACTATTGCTAAAGATCAATAGTAACGATACTATCGACAGTATCAGTACAAACACTATCAATATTATTGATACTGTCGATAGTATGCGTGTCGATACTATCGATAGTTTTTAACTATCGATATTCGAACATTTTACGATACTATTGCTCATAAAAGATTGTTTTATTTCCAGTCGATAGTATCCTATACATACTATAATATGTAACTAAGTACACTTTAGATCTTCTGTACCCTGTACAATGACAGCAATAAATTATTGAGTATTGAGTATCGAAAATACGTCGATAGTTACTAAAGCAAAACGATCGTAGATAGTATCGATAGCATCTATGGATATAATCATACTTCAATAGTATCGATAAAGTTTAATAGTGTCGCATTCCGCGCAGGTCCCTTTTCGTTACGCAATATCTTCGCAGTTAACCGATATTCATGATTCTTTTTTAATTTGATAGGGTTTGCTTCGAAGTTAATTTTGTATAAATTTTATTAAAATCGGTGCAGTTAATTTTTAGAGAAATAACAATAACCGAAAATAATAGTACAAAATTTTACTAAGTTGTTGCGATGGAAGTCCTGTTTTAGGGTTCCGAACACCAAAGGGAGCAACGGGAACCTAATACTTAGCCGCCGCTGTCTGTCTATCCGTCTGTCAGCGGGCTGTATTTCATAAACCGTAATAGTAGACAGTAGAAGTTTTCACATAATGTGTATTTCTGTTGCCGCTATAACAACAAATACAAAAAAAATTAATGGTGAATAAAATAAGGGGGGTCTCCATAAAAAAACTAGTTTTTTTATAAGTTTTTAGATTTTTTTTTATTCATTCATTCAATTTTATTTTTTATTTACAATTGATATTGTATTGTATATTGTATATTTGTATATTTTATTTATTCAGTCACAATGTAAGTTTACAGTTTAAACCAAAGCACTGATAAGCCCTTGGCATCATTTCACGGTACCTGATGGTATATTTGATTTAGCTCTATCGTAAATACGGTAAAAATACAAGCGTGAAACTTGGTGTGATTATAGTACTAATACTTAAGTAAAACAACAAATAATAAAAATTGTCCAAGTGTGAGTCGTACTCTTGCTAAGGAGTCCGAACCGAATGACAAAAAAAACATATTTTTTGTCGCTCGCTTTGATGTCTTTTGCTTGTAATGTGAATTGGTATCATTGTCATTAAACTATTAGTTGTGTGGAGAGGTATGGTGTTACGGAACCCTCGGAGTGTTAGTCCGACTCGCACTTGGCCGGTTTTTTTTATTTAACGCGTTTATACACTAGCTTTTGCCCGTGGCTTTGCCCGCGTGGACATCGTTTTTATGACTGTCTGCTAGGGTGAGTGGTGCGCGAGCCGCAAGCGGCTCGCGAGCGTGGACATGAGTTTTGTCCAGATCCCTCAGGAACTATATCGGGCTATTCTGATTAGCAGTCTATGTCACTTCCCATCCTCTCAACCAATGCTATACAAAAATCAGTTCAATGCGTCGCTCCGTTTTAAAGACCCTGACGTGCGGGAGCGTGGAAATGAGTTTTACCCAGATCCCTCGGGAACTATGTCGGGATATGCTAATTTGTAAATTATGTCATATCTCACCCCCTCAACCATAGCTGTGCAAAAAATCACAGCAAGCCATTGGTCCGTTGCGATGTTAGAGAAATTAACCAAAAAAGAGTATTTTTTTCAGTTCCCTCAGGAACTGCATCGGACTATGCTATTTTTACGGGATAAAAAGTAGCCTATGTCCTTCCCAGTGATACAGGCTACCTATATACCAAATTTCATTAAGATTCGTTAAGTTGTTGAAGCGTGAAAAGGTAACAAACAAACAAACACATTTTTACATTTATAATATTAGTAAGGATGCGAAAATGTTCATGCTAGGTAGTGTGGCTGTTTGTTTCTGTATCTATTACAAATGCGGTCATTATATGCTTAAAGGGTATACTTACCGCATTCACAATCAAAAAAGCAACGAAACAAGGAAAGGAGGAGATGATAACGGCACAGAAGGAGTGCTTCTGAAGAACCCATACCGTGTCTTAATGATAGATATGTTATTGATTGATATTTTGGTCCTTCGTTACCACTCATGGTGTACACACGGCGCCACATCGAGCTATACAAAACCAGTATAGATTAGATTAGATTTATTCATCACACGACACAAATTCATAAAATATACATGTCAAATTATAAAATACTAGCTGATTCCCGCGGCTTCACCCGCGTGGACCACATTTCTATGACTTTTCGAGGGTGCGCAGTGCGCGAGGTCGGCGTACAGTTATGTAGTCCGGTCCCCTTCTATTTCTTATGCTTGCGTGTTTGTTGGTCTTGGTTCAAATGAAACGCCGAACTGAAGATATACCATGTAATCTTGATTAATAGCACAAATTGTGCAAAATAGTTATTGTAGTAGCCATATTGCAGAGCTTCTGACACCAGTTACATACAATCAATGTTGCTATATTTAGGACACATAATGTTGCCACAGTGGGTCTAAAACTAACATTTAAGCAGTAAAATAGTGGCGAGAAACGCCACAAAGTTTTTCAAATGGCGCCTAAATGTTTCGTCACCTGATATCTGACGCGGGCCTTGCGTATGTTGAAACGCAAAGGCGGCGCGCGACTCGCGCGGCCAGCTTATACTGGTTTTGTATTGCTTGATGTGTCGCTATAATATTACAAGTCTGCGCTTACAAGAGTACAAGCAAAAAATTTAAAAATGAAACAGCGAGGATTCGCTATTTAGGCATATTGACTGACCCCCATCTTTTTTTCCAGGTATTCATCCAGATGAAGCAGTCATCAGGCAATCAGGAAACGCGCAGTAACAGTGTACACTACGAGTACAAACCCGTTTACGAAGGTACGACGCGCACGCAAGCAACTCTCCGACCTCTCTCCTCGCGCGGCTGATGCGGCTCCTACCGACAGAAGCCGCTAGCGCGCGCGATAGAGATGGCAATACCGATAAGACTGTAGGGCGATCGGGCCTTAGTTCGACCACGCGGGCCCAGTGCGGGTTGGACGACTTCACACACAACCTTCGAATTTCTTCGCAGGCGTGTGCGGGTTTCCTCACGATGTTTTCCTTCACCGTAAGAGCATCGAATAAACTTACATATGAAATTTAAATTAGAAATCACATTGATACGTGGCAGGATTCGAACCACGACCTCCCGGACAGGAGGCGGCGGCCCTAGCCGTTACGCCTCCCACGCTTTAATCTACTACGCTTACCTAACTAAAGATATATAATATAAATTGATAGATAATTAATTTATTCTTTGACAGTTTACAAGGAATAAAATAATAAGGTAGGTACTTATACGCTTATTTAAACTACACAAAAAGAAACAAGATTAAAAATAAAAGACGTAATAAAAAAAAATTAAAACACAATCAGGACGCCAACCGGAACGAAGTACCGCCAATGAAAAGGTACTGACTCAGCATAAATGTTGTGGATTGTGTTCCCACAGCTACACAACGCTGCTATTCTGTCAGTACCTGTGATTACGTCGTGCGCTCCTCGAATGATGAGGTAGTTTCCGATTTCTTGCAACAAAATGTTGGAACTACATTCCGCCTCCCTTTCGTGAAACTACCTATAAACACACTTTTAAAAAGATATCTTCCCCGCAGCATGTTTCAGCGAGTTTTCCATTTGCGTAGTCGTTTATAGGAGTGCCAGCGACGAGACGGGGCACATCTCAACGATCTTATTTTCAAAAATAAACAACATTTAGATGTTTGTTCATCATGAGTTCTGTGCAATGCGCGCTGCGATGCGGTCGCATTACCGAGTCAGGGAATTAATAGTGATACATTATTATTAATTTACGTGTCGAGCGCGGCTCGCACCGCTGCTTGCGTCAACGAGCCCCTGGCGTTCCTGCAGCAGAAGCTGGACGTGATGGACGAGCTGTCCGCCATCCACATCTGCTCCAGCAACTTCAGCGTGAGTGACGTCTGCAGCGCCAAAGAGGTCGCTGAAGATCTGCAGCGCCTTCGCTCCCCACAGAAGGGGTGATGAACATTGAAAGAAGTCCCTTCGAGACATCATTAAGGTCCTGAAGGAGACGGACCCTAACGACGTACCGTCGTTTGTGGCGCGGGAGCTGGCCAAGCTACCGCCCGTCACGTTCGACCACGTCGACGTCACCAGCCTGCTGAAGGACATCGTGTCCCTAAAAAAGAGTCTGGCCGACATGCAGGTGAAATTTGAAGCCTCTCAAAATACCATCGCCGAACTGCATAACGAAGTACGTTCGCTGCGCAGCACTGTAACTAGGTCAGCTGAGGCATCAAATTACATCGACGTGCTACGTGGAGCCCTTGACAAACAACCGACGACGTCGAGCTCTGTCGTGTCAGAGATTTCGTTGCCATCGTCGCAGCCTGTGTCGCCGCCCGCGGTGGCTGCCGGCACGCCCGCGCGGCCCCGTCGCACGGGCCTGTATCCGACAATCCAACGCCGCCGGTACGTGCGAGCTGCCGTGACGTCACCGCCGCCGCACGCCACCGCCGCGACCCGCGCCACCTAAGGCGTCCGGAAAACTGAGGTCGCCTACATCGAGCGACCCCCCTCGTGCCAGGGTGGATGAGGAGGGTTTCACCTTGGTACAGAGGAGGTGCAAAGTCCGCAGGCAACCTCACAGAAGCTTGTGTGGTACGGCCGCACCGGAAGAGGGCTCCGTGTTGCGCGCCGCCACACCGAACGTCGCGCTCTACGTGTCGCGGCTGCACCACTCGGTCACGGCCAAGGACGTGACAGAGTACGTCCGCCAGAAGTCCGGCTACGGCCTGCGGGAGTTCCCTCTGGAGTCGCGCCACTACGTGCACTTCACGTCGTACGTGGTGCGCGTGCCGAAGCCTCTGCTGGAGACCATCACCAGCGCCGACTTCACGCGTCACCAAAACTACTAACATATGTTAAGTTAGACACTAACATACCTATAATGTATTATATTTATAGTATCTATGTTATGTTATTTTTATAAGTTTTTTTTTATATATCTATGGGTCTGTACTTTTAGTAGTAAGTAACCTGAGAATAAATGAGTAATAATAATATAAGGGTTCCATGCGAGTCACGAGACCTTGGCCAGCCAGTTCCAGCAAGCACTCGAGCAGCGTAAGGTCCCGAACTTTTTGACGACTGGGATCACTCATTTGGCTCCTAAGTCGAGTAATACCGCTGACCCTAGTCAATACCGCCCCATCACTTGTCTTTCCACTACCTACAAGACACTGACATCCATTCTGAAAGCCAAAATTGACGCCTTCATTGAGGCGAATGATATCATGGCGGTAACTCAGAACGGCTGTCGGGGCGGTAGTCGCGGTCGAAGGAGCTACTCCTGATTGATGCAGTGGTAGGTAAATTGGTGAACCGCAATCGACGCAATTTCTCCGCTGCCTGGATTGATTATAAGAAGGCTTTCGACTCGGTCCCCCATTCATGGTTGAAGAGGGTCCTCGAACTGTACAAGATAGATGAAACAGTTCGAGACTTTCTCGGATCGTGTATGGGGCAATGGAGTACGATCCTTAGTCTCCATGGTCAGCGGTTGTTGAATGCGGAGGACCGGATTTGGATTAAGAGGGGAATATTCCAGGGCGACTGTCTGAGTCCACTTTGGTTTTGCCTGTCCTTGAATCCGCTCAGCTTTTTGCTCAAGAAATCAGGGACGGGATTTCAGTTTCGGAGAGGTGATTCACGCATAACCCACCTTTTCTACATTGACGATCTCAAACTGTTTGCTCCAAATGCAACACGGTTGGAGGAACTGTTGAACATCACTTGTGAATTTAGCAGTTCCATCAACATGAGCTAGGAGTGGATAAGCACGCGATCCTTCATGTAGACAAGGGTAGGGTGGTACATTCAGATGGAGTCCAAATCGACTCCATGAACATCCGCACCCTCTCTGAAATTGATACATACCAGTATCTGGGTATATCACAGAGTATTGGTGTTCACGAGGCAGGGGTGAAACGGGCGGTTTGTGACGTGTTAGGGCTACTTTTTGAAACTGTCTCATTGTTCACATGTTTGTTTATTTATTTATTGTTTATTGTACACAGTAAATGAGAGATACATAAGTAAAAAAACATAAGATTTACAATTGGTATGCTTAACTCTCTCTGTAAAAGTTTTCTGCCAACAAACCCGTAAGTTAAAAAGAAATGAGATACGAACGGGTAGAGGCGTGTACAAAAGTTGTTTTTGGGAATGTTAAAAAAAATACTATAAAATTCCTAAGTATTAAGTTACTAATATATATCAAATACCTATAAGTTTATAATAATATAACTACTGTATACATAAATAAATAATAATAAAAATAATATACTGCAAACATAAAACAAATAATAAAAATCATCATCATATCAGCCGAAGGACGTCCAATGCTGGACGTAGGCCTCCCCCGAGGATCTCCACGACGACCGGTTCTGCGCTGCCCGCATCCAGCGGCTTCCCGCGACCTTCACCAGGTCCTCAGTCCACCGGGTGGGAGGCCTGCCTACACTATGCTTTCCGGTGCGTGGTCGCCACTCGAGAACTTTACTGCCCCAACGGCCATCTGTTCTACGAGCAATGTGCCCCGCCCACTGCCACTTAAGTTTAGCAATTCTGAGAGCTATGTCGGTTAATTTAGTTCTCCTTCGGATCTCCTCGTTTCTTATTCGATCACGCAGTGAAACTCCGAGCATAGCACATAAAATAAAAAACATACATAATAATAATATAATTAATACCTACTATGTTTGTTCTAGTGGATTACTATGACACAAAGCGCCGCAAGATCCCCGTGCCTCGAAGCGTGATGGAGCAAATCGAACGAGGGGGTATGAGTTCTGTTTATGTTTTTGACAGTCTATGTATATACATAGACTACATATATATGTATTGTAGCAAAAATAGGGTTAAAACACAGATTTGAACAGAAGGATCCGCCCGTCTCCATATTTCAGTCAAATTTTCTTCATACATGCAAAAAGTAGCGCCATCTGACATAACTCGTACGAACTAGCGTGGACGAGAGTTGACTGACGTGCCGAGTTAAAAGAACCTTGATAGAATTGTCGCTTTAAAAATTCGTTTTTTTAATTTGTTTACAAGAAAAAATACAATGTAAGGTTACTTATCGATGATACGACATCCCATGTTTCTTTTTAGCCTTTCTTTTATTATATTTACGGCCTCTAACAACACAATAAGGCATTTTTATATGGAATATTTTTCCACCGCACTGAACAATGTCCCGCAGACGACTGAGTCGCGAGTGTGCGAAACTTTCGATTTTCGCACCAATTCGCTGGGCCCATTAGTCGCGCGCGTTGGCCGGGTCCTTACGCCAGTAATATATAAGTCATTGGGTTAAAATAAAGGCATGGAACCCTGTTTTCCACACAATTACGTAGAAATTTGAAATCTTTGGCCAAAAGTAGTCAGATGGGAAAAGGGAAAAGTTGGCGAGGAAAGTAAAGACTGATTAAAAGAAATAAAATAGGACAACACAGCTTATAAAACAATAATTGTCATCGCATAATACCAGAATTTTAAAAAATGGTGCACAAGTGGGAATAATACCACTTGAAACAAAAGTGAACGGGTGGGAATTTTCTAGAAAATATAAAACAAGGAATTTATATAAAAAGTGTAGCTACACCGTACGTACGTGGCCGCAAGTCCCGAATGTTATTAAAATTAAATAACTTAGATTACCATAGTCGTTCGTTCAATTTAAAAGCTGTCCATTTTAGCGTAGTGGTGAACCGAAAAATATTTAAAATATAGTATACTTGTTGAAAGTGGTGGTGGCTGTTCACAACCCGGTGTAATTCTCAGCATTATTCAGTCAAGGAGCGGGTAGCTCGGAGAATGTGATATCACTCCGGGACGAAGAGTCCCGGCGACCTTGTTGGGAAAATTAGACGTATCTCCACGAAGAACTTTCGAAGTGGGGCGAAACCCTAAAAACGTGAAGAAGACCAGAATGTTCACATGCTCGCCGCTCTAAGGGCCCCCTTGTTTCGAAGATTTAGGACTTTCACTCGCCCTGTCGACTTACATCCGCGTTACGTTGGAGCCGACTTGATAATAATATGAAATCCGGTGACCGTTGGCGGCGGGCGAGAACGCCACAGTATAACATAATGCAGTAGGTAAGGTAAGTTTAATTTTATTGACTGTATTCTTTTAGTATATTGATTATTTTGTTGACTATATTCCTTTAGTACTTATATTTTAGTATATTCTTTTAGTATATTGAAATGAATATAGGTATTGACTGTACTCTTACTAAACTTTTTGAATTAGTGAGGTGACAATGATAGTCCGTTTTCTATTGGGAAACAGTATTTGGTGCGAATGTTATACACTTCCACCTAAGCCTAAAATACCCGGTAGACAGTTTGAACTCTGTGACAGAGTTCCTCAGTACAGAGTTCCTGGCGCTCAGACAAAAAATTCTGGCGGATTAGTTTGGACATTTCAGTCAATCTTGGTGTCGTTATCAGGTAACTAAATGATGCCCGATTCATTCTCCATAACAGTTTTTAGGGTCCCGTAGCAAAAATATGACGCAATCCTTAAAATAATAAACTTTTAGTAGTGACACAATGCAAACAAACCCGTATAGTTTTATATTTTTGTATTAAACTTGTTTTATAAAAAATACTGTCCATAAGCCCATTTAATGCAGATTATAAAAAAAAAACAGTCAATATAAATTTGTCTATTTTCAATGTAAAAAAAAATATTGACAGTACTTCGACGTTCGTCAGTGCAGCGTAGGGGACGGCAAAAAGAGCATAGAAGATCCACTTAACATTATACTATCTGCGGTTAAGAAGTAGCCTATGTGTTAATCCAGGTCCTAATCTGTCTACCTACCAAATTTCAGCCAGATCCATCCAGTAATTTTTGAGTAAAAGAGTAATAAACATACATCTATACATTTTTTATCCATACCAATACATTTTCGCTTCTATAATATTAGTAGGATTACAATATGGAATGGGGTGTGAAAGAAAATAGGATTGCAGTGATTGCCTTGCACAAAGTGGGTATGGAGCCGCCGGTCATATTCAAGACACTTCAAAAGCTTGGTATTAGCCGTATGTTCGAATATCCTACTATCGACAAATGTCGAAGACCGTATATATAAGATCGGGGCGGCCCGGCCGCGTGCTGTTAGAACCACAGATAAGAAAAAAATTTAGCCGCTCGTAAGAACTACACAGGCTGTTAATGTTGTTAAAGCCTTTACCGAAAACCCATTTGGAAAAAAATCTTATCGCGAAAAATGAAGATTCCCGCTAGGACTCTGCCACGTACAATAAAACAAGACCTGAAGCTCGGCGCTTATCGTCGATATACACAGGACATGCTTTAAATCAATCCCTACAGTTAAATAGAGTGGATCGATCGAAAGTTCTTCTGTCCTGATACGCAAGTAAAAGTTACAGAAATATCCTCTTTACTGACGAAAAAAATTCAAGAATGAAGAGCACCACAACAAGCAAAATGACAAAGTGTAGGCTCACAGTTCTAAAGAAGCTGCGCAAGTGGTCGAAAAGCTGTGTCCTGAACACTAAACATCCTGGAATCCTGCAACAGTGATAGTTTAGTGGGGGGTGAGACTATCAAGGAGTCACAATGCTTCATTTTTGTGAAAAAGGAGTGAAGACTTCAGCCAAAGTGTATCAAGAGACTGTTTTGGATCTTGTGAGATCTCTCACCAATACACTTTTTAAAAATGTACCGTGGACTTTCCAGCAGGATTCTACACCTGGTCACAAGGCACGAACGGATTTTATAAGAGCTGAAGAGCTCGTCTATCCCTGATCTGAACCCCTTAGACTACACATTTTAATCGGTTTTAGAGGACATGGCCTGCTCTAAATGACACGCGGACATTGAGTATCTTAAGTAATCTCTGGAGCAAGCAGTGGCTATGGAAATGGAAACAGTGCGTAAATCCATAGATTCGTGGCCAGAACGATTAAAGGCCTGTATCAAAGCCAAAGGTGGCCATTTAGAATAGACTATCTTTTTATTTTTTTGCTGAGAATTCAATAAATATGTACATAATGTTAGGGTTTTCCATTTTAAATGTAATTTTTGAGCTATGTTATTCGTCAAAGATCGATTTTAGTTTAGAAGATTTAATATTTTTGCTCTAGCAATTCATTAAATTAATCTCGTATGTGATTGGCTGAGCCAAGGCGAACCGATAAGATGCGCGTATTTTTCAACCAATGAGAGAGATCCGTCTTCCCCGCCAAAGGAATACACTTGGCGGGAGGCGCTGGCCGGTTGCGTCATTCTATTCTGTGCGATTGTAAAAGACAGACAGTGGCGTCTGAGTTTTCCTGGAAACCATTCTAAATATCCCGAACATCTGGCTTATTCCACTTCGGAAGTTGAACATGGACCAAATAAAACGTGAGTAAACGCCCAAAATTTATAAATGATTAGCTATTGCATTTGCGTTACATTCAAGTACTAATATTACGTAATACTTGTGTCACGTGTACTCTAATCTCCTTACCAAATAATTTTTGCCTATTGCACTTTGCATAGCACCAACCGAATTACAGAAAAGGAAATATTTTAAAACTACCTACATGATACTTTATTGTGGGCCCCTCAAATTCAACATTTGACCATGTGGGCATATGGCACCTATCAGATAAACTGGTTTCAAAGGAGTACAAAATTTACTTATTATTGAGCTAGGATCAACAGTTCCTGAGATATTTGGTATTTTTATATATAATTGTATATAATTTTTTTTTCTCTCTTTTTTCACTTCTACGAGATCCCAAAATGTGATGCGGCGGCCACCGGGGTGGCGCAGTCAAGACTCCGACCAACGAACAAGACGTCGCAGGGAGCAGTGGTCTGC
The DNA here is from genome assembly GCA_947284805.1 of Coleophora flavipennella. NCBI lineage: Eukaryota > Metazoa > Arthropoda > Insecta > Lepidoptera > Coleophoridae > Coleophora > Coleophora flavipennella. The sequence goes on from OX369276.1 coordinate 15,818,219, forward strand.
TACTTGGAGCCGACGCGGGCAACGTGCTCCTAGTCCTGGGGATCCGCGGCTGGAACATGATGCTGAGCTGGAATGCAGAGGATCGCAATGCTGGAAAGGGAGTTTCGAAGTCATCGCTGGATCTCAACGGCATATCGGGGCCCGTCGTTGTGCATCGCGAGGAAAGCTGCAGCCGAGAGGAGTACCGTGGAGCCACGTGGAGATGAACAGCGTGTGGAGCCAAGAGGAGATGAGCGGCGTGTGGATCCATGCGAAGATGAGCGGCGTGTGGAGCCACTCGGAGGGTAACAGCCTGTGGAGCCAAGCGCAGGGTCGCGTGCAGAGCGACGTAGCGACGTGGGACATTTAGACAGGTCATGTAGCCCTTTTATTTCAAAGACATTGTACTTTACTAGCTTTTGCCCGCGGCTTCGTTCGCGTGAGTTTAGCTTTTAAGACTGTATTCGGGGGCGAGTGGTGCGCGAGCCGCAAGTGGCTAGTGGATATAGCTTATGTCACTCAGGAATAATGTAGCTTTCTACTGGTGACGTAGTTTTGGGTATCAGTTAAGTAGTTCCAGAGATTACTTCCTACAAACAAACTCACAAACTTACAAACTAAGAAACTTTATCTCTTTTTATTATTAGTGTAGATTTTAAACTGTATGTAATAAAGATGATTTTACATCCCAGTTGTCTATTCAGAGCGCACAAAAATTAGATCACAAGAACACATCTAATTCCTTATTTTGAAACTTCTGCCAAAATCGCTACTAATATGTCCAATCCAAAACAAGGTCCCGACGCTAGGCTAAGTTATGCATCGGAATGTTACAATTTGAAGAAAAAAGAGTATAGTTTCTCATACTACCCTAAACCTCTAATAAAATGTAAACTATGCAAACGGGTAATGTACAGCTGAACAGTTCTGTTGGTCATACCTGTATACGCGAGAACGACCGAACCAAACTGTCGGCGCCATCCTTGTCTCTTTCTTTCGCACCGTTAACAATATTTTTCGTAGTCTACGGTCAGCTAGTAGTAGTAACTAGGCTATGGTAGTTCCAAACAAAAGTGTCTTTGCGGCGTCGTGTCGACACTTCTTTCCATATAAGCATATACATAATTAGTCGTTCGACCAAAGAGTTGGACGACCGGCTGTCATTCGTCTGAGTAGAGCTTAAAACAATGTGCATAGATAAATCAAAATGGAAGTTGAATTAAATGGTATGTCTGTTGTGGCAGTCGTGGACTTTGGGAGCGAAGTCACAAGGATCATCACAAAAGGGTATTTCATCGCTAATGGAAAGCGGTCAGTTGATATTCATCTTCATGGGGTAGATGCTGAGATATCGTGTAAAGTTATATAGATGACTGATTATTAGGAGTGCCAGTATCTTTAAGCAGTCTCATTCGGTACAACTCTAATATACCTAATACAGGGAACTAAATGCCCCGGTAACGGTTGTGTTAACTTAGTGGTTTTGTTTGTGAACACTGTGATGTACTTACAACTGATGGATTGGTTTTCTGCTCCAATTGTTGCAAGATTCCAGTTTACACAATTTTAAGGTGTAAAACGAGTTGATAAGGGTTGTCGTTACATCCCCTGAGATATGACAGTGATATATTCGAGGTCTGAGTTCCAAGTTAAGTTTGTTTAGGCCCAATACGAAGATAAGGGAACGATATGGTTGATGATGATGAAAAACAAAATGTTGGATTTGTAAAAAGGTATAAGGCACGGTTTCGCCTCCTTGCTTAAAAATTAAATGGTCAGCGTCCTGTTGTTTAAAAATCGAATATACAGATTGTCTCATCTCACGAACAAAAACTAACGCGCTCCGTGGTAAATAAAATGTTCGAAGCAAGAGTAGTCGGAGATCGTTATTGTTTACGCCAGGCCGATTTAGTTTGTTCGCCAAAAAAAACAATTTTAAATGATGTGTATCGATTAGCGAATGTTGAACTCGATAACACTGAGAGCAAAATACACGATGCCTTCCATTAATGATTCCAATTCAAATTTCTTTATTTGCATAAATAGCTAAACTCTCCAGCCAGGCTTACTTTGTCTCGCTTGATATTACTTGCAAGGATCTGGCAGAAAACCAGCGTTGTGGATCATTGTAATCCACAAAATATGCTGAGTCGGATCCTTTTCGCTGAGCCTGCGTAGCTCACCTGGTAGCTTGTATCTTTGTATATTTTCTACACTTTCCGAATTATGGTGAAATGTGTGGCGACCACATTTCCTGGTCCCACGGAACCCTAATAAAGTTAGGCAAAGTTTATTTTTTTGTCGAGACGCAACGCGTAACAGTTCTTTTGTTTGAAGCCATAAACACAGACATTTTATATTTTTCTGTACCTGCACTTTATTGAGGTACATCCTGGAACGTTACGGTGGCCTGCGCGTTGTAAAGAAATTGTAATTGCGTTCGGGGATTACTGCTATAACGGTCCACTAAGGACAATAGTCTGTTTAGCCCACGCCGCTATGCTTATTTGTGCAAAAGCACGCCGACACTATATTATTTTCTACCCAGCTAAATGTTTATAGTTTTATTATGGTATTGTATCTCTGTTTTCTCACGAACCAATTTTTTATATTCTAGTCCCGTTAGGAGCACCAGCGATCCCCGGCGACAAGCCATTGTATGATGTCACAAGACACACCAAAGGGAGTCAATTCTCAGCCAAGCTATAGATCGGACGTTCTCCTAGGGACTAGCTTAGCTTACCGAATCTCTGTACCTTGTATTTCCTTGTTATATTTTTGTGTTTCCTGAGTCAGATTATACCTTTATCAGTTTCACCAGAACTTCTGAACTTTCATTTCATACGCGACGTAAGTCAGTACACCCAACTCTTAGTGTTAGCGCAACAAATGTATATTTTGTAAATCCTGTTGCGAGTTGTGTTGGATCGTGAATAAAACAATGCTATTCTATTATCTTCTACTTTAGCTACTATCAAACCTCAACTCAAGACGAGTAAACGTCTTCCGTTTGTCACTCTGGACGGCGAATTTAATCACCTGTCGGATTGGTGAATGGACGCCGTCTTCCAGCGGATGATTAACACAATTTCAAGACCAAAGTCGCTTCGTTATGGTGACTGCATAAATTAATGATACCCTTATTTATGGGAGGAATTCTGCAAAATGTTTTGAGTGACTTGAGAAGGTCTAGCATTTCATGGAGAAGGCGAACTTCACTTTTATGAAATCAGTGGCGTGGTAGTGTGACCATTCAATCAAGTGTACATTAGGTTGTCCCACAATCTTGTTGAGTCGGAGGAAAACCTTGCGGAGAAGGTTTCGGCTGTGATGTCTATCACCAGAGCATATTAATAAGAGACACTACAGCTTAGGAACATAGATTTGTGTAGGATCCAAGATGTACTGAACTGTGCGTTCGATAGAGGAAGTGTCTAGTACATACGAGATAATTACGTTTTATAAGTAGCATTTAATTTGAATGTTCTTAGTAACATTCGAACAATAATTAAATAACAATAAAAAGTAATCACACCAAGTTTTTCCGTTAAGTAGGTGGTTGGTCACCATGCATGCCTCCATCGTCGGGAAGCCAATGTGGCCATACACCTCGCGGCCGGCCCGTTTCGGACGATCGAGACCGTTGTGTGGTGTGCTTCGGTGGTGTCCCCCGGCGATGGATCTGCTGACGCAGGGGTCGCTAGCGTAACAGTATACTCACCAGGCGTTCGTAATCCGACAATGCGCACGCCATTCATCGTCGGGGAGACATCGACGGTCTGCGGCACTTACTAGATTCGGGGCCGCCTTTTTCAAGGCATTTTTTACGGTCACTTCCGTCACCACTCACCACTCAGATCTGTGCCATCCCCGATGGCATAATTCCTGGGAGGGGCCGGCTATCTCCACGGTGCGTTTGGTGCAACCCCTCTTCTTACGCACCACTTCGATGAAGGATTTTACAGGTCTTGATTGATCTAAAATTTAGGATTTAGGTCCTAAATCCATGGGGAAGTTTAAGTGGGTAGGTTCAGCCTTCTGCTGTAAGTGCCACATAACCAGTACAGCCGGGCTGTATTGGTTATGCATAATGCATCTCTCATATGTCCAGCAGTGGACGTCCTTCGGCTGATATGATGATGTAAGCAACTTTATTACTTTACACCTACTTGAGTATTTTTCATGTTACCCTTTGACTTGGATTGGAACTAATAATAAAACAGTTTTCAAGGCAGTTTTTATCTTACTAACATTATAAAAGTATGATTGTTTGTTACTCAATCACGCTCTAAAAATGAACGGATTGATGAATTTTTTTTCTTTCAAGCACCCTTTCTTTCGGATGACTTTACATTACAGTATGTACACTGTATCAATCACCTAATGTTTTTCACCTAATTTGTCAATTTCCGTGATCGGTTAATTTAAGTATAATTTAAATTTACCATATAGTTTACCTATTTTATAAAAAATGTATCACGAAAAACGTCAAAATTATTTCTTTACTTTATGTCTCGAATTTCTTGAATGTCTCGAAAGTCCTGGGAAATTTAGCTCGAGACATCTCGAGGCCCGAGACTTTCAAAACCTCAAGACTTGACAAACTCTAGTTGCCTATGACTTGTGTTGTGACTTGTGGTATTCAGAACGCGAAGCCCGTCTTTGAGCGGGATATGGAGGTCTGTTACCATTTTAACAGTTAACGAAATCTGAGACAAAGGACCTGAAGTTTATATGGACAAAACTTAAATGGCAATATTTTATGAATAAAACCTTTGACGTACTTATTAAAAACATAATACTATGTAATATAAACCAGACTAAATGTCTGATGCTGATGAGCGCGGAGAGATGAGCCTGTTAGACCACGGAAAAAGTGACGGTTAATTCGCCTTGATGTTTTTTTGTGATACAACATAATTAAGAAAAGCTTGTTTTAAATTAACTAATTTAAGTAATAACAATTATTCTTACGAAGCCTAAGACTTACATATTTGGTAACTGCTATTATCTACTATTTTAATCAGATGCAAATTTTGTTTTAAATATATTTTTAAGTTACGGTACAATTGAGACTAATAATCTAGTTTATATATATTTTTTATACATATCCATCAGCACTTAATGAAATCACGGCAAAAACGCGAAATAACGGCGATCTCTCGGTTATACAAAAGAAAGTTAGGTTAAGGATAGATACGAGTAGATAGCGAGTAAATCAATCAGATATCCAATTATTGTCTGGATATTAAAATTAAATATTTACATCTGGTTACATTACATTTACATGTTAGAGGCCTACAACTACAGAAAGATAATTTCGTTGTTTAAGATCAAGCACGAGAATCGATTGTTCGTGTCTTGGTCTCAAAGTGAGAGAAGCTTCTGCTGTCCCTAATCGATCGGCTCGAAGGTGTCAGTCATGAGGCTACCCGATAATCGATCGGTCGGGTTTACAGATGTTTTGGGGGGCTACCTGATTAATCGATCGTTCAGGTTAGCCCCTAAGTCGAAGCACTTCTGCATATCGATCGGTCAGAAGTGTTAGACTAATCGATAATCGAGTTATGGTCTTTTTTCTGCATAATATCGATCGGCAGAAAAAAAAATTTGTTGGTTTGTTATTTTTTTAGCATTATAATTAGTTTGAAAAATGATTTGTAAATATAATATACATACATGTTTTTATTTGAATTTTCTATTGTTAAAAATCGCGCAACTGGCCAGATTGTTAGGGTTCCACCTGGGGTCGTGTGCAAGGACGCACACGTTGTCAGGATGGTCGATTGTTAGGGTTTTCCATTTTAAATGTAATTTTTGAGCTATATTATTCGTCAAAGATTGATTTAAGTTTAGAAGATTTAATATTTTTGCTCTAGCAATTCAATAGCGAACAGGCGATTCAAGGCGAACCGATAAGATGCGCGTATTTTTCAACCAATGAGAGAGATCCGTCTTCCCCGCCAAAGGAATACACTTGGCGGGAGGCGCTGGCCGGTTGCGTCATTCTATTCTGTGCGATTGTAAAAGAAATTATAAGAAAGTGATATATTTAACCACCTGAGTTTTCCTTGAAACCATTCTAAGTATCCTGAACATCCGGCTTATTACAATAATATAAGTTTTATTAAGATAACATCATTACTTCATAAAAAATAAATGCATTTTAATTTGTAACAGAATTTATGGCCGGATTATGTATATTACATGTGCAAATATTTTGAATTTCTTAGTAAATGGTCTCACAATATTATGAGACAGCTTAATGTACGCGCGCTAGCGACACGATAAGCTTTGCAGCTGGTAGCGTGGTGGGGTGGCGTTACACTTTAAGCACAAAAAATTTAGAATTAAAATATAAGTTATAAAAACTAAAACTCGACTACGGTGTAAAAGTGTGAAACGAAGTGTTTTCCGCTTTTATTTTTCCCTTCATTTCGGGTAATACACGTAGTCGCATGCCCTATTGTAATCAAAGTTGTAACCTTCAGTACCTAGCATTATGGTTTGCGACCACGGCTATTTACACCGGATCCCAAATGAAGTGAAAAATAAAAAATAAAGGCTACGATTTCAGGCGGGAAACTCTTGTTTTCATACTTTTCCTTAGTCGGGATTTAGTATTTTTAACTTTTATTTTATTAGGGTTCCGTGCAAGGTAATGTGACCTTATTACTAAGCCTGCGCTGTCTGTCTCTCTGTTCGTCCATCAGTCTATCTGTCCGACCATTAAGAGACTGTATCTTGGGAACCCTAATAGATAGATAGATTAAATTTTCACAGAACATGTGTTATTATGGGGAATTTACCATCCAATAATAAAAACTAAAAAAGTTAAAAAACCGACCAAGTGCGACTTAGGGTCACACAAACAGGGTTCCGCATCAAAACTTTAACTACCAACAGAACAAGACCTCCCAGTACATACTTCGTAAAAAAATGTTTTGCAAACACCAATTACAAATAAAATAAAAGGATATTGTTTTTTTTTTCAGCTCCATTATGGAAGCAACAGCAGACAATTAAAACGAATGGTAAGTAGGCATTAAAAACGCCGTTTTTATAGGGACCTTTAAATATTTAAACAATTTCGTTTAAGCATCGGCAACAGTCTGGTACGTCTGGTAAGTCGGTAGTGGTCTCTTCCCAAAAAAATTCAATTCAATATATTTATTCAAAATAGGTGCAAATTACACTCTTTCTGGTAGTCATAAAATAATATTAACAATGTCATTCGTGAAGAATCAAGAATAAACAATAATTAGTTAATAACGTCAAAATTAAATCCTTGATATAGACCAGATTATGTCATTAGAACATGAAAACAATATGACACGAAAAGCTGTACTTATAAATCATTGAATTCATTTAACAAGAGTAGGCTAGTCACACGGACAGCATCCGGTCACGAGTATAACGTGAGAGTCAGCCATCGCTCCCATCAACCATATTAGAGGGAAAGGAACAACCCGGCTCCCGATGCGCCACCATCCGCACGAACATTTAAGCGAGCATCAATCGCGGAGGTTAACCGATCAGAACCAAGGTCATTACTTTAGTTTGACTGTTAGTGGTATTTTTCTCGACTGTTTCCGTGCTTCGCAAGGCAAAGCCATTAGTGTCAGTTACTATAACTGTTAAGACACTCCAAAATTATTATTGTCCGAGCGAGCGCGAAGGGTCTGCATTTCAGCTTTGGCAGAAATTATTTCGTGTGTATGCTCGGATGTCCGGGTGTACTCCTCTACAGGTCGCATTTCTCAACCGATAATTAAATGTTTTTCTTTTTCGATTCAGTTTTTGGAAATGGAGCCATGGGGGTTGAAAACGTAAAAAATATAATATTTCAGTCCTTGTGAACAACTCGCGAGGTCTACAACTCATAGAGCCATTAGTTTTTAAAATTTAGTAAGTGTGACGGTGATTGATGGCCCACCTCGAGGACAGCGCCTCCCGTGAGTATCTCTTACATAAGGGGAGTATCAATGCTTTGTCAATCCTCGAGTTTCTCTTACACAAAGGGAGTATCAATGCTTTGTCAATCCTTGAGCTTCTCTTACACAAGGGGAGTATCAATACTTTGTCAATCCTTGAGCTTCTTTTACACAAGGGGAGTATCAATTCTTTTTCTATCCTTGAGATTCTCTTACACAAGGGGAGTATCAATGCTTCATCTTTCCTTGAGCTTCTCTTACACAAGGGGAGTATCAATGCTTTATCTTTTCTTGAGATTCTCTTACACAAGGGGAGTACCAATGCTTTATCTTTCCTTGAGCTTCTCTTACACAAGGGGTGTATCAATGCTTTATCTTTCCTTGAGATTCTCTTACACAAGGGGGGTGTCAATGCTTTCTTTCCTTGAGATTCTCTTACACAAGGGGAGTATCAATGCTTTATCTTTCCTTGAGCTTCTCTTACACAAGGGGAGTATCAATGCACTGTCAATCCTTGAGCTTCTCTTACACAAGGGGAGTATCAATGCTTTATCTTTCCTTGAGCTTCTCTTACACAAGAGGAGTATCAATGCTTTATCTTTCCTTGAGATTCTCTTACATAAGGGAAGTATCAATGCTTTATCTTTCCTTGAGATTCTCTTACACAAGGGGAGTATCAATGCATTATCTTTCCTTGAGCTTCTCTTACACAAGGGGAGTATCAATGCTTTGTCAATACTTGAGCTTCTCTTACACAAGGGGAGTATCAATGCTTTGTCAATCATTGAGCTTCTCTTACACAAGGGGAGTATCAATACTTTGTCAATCCTTGAGCTTCTCTTACACAAGGGGAGTATCAATTCTTTTTCTATCCTTGAGATTCTCTTACACAAAGGGAGTATCAATGCATTATCTTTCCTTGAGCTTCTCTTACACAAGGGGAGTATCAATGCTTTGTCAATACTTGAGCTTCTCTTACACAAGGGGAGTATCAATGCTTTGTCAATCATTGAGCTTCTCTTACACAAGGGGAGTATCAATACTTTGTCAATCCTTGAGCTTCTCTTACACAAGGGGAGTATCAATTCTTTTTCTATTCTTGAGATTCTCTTACACAAAGGGAGTATCAATGCTTTATCTTTCCTTGAGCTGCTCTTACACAAGGGGAGTATCAATGCTTTATCTTTCCTTGAGCTTCTTTTACACAAGGGGAGTATCAATGCTTTGTCAATCCTTGAGCTTCTCTTGCACAAGGGGAGTATCAATGCTTGTCAATCCTTGAGCTTCTCTTACACAAGGGGAGTATCAATGCTTTGTCAATCCTTGAAGCTTCTCTTACACAAGGGGAGTATCAATGCTTTGTCGATCCTTAAGCTTCTCTTACACAAGGGGAGTTAAAATGCTTTATCTATCTTTGAGCTTCTCTTACACAAGGGTATTATCAATGCTTTGTTAATTTTGAGAATTAAGTCGGAATGCCTCGTATGATGCCGGTAATTGCGCTGGCACCTCGTCTCTAACTAAAGACCCAGTTAGGTCAAGATCGAAAAGTCGTTAGATCGTAAACAGTCGATTTTTCACGGGTTTCGTGTAATTTTCCAACTCTGACAGTAGCATCTGAACTAACATTTAACAGAACCTCAACTCTTCAACGTAGTCCGAGTGGTTTATCTGCATTAGTTTAACCTAACCACTTCATTTTTTGGGAGTTAGTAAACAGGATAATAGGGTTCGAGGAAGGAGACTTCAAATCTCGAAAGAGGTAATTTGGATTTGGAGGGCCACATTACTTTGAGGTCGGTGGTTGGTTACCTATGCGGAGACAAATCAGTCTTTCTTAAACGCACAATGAACGTAGAGCATCGCTTAATATACTACCTATCGTAACTTTGACAAATGATACTTAATGACTTTTACTTACCTACCTATCGTAACTTAGATACCATTTGTAATTAATATTATTAACACACCTGCGAAGAAATTCGAAGGTTGTGTGTGAAGTCGACCAACCCGCACGGGGCCCGCGTGGTCAATTGCAAAGGCAATTGGGCCTTAGTCGACCACGCGGGCCCAGTGCGGGTTGGTCGACTAAGGCCCAATTGCCTAATTCAGGGTAGGCTCTAGCCCCTCGGTGGGGACGTTCATATGAGCTGATGTGATGATGATGATGATTATGAATGATATAGAATATTTTTTTTCTTACTTACAGTAACAATACATTATACTTAATTACTTATTACTTAGGTAGTACCTATCGTAACTATATATTACTTAATAACTATTTACTTGCTCACCTATCGTAACTATACATTATGCTTAACGACTTTTTACTAACATACCTATCGTAACTATACATTATACTTAATAACTTTTTTATTTACCGTCCTATCGTGACTTTGATGAATGATACTTAACAACTTTTTACTTACCTACCTATCGTAATTTTAATAAATGATAGGTAGTAAATAACTTTGTTTTGTTAGGTATTTGATAAATAATGCTTAATTAATTTTAACTGACCTACCTTTTGTCACTTTGATAAATAATACTTAATTACTTTTTACTGACCTACCTTTCGTAATTTTGATAAATAAAACTTAATTACTTTTTAATGACCTACCTTTCGTTACTTTGATAAATAATACTTACTTAATTACTTTTTACTTACCTACCTTTCGTTACTTTGATAAATAATACTTAATTACTTTTTACTAACCTACCTTTCGTAACTTTGATAAATAATACTGAATTACTTTTTACTAACCTACCTTTCGTTACTTTGATAAATTTTACTGACCTACCTTTCGTAACTTTGATAAATAATACTTAATTACTTTTTAATTACCTACCTTTCGTTACTTAAATAAATAATACTTAATTACTTTTTACTGGCCTACCTTTCGTAACTTTGATAAATAATACTTAATTACTTTTTACTTACCTACCTTTCGTAACTTTGATAAATAATACTTAATTACTTTTTACTTACCTACCCTTCGTTACTTTGATAAATAATACTTAATTACTTTTTACTGGCCTACCTTTAGGGCGACCATGGACAGTAGTCGATGGAGACAAATTACGCGTCTCAAGGCCAATTTGGACCACGATCCTCAGCAATGAGGGACCGACCAGAGAGAGAGAGAAAGAGACCTACCTTTTGTAACTTTGATAAATAATACTTAATTACTTTTTACTTACCTACCTTTAGGGCGACCATGGACAGTAGTCGATGGAGACAAATTACGCGTCTCAAGGCCAATTTGGACCACGATCCTCAGCAATGAGGGACCGACCAGAGAGAGAGAGAAAGAGACCTACCTTTTGTAACTTTGATAAATAATACTTAATTACTTTTTACTGACCAACCTTTCGTAACTTTGATAAATAATACTTAATTATTTTTTAATGACCTACCTTTCGTTACTTTGATAAATAATACTTAATTACTTTTTACTGACCTACCTTTCGTAACTTTGATAAATAATACTTAATTACTTTTTAATGACCTACATTCGTAACTTTGATAAATAATACTTAATTACTTTTTACTGACCTACCTTTCGTTACTTTGATAAATAATACTTAATTACTTTTTACTGACCTACCTTTCGTAACTTTGATAAATAATACTTAATTACTTTTTACTTACCTACCTTTCGTCACTTTGATAAATAATACTTAATTACTTTTTACTGGCCTACCTTTCGTAACTTTGTTAAATAATACCTAATTACTTTTTACTAACCTACCTTTCGTAACTTTGAAAAATAATACTGAATTACTTTTTACTAACCTACCTTTCGTTACTTTGATAAATAATACTTCATTACTTTTTACTGACCTACCTTTCGTTACTTTGATAAATAATACTTAATTACTTTTTACTAACCTACCTTTCGTAACTTTGATAAATAATACTTAATTACTTTTCACTGACCTACCTTTTGTTACTTTGATAAATAATACTTAATTACTTTTTACTGACCTACCTTTCGTAACTTTGATAAATAATACTTAATTACTTTTTACTTACCTACCTTTCGTTACTTTGATAAATAATACTTAATTACTTTTTACTTACCTACCTTTCGTTACTTTGATAAATAATACTTAGTTACTTTTTACTTACCTACCTTTCGTTACTTTGATAAATAATACTTAATTACTTTTTACTGACCTACCTTTCGTAACTTTGATAAATAATATTTATTTACTTTTTACTTACCTACCTTTAGGGCGACCATGGACAGTAGTTGATGGAGACAAATAACGCGTCTCAAGGCCAATTTGAACCACGATCCTCGGTAATGAGGGACCGACCAGAGAGAGAGAAAGAGACCTACCTTTTGCAACTTTGATAAATAATACTTAATTACTTTTTACTGACCTACCTTTCGTAACTTTGATAAATAATACTTAATTACTTTTTAATGACCTACTTTTCGTAACTTTGATAAATAATACTTAATTACTTTTTACTGACCTACCTTTCGTAACTTTGATAAATAATACTTAATTACTTTTTACTGACCTACCTTTCGTAACTTTGATAAATAATATGTAATTACTTTTTTCGCAACTTTGATAATTCGAAAATTACTTACCAAATAGCACTACATGTTATTATATGATATATCGTCTGGGGTGGCCGTGGTTGCATAATGCATAAGCTATAATGATATCGCTCTTTAAGTAGCTTTAATATTTAAAGAATAATCCTCCAACTCCTAGGCGTTAAGTGTACGTTCCATTACTAGCTCATCAACATGAGATGATGACTACCAGATGCGAATACTTGAATATCTTTAGCAAGTATACGACACACGTAATACGTGCCTATAAAATTTTAGAGTTGCCCTGGATTTTCCTGAGATCCTATCATTAGACCCTTACTTAGTGACAAAAGGACCACCTCAGGAGTTTACTTCTCCGAATGAAAAAAATATTTGAAAATCGGTCTACAATTGACAAAGAAATCGGTGAACATACATAAAAAAACGAATACAGTGGAACATAGAACCTCGTCCTTTTTTTGAAGTCGGGCAAAAATCAGTTGAATGGTTTGGCAGATACGAGGGAGCAGATGAAAATACACACATAGATACATAGACTCTCAAAAACATAACTCTCCTTTTTCCGTAGTCGGGTAATAAATGATAATATTAAATAACTCTAGCAGACAGTTCATATTATTGTGCACCGATAACAATTAGCAGGTATCTACCATAACCATAAAGCTTTTGGTTTGGCAATTGCGTTTGGACCACGCGCAAAGTAGGGTTCAGTATAATTTTCAAAAACTATATGTACATTTACAAAAGTATGTATTTTTGCAGTTGGTTTATAACATTTTGTATAGAAATCTATGCGTTTTTTTTACAAATCGGCATCTCGTAATTTGTACGAGTATTTACTTCTGTATGAATATAGCTAGTCCGCGCTGCGGAAACTATTGATGACAGAGCAAAAGTATGTCCTACAATATTATACATATCAATAACTACATAAAACTTCGCGATACTATATGTCCAACTATTATCGTTGTCACAATAACCACCTTTTACAGTTTAAAAGTTGATAGAAATACCTACCAAAATTAGACCATATTATTCATACTTCTGTTTAAATCCTTATCCAAATAAATCATATTGTTTTCAAGACTGTTTCAATTCATGTAGATTAATTTTTGGATTGTTCAAATCGGCTATTCCATTCAATAGATATTACGAATTTAATAAGTCATAGAAATAGAAAAATTAAACGCTGTCGCGTTGTGCATGTTATTCATATCTTTTTATTAATCCTTATCCAAATAAATTATTTTGTATTCTAAATTGTTTCAATGCCTGTAGATTACTTTTTGAATTTTTCAAATCATATTTTTATTTTTTTATTATATCAGCTCATATACGTCCCCACCGAGGGGCTCGAGCCTACCCTGAATCAGGGCGATTAGGCCTTAGTCGACCACGCGGGCCCAGTGCGGGTTGGTCGACTTCACACACAACCTTCGAGTTTCTTCGCAGGCCTGTGCAGGTTTCCTCACGATGTTTTCCTTCACCGTTAAAGCAGTCGGTAATGATATGTACGTAAGTTTTTTGAAAAACTCATTGGTACATTGGCCGTCCAGATTTGAACCCGGTACCTCTGGTTAGATGAACCGAGTCGTTACCGGTTGAGCCACCGACGCTTGCTCAAATCATATAATCCATTCAAAAGATATGAAACTATTGGTTCTGTTCGAGGGTGATAGTGTCACCGAGAAACGACTCAGTAAATGAGATAAATAGAATGATTATGGAAAAGTACCGGGTGATTTTAAATGTTACAAATCTTTTGACACCGTGTGCAACATCGAAGATACAGTGCACTACCCACAAGCATTTTTAAATTCCCTTAATCCTGCCGGCTTGCCACCCCACGAACTAAAATTAAAAGGAGGTACTCCCATTATGCTATTGAGAAATTTAAGCCCTGCCAGTATGTGTAATGGCACAGCTCGCTCACAGTCCGCGAATCCCGATGATTCCGACAGATTTGCCTATATCCATTAAAACGTTAAAGTTTCCTGTAAAGATATCGTTTGCCCTTAAAATGAATAAATCACAGGGACAAACTTTTTAGATTGTTGGCATCGACCCAAGAAAAGAGTGCTTCTCTCATGGGCAATTATATGTTGCCCTTTCTCGAGTAGGATCTCCTGAAAATCGATATGTTTTGTTATCATTTACAAATACCACTGCCAACATAGTGTACAGTGAAGCTTGATGGTAAAAATTCTGTAAAATAAAAGTAAGAACCAATAGAATTAAATAAAGCTTTAAAATAAAAATTTAAATTCAGAAATGTAAAAATTACAATGACTTAGAAAAACTCTTTAAAATAAACACACACACCGAAAACAACAAAAAAGTAAAAAATTTAAAAAAAACAACAAAAAAATATAAATAAAAATTGTAAATATATAAAAAACTTTAAAAAATTAATAAGGTAGGATCAGATAAAAATGAAAAATGTTGTAAAAATGTAAATCAAAAAATACTAAGTAATATGTCTCACTTAAGATTAAATGAGTTCCTTAAATAAAAAAAAACGATAAACAAATTCGGATTGTAAGTATTCATAGATAAATGTGATACTGCGTTTAAAAAAAATAGAAATGAAACAACGAAACAATATAAATAAAAGGTAAAAATATAAAAAAAACATATCCACCCGTGCGAAGCCGGGACGGGCCGCTAGTCATTTATCATAAAACAAATTATGTCATTAGAACATGAAAATAATATGACACGAGAAGTTGTACATTAAAATCATTGAATGTCATTAATGCCTTTGACAAGAGTAGGCCAGTCAACAAGGACAGCACCCGGTCAAGAGTATAACGCGAGAGTCAGCCATCGCTCCCCTCAACCATATTAGAGGAAAAGGAGCGACCCGAAAACACTAGCAAACAGCAATGACATACCTACGGACAGACAGACGGATGGACGTAGTAAAACTATAAGGGTTTCTAGTTTGACTATGAAACCCCAAAAACAATAATTAAAATCGGTTTGTAATTGGCGAACAAAAACATACAAAAAACACACAGTCGAATTGAAATATCAGTAAACCTTTCTTCTTCTTGTCACCTGTATGCTGATGATCTACAAATTTCTTCTCAGGCAGAACTCTCTCACATGGCGGATTCCGTCAAAACAACTAACAAAGACCTGAATATAATCTTAAATTGGAGCAAGAACTATGGCTTAAAAGTTAATTCCACTAAGACTCAGACCATTATAATTAGCAGCCCCTATTTTATATCCAGGCTCGGTTTCAACTGTCTTCCTTCTGTGGATTTTGATGGTATTTGCATAACATACAGCAAAGAGGTCAAAAACCTCGGTATTTATCTTGATTAAACTCTATCTTGGGAGCCTGGGAGGTTTAGGTTGGTGAGGTCAGCAGAAAAACATTTGCCTCCTTCAACTCTCATAATCGCTTTGCAACTTTCTGCCCACGGTCACTAAAATCTTGCTAGCACAATGGCTCATGTTACCTATCTTAGACTACGCTGACGTGTGCTACCCAGATTTGAATGTGGTGTATCTGGACAAACTGGAGCGCCTACAAAACCTTGTAATACGTTTTATTTTAGGCTTACGCAAGTACGATCATATGTCCGACCACCGAAAATATCTAAAGTGGCTTGCAATTCGTATTCGTCGAAATTCTCATTCTTGTGCTTCTTTATTCTATTATTTTCTTTCCAAAATCACCATCATATCTGAAGGAACGCTTTAACTTTCTTTTCTCAACTCACAGTCGCTCCCTTCGTTCTTTTGACAACTTCCTCCTTTACGTGCGCCCTCACTCCTCGAAATTTTATGCTCATTGATTTACCCTTCAAGCTACTAAACTATGGAACTCCTTTCCCATGTCCATTAGACAAGCCCCATCTCTTAATTCCTTCAAAATTAAAATTCAAGAATATCTCCTTGCGCTCTGACTCGTACTGTTTATGTTATGGACCAAGTGATAAATTGAGCATTCTACATAATGCCCGGTCATTATAAAAATGCCCAATATGAGAGTGCAATTTGACAATAATTATTCAAATAATCAAAATGACCGGGCATTATACATATTGTCCATCACATTTATATTTGACTGCTTCAACAGCCTGAGTAATACAAACATATTTAATTACTATTTTTTATTATTATTGTCATTTAACTTAAAATAAACTAAATGCCAAACAATTTAAATAATCAGAATCATTATTTGGATTAATTATCAAGAAGTTCTACCTTAAGAATCCACTAGTTTTTGCATTCAAAACTAAAGAAAAGTTATATTAAAAATATAGGTAACACAAAACATATAAAATTTAAAACAAAAATTTCACAATATATCTTTGTTTTATAGAAATTTAGACATATTATTATATAACATTATATAAACTAAATTTATTTAGACTCATTATTTGGCATAATTAGAATCTAATAGATTTACTATGAAATTGCCCAATTGTCACGTAGCAATATAATAATGACCGTGCAATGTGATAAATAATGAAGTTTAGATAGTTATTAATCACTTTGCCCGATAGAGCTAGACATTATACATAATGCTAGCACATTTTTAATAATGCCCTCATTAATCACCTGGTCCTTAACATATTCACTATTATTCTGCATCTTACTTTGGTTTGGTAATATATTTATTATTGTATTTATGTAGTATTTATTTTATCATTTATTTATATAAGTATGTATAATATGTATGCGTATATAAAATTATTTATTTTATAGTCCGAGTAGGTTTTATTTATTAAGTATTTTATTTGTTAGTAGGTATATAAAAAGTGATAATAGCTTTATATGTTTTAGTATAAGTTTAAAATTATTATTCATTATTCATTTTTTTCTGTTGTTATTGCTCGCGTACTACCTGTCTCCTTGCTTTTTCTCCGAGCACTGGATTGTCTGGTAGAAATCGCTCTCAGCGATAAGACCGCCTAAATTGTACGTCTCTTAGTTTTTAATTTAAATTTTGCATATGTATTTATTTTGATGTTATATAGATGTTATAAAGAGTTATTTGAATTTGAATTCTAGACCAGGCCCCACCCCCTGCCGGAGCACCAAAGTTGAAAATAATGGACATTAATTCCTAAAAAAGAGCATTAAAATAACGGTGTCACCCCCCCCCCCCATTTAAATCGTTTGCACGTGGTCCCATTTCGCTATCTTCAAGCGTTTCCGAGATAGGCATTCCAGGCAACTTTGGGGCTCCGGCAGGGGGTGAGATCCTGGCCCAGAACTCTCGCTATTCCTACTACTAACGGGCGTTGCCCCATAACGCAACCGATTATTTGGACAATTTTTGCATAATTGTCATAAGTACAAGTAGTACTTTCATTTTATATCTTACTTAGCCATTTCCCCAAATATTTTTTTTGGTCACGATAACTAGTTTTTCGGGCACTATAAGTACATAACGCAACCAAATTGCGTAGGTAGACCGACATATTTAACATCATAGGGTTGCTATTTATCCTCTCAATCTAAGTTTATTCATTCCCGTCATCGTTACCAAATTTGTCATGACCTCCTAGTCTAGAAGGGGTATCGCCATTGCATAAGGTAATATCGTTAAAATAAAATATATAACATTAATATTTATCATTATAATTACCTAACTTTAGTAAATATTATATTACAGTCAAATCGCAAAATTGGCTAAGAAACGCGCTAAAGTAGGCCTTTAGTACTTGTTGTAAAAGTCTGAGTATAAGGATTTTTGTGCGCGAGTGTACACCTGCGAAAACATCCCCATCACTTTTTCCGAGCGCTCATAAACTGTTGCGACACTTTGTAAGAACTGTGCCTTTGATTGCAGAAAGCTACGAGGTCATCCTGGTTGAGTCTCCGGAAGAAAACCGTAGCGAGGTACGAGTATGAGCCACAATTTAATTTGTTATTATTCAGATGGAAAATTTGTATTTTTTGTCAAAATTCCATTAGTTTATCACATTGAATATTATTTATAGTCAAACGCACTAAAATTTTTAATTTAAAAGAAATGGGTGCGTGTACTTAGTACGCGCGTGAGGAGATAAACTTCTTTATCATCATTAAAAAATAGTTTTTAATTGCATGCTAATAAATAACATTAAAGTAGCTAAATAAGTGATTCTGAAACTATTGTAAGACCTTTTATACTTACATTATTTAAAAGCAAATAAAGCATTCTATTCTATTCATGCAAATATTTAATTACAATAAAATAATAAAAGGACTCGAAAAAGATAGTCAACACAGGCAATAGAGTTCAGTTTAAATTTAAAAAATTAAATAAACATATCGCATATCATACCACAAACGGTTCTTGTTCTGCCCCCTTGTTGCTTCTTCGATTGTACTTATCACAGTTTTAGTGAATGTTGCTTTCATCGCCTCTACAACCCTGTCTACGTCTGTTTTAATTTGTGGGGATTGGTCCATTATAAAGCAGTGAAATGAATACTGCAACACTTGCTGATATTGATATTTAATAAATAACAATATAACCTAAAATGAGATTTTGCAAAACATCTGAAAGATCATAACTACATAGAGGGGTGTAAATAAATAATTCTTACGTGGTACTTACACTGCTGTTTTTAAATTTTTAAGTTCTGCAGCATAATAATCAGCGTTATTCTTAGAGAAAAGTGCAACCATAAATCCGTCTATCCTAAGTAAGTTGCTGTTTATAGGAATATTTAAGTATGCCAGTATTATATTTGTCAAGGGTGAGGGTGATGGTTAGGTTATGGATGGCCTCGTGGTTCACTCCTTAACTATTTCGGTTGTAGGTGTCGAAATAACAATGCAGCTATATCACAGAGGTCCTTCTTCAATAGTCTTGATCATTTGGTAATCGAAATTGTACAGGATGCCTTGGATAACAATGGATGCAAACGCGGTGATCACAGCGATGGCGTGACACGTCCATTTTTCTCACAGATCACCACTGCATGTGTTCTGCTCGACGCTCCGTCAAAAAGTGTCTGCTCCGAGACTGACGTCCAGCTAATCTGGCTTCTCCACAGATCTAATAAATTCTCAACTCAGTGTGGCAGCACAAACAGCCTTCCGTTAATACATCATCTTTGCTACCACAAACGATCGTCTCACGAGTACAAGCGATCGTCACGCCACCACCGGTTTCACCCAGGTACTAATACCTGACGTTTGATCCAAACAAAGTGTAACTATGTAAACTTATCTCGAGCTGGTATTGGTCGCGTTTTCAATGACCCTCCGACACGGCCATCCTGCGAGTCACACGTCCTCGGGTGACTAACCTGAAAAAGAAAAGGGTAACCAGTAGATTCCATTTCGTTCGGCCAATCCTGACCTTCATTAGGAAGGTCCACAGCTCAAGGAATAAAAGCAACACTAATAATGTGAAGCTTTAATTCAAGACTACAATCATGGTAATGACATATTTTAACAGTCTCAAAAAAAACCAAAATAATTTCACTCTCGTAAACTAAATAAACCTCAGCATTAGCATCGTAACTCAAACAATCTCAAATCAGTTTAGGTCTCCAAGGTAAATCACAGCTGCAAGGCTTGAAACCTTACAACCATTTACAACTTTTAGGGGCACATAGAACGGAACATAATCATCATCGCAAATCACAAGCGACGGAACACCAGAACTAAACATCACCACATCCGGGTGGCGGGACACCACAAAGAATCATCATCACTAACGCCAAGCGACGGAATACCAATCAGTCATCATCACCAGTCCAGGTGACGGAACACCATCACCACCAATCTAGGCAGTGGAACACCATCATCACCAATACAGGCGACGGAATACCATCATCACCAATCTAGGCAATGGAACACCATCATCACCAATACTGGCAATGGAACACCATCATCACCAATACAGGCGACGGAATACCATCATCACCAATCCAGGCAATGGAACACCATCATCACCAATACTGGCGACGGAATACCATCATCACCAATCCAGGCAATGGAACACCATCATCACCAATACTGGCGACGGAATACCATCATCACCTATACAGGCGACGGAATACCATCAACAGTTTTAGCCGGTAAACGGGATACT
The DNA here is from genome assembly GCA_947284805.1 of Coleophora flavipennella. Classification (NCBI taxonomy): domain Eukaryota; kingdom Metazoa; phylum Arthropoda; class Insecta; order Lepidoptera; family Coleophoridae; genus Coleophora; species Coleophora flavipennella. The sequence goes on from OX369276.1 coordinate 15,838,765, forward strand.
TCTTTTTTACAAAAACACGAATGTACCTGCTACACATCATGACAGAACGAGTCTGACAAAACAAGCAGCAGCCAATTCATGCAAACATATAGCGCCATTCAGCACTCTTCATTTATCGCTGAAACATGTCTGAATACTTCAGTACTACACACAAAAATAAACGATAAAGAAAAAAATTACAACTGTACACAATTGATTGAGTTACGATCTGTCAATACAATTAACATTGAAAGGTAGACGCCTCTGCACCAGATTCATCGTCAACATCCGGAGGCAAATAACCTTCGGACATACTACGTAAACGGTCATGGGCATACTTGTAACTTCGTCTCAAATTCAAAGCTTGTAATTTGTATCTGTCACCTTCTAAGACCTCTACGACCCTGAACGGCCCTCGGTATTTGGGATCTAACTTGGTTTGGTTACGCTCCTTATTTTGTATCACCACAACAGTCACCCATCTTGGCAACTCTGGGCCACCTCCATCCGGTGCCCAAACAAACAACAGTCACCCAACCTGGCGACTCTCAGACACCTCCATCCGGTGCCCGCCCAAACACACAGTCACTCGACCTGGCGACTCTCAGACAACCTCTCAGGTGTCCGCCCAAAAACACAGTCACCCTACCTGGCGACTCTTGGACCACCTCCCTCCGGTGTCCAACCACACTATCGCTTCCATGCGGCGATCTCAAACATCACCTCTTTCTGGTCATTGCCAACATCACCTCCCCGGTGATACGCCTGCGAGCCAAACGCACGCCACACACAGTTGTGGCCGTACAGCAACGAGAAAATCAACTCGGTGTTTTACGCCTACGTCTACGAATGGCTGAGGCTATTGGCATCCAGTTGCGAAAAATTGTTTACGTCTAAGGTTCAAAATACAAACTAGTGAACGTTAAAATCACGGTCAAGTACAAAAGTCCTTTATCTGCACTAGTAGATGGTCAAGGTTCAGTCTCTCCATCAATTCTGTCCAAGTCAATAATACTGTCACTATCGGCATTCAACGTTGTCTGTCGTAAGCGTGTTTGTAGGTCCTGTTAGAACTTAACGCTTTAAGGACATAACGGTCTCCTTCCAGCACCTCAATAACTCTGACGGTATTTGATATCTAAAGTGGTAGGTAGCGCTTCTCCATTTGTAACAACACAAAGTTAGGTAACTTGTGAAACTAAGCTTTTGTCTAGAAATCAGCCAGTGGCGCTGCCTCAGAGCAATACACCACCCATCTCTTCCCAAGGGTTTCACAAGAAGTGACTAAGGGACTAAAAATTTGAGGACAAGCAACATCGTCCTTCACGCTCATACTGTACCGCCAAACAGCCCGCCAAGCGTAGCGTTTTTTTTTTACAATTGGTAAAACCGCTCTAACATGGGGGAGGCCCATGTCTATTATCACATCAGCAGCAAGCTGATTAACAACTCCTGTAATAGGATGCGTTACTCTCCGTATTATCACCAGTATGTTGTCGTGCTTCACTTAGATAAAATTACAGCCTGTGTGTGTAATCGACAAACATGACATTTAGAGGTTAGGCTACTTTACTCGTACCTAGAAGCAACTCCAGGAGGCTGTACTTCGTAACTCGGTTAACCCAACAGTTTGGTTGCTGCCAAATGATCATCATGGAAGGACTTGTAACATTGAAATCTCATTACTATACTCGAAGGAAGTGAGCATATTTTAAAGGACACTTAACTAAGAGTACCAACGTTTAAACGTTCTAAGATTCACCTGGTCGTTGCCACGCAAGTGCTTAGGTTAATCGACTAAAGCGTTGAAACAAGGGGGCATTACGTAGATCGAATGACACGTGGACGTATTCAAACAGACCCTCCGGAATTTAAAATACAATCATTTCGATTTAATAGGGATAGAATGCACCTGATTAACCACTAGCTATGCCTGACGTGGTGAAATAGTGACCAACAATGAAGTCAATCGATGTGGTTTACTATCAGAGGAAGCGATTAGCGTTCAGGCATGTTGTCATTTTATTCACGGTTATCAACACTTGCGTTCTATGCTATCCTTTTTCTTTACCAGCATGATAAGGCCGTCAAAAAGGGAAAGCTTCGGGGCTTATGACATTCGCAGCCTCCAGCCCATGAATCCTGTATCATCATCACATCAGCCGTAAGACGTCCATCACTGCACTCCGCATACTACCCTGTTATTATTCTCTTTTTTTTACAATTGGTAAACAAACTATTTTATTGGGGTCCCCGAAATTAATCTACCTTCATAGGGTCTACACGATAGCGGGGCATTAAGGATGCCCTCGACAAATTTATCACGAAAGCTATTAAAAATAGGCAACAACTTTGGCCTATGCTCAATGAGAATATCAGTCCCAATACTACGAAAGCTAATAAAGGTTTTTTTTTTTTTTACTCCATGTAAAAATGACAGTCTCAATATTATAAAAGCTTAAAGGGGTTTCAATACTTTCAATCTTGGTTAAGGTTTGTATAACCGAAACTAGAACTAAATGAATCATCATATTTACAATGAGTCCTCTTTTTAAATCTTCCGTTCAATCACGACGTTGTGTCACAAGTAAAAATCCGAAAGCATGTGAAAGAGTACTTTCCACAAGGCATCATTTTAGCTGCTAATGCAATCACTACTAGAAGGGTAAGGGACTAACTACTCTATTCGCATCCTTACCGACAGTCAAGCTGTTTTGTTATTGACAGACTCGTTTAAGAATACCGTCAATCCTAGATTTAAAATATCTGAACCGATCATAATATTGTTGGCACGTATTGTTGTACGTAGGTTGGAACGTAGGTACTCGTTTGGCATAACAAAAAAATAAAAATTCTGAATGATTCCCGTCAATACTACCCTCACTCAATATTTGTTCTGTACAGTAAACGTGAGCGTTGCCTATAAAAGTCAATCGTGCGTTTGTACTGAACACACTCCCGAAAGTCTATACACGAAACCTTCCTTAACGAGAGAACACTCAGTACCACCACAGATTAGGTAATAGTACTACGTTTGTACTAGTACCACTATCAAAACAAACGGGGTACGACTCACCGGATTTTCGTAGCACCGCGTACATCACGCACTTCGCAGAAGCCGCACGCGCCGCTCGCGTGCATCTCCGCTGCTGCCAGCGCAGCCCACGCTGTCACCTCATTCCAATGGTCGTTCCGTAAGGGAGATGTCGACAGTTGTGCACCGTGCACGTGGATTAGCTTCAGGTATATTCGGGGTCAATTCTGTCAATGTGATTGCAGCAGATGTAGGATGGTGCTCGCATAGCCTCAATCAATCGCAGCATGTTCTGGTTCTGTAGCACGAAGAATTGTTGCCAGTGGTTTTTATTTCGCTGCTCCATCATCAATTTTCACATTTTCCCGTCGTTGTCCACTTGTTGCGAGCGCAGGGAACTATCCAACTTCTGATGTCAAGGGTGAGGGTGATGGTTAGGTTATGGATGGCCTCGTGGTTCACTCCTTAACTATTTCGGTTGTAGGTGTCGAAATAACAATGCAGCTATATCACAGAGGTCCTTCTTCAATAGTCTTGATCATTTGGTAATCGAAATTGTACAGGATGCCTTGGATAACAATGGATGCAAACGCGGTGATCACAGCGATGGCGTGACACGTCCATTTTTCTCACAGATCACCACTGCATGTGTTCTGCTCGACGCTCCGTCAAAAAGTGTCTGCTCCGAGACTGACGTCCAGCTAATCTGGCTTCTCCACAGATCTAATAAATTCTCAACTCAGTGTGGCAGCACAAACAGCCTTCCGTTAATACATCATCTTTGCTACCACAAACGATCGTCTCACGAGTACAAGCGATCGTCACGCCACCACCGGTTTCACCCAGGTACTAATACCTGACGTTTGATCCAAACAAAGTGTAACTATGTAAACTTATCTCGAGCTGGTATTGGTCGCGTTTTCAATGACCCTCCGACATATTTATCAAAAATTATCAGAAAACTGCTTCATAAATAGCTAGGAAATCAAAAAATTAACATCCAGAATACACAACACGGGAACTGGAAAGCCATGTTTACTTGCATGTGATGTCACCAGAGCTGCAACCAATCGTTTCATAACGGGACAACTTCAACGTGTTGCGCGCGCATCTTAAAATTTAACTCTAATTTTTTCATAACGCGCCAACTTCAAACCTGTTACTTTTGTCAAAGTATAAATATTAGCTTTTGTGTTACAGTGATGACCTGTTACTTTTGTGTTACAGTTACGCGCGCGCATCTTAAAATTTCACTCTCATCATTTTTTCATAACGCACCTAAAGAAGTATAACTTCAAAAAAAAATAAGAACATTCCTGTACCGATTCCATTATCTTTTAGTAAACCCCAACTCATTTGTGGTGGTTGTCCCATCTAGTAACTTTATAGCCTTAAGTAAAGATAAGGCCACTTATTACACCATACAAGACTTAAGTTCTTGTAAACAAATCGCTAATCAGCTGTTTATATGTAATAATCTGAATATGTACTCTACTGCAAATAACCCTAGCTGTGAGACGGAGATCATTGCCAAGTTCGTCACCTCATTACCCAAGTTATGTAATACTAAATATTTGTATGGTAAAATTGATATTTGGCAGAAGCTTATAGGGAATAGGTGGATTTTTGTTCAATCTGACCAATCCAAAATTAGCAATAGACTGTAACAAAGACGGATTAAAAGAAATAATATTGTTAGGTACTGGTATTTTAGATTTAAAAAATCATTGTGTAGCATAATATAAGGATATTATGTTAGTTGCCAAATATGGACCTAGTTTAAGCCTTAACTGAGTACATTGAGAGTTCAAACTCATAAATGACTCGTGTTGCAATTTATCAAAATTTATGAAATTTGCTCCTCTAATAAACCCAGTTAATATTTCTAATGTAAATTTGGACAGACTTAAAGAATTTAGTAATTCAATTCAATTCAATATATTTATTCAAAATAGGTGCAAATTACACTCTTTCTGGTAGTCATAAAATAATAACAACAATGTCAGTAAAACATCGAATAATATTTTGGACAAGATCGAAAGAGAACCCGAACCATTTCTATTGAGATACCTCTCTAGCTATCCCATTTCAATCATAATATTTAATTTTATTATAGCCTGTGTAAGCCTGTATTTACTGATGGCTAAAGGTAGATCTGTTAAGAAGTGTCTTAAACGAAGGAAAGATAATGAAATGAGACAGACATTGCACTCGCAGAGCGCGAGAATTCTACACCAGCTCCCAGGATCCGAATGTCCTAAGGTTCTCCCGTCTTATTCTCCCCTTTTCCCGTCCATAAACTTCACATTTAAAGGCGTAAATTTAGTCATCCGCTGGGGGCTGTTATAGCTTTCCTTTGTACGAGTGTATATTATATTCGCCAAGATGCATGTTCCAATTTGACTAATCACCATTTTCCATAGCCCCGTATGACGGAACCTTCTTTCCTAGCCAGTCCTGCCCTAACCGCCGCGCAATTAATTCCTTCCTCACACATTTTGTTTAAATCTATTTATTCGTGTTTTTTTTTTTAAATTAAATATCTATTTTGAACAATAAAGTTTTTTTAAACGAGCTCCGTGAAACTCCGTCTAACAGTACGTACGAGAAACGGGGACGAGGAAGTAAAAAAAAACGCACTGAAATTATAATAAAAAATAAAAACCGTTCAAGTTCGACTGGGGGTCACACATATCTAAAAACCGAACATCTCAGTCTAGTCTATAGAGGCAAAGTTCACTGACTTTATACAGGAGGTCGCGGGTTCGATCCATTGTAAGACTCGGTTTGGTTGGTGGTAGGGCATTTTCTAAGCCCGTCTGGCCAGCTAGCTACCACCATCTTATCTAAGTCTTGCCGCTAAATATCAATGTTGATAACATTGGTGTGTTCCGGCATGAAGATAAGATAGCCAGTTCCCCATTGCGTTGGGGAATCTTGGTAAGCCCGCTTGATTCCAAGGGCTTACCAATTGTAAATAAAAATAAAAAAAAATCTTCCTTCCGTCATGCTTAGCTCTGGGGGCTGGGAGGGTGCCGTAATCGCCACACACTTGCAGGCGGGTTGGTGATCGCAGTGTGTAGTGTGGGGTGGCCCAGCTCGCAGAAAAGACGCTGCTTCCCATCCTCCGGTTTTTGATCCGTTAGTCGCCTCTTACGAGACCCTCGGGAATCGGGCTCAAGTTTTGATACTTATAACTTTTTTTTTCACAGCCATGGCAGCAAGATAGGGCAGGCGTTGTGGTAACCAGGCCTAGCGACGTGGCATGCTACGGGCAGCAGCAGTTCTGCACCACGCCGGGCCATGGCATACAGGTTTTAAAAAATCATGGAATTTTTCATCCCGGAAATGCGCAGTTCCTGAATACCCTAGAACACAGTCGTAATAGTTATTTATGAGACAATGGTTGTAAAAAGGTCAATAACAAACGAGTGACATTTGTGAGCCCGAGCCGCAGGAGAGGGTTTACCATCGTCAAGAGTTTGTTATTTCCTTTTACACCCATGTATCATACGAAGTCTTTCAATACAGTTGTGAGAAAATACATAAAACATAAAATAAAAAAAACGACCGTGACAGAAAAACAAAATACATGGGTAGGTACATTACTTAACAAGGTTTCAGCAACCAAAGTTCATTTTACACGACTTGTGGCTTATTTTGAATGTCCGGAGAGTAATCTCACTTTGTTTTTTCTTATAATACACATAAGTATATTTTATATTACATATATATTAACTTTTCTTAATTTTATTAGTTTTTACAAAAAAAAACATCTGAATTCAGTTTTACGAAAATTGCGCCATATTTTAGCTAGCACACGTACGCAGTGCGTAAGTTTTTTTTTATAAGCATAAATAGACTACAATACGGCTTGGGATACTTAACCTCTTTGGTAAAGGTGACCTATTCCTTGGGTTAACCGGTTCCACTTCATTCATATTTTTTCTCTTTTCTTCACAAAGATATAACCCAAAGAGAGTCTAAACAGCTTGCGTTATCTACTAACCTCGGAGGAACTACCTATCTCTTTTAAAATTTTCCTTTCAAAAGTCTTAAAGAAGATTCTGCATCTTTGGTTATTATATTCTTTCTTTTTGCTACAAATGTCTTGTTCCTCCGAGCTAGAAATTAAAAAAAAGTGGTAAAGTTAAGGAAAGTGTGCGGTAAAATCAATTTTGACCACTTTTCGAGCAACTGTATTGAAATAGTAGATTGTTAATCAAGGGAAGAAAGTGACCCATTTCACTGGAGATATTTCTGGCGCCAATAGTTCGAGGGTGAAATGGGTCATTTCACCCGAGTTAAACACTCTACTTTTCATTTCGACTATGAGGAAATGTATTTACTGTAATTTAATTGTTTATATGATATAAAATATTAATTAGATATCAATAAATTAGTTTTACCTATATCCAACCTCCAACCTTTTCGCAATGGCCGCTTGCCACGGCCGTCTAGATTGAAACTAATCGAGTTGGTCACGACGTGCATCTAGGTGGCCATGCCGAAAATTGAAAAACAAGTGTCATGTTATCATGGCATTATGGCGCGCAGCAGAATAGAGGAATGATTTAAAATTTTAATCTTCTGTAATTGTGAAAAATATAGACCAACTATAAAATGATTTAATATCAATCTGTAGATCATAATAAACCCGTCGTTTAATGTATAGCTGAGTTTAGTTAGATATATGAAAACCTCTTAGTTCGACTCCGTGGCTGGCAATAAAAAAAATTACTTTCCACCCTAGGGATGACAATACTTTCCACCCTAGGGATGGAAATACTTTCTACCCTAGGGATGGAAAAGCAATGTTCCACCCGGCTATCTACTCATGAAAATTAAACTTTCCGAACAGGAGAGATGAAAAAACTATTTATTAACGCGTAAGCGAGCAAGGGCAAAAGCAAGTCATCTAGTTTTACCCGACTGCCTCAGAAGGAGGGTTAAGATTTTCGAGTGTTTTTAATTATGAATGTAGATTTCTCTGTTCCTTGCTACAGCCTGAATGGCTTGAAGGATTTTAACGTATGAGGTATCTTTTTTTACCCAACTGGACAAAGACAGGGTTTAAGTTCTTACAAAGTCGGGTTTTTTATTTTTTTATGAATTCCATAAGTTATTTATTTACAGCCATGGCAGCTAGATACGGCAGGTGCCGCTGGAGCCGGGTCTGGCAACATGGCCCCTAGCGAGTACGCACAGGAGCAAGCCTACGCCTCGCCGGGTCAGGACATGCAGGTATGACAATCGTTAACATTTGAGCTGCGAAAGGTACTTTAATTATAAATTCAATATCAATGAGAAAACAGCAGATTATATTATGAAGAAAAGGTAAAAGCAAGTAAAAGTCTAGAATGTTATGGTCTGTTTTGTTAAATCCATCCAATGATAGCGTAGACTTAAATGTAAAATACAAACCCTCAGCGTTACAAACAATAAGCTAGGTGTTTTGTGGTGATTTACTAATTTTGCGAAAGAAGTGATCATAATAATTTAATCTACTATTGAGCCTTCTTATGAGAGCCCAAGGGGCAATGGAGCGAGCTATGCTCGAAATTTCCCTACGCGATCGAATCAGAAATAAGAGATCAGCAGGAGAACCAAAGTAACCGACATAGCTCACAGATTCGCTAAACTGAAGTGGCAGTGGGCAGGGCACATAGCTCGTAGAACAGATGGCCGGTGGGGTAGGAAAGTTCTCTAGTGGCGACCGCGCACCGGAAAACGTAGCCTTGGCAGGCCTCCCACGCGGTGGACCGCCAACCTGGATCCAGAAGCCGCTGGATGTGGGCAACGCAGGACCGGTCCTCGTGGAAATCCTTGGGCAAGGCCTTTGTCCAGCAGTGGACGTCATTCGGCTGATATGATGAATCTACTATTTAGAAAATAGTTACATTTAACAGGGGGGGAGGAGAGATTTGGGTGGCTTACAATATCAATTTCCCAGTTTATACGCGACACATTTGTTTCTTTGACACGCTCTCTGTAGCCTAAACGGCTTGATTCCGTGAGTGACTTTGACACGCTCTTTGTAGCCTAAACGGCTTGATTCCGTGAGTGACTTTGACACGCTCTCTGTAGCCTAAACGGCTTGATTCCGTGAGTGACTTTGACACGCTCTTTGTAGCCTAAACGACTTGATTCCGTGAGTGACTTTGGCACGCTCTTTGTAGCCTAAACGGCTTGATTCCGTGAGTGACTTTGACACGCTCTCTGTAGCCTAAACGGCTTGATTCCGTGAGTGACTTTGACACGCTCTTTGTAGCCTAAACGACTTGATTCCGTGAGTGACTTTGACACGCTCTCTGTAGCCTAAACGGCTTGATTCCGTGAGTGACTTTGACACGCTCTTTGTAGCCTAAACGACTTGATTCCGTGAGTGACTTTGACACGCTCTCTGTAGCCTAAACGGCTTGATTCCGTGAGTGACTTTGACACGCTCTTTGTAGCCTAAACGACTTGATTCCGTGAGTGACTTTGGCACGCTCTTTGTAGCCTAAACGGCTTGATTCCGTGAGTGACATTGGATACATTTTTAGCCGACTCGCTAAAAAAGAGGGGTTAAATTTTGACGCATTCCTTCCTATTTTTAATTTTAAATTAATTCGTGTAGTTATTTATCATAATTTTTAGTAGGTTATGTAAGTTTAACTGACATTATAATTATGAGAGCCTATGTTTTCCTTTCTTGTGATTCAAGGGCTTACCAATTGTGAAAAAAAATAATTAAAAAAAAGTTTCTAATCAACTTCTTTACTAAATGGTATTATAAATCAGAAAGTGTGTCGGTCTATCTATCTGTCTGTACGTTAAACAACCTAATCGAATCTCTAAAATTTGGCATAAAGTGATAGATGCCTTAGACAAGAAGGCGGAGAACAGCACAAAAAATGCATAGTTTCCGAGGGATCAGAGAAAATCAGTTCCCGAACACCCTGGGATACAGTCGTAAAAACAATGTCCACGTGGAAGCAACCGATGACTTAAGTTACTTTGAATATTTTTTTCACAGCCATGGAAGCAAGATGTAGCCGAGCCTAGCAACAGGGCCTGTTACGAGCAGATGCAGGTCCACGCCACCTGTGACGCCACGCCGGCCCAGGACTTGCAGCAGGTATAACAAAAATTGTCAGTCAAAACAAGGGCTAGATTTATAGGTTTTTGTTTTCTGTAATAAAGTTGAAAAGCTCAGTTTTAATGTCGTTCACGTATTTTCATCAATTTCGGCCATTATTTGTTTATGTTTAACCAATAATTTAAAACACGAAACCTGTAAACCTAGCTTAAGTAATTATAAAAAATTGGTCAAAATCGTTTTTTTTTTTCAATTGGTAAAAGCCCATGGCATCATCTCACCTGATGGTAAGTGACGATGATGCCGAAGATAGAAACGAGCTTACCATGATTCCCCAACGCAATGGGGATCTGGCTATCTTATCTTCAAGCCGGAATGTTTGGCGGCCAGACTTAGATAAGATGGTGGTTAATTTATAAGAGGTGAAAATCGTTTTCGCCGTTTGTATAGAGTCTAATTTTCGACGTGGGTTCACAGTCCTCCCTCTTAACAGGGTCCCGTTGCCTGGTACGGAACCTTAAAAACAGGATTCCTAATAGGGTCCCTTTGCCTGGTACGGAACCTTAAAAACAGGATTCTTTATGAGTTTCTTATTTTTTTTCTTTTTTTAAATATATACTACTAATATTATAAATGTGAAAGTTTGTATGTATGTACGGATGTTTGTTACTCTTCCACGCAAAAACTACTGAACCTATCTGGATGAAATTTGGTAGATAGATAGATTAGGACCTGGATTAACATATAGGCTACTTTATCCACCCTCGCAAACAGCCTTAGAAACTTGTCCGGGTGAAGCCGCGGGAAAAAGCTAGTCGTCCATAATCCTACTAATATTATGAACGGGAAAGTTTGTATGTAAGGATGTTTGTTATTCTGTCATGCAAATCGTATCTGGATGAAATTTGGTAGGTAGACAGATTAGGGACTGGATAAACATATAGGTAGGCTATTTTTTTCCACTCCAGGAGTGCCAAAAGAAGTAAAAACTTTTTACAGTTTTATAAGTTTTGACCCTCCGAGTGTTTCTGGCGAACGACTAGGTTTACAAAGTTTTGACCCTTCGAGTGTTCCTGTCGGTGTCGGTTACAGGTGACAGTTCAATGGTTTTTTCCCATCTCAAAAATGCCCAACGCGCCTAAGGAAGTTTTCACTTCCAAAAAATTTTAACAATTTTGATGAATTCATATTGAATGATCAAATATATACTTTTTCGTAATACGTGACAATTCAATAGCTCCAACCAGTAAATTGCAAGTTTCAATTTAATTTGTTGGAGAACCATAAAAATACGATTTTTTCCAGATAAATGGGCGGCATTACTATGTAATAGATAGATAAGATAAGCAACTCCGGTTTGCAAAGTTGCATCAAAATAGTTAGAGCCGTTTTCGAAAAAAGAACAGTTTTGGTTGTATGACGCCTACTCTTCGAATTGACGGTACGAATAAATTTTTGATATAACCTTGATAAAATAATGTTAAACTCTTATTCCTAATTTGGTCCCAATCTGACTAAAGAAGTACTAATATATATACTTTGCTAAAGATATAGCCTTCCAGAGCCAAGCATGACGGACGGACGCACGAACGGATTTAAGTTTTTCGGTACGTGTTATTGATTTAGAACAAATTTTCACTAAAATAGAAAAAAAAACTCTTGCTAGGTCTTATCTAATCAAAATAACTGTTTAAAGGGTAACGTACATCAACGGCAAAAAAAAACCATTGTAGGATCACTCGCGTGTCTGTCTGTACGTTCATTCGACTGTCACAGCCAATTTGCTCTGAAACTGCTAGAGCGATTGAGTTAAAATTTATTACAAATTTGTAAATCGGTGACCTAGAGACGGAGGTTTGCGTTTGAGGAGGTCTCAGAATTTCTAGACTTAAGTGGCAGTGGGCGGGACACATAGCTCGTAGAACAGATGGCCGTAGGGGCAGTAATGTTCTCAAGTGGCGACCTCGCACCGGAATACATAGCTTAGGCAGGCCTCCCACTCGGTGGACCGATGACCTGGTGAAGGTCGCGGGAAGAAGCTGGATGCGGGCAGCGCAGAACCGGTCGTCGTGGAAATCCTTGGGGGAGGCCTATGTCCAGCAGTGGACGTCCTTCGGCTGATATGATGATGAAAGACGGAGGTGTAACAAAATAAGTTTTGCAAACTATCTTGTGTATAAATAATATCAAATGAAAGGACTTGTTGTGAAAATCTCAAATTTTTATTTTTTTATTTTAAAACAAATAGTTTTTAAGTTTTTATAAGACAAAATTTCAATGTATTTTGTGCTAGATGCTAGATGCCAAGGCCATTCAAAAAAGCGCGCGTACCTGCGCCATGACTAAACATCGCGTGTGATTAGGCTGCATGGATGAATTTATGACGGTTTAAAATTTAATTTTATTTTTTCATGGTCGTACAAAAAGTAGTTTGCCACTGCATGCAATTAGACATTGTAACATGAGTGCTAGTTTATTGTGCCACGAAGTCAAGCTGAGTGGCACAAAGTAGCACTCATGTTACAATGGTTTTCATTATTTGGCAGTGTTATAAATAACTATTGCGCTACATATAATACAGACTGCTTATAAGTTTTACAGTTTTTGTCCAATTTCTTGAAAACTGTAAGTTTCTGGATCTTCGCTATATTTTTTCTGTAAAAAAAACATAAAACGTTACTAATTTACATCTTTTTTTGTATTTTTTTGTTGGAAAAATTTGGGAATGGCATTTAAAAGAATATTTGATCCGCATTCAAAAACTAAGAGGTGTAAAACATTGTACAAATATTTTAGAATTTGTACATAAAATTGTTTATCTACCTATGTTAAACCCTCAAAGACTCCAAAAACCCCCATGACTCCTTTCCCCCTTTTTATGTTTTGACCCTCCATTTCAGACCGTATTTCTCGAAAATTATAAACCCCTGGAACTTTTATTTAGTTTTCCTCTAAAGTAGACATATTTTTTTATTAGTCAGAATAGGGGTGACGATCTTCTTCTGAGTTACTCTTTATCATCTGTCAAAAACGACATTTTGTTCTAAAAATGTTTGAAATACTTAGGCTTGACGTCATAGTGTAGCAGCGTCATTTAATATGTACTCATTTTGTTATTTTGGCGAATTAAAAATGGAAGACTTGATGGAAAACAAAACGATTAAGATTTTTCGAAGTTTAATAGGACGGTAAATTAGTGATCAAGAGTTCATAATTTATTTCCGATGCTGTCGTCATCCCTATTTAAAAGATTTTCAACCGACTTCAAAAAGGAGGAGGTTCTCAATTCGACTGTATGTTTTTTTTGTATGTTTGTTACGCGATATCTCCGCCGTTTATGAACCGATTTTCAAAATTCTTTTTTTATTTGTAAGAGTATACTCCCGAGGGGGTCCCATTGTCACCAAGTCAGGATCTGGTGATGGGATCCTAGGGAAATTGAGAACAACCCTCAAATTTTATAGGCACATATTACGTGTTTCATGTATTTCCTAAAACTATTCAAGTTTTGGCGTCTGGTAGTCATCATCTCATCATCCTCATCAGATGAGCTGATAAAGGAAGGTACAACTCCTTAACGGTTAGGAGTTGGAGGATAATTCTTTAAAAATTTTACGTAGAGTGATAGTTAAATTCTTTCAGGTTATTCAGATGAGCTGTTGATGGAAAATTTAAGTCCTTAACTTTCATGCTGTTGAAATGATGATGGAAGCCACAGGAATCTGTATCATGCATTATGAATTATGATTTGATGGTTCCTATTGGCGAGTGGGTGATTGGTTATAACGTTGTTAGATAGATAGCATTATCACTAAAAATAAATAAATTAAAAATAAAAGTTTAAAAACTTAAAAACCGACTTCAAAGTGAAGTTCACTCAAAAGTATGAAATAATATTATTATACTTAAATACACGACATTAGCAACAATAACGAAATCAAAGGTGGGTAGGAATTCAATTAGGGGCCTAAATTTTTTTTGAGGTCGGTGTCGGCAATGCCATCGAATCTAAAACATTTGATACGTAAGTAGCTGTATGCTGATACCGACCTTAAAAAATAAATTTCGGTCCCTAATTTTACTCCTACCCACCTTTGATTTCGTTATTGTTGGTTAATGTCGTGCATCTAAGTACAATAATATTATTTCATACTTTTGAGTGAATTTCATTTTGAAGTCGGTTTTTAAGTTTTTAAATTTTTATTTTTCGCCTTACAAACTTCGGAGAGCAGAGGAGATGGATATGGTATTCTTTATCGAATATTTTCAAAAACTAAGAGGTTTAAAAATATTATTTTTCGAAAATGTGTATATACATAGCCCTTAAATCATTTGATACAAATCTTCCCTTTTAAAATTTTGACTCCCATTTCAGTAAAATATTAAAAAAAAAAAAAATATTCTAATCAGCTAGGGTGAGTACTAACCCTGAGGATGCTCTAATAAGGGTTAGGAACTAAAATCCTGGCAAATTTTAACTTTTTTGTTTTAGTGGTTATACCGTATAAACTGATATCGATTTCTTTTTCGGAATTTAACATAAATTTACATTTCACAAAATAACTGATTGGTTTCGCCCAAGTTCAATACTCATTTTACACCTGAGTCAGAGTTACAAGTTCAATACTAATTTTACACCTGAGTCAGAGTTCCAAGTTCAATACTAATTTTACACCTGAGTCAGAGTTCCAAGATCAATATTAATTTTACACATGAGTCAGAGTTCCAAGTTCAATACTAATATTACACCTGAGTCAAAGTTCCAAGTTCAATACTAATTTTACACCTGAGTCAGAGTTCCAAGTTCAATACTAAATTTACACCTGAGTCAGAGTTCCAAGTTCAATTCTAATTTTACACCTGAGTCAGAGTTCCAAGTTCAATACTAAATTTACACCTGAGACAGAGTTCCAAGTTCCATACTAATTTTACACCTGAGTCAGAGTTCCAAGTTCAGTACTAATTTTACACCTGAGTCAGAGTTCCAAGTTCAATTCTAATTTTACACCTGAGTCAGAGACACCACGTAAGATGAAATCAGTAAGAATAGGTAGGCAGGTACTAATATAGCTCCGTCCGTCGCGTAGTCGCGTCGATTATACGTTATCTGACCGTAGCCGCGGTCAGTACCTGGATAGGTTTTCCTGTTAGCCGCATTCAAATTACATTTTAAAGCATTTTCCTTTAACAACTAAAGAATCATCATCATTACAGCTCATATACGTCCCCACCGAGGGGCTCGAGCCTACCCTGAATCAGGGCGATTAGGCCTTAGTCGACCACGCGGGCCCAGTGCGGGTTAGTCGACTTCACACACAACCTTCGAGTTTCTTCGCAGGCGCGCGCAGGTTTCCTCACGATGTTTTTCCTTCACTGTTAAAGCAACTAAAGAATACTTTGTAGTATTATGCATTTTTTACAGTCTATCCAAATATATTTCAAACAATTCCACTTATTCACCAGGTGCCGCACATATCACCAAGCGTACAGCCGCAAACCCTACACTTCCAATCCAACATGCAGACGACCAACACACACAGTCAGGTCATCATCTACAACCCACAGCGACAGATGAGACCGCATGATAGGGTCGTGTCAGCCCACCGACCGATGTTGTCACCGCAGGGGCATGTGCTGTCACCTCAAGGACAAATCATGTCACCTCAAACACAAATAATGTCACCCCAAAGACAAATTATGTCACCTCAGGGACCACCCATGTCACCTCAAGGACAACCCATGTCACCTCAAGGACCAACCATGTCAACTTCAGGATACACTATGCTACCTCAAAAACATATTATGTCACGTCAAGGACAAATGATTTCACCTCGAGTACATATGATGCAACCTCAAGGACAAATTATGTCACCTCAAAGACAAATGATGCAACCTCAAGGACAAATGATCCAACCTCAAGGACAAATTATGTCACCTCAAGGACAAATGATGCAACCTCAAGGACAGATAATGTCGCCGCAATCCTCTGTATCTCTAAATGTGGGACAGGGGGAGTTCCCTGGAGAAGGATTTGGGGTCGCCCAAATACAGGTAAATAATTACCGTAAAATTTACTAATTTTGAAATTAAAACAGCTATAAGTATGTACTTATCTTTTTAACTCGTCAGTTAAAGAAAGTGTAAAAAATCCTGTGGGTTCCTTAATTGTCTTATTACTCGATTTTTTTTTCTTGAACCAATATAGGAACAAATTTCGAGCGAGATCTGACCTGCATTTGTCAGTTTTCTGCTCCTTGTATAATACGATTTTTTTTTCACAGCAGCGGGACGGGCCTCTACAGCCCGTGCAACTCAACATCGAAGAACTGTCAGAATCGTCTGAATACATGCTGTCTAGTAACGATGATATGACTTTATTATAGAATGTCCATTACGACCTCTTAAGTCATGCTTGGTGTTAGGGCATTTAACCTCATTGGCGTACATACCGTAGTACCGTCATAAGATCTAAAGGTAAGCGCGCACGAGCAACTTTTGTCTCAGCAACAGTTTAGTATTTCGTAAATGTCTCTCGGTTATCATGTCGCAACATTCGCGCACTTTTATACAAACAAGTGAATAGGCACTATTTGAGCTTGCTTGTCACATCCTCGACTGCATCGGCACTTACCATCAGGTGAGGTGCAGCCAAACGCACTCAATTTTTTATTTAAAAAAACCCATAAACTTAATGCGAAAGACGAAACTGTTGCGGACACAAAAGCTGGCCGTGTGCGCTTGCTTCTAAAAAAACACGCGTTAATTTCATGTTAATATACCTTAGGGTATTACATTAGGTACGTTTTATTACAAGCAAAAAACACTACCTCGTTTACAATATAGTCATATTATACAAAACTAATTAACGTAATTTTAAACAAAAAAAAAACGACTTCAAACGCACTAGTCGCCACTAAGATTTTTGAAGGTTCCTCTCGACTTCTCTGGGATGCCATCATCAGATACTGGTTTTCTTATCATGGGATATATCCTTTCCAACAAAAAAAGAATCATCCAAATCGGTTCATAAACAATTGGCAAATATTTTTATTAGATAGATAGATAACACGTTTATTTGCCACTGCAACCACAAATACATATTATGGTTGTATATCTAAGTAAGTATATATAAAACAAGCTTTACGAAAGTATATTAAGCTAGTAAATATTGTTTTTGCTCTGTAGGTAGTTACCTACTCTATACTTATATCGCAAAATGGAGTTATTGTCTTCCAGATTTCAATTGTTGTTAAGTACTTACCTACTTTATTTCTACAACAATTTATGTCGTGATAAACATTAAAAAGTCTCTCATAATATCAGGCCAAGAACGTCCACTGCTGGACAAAGGCCTCCCCCGAGGATGTCCACAACGACCGGTCCAGCACCACCCACATCCAGCAGCTTCCTGCGACCTTCACCAGGTCGTCGGTCCACTGAGTGGAAGGCGGTTTTCCGGCTCGCGGTCGCCACTCTAGAATTTCACTGCTCCAACGGCCATCTGTTCTACGAGTTATGTGACCTGCCCACTGCCTCTAAGTTTAGAGATTCTGATGAGAGCTCCGTTGGTTACTTTGGTTCTCCTAAGGATCTCCTCGTTTCTGATTCGATCACACAGCGAAACTCCGAGCATAGCACGCTCCATTACCCCTTCTCATCACTGGCAACACACACTGGTCAAAGACCTTGGTCTTGAGACATTGCGGTAGGTATTTGGGACGTGGAGATATTGCGAACCTTCCTAAACGATGCCCAGCCGAGTTGGATTTGACGAATGAATTCTTTTTGAAGTTGGATGTTGTAACTACCTAACTGGACTATTTGTCCCAGGTATACATATTCGTCAACTGCTTCCAGTGTAGAGCCTCCAGCCCTCCAGTATTTCGTCTTCTGCTTGTCCATTTTAATACCCACTTGTTGAGAGGCTCTTCTGAGGCCATCGAGCATTGTGCCTCAGTTTTCCATGGTCTCAGCCATGACCACGATATCGTCAGCGAATCGAAGGACAACATGTCTAGAAAGTATTTACGATTTAGAAAGAATTTATGCTGGCTTCATTTGAAGTACACTAGACTTAGTAGA
This sequence comes from Coleophora flavipennella, assembly GCA_947284805.1. Classification (NCBI taxonomy): domain Eukaryota; kingdom Metazoa; phylum Arthropoda; class Insecta; order Lepidoptera; family Coleophoridae; genus Coleophora; species Coleophora flavipennella. Next base: position 15,856,941 of record OX369276.1, read on the forward strand.
CTTACACGGGGGTGATTCGGATACCCTTAGATATAAGGCATCCAAAAAGAAAGTGGGACGTGACCTTTCTGGCCACCCGGTATAGATTTATATTAGAAGTTATTTGTTCCGGTGGGTGAGCTTTCTTAAGAGTGACCGAAAAAAAAACGGAAGTATTGTCGTCGTAAAAAAAGTTTTCTAAGTTTACTCAAAATATTATCCATACTCTAGTATAAATTATAATGAATGGGGAAATAATACGCTTCATTCGTTTTGCAGATGACATAGCAGCTTTTGCAGAAAACACACAACAACCTCAAACGCTGGTACAAAGAATAGATACAATATTCCAAGAACTAGGGTGACTCTCGCGTTATACTCGTGACCGGGTGCTGTCCGTGTGAACTGGCCTAATCTTGTTAAACGCAAATAATGATTTTTTTTATGTATAAATTTTCGTGTCATATTGTTTTCATATTCAAATGACAATATGGTTTATATCAAGGATTTAATTTTGACGCTAGTAACTAATTATTGTTTATTTTTGATTCTTCACAAATGACATTGTTATTATTATTTTATGACTATCAGAAGGAGTGTAATTTGCACCTATTTTGAATAAATATATTGAATTGAATTAAATTGAAATAAACATAAGCAAACATAACATTAGCTATTTCAAAAACAACGAGTATTAACAGTCAAATTCATTTAAACAATAATAAACCCATAGAACGAGTCCATAGTTTCAGATATTTAGGCAGTTTAATAACCATGACGCCAGATGCACGCCCGATATCATCTCAAGAGTGGCAGAGAAACTTTGGAAGCGTTTTAGATCTCCCTTAGCTCTCTTCGAGTAGGAACGCACCGTTCCTAAAAGTATATATTTTAAAAACAAAATGATATTTACATTTGGTAATAGAACATTTTGTATGGAAAATCTATGACATTTTTTATAATCCAACTGCACATCATAAGTTGGTCGACTATTACTCCTAAACTTAAAAAAAGCCTACTTAGCCGTGATAGGTTTTCCTTTTAAATTGATTATATTTCCTACTATTTGTTTTTTTTTGATGTCCTGAAATAGCGGTTAGCTGATGAAGGGGGCGGGACACTTGACTCTAACGAAAATTAGTACTTTAAGGCTTAACATTTTGGGGGCAAACTAATCCCGGAATCTAAAACGGTTTAAACGAATCATCAGTATTTTGAAAGACCTATGCAACGATACTTCACACGATAGGGTACGTCACCAAAAAACAATTCACACCTTTTACGAGTAGATATTAGTAGAGAATGTACCCTAAAATAATTTTAGCACTTTGTCGGCGTATTAATATGTATGTGGAACTCGTATTATAGAATCCGCCGGTTTCCAAAACCGCGCGCTAAACAACGCCGGACTGTAAAATGGCGGCGTTTTTGAATGCGGTTACATCACTTTCAGCCGGATTGCAATTCGGCTGAAAGAAAGTACGCCGCGTTGTATGAGGCGCCGCTTTGTATAAATCTACAGTGTTTTATATGAGCAAGCGAAGCGAGCGATGTTAGGGTTGGTCAGGTTTAATTGATTTTACAGCCAAAGATCCCTGCCCCTAATCATAAATCATAAACAATTTATTTCAAATAGGTGTTTACACACACTTTTAAATAGTCAAAACAAAAAAAAATACAGTATATTACAAATAATGTCATGATTCAGATTACAGTCTCAGGTAATGTTATTTGATATAGAATCAACATATATATCTTTGTCATTTACATAATCTATTATTTTATAATATCCTCTAGAGCACACAACTTTTTTGACATGAGTCTTGAATTTATTCTCTGACAAACTAGTTACATTTTCTGGAATTTTATTGTAGAATCTTATACACTGCCCCACAAATGACTTCTTAACCTTACTCAGTCTCGAAAAGGCTATATCTATTTTATTTACATTTCTTAAGGCTATATCTATTTTATTTACTCTAGATAGCAGAATGCTTAGCAGAAGAAGAAATTATCGGTTTTATTCGGAGTTTTATTACATAGTTTACAAAGCGGCGCAAAATCCACCGCCTTACAAAACGTCGCCGTTTTACAACTCAGCGCCATTCTACTAAACGGCTGCGACTTACATACCCATGCCAAATTACAGCTTTCTAGTACTAAGAGTCTCTAAGCTAAGAGCCAGACGGACAGACGGACAGATATGGCGAATCTATAAGATTCCTTGTTGAGTACAGAACCCTAAAAAGACCATCGTCATGGTGTCCTGTCCTGCATGACTGGCGACGAGCCGTAAAAGTGAACGTTTCACTGCTAGAATATGGAACAGGTAGGAAGGTATGTAATTGATTACCTTTCCTTGAGAAAGGCTCTTCACCATCCGCCTATAACGAATCCTTAAATGCATACCTTAGAAAATTGTATCATCACTGGCCGCATCGAGGGTAAAATGAATAGAGGATATTTATGTCTTGACGATGTATGGATGCAGTCAAGGGAATGACCAAGTTCATCCTGCAGGGCAACATTCACTGTGCTTAAAACCAAGCTGCCTGGAGAGTGCAGAGCAGAGACTAATATCTACATAATTGAATGGCAAAAACGAGGACTACCTCACTCTAACTACACAATCTCGTATGGCTATACGACAGAATTTATTCCACGGATATTGACAATATTATCCAAGCTGAATTTCATAGTTGTAAAAAACATGATTCACGGACCATGCGGGCCATCAAACCCCAATTCGCCATGTATGAGTGGTGAAAAATGTACAAAAAAAAAACCCAAAAACCATACTAACTTGGACGACACACAAGCCAGAGATGATGGTTATTCCAAATACAGAAGACGATCACCCAAAAAAACGCTAAACACGTTAAAAAACCGACTTTCATGGCAACAACTTAGTACATTTTGCATTATTATTTTTGGTTTTTGTTAATTTTCTACGATTATTTTCACCGATTTTGATAATTTTTTTATGGGTCCACAAGAAAAGCACTAGTTTAAAAGCAAAGTTTCGAGGTAACATAAAAAAATACAGCCAAATTGAGAACCTCCTCCTTTTTGGAAGTCGGTTGAAAAGGTGGCTTCACAGCAAAAATTCGAATACGACGCAGAGACGAGCTGGAAATAGATAATCAATGGATAGTACCATATACTTAACCCACTACTTTCCAAAATGTTCCAAGCACACGTAGAATACTGCAATTTAGTGAAACGCAGTAAATTCCAATTGCAACGTCATTTTCAGACACTGACCAATAAAAATAAGCATATCTATGGCTGATTCGAAATTAACAACAAAAAAACAAATAAACATTTTGAAAACTATAATGTTTCGGGCCTTGTATCAAAGGAAACCACAAATAACTTAAATCACATTGGTTTTTATTCCACGCCGTTAATTAAGCTAACCTCAATCTCAACATAATTGTCAAACGACCAAACATGAAAAAAACAAAGAGGATATAAAACATATAGGTACTTATTATCTACACAACACCTCCCCCAATAATTTCTGGCCACTCCTCAGGTGGTGGAATCACAACATTGTCTTCATTGATATCCTCTGGAGAATTGTAGTAACCAATTTCTGTGTTACCAGGTGGTCTGGTTCGCAACAGTTGATCTACATGCCGGCGGTGCGACGTTCCATCCAGTGCATGAACCTCATACACGCTGCCTCCTCTCGTTCCTGTTGTAGACTCTAAATAAAACATGTGTTCCTTCATCTAATTTCTTGTTTCTTTTTTCATTATAATCATCTCCTTCCTCTTGTACTAATCCATCCTCCCCTACTAATTCAGGATGTAGCAGTGTCAGACGAGTTCTGAATTTTCGGCCATTTAGAAGCTCGGCTGGTGTTTTGCCTGACACAGTGCTTGGGGCAGTACGCATATGAAATAACGTTTTTGTTACTCGCTCTGCCCACGACCCATTGATTTTTTTTAATTTTCTTTTGATGGTTTGTATTGCTTGACCGTTAGTCGAAGGGTGGTATGGGGCTCCCGTTATGTGTTTTATGTGATTCTCTTTTAAGAAGTCTTTTACCTCCTGTGATACAAATGCTAGGCCATTGTCAGATACTATGATCTCAGGTAACCCGTAATCTGCAAATATTTTGCGCAACAAGTTAACTACTGTGCTGCTGGACATGGAGCTTGTCATTTCTAGAATTGGCCACTTGCTGTAAACATCAATCAGGACGAAAAATGTCTTTCCTTCAAATGGGCCCATAAAATCAATATGGACACGTGACCAAGGTCGATTAGCTTGAGGCCAACTGTGCACTGTTGTAGGAGGGTCATTCCTGTAATGTTGGCATGCGTCGCATTCTGAGATCATGTTTTCTATATCCGAGTCTAAAGAGGGGTACCATACATAATGATCTTGCTAGCAATTTAGTTTATTTAAATAATAAACCAGTGATAGTTAAAAAGTTTAACTAAAATGTAAAAAAAAATATTATAAAGTTATTGTTTTTCTGCGTCATCCACGTCAAAATCTGGTGCTTCACCAAATCCATCAAAGTCGTAAATAATGTCCTCTGAGCTCTTCAAGCTTTATAAAATTGGAGACTATCCTCAGGAATTAACTTGTACATCGATTGCAAATCAGCAAGTTTTGCTGGTTCAATCGGTTTTTTTATTAGGACACAATAGCAGCAGATCTGTTTTGTCAATATTTTTAGTTTAACCTTTCTTTCTTTTTTCTATATTCCTTGGATTCTTCGTCCAGTGATGTTCTCATAAAACCTAAATTAAAAATTTTAAAAAATCCCCGACAAAAAAAACCTTTAAAAACTAGAAAATAATATGGTTTGGTCCTTTAAGTTTAATTTATGTTGTTATATTTTGATCAAACAGTTATCGCGTAGGGGGGCCGCTAAGTTGTGAAGCATTTCCTAGTAACTTATTGTAGTAAAAGAGTTTTATTCTGTTTTTATTTTATTGTTTTTTATTATTTTATTTACTTATCTTTTCTTATTTGCCAGGGTTTTTTTAATTTTTAATTTCATGCTTTTTAAACTACATGTATCTCAAACACGATAACTCAGCTGTAAGTTGGTGAGTCGGATATCATGCAAATACTAGGAGATGCTGCAGCTTCAGGTCAAGGTTACCATGTTCTATCTAAAACCTATTCATTGAGACTATTCCAATGAGCCCAAACACGATTTATCTGTTGTAAGTTAGTGAGGAGTTAGGTATCCTGCTAATTCCAGAAGGTGCTGCAGCATCAGATCAAAATTACCATGTTCTATCTAACACCTATTCCAATGAGCCCAAACACGATACCTTTGCTGTAAGTTGGCTAGGAGTTGGGTATCCTGTAGATTCCAAAAGATGATGCAGCATCAGGTCAAGGTTACTATATTCTATCTAACACATATTCATTGAGACTATTCTAATGAGCCCAATATGATTTATCTGCTGAAAGTTGATAGAGTTGGGTATCCTGCAGATTTCAGGAGATGCTGCAGGTCAAGGTTATGATGTACCTGGTTGGCCGGTTATATTATCTGAGAGGTAGTTATCGTAATAAAAGTAGATTTTTGATATCTTTGTAGTTTTCTTCCCAGTTTCACAAAAAAATATTATATAATACCCGGGTACCCGGGTATACCCGGGTATTTAAAAAAATATGTACCCGAGACCCGGGTATCCAAAATTGTCGGGTATTTGAAAACCCTAGTTTGCACCACTCCGCTATGGCCTGCATGTAGTATTTTTAATACTTGTTCTTTCATATTTTTTGGTATGACCACTCTGTTTGACCACAATATGCAGACTTTGCTCAGAGACAATGCTTCTCTTCTCCTGTAATATGGGAGGAACGATTCTTGTACTTTATCTGGCCAACCATGTAACAGAAAAAAAAAATACTTTTTTCAAAATCTCATCTTTTAACGTTTCTTCTGCTATTTCTTTTGCGCTAATGTTTTCTTCGCTTTCTATCAAGAATGTGTCTTCTGTTTCTTCTTCACATTCTTCTTCTAAGTGTGGAGTTGGCCATCTGCTTAAGCTATCTGCATTTCCCATATGTTTCCCTGGTCTGTATTCAATGGAATAGTCGAAGGTATTAAGCGTCAATACCCATCTCAACATTCTCAATGATATTAACTTCAGGGATTGGTTTTCCTCGACCAAAAATACCTACAAAAGGCTTATGGTCAGTGTATATAACAAAGCGTCTTCCCACTAAATATTGCCTGGATTTTTGTTCAATCCAAACATTATGGCCAAGGCCTCCTTATCAATTTGAGCATACCGACGTTCATGCTCCTGCAATGTTCTAGAGCTGATTATTATGGGTCTTTCAGAACTGTCTTCCATTTTGTGTGCCAATACAGCTCCCATACCGTATTTACTTGCGTCACATATCATTATTACTTCCTTTTCTAAGCTATAATGTACCAGGGTCTGATCTGAAGTCTGATGCTTTGGCCTTATCGAATGCCTCCTGTCCAGCCTTGCCCCATTGCCATTCTACATTGTCCTTAATCAACCTGTACAAGGGTTGTAGTGTTACGGTTTTATCCTTCAAGAATCTTTCATAAAAATTATACAGTCCCAGAAAGGCCTTTAACGATCTTTTGTCTTGAGGTGCCGTTTTTTTAGCTATCTCCTCAATTTCCTCTTTAGTTGGATGAATACCTACTTGATCGATTTCGTAGCTCAAAAATTTTTCTCGTGGAACTGCAAACTTGCGTTTTTCCTTGTTCAGTCTCAGCCCAACCTCACTGAGTTTATTTAGTACTGCTGTTAATCGGCTATCATGTTCTTCTAATGTGGCGCCGCTAATCACTACATCGTCTAACAGACAGGCAACTCCGTCAATTCCAGCTAGTAAATTGGCCATCAACCTTTGGAAAATTCCTGTTGCTGCGTTAACTCCATAAGCCAGACGGTTCACTTTCATGAGTCCCAAAGAAGTATTGAGTGTTTGCAGTTCTGCTGTTGCATCGTCTACTTTCAGCTGATTATACGCGTGCTTCAGATCTAGTTTTGAAAAACACTTTCCACCTGAAAGTTGAAAAAACGCCTTATTGGCAGTGGGAACTGGATAGCTATCTGCCACACAGGATGCGTTTACCGTACTACGGAAATCCCCACATAATCTCAATGATCAATCCGGTTTTGGTACGATTGTCACAGGTGTAGCCCATCTAGAATGTTTCACAAGAGTCTGAAATCATTCTTTTCAACTCTCTATCTACCTTTTCTTTCAGCGGAAATGCTACAGGTTGAGCACGCATAAATACTTTGCCGGCCTATTATTTCACCACTTTTTGTCCACTGTTTATATTTGGTCTCTGGTGTATAGTGGTGAATCCAAATCTCAACGACCGTTATGAAACGGCGCAAAAACTTGCTTGGATTGCGCGTAAAGAGTCTGAAACACTCCTCTGAAACGTCTACTCGATGCAATGAGAAAAAGTGGCACTCAAAGGGCACAGAGCTTTCCATGCCCAAATGTTCGTGTTAAATGTTAAAAACACGTTCAGAAGAAATGTTTACCATCTCTGCTATGTCCCTTAACTTCAAACGGCAATCGTTCATTACCATTTTATGGATTTTTTTTATCATTTCCGGGGTGGTTACTCCCTTTGGCCGTCCACAGCGATGAGGATCTTCACAGCTCTGTCGCCCGCGTTTAAAATCGGTTATTCATGTGTTGACAGTGCTAAATGACGGAGAAGATTCCCCTAAAACAGCGCCTAGCTTATTTTTTATCTGAGTTGCAGTTTTCCCTTTTATTACGTAAAACTTTATGACAGCACGAATTTCTGTTTTCTCCAATTTAATAGAACCAATTCACTGAATAACTTTAAAAAATTCTCTAGCACAATGTAGGCGATACAATAAGCTGATTTTAGGTGAGTAATCCAGTTAATAGTGACAGTTGAAAATGCCAATTTTGTTTTTTATTTATCAGATTTTTAAATGGCTCATTTCGGATACTTATCAACCAGCCCTGTCCGTAAGTACGTGAAAAAAGGCAGTGATATGGCTGTATTTCAAATAGCCAAATAAAATAAAAACAAATTTGACAACTGGGCATTTTCAGAAAAACGTCTCCCCCTGGTAAAAATGATGGTTTAATTTTAAAGATTGTATTTTTGGTGATTTTTGAGTTTAGATATGTAATACATGACCTATTCTATACGAAATAATGTTTTATTCTACGATAACTAGTCAATTTTATGAGAAAACCTCAATTTTAACCAACAAGGTAGAAAAATGTTGTCACTTTTGTGACAACCAAAAATAATTATTTTTGTAAAACTTTGTAGGGAAGGACTTAAAAAGATCAGTTGGATTGTAAAGATGACCATGAATTCTATCAAAAAAGTATAAAATATAATAACCAAATCAACAAATGTAAATATTAAAGTAATTTCAAATTCACTTTTGTAACAACTGGTCCCAAAGTAAACGTTACTTTTAGCATAAAATCTTAATTTCGTCGACAAGACGGTAAAGTTATATGATTCTACATAGCTAAATAATATTAGGTTATAATAAATCAAGTTATTTATACACAACAATAATAAAAATTGGAGAAAAAGCCAATTTTCTCCGTCACATTTTGTGGGACAGTCACAAAAGTGACTGACTTATTTGTGTAAGGCTTGGTTTACATGCTTGCAGATTCTGATAAATTTGCTGAGGTATTTTTTCATTTCTTAAAGTACTATTATTATTGATGTAGATGAAGTAAAAAAAAGACAATTGTAATACTGTTAAAGAGATCAATATACTGGTAAATATTTATCACATTCATTGTACTTACTGCAAGTGTTTTTAGGGTTCCATAGGCGACCAAAGACTTATAACCCTCATACCTTCAGTCTATCTGTCCGTCAGTCCTGCTGTCCCTTTCTGTCACACCCATATAAAACCAAAAATTTCTAATTAAATTTATTGAAATTTGTTACAGAGGTACCTACTAGAGATTTCTTTTTATACGCCATAAAATAAAGTGAACGCTGTTTAATTAATTAATAAATGCATATAAAATGCCTGTCCATACATTGATCGCCGAACAAGCTGTTCGAGGCATGTAGTCTCAGCTTTATCGTGTCACCTTTGTGACTTTTTGGGTCACACTATATGTGACGCAACAAAATATCACAAAAGTGACCGTCACACCCTGTTACCAGTCTTACTGAATAAATAATTTTGAGATAACCGCTAATTATACGTTTGTTAGCGAGTGAAATATGATTTTGTTATTAGATTTTGGTTGCTACAGTAAGCTTTAACATGGCAAAAAGAAAACAGAGTACAAGATAATGTGTCACATACCTGACCGACGAAACCTTGGCGAAAATGGCACAACAAAAACAACACGTCTGATCTTGAAGCGTTTTGACACTACTGTTTTTTTTTAATGGTGGTCAGCGAGTTTAGAATATAGTGTTGCCATTTAAATTATAAAACATGCTTGGTAAAATCCTAATTTAGTGTTTGTTCCCGTCACAAAGGTGACTTGTCCACCTACGACACGAATTACGATATTTTTGTAAATTAAACCTTTTCGCAATGTTATAAGATAAAAATTCTAAACGTGCCGAGGTTAATGGCACTTAAGACTAGTTTCAAATGATACCCAAACCTCAGTATGGCCCAGTACAAAAAGTTTTCACGATAGTATTTTACACCGGGCAAATTTTGAGTGGGACACGTCAAAATTCACCACCTTGGTGTTAAATAATTGTTATAATTTTAATATTACGCGAATTTATATTAAAATACCTATACGATTATGTTGAATATAATATTCTTAATGTATTTTAAATCATTTATGTATTGAGTTTCATATAAATTTTACATGTTATAAAAATTCAAACACGCGGGACACGACAAAACGGGGGGGTGGACGTTTTTCTGAAAATGCCCAACTAGAGTAGTCAAAAGCGAGTTACGCAAATGGATATGTCTCTGCATTAGGGAGTCTTCTGCAGCCACTTAGAAAATGAATTATAAGGCACTTGGAGAACAAATAATAAAACAAACAGTACTTTATTCCAATTATTTTTGGTAAATATATTATTTATCTGCATAATAAACATTCAGTCCGCAAAATAACTACTTGAGCGGCAAGATTTCATGATTGAGCGGCAGAAAAACATGTAGGAAGAGTGTGGTAAGGGGAGTTCTAAATGGAAGCGGGAGCGAGCGAAGCGAGCTCGGACTTGCGGAGCACCCCGACTCGGATCCGTTAGGTCCGGAGACTGTGCGGGGAGGCGAGCTAAGCTCGCCTCCCCGCACAGTCGTAGTGTTAGGTTTAACATGGGAACACAGAAGTAGGAGCCCCGAAGGGGCTCCGTCGACCACTCAACACTGTAGGAAGAGTGTAGTACGGGGATGTTTAAAATAATTACAGCCATCCAGAATGACATAAATTGCCGATTGATTTTGAAATGTTTGCTGACCATGAGTTGCTGACCAATTAGCTATTTCTGCTCACCGATTATATTTTTCTGCTCACAGAAATAACAATACTATGCTAACCATTTAATTGACACCCATTATTTCTTCTTAAATTATTTCAAACTCTCGCTTCAACATAGCTAAAAATGTGTAGATGTTTCTTAAATAACGTCAAGATATAGCATGCATACTCAATTAGGGTTTATTTAGATAATAAATACAATTTATGTAGACAGTTTGACCAAAAATCTGATTTATTTTTTACGATATGGCTTGTAGGTTCTGTAAGGATGCAGATTATTATGATTTTATTATTGAGTATTAAGAATTGAAATGTGATATATCTAAAATTATAAACGAAATTTAAACCGGATCAATAGTTTTTTTAAATTAATTTTTGAAGATCATAGGTTTTTAAATATCACCTATTAAAAGGATCCGGTGTAATTACCAATAACCCTGTATAGAAATTACAAAACTATTTTTAAAGAATCTCGTAATAATCTTGTTTATTTTTTATCTTCTCATTTAGCCTTTTTACCTACTTAAATTCCTATTGGTTAGATAAGGTTGCCAAGAAGAAAGCGATAAGGTCGCATTTGCACTTTACATATTTCAATTAAGTTTTGTAATGTTTTTTCTATATACATTATAGGATTTTTACATACTTACTGACTCTGTATGCGTCGGGGACAAAAAAAACTTTTACATTAAGTGCAGGGTTATTAGTAAATATTAATGCGTCGGAGGATAAAAAACTTTTACAATAAGTGCATGGTTATTAGTAAATATTAATGCGTCGGAGGATAAAAAAACTTTTACAATAAGTGCATGGTTATTAGTAAACATTAATGCGTCGGAGGATAAAAAACTTTTACAATAAGTGCATGGTTATTAGTAAATATTAATGCGTCGGAGGATAAAAAACTTTTACAATAAGTGCATGGTTATTAGTAAATATTAATGCGTCGGAGGATAAAAAACTTTTACACTAAGTGCATGGTTATTAGTAAATATTAATGCGTCGGAGGATAAAAAACTTTTACAATAAGTGCATGGTTATTAGTAAATATTAATGCGTCGGAGGATAAAAAACTTTTACAATAAGTGCAAGGTTATTAGTAAATATTGATGCGTCGGAGGATAAAAAACTTTTACAATAAGTGCATGATTATTAGTAAATATTAATGCGTCGGAGGATAAAAAACTTTTACAATAAGTGCAAGCTTATTAGTAAATATTGATGCGTCGGGGATAAAAACATTTTCACAATAAGTGCTGGGATATTAGTAAATATTAAAGCAGAACCTCTTAATCTGCTTAAGTTTAGAGAGATAACAAAACATATTTCTTAAATATTATCACATAAATAGCTGTTGAATCAAGAAATTATGCTATCAAACCGGTACATATTTCGAAAAACCATTGAATCTGCACGCTTTTTCAATTTACTATCATTAAATAGCCGAATAACATATCTAGATGTTATTTTCTTTTATTATTCAAATTATACTCAACACAGCTTTTCTAGAAGAGTTTCAAAACTTTATAATAAATAATAATCTATTTCAAGACCCTTTTTGTAATTCAATATAACCTTTCAAAAAAATAATTTTAAGAAAGTTAAAGCAATTTGTGTAGCCCCTTTTATTATTAAAAATTGAACTATGAATTGTATTTTCAGTAGCTCCAAATTGTGTTATATGTTGGTAACATTTAAATAACAACTTTTAAAAAAATGTGCTCAAGTGCTTATTTTCATAAGCACTTAAATATGGAACCTCCAGATCTACTTATATGACTCAATTTTAAGCTACATACTTTAAGTGTGACTGTATGTGTATTTACATATTTTAAAAAAACCGCGAATACTTTAATAGCTTTAAAAAATATATGAAACACGTAATACGTGACTATAAAATTTTAGGGTTGCCCTCGATTTCCCTGGGATCCCATCCTTAGACCCTGACTTGGTGACAATGGGACCACCTGGGAAGTATCTAACAAAAAAAGAATTTTCCTTTCGGTCCAGGCGTCTTCTAGTAATAGGGGAACATCCTTACTAAAATTATAAATGTGTAAATGTGTTTGTTTGTTTGTTACCTTTTCACGTTTCAACGCCTTGACCAATCTTTATGAAATTTGGCACGCAGGGAGCCTGTGTCACGGGGAACAACATAGGCTACTTTTTATCCCGGGAAAATAGCATAATTCGATGCAGTTCCTGAGGGAACTAAAAAAAATACGCGATTGTTGTGATTTTTGCACAGAGATGGATAAGAAGGTGGGAAACAATATAATTTACTAATCACCCTTAAAGACAGTCATAAAAACGATGTCCACGCGGGCGAAGCCGCGGGAAAAAGCTAGTAATATATAAAAAAAAATACGACGAATTGAGAACCTCCCCCTTTTTTGAAAGCGGTTAAAAATGGCGGCATCAGGTCGTTTCTTACGGGTTTTACAAACGATTTAATTTATCAGTTCCTTTGTTTCCTGCGCATTTTGTACTTACATGTTTTCTCTAAAGATAACGCTTAGAATTGTTATTTGTATTATTAAATAATAAGAGTTCTACCTTAAATGTACGGTAACCCCCGCCGCTCCCCTAACACCTGGACAAACAGTAGAGTCCAACTTCAAAAAACAGATCAATCGTCGAATTCAATTCTGCTGGACAGCGTTCGGGAAGCTTCGCAATATCTTCACGTCCCAGATACCGCAGTGTCTTAAGAGCAAGGTCTTAGATCAGTGTGTGTTGCCAGTGATGACATACGGACCTGAGGCATGGTCGCTTACTATGGGCCTCATAAGAAGTCTCAAGGTCACCCAAAAGGCGATAAAACGAGCTATGCTCGTAGAACAGATGGCCGTTGGGGTAGTTAAGTTCTCGTGTGGCGACCGGGCATCAAAAGACGTAGCGTAGGCAGGTCTGCAACTCGGTGAATAGACGACCTGGCGAAGGTTGCGGGAAGCAGCTGGATGTGGGCAGCGCAGGACCGGTCGTAGTGGAAATCTTTTGGGGAGGCCTATATCCAGCAGTGGTCGTCTTCTGGCTTATATTATGACGATGATGATGATGATGATGATGATGATGACTTGGTAGACATAATATATCAATATTCAAATAGCTACGTTAAACAGAAAAGGAGAACTGTGAACTGTTCGTGCGGATGGTGGCGCATCGGGAGCCGGGTCGTTCCTTTCCCTCTAATATGGTTGATGGGAACGATGGCTGACTCTCGCATTATACTCGTGACCGGGTGCTGTCCGTGTAAACTGGCCTACTCTTGTTCATTCAATGATTTATAGGTATAACTTTTCGTGTCATATGGTTTTTATGTTCTAATGACATAATCTGGTTTATACCAAGGATTTAATTTTGACGTTATTAACTAATTATTGTTTATTTCTTGATTTTTCACAAATGACATTGTTATTATTATTTTATGACTATCAGAAAGAGTGTAATTTGCACCTATTTTGAATAAATAGTTGAATTGAATTGAAAGAACACTTTCGTGAACAAAAACGGTGACTAGTTTGGACACTTTATAAACGCATGAGGTTAAGTAGTACTAATCTTTGGTTGAGGCCTCTCTATAGGTGCTAACTTATTTAATATTAAAGGGCTGGCGATTATAAATAACGTCTTCCAAAGGACATAAATGGTTTAAATGTAGGTTTAATCACAAAAAAAACGGCCAAGTGCAAGTCGGACTATCGCAAAGTAAGGTTCCGTAGTGTTTTCAAGAAAATAAATGATTATTTTAAAACAAAATTATATTTGCAGTTGGTGATAAAACATTTTGTAAGGAAAATTTATGAACTTTTTACATTATCCAACTGCATATCTTAATTTGGTTGACTATTACTCCTTAACGTACTTACATATATCATCATCATCATATCAGGTGCGTGGTCGCCACTCGAGAACTTTACTACCCCAACGGCCATCTGCTCTACGAGCAATGTGCCCCGCCCACTGCTACTTAAGTTTAGCAATTCTGAGAGCTATGTCGGTTACTTTGGTTCTCTTACGGATCTAATATATACAACTTGGCCTTAACTAAGAAAGCCTATTTAACCGTGACAGTTTTTCTTTTAAATTGATTATATTTCCGACTATTTACATTTTTTTCAGATGTCCTTAAATAGTGGTTTAGCTGGTAGGGGGACACTTGACTCTTAAACAAATTTGCACTTTAAAGCCTAGTATTTTGCAATCCTATCCCTGAACCCAAAAATGGTTAATAGGCTACGTCTATACCTACGTCACCGAACAAAAATTTACTCCCTATACACGGATTTTTTATTTAAGATTTTTATCGTTACCACTTTGTCGGCGCGATTAATATGTATTCCCATGCGAAATTCCAGCTTTCTAGTATTAATATTATCTTAGCTAGAGCGTCGGTGGCGTAACGGTTACAGTCGCTACCTGCTGGCCGGGAGACCGTGGTTCGAATCCTGCCACGCACCAATGTGTTTTCTAATTTCGATTTCGTATGAACGTTTACCCGACGCTCTTACGGTGAAGGAAAACACCGTGAGGAAACCTGCACACGCCTTCAAAGAAACTCGAAGGTTGTGTGTGAACTCGACCAACCCGCACTGGGCCCGCGTGGACTAAGGCCCGGTCACTCTTATTCAGGGTAGGCTCGAGCCCCTCGGTGGGGACGTATGTGAGCTGATAAGATGAGTCTCTGAGCTTAGCGCGGACAGACGGACAGACAGACAGTTAAGGCGAAACTTTAAGGGTTCTTTGTTGACTACGGAACTGTAAAGGACTTTGCAACCACCTCCGTGGCGCAATGGTTAGAACCATTAACTTCACATCAGGAGGTCGCGGGTTCGAATCCCGGCGGAGTCTAACTTTGTAAGATTCGGTTTAGTTGGTGAAAGGGCATTTTCTAAGCCCGCCTAGCTAGCTACTTCCAACTTATCTAAGTCTTGGCGCCAAACATCAATGCTAATAACATAGATGTGTTCTGGCTTGAAGATAAGATAGCCAGTTCTCCATTGCGTTGGGTAATCTTGGTAAGCCCGCTTACATCTTCGGCATCATGGTCACTTACCATCAGGTGAGATGATGCCAGGGCTTACCAATTGTAAATTATGAAAAATTAAACACCCAAAAGACGACCTCTCCCAATAGTGGAGACAATAAGAGACTTGACCCAAAAATTTTGAGTAACTTTATGAGCTTCACCATGAATGTTCCTTAGGTCATTTTGAGTAGATCTAGTCCGGGCCACAACGCGAAATATGCCGCGGGAGGGGGGAGGGGGGGTTCAAAGATGGCCGCCACCCGTCGTCTTTCAAAAAAATCTGTCTCTTAATTTATAGCCACTATGGCAAATTTGGTGTCAATTTCGAGTAAAACAGACATGTACTTTTCATTTTTGGTATCTATTTTGACGAATTTTGAACAAAAACATTGAGTAAATTGTAAAATAATGTGTAGCATGGTCCTATTTTTTTTAAATCATAGATATCTTTTAAATAGCGCACATATCATTACTGAAAAAAATACTCAAATAAAGCCTATTTTATACAGATTCTAAAAATGTAAAATTTTTGTATACTTTTAAAGAAAAAAGTTAAAATAAAAAATATTTTGTGTCACGCGCCGGAGGTGGTTAGTACGACTGCGACTAATAACATGTGACCATTCTTTCTGCTACCATGACTGTGCCTTCCTAAAACATTGCAGTTATGATCTGTCCATAAAACTGAACAAATATCATTAAGGAACATGGATGAAAAAGGGCTTAAAAACAAGCACATTTTAAAATCTTTAATAAAAAGGCAAGCATTAATAGGTGACATTAATAGTTGACTACATGTATTTAGAGGTAGATGTTGTTGTTTATGTGTAAATGTCTGTACCACGAAGGCCAATTCGTAGAAAGAAAGCTTGTACCATATTCATAAAGCAGCATGCATTAACAATTGCAGCTTCCACCACATAAACAAAGCTCAGTACACTTTAGGTGCCTTTTGACACAGCTGCACCTAAGTTTACAACCAGTCTTGCATCGGCAGCGTGTAAGTTCTATGCAAGCACTGGCAACATCCGGCAAGTCTGACCAGTGAGGTGTCCAATCGCTTTCTTCCTTTTTCCACCCCCAAAGCGAAGGACTTGCCAAATCAAGCTGCGGTTTTAAAACTTGGCCCCAAACAAGATCTCCCTGATAGACTGCTCTTAAAGCATGCTGACGAAGAGCAGCCTCTGTTGGTGGGATGTTCTCTAAATTGCGGTCCTTTTTAGTGAACAAGTATTTTCGACATTCGTTTACCCTTGTGCATGGGCTTGAGCTGTAAAATTAAAATGCTTTTGTGATTTGTAATTTCCATTTTAGATACATTATAGGTATCTTATTTTGCAAAGATACCTACCGATCATACATGGATATTACATATTTTTGTATGAACCCTTCTGCCTGTTCAAAGTCACCAGTTTTTAACGCCTTGAAGCCTTTCGTTGCTTCAGGGTAGACACTCCAGGCATCGAAGGCGGTCTTCTTGCCTTTCCCGTTAAATAATTATACGGTGTCGCATCCGGTAAACGAATGAAAAATCGGCAACACTTCACTTTTATCTGGTCCTGAAAAATTTAATGGTATATTCAAAAGTTTTGTACTAAAGTGTCTAAACTATAAGGTATCGTAGAATCAAATCAAATAAAAGACAAATAATTTATGTACATGTGAATTTAAAATAAAATAACATTACCAAGTGCATGGGCTATCGAGTGGCATGCGATATAGTTGTGGTGCTGGCCTCCTGTTCTACGATACCTTATAGTTTAGACACTTTAGTACAAAACTTTTGAATATACCATTAAATTTTTCAGGACCAGATAAAAGTGAAGTGTTGCCGATTTTTCATTCGTTTACCGGATGCGACACCGTATCATTTTTTAACGGGAAAGGCAAGAAGACCGCCTTCGATGCCTGGAGTGTCTACCCTGAAGCAACGAAAGGCTTCAAGGCGTTAAAAACTGGTGACTTTGAACAGGCAGAAGGGTTCATACAAAAATATGTAATATCCATGTATGATCGGTAGGTATCTTTGCAAAATAAGATACCTATAATGTATCTAAAATGGAAATTACAAATCACAAAAGCATTTTAATTTTACAGCTCAAGCCCATGCACAAGGGTAAACGAATGTCGAAAATACTTGTTCACTAAAAAGGACCGCAATTCAGAGAACATCCCACCAACAGAGGCTGCTCTTCGTCAGCATGCTTTAAGAGCAGTCTATCAGGGAGGTCTTGTTTGGGGCCAAGTTTTAAAACCGCAGCTTGATTTGCCAAGTCCTTCGCTTTGGGGGTGGAAAAAGGAAGAAAGCGATTGGACACCTCACTGGTCAGACTTGCCGGATGTTGCCAGTGCTTGCATAGAACTTACACGCTGCCGATGCAAGACTGGTTGTAAACTTAGGTGCAGCTGTGTCAAAAGGCACCTAAAGTGTACTGAGCTTTGTTTATGTGGTGGAAGCTGCAATTGTTAATGCATGCTGCTTTATGAATATGGTACAAGCTTTCTTTCTACGAATTGGCCTTCGTGGTACAGACATTTACACATAAACAACAACATCTACCTCTAAATACATATAGTCACCTAATAATGCTTGCCTTTTTATTAAAGATTTTAAAATGTGCTTGTTTTTAAGCCCTTTTTCATCCATGTTCCTTAATGATATTTGTTCAGTTTTATGGACAGATCATAACTGCAATGTTTTAGGAAGGCACAGTCATGGTAGCAGAAAGAATGGTCACATGTTATTAGTCGCAGTCGTACTAACCACCTCCGGCGCGTGACACAAAATATTTTTTATTTTAACTTTTTTCTTTAAAAGTATACAAAAATTTTACATTTTTAGAATCTGTATAAAATAGGCTTTATTTGAGTATTTTTTTCAGTAATGATATGTGCGCTATTTAAAAGATATCTATGATTAAACAAAAAAAATAGGACCATGCTACACATTATTTTACAATTTACTCAATGTTTTTGTTCAAAATTCGTCAAAATAGATACCAAAAATAAAAAGTACATGTCTGTTTTACTCGAAATTGACACCAAATTTGCCATAGTGGCTATAAATAAAGAGACAGATTTTTTTGAAAGACGACGGGTGGCGGCAATCTTTGAACCCCCCCTCCCCCCTCCCGCGGCATATTTCGCGTTGTGGCCCGGACTAGATCTACTCAAAATGTCCTAAGGAACATTCATGGTGAAGCTCATCAAGTTACTCAAAATTTAAGGGTTCGGCCTTTTTTTGCCTCTTATTGTCTCCAGTACAACTTGTAGTGTAGGTATTGTAGTCTAATATTATTATGCGGTTTGTCTATAGTAAATTCCTTAGAATTCGTTCAGAAGCCCTGTATGAAACATATACTCGTATACTTTAGGGCACTAATAATAAAGTCATAGAATTTCATACAATTACGAGGGTGGCATACTTAAATGCCCTCAGTGCGCGAGGAGTTTCGCTGCGAAGATTGGCTACATAAACCATCTTCAAGCGCACGCGCGGCCAACCGACTAGGAGTCGAAGTGGTCGCCATGACCGCAAAAACTAAAATCAGTCGAAAAGATCAATATATTGTGACATCGTCTACGTAACGCCGGGGTTTATAGCTAGCCTACTATTTTAAAAGGAAAGATAGTAGTACGTATTAAAGATCATCAGAGATGATCATATATTTAACACGTAAAAAAAGGGTAGAAGGCTCTGTCGGCTGACTGATTATTATTTCTTTATCGATTCCTATCACTTTCTTGCCATAACTTTAGGGACCTCAGCCCAGACGCGCGGATAACAAAAATATACTCTTGGTAAATGGACCTCCGTCCTGGCTCACGGTCCACCATAGGATCAACATCTATTGTTTTGAAAAGCTTTCGAACGACTTCGAATAGTAGTACAAAGTCGTCTACTAGGATGAGTCCATATGTAGTTATGTTTGGGAGAGAAGATCGCACAGATATAGATAGGCGGTTGGGGTTGAATAAAGTATTATTTGGGGATAGTTTGCGAGAGAAATACGCGTTTGCGGGAAGTAAGAAATAGGGTGGCACGCAATATAGGCATAGCGCAGAATAAACAGAAGAGGTTATATGATCGTAGGGCTAAAGATCTGACGTTTCAAGTAGGAGATCGGGTTTGGATATTCACTCTAAGAAGATTGACAGGGAAGACATATAAACTTCAGAGCCAGTAATATATAAGTCACTGCTTCAGAGATTATATAAAGGACCGTATGTGGTGGTAAGACAAGTTAGTGATTGTAATTATATGGTTAAGATGCTTAGTGTCGGTGCACGACGAGATATAGTGCATGTTAATCGTTTGAAAAAAGAAAATTCCTAGGGTTAGGGTAGAATAGGGTTAACATGTGTAAAAAATGCTAGTGAATTTCAATTGTTATATTATTTTTTGTAGATACTAAAAAAAATATTCAAAAAAGAATTATAAAATGAAAAAGAAAAGATTAAAAATGGATAAAAAAAATATGAATAAATATATTTTAAAAAAAATTAACAAAAAAATATATATTTAAGAAATGAAAAGAAGTAGGGAATAAAACATAAGAACTCAGGAACAATTTCACGCTTATTGGTTGAGAATTTTCAAGTAGATAATATTGTAGTTTCATGTTAGTGAGTGGTAGGTCATGGTGAATGTGATAATGAGGGTGTAGTTATTTTGCTAATACGGTAATATTTTATTTCATGTATCAAAATCGTTTGAGAATATGGCGAACTGGCTGACCATTGAAATGACCGGGTATGAGCACACAGCACCAAGAAAAGGAAAATGGATGTGGCGAGATCATCTATGGGGGTTATCACCCAATCTCCAAGCAGTCCACTTCCGGAGAGGAGGAAAGAGCTGCTGCCATCCGATGAGGACGGACAAGCAGTATCCTTCCAGGAACAGGCAGCATAGACGATACCTGACCTGAACAGTTTGAAAAGGAGAAGAGATCCAATAATCTTAAATTTTGAATTGGAATTTGTAATTTCTTGCTTAACTTTGTTCTTAGAGAAAATGGGTATGAGTTGTGGCTATATCGCTATGGGGGAGCTTAGTTTTAGCCATAGGCTATCTAAGAGCTCTGATTTGGAGTGTATTCCCCTGGTGCTTGGCTATGGTTCGTATTGCAAAATTTCTTTGAGCCTAATACATTGATTTCTGGTGGGTCTCAGTTGATGATTAATTTCTCCTCTGACATCTGGTATTGATTTCGGAATATTGGTGCTTAGAAAATTTTTTATTTGAATCTGAGATGACCACAGATTATCCGGGAATTTTTATGGTCAGACCAATAAATATAATTTATTTCGCAATTAACGCCACTTTTAAGATAGTCTTGCATGATTTTATATTTTTATAGGCCACAGATAGTATGGTCATTAATTATTTTTGTTAAAGGTGGTTTAAGCGATTTAAAGAAAATATTTTTGGGATAGTTGAATTAAGTCAGGTGAAGGGAATCAGGCTAGATTTGTTTTATGTTCCTTAAGATAGGGAGGTATTAGTTTTGATTTATATAAAACTAGGCAGAGAATAGCAGGGGTTTATGAGTGGTTTTACCCTGCTTGGGCAATGGGTGGTTCCAATATTAACGCGGGGTATATGTGTAGTTGGTCTGCACATATACTTTTCTAAATTTGCTACCCATTGCTGGATCGATGTCGAAAGATCCTTCTCTGACGTCTTCTCAGGCGCCAAGAGACGTTGGCACTTATAGGTAGGTGTAGACAGGAGGTGGAGAAAAGCATCGCTTCACGGTGCGTATCTCAATTGGCGGTGGGTGATGTAGAGATCGTATGTCTCTACATTTCTACACTTGCAACTCCTTTGGTTATTTTCTTGCCAGCGCGAATCGAAGTAAAAATATTAATTAAATTTAAATTAATATTCTTACTTCGATTCGCGCTGGCAAGAAAATAACCATAGGAGTTGCAAGTGTAGAAATGTAGAGACATACGATCTCTACAATATCAATAATAAAGTAGCATTTTAAGGCTTTAAGTTGCCTCAATCCGAGCAGGTTGATACATGCTAAAATAATATCGGACGTAAGTATATTCATTTTAAGTTCAAATC
Source organism: Coleophora flavipennella (assembly GCA_947284805.1). NCBI lineage: Eukaryota > Metazoa > Arthropoda > Insecta > Lepidoptera > Coleophoridae > Coleophora > Coleophora flavipennella. Next base: position 15,878,495 of record OX369276.1, read on the forward strand.
TATGCAGGCTTCAACGCGGCTGTTACGTTGAAACCGAACACCCAATTCTCGATTTTTAAATGTTTTTATTACTTTTTTGTACTTTGAAATAAGTTTTTGAAAATGTGTTGAATTAAAATGAAAGGTCATAGTCACCGATTTTTCTGTGTTGGTTTCATTCAACATTAACTATTTGTTTTCGAGAAATTTTGCAATTAATACCAAAACAGGGTGTACAGTATATTTTTTTACATCAATAGTAGTAATATTTTTAAAATTGTATTCAATTAAATCGATTTTTTATTACTTTAGGTTTATTAAATATTTTTTCCATAGTGATAGCTTTACGCAGTCTTTCAATAATTTGAATTGAATATTGTCATTTGACCTATCTTAAGGCCTTAAATAATTTTATAAGTAGACGCTAGAATTTTTTAATTGTTTGATTTTATTACAAATATATTTATAGAAAATATGTTACATAAGTATTAAATGATGTTTTTATTCTACTTTATCGATTTCAATAAATATTTTGGGACTTTTCATCCAAATCCATTAGCTGGTTAAGTTGCAAACTTTTCTGCACCAGGCTGAGCAAAGTAATCAATTTAAAGTGTAAAAATACGTAAAAGAGATACTTTTGTTTCTTTGCATTACGTTAAAAGTAATGATCAAAATGTGAATCAATTTCGTGAGTAGGCGAGCAGGTTGATACGTGTTAAAATAATATCTAACGTAAGTCTATTCATTTTAAGTTCAAATCAATGCTGAAACCGAACGCCCAATATCCGATGTTTAAAATGTTTAAAAAAAATTAAGTTTTTTTTTATGTTTAATGTTTGTTTATGTATTTAATGTTTTTTGTTTTATTACTTTTCTATGCTTTCAATTATGTTTAAAAAAATGTGTTTAATTAAAATAAAAGGTGTTAAAGTCACCGATTATTGCGTGTTAGTTTCATTCAACATTAACTGTTTGTTTTCGAGAAATTTTGCAATTAATGCCAAAAACAGGGTCTACAGTATTTTTTTTTACATCAAAAGTGGTAATATTTTTAAAATTGTATTCAATTAAATCGATTTTTTATTACTTTAAGTATATTATACATTTGCTCCATAGTGATAGCTTTCACAGTCTTTCAATAATTTGAATTGAATATTGTCATTTGACCTATCTTAAGGCCTTAAATTAATTTTGCACATACATATGTGAGATGTATACAGATATAATGTAATTCGATTATTTTTAATACCTAATAAAATTTACTTTTTATTACAAGCTTATTAACTTTCACGTGTCCTGGTGGTGTCTGTAATCATCAAATCTTGCAAGTTAAATTCGAACCACTTCCACAGGCCCCCGTCACTCGGCCGACAGCGCGACATAAGTCAACAACGACGCGGCCTATCAGACCCCCGCCCTCCCTAGGTGGCCCTGCTGCCAAAGCTTAGGGGCTTAGGGGGAGTTAAGGGGAGTTTAGTAGGTATTGCGGTCTTGGGCCTGTGCATATTTATTTATATATACCTCGTGTACATAATGGGTATGTAATATGTATGCATATAGGCGCAGGGCTGTGAGTCCCACATAACCAGTACAGCCGGCTGTTATTTCGTATGCGTAAAAGCATTCTCCTCCTCCCCTCCTTCGCAGTCCGAGGGAAAAAAAGCGGCCTATCAGTCGGTTGTCAACTCGTGCAGAAAGCGGAGAGATTATCGAGCAAGCGAGTGTGCAAGTTGAAACATGTTCGTCGTGTGGTCTCACAACCCTGCCGGTTGATCAGTTGCGACAACACAAGACCGGCCAGCGAAAAAGAATCTCGCACGCGCATTGATTCGGTTCATTCTTGCGTAAAAGCGCGATTGTTATCGGTCTATATATAAAGGTATGTTAAAGTAAACCGGAGGCACTAAGCGCGGTTGCGAACTAGACTGTTATTTTTTACCGCGTAGCGAGAGTCGCTATTTATTTAAAGCGTTATTGCGAGTACTTCATCTGTACTTGTACTATTATTATCATCTGTGACTTCCAGGGGTCCCACTGAGCTAAAATTTGGTATGAAGTCGCATATCCCCGGTGACAATAGATGATTTTATATTTCGAAGTTTATTTATTTACTTATTAATTGTTTTATGTTGATCTGATGACGGAAAACAGAACGAGTAGGTAATTTTATATTTTTAGTAAGTATATTCCTACTATGCTCGTCTTTTTATGTCCGCTTGAAAATTTTGAAGTTATAACACTTCCCGGTTTTTAGCCAGCCCAATACAAAAAAAATCTTTCTCATTTTATCAGCTTTCCAAAATGTAATTAGAAATACAAAAATACAAACTCATTCATTATATTTCTCTAAAAAGGGTAGTACACTCACGGAATTTAAATGTTTAGCAGATCCAAGTCTCTTTAATTTTGCCGGATTATGATATTAGTTATACGTGTCATTCGTCATAAGTCGTGTGATCTTGGAAATTTATTTTGGTATACTTTTGGTAAATTGAAGTGAAATTATTAGTTATCGTCATTTACCACCAGGTGAGATGATGCCAAGGGTTTACCAATTGTGAATAAAAAAAAAAAAATTAGTTGTAGTAAAGTAAATCAATTGCATCCTGGTTTTATTGACGTGATAACGTCTTATAAATTGATGACACGGGTTGCATTCACGAAAAAGTGTGACGTCATTATCATGTTACGCCCATGGTCGCGTTACGCCAGTGTGACGTCATTTTCGCGTTACGCCTGAATTGAGCGTGCAAGCGAGAGTTGTACTTGTACTTACACTTGTACAAGTACTTGTACTTGGACTTGGACGGACGGACGGAAGAACCGCCAAACAAGTGTGCGGTCGATCCTCTGTGAGGAAAACACGTATCTGTGTGTGTCAATGGATTAAAAGTACTAGGCTTCCAGGACCTTACAAGAGGTGTTCCAATACGGTCGATTCTTTGTGAGGAAAACACGTATCTGTATACGTTTTAAAGTGTGTGTGAGAGCGTTCTTAATGGCCACTTGCCACAGCCAACTAGATTGTATGCACCTAATTGAGTTGGTCACGACGACGTGCATCTGGATGGCCATATAACATACAAGCGTCGGCTTGTGACACGTTATCACGTAAAATTATCTTCCGTAAACCGACTTTACAGACAACATCGTTTTATTTTATTTACTTAGCGCTCCCCCTACGCGACGACTCTTTGATCATAATATAACTACTTAAATTTAACTCAAAGGACCAATACAAATTATTTTATACTTTTTAGAAGTTTTTGTCGGCGTTTTTTAAATGTTTTATTTGATTTTTATATCATGCTTTTTAAACTTTAAATACCTCTTACATACATTCGAAACTCTATCCCCACATTCACCCAAATAGTTTCCGAGACGAAACACGACATTGCGATTTGCGACACGAAATCTAGCTTATTTTGAATCGATCAAACCTATCGAAGTTGCTCACCTCCCTTGATTGAAGCTGCAATTAAATGAGTTATGTACGACTGTAAACTCCAAATCAATTGGACATGTGAAGTTTTTCACTTTTTTTACCTCTGCTTAAGCTGACTCCAGGAGATGCTGCACCATTAGATCAAGATTACCATATTATATCTAACACCTATTCATTGAGCCTATTCTAATGAGCCCAAACATAGTACTATTACCACAGTCTAAGAATCCATACAGTCGTCCAACTTCACGAGTACCAAGTCATTCACAGTATACCAAGGGTTGTCACAATACTTTAAAATAAAATAAAAGAATGCCATCACGTAGAAAAATGAATAAAAATTTAAATTTGAAGGTACCTTAGATTTCTGATCAAGAATCTGTTGTCAGAATCACAAAATGGCGGCCATTTTGATTTTTTACTTACTGAACCGTTTGCTTTCAAAATTGATATCTGGTTGTTCCTGAGGTCTTCACGAATCCGTGGCCACAATTTAAAAAAGTGGCTACCATTTTGAACTTTTTAGTTAATAGATCAATTGCTTTCAAAATCGATATCTGGGTGTTCCTGAGTACCCTTATAACGAATCCGTTGCCAGAATTTAAGAAAGTGACTGCCATTTTTAACTTTTTAGTAACTGGACTGATGGATTCCAAAATCGATATCTGAGAGTCCCTGAAGTCCCTTATAACTAATCCGTTCCCCGAATAAAAAAAGTGGCCATCATTTTGAACTTTTTTCTTACTGCACCGATTTTTTCCCAAATCGATATCTGGGTGTCCCTGAGGTTCCTTATCACGAAACCATTGTCAAAATTGAAAAAAGTGGCCGCCATTTTTAACTTTTTAGTTACTGGATTACTAACAAAATCGATATCTGAGAGTCCTTAAAGTCCCTAATAACGAATCCTTTGTCAGAATTGTAAAAAATAGCCGCCATTTTGAACTTTTTAGTTATTAGACGGATTGATCCCATAATCGATATTTGAGAGTGAACTTCGCAATCACGAATCATTTGTCGGAATTGAAAAAGTGGCCGCCATTTTAACTTTTTAGTTACTAGACCGATTGCTTCCAAAATCGATATTAAAGAGTCCTTGAAATCCAAAATTACGAATACTTTGTCAGAATTGAAAAAAGTGGCCGCCATTTTGAACTTTTTAGTTACTAGACCGATTGCTTCCAAAATCGATATCTGGGGGTCCCTGAGGCCCCTTATCACGAATACGTTTTTAGAATTGAAGAAAAAAAACGCCATTTTGAACATTTTATTTAATGTACCGATTGTTTCCAAAATCGATATCTGGTCCCTCATTATGAATCCGTTGTAAGAAATGAAAAAATTACCGCCATTTTGAAGTTTTTAGTTACTGGACCGATTGCTTCCAAAATCTACATCTGTGGCCCTTTATCAGAATCCTTTGTCAAAATTGAAAAAAGTTGTCGAAATTTTGAACTTTTTAAGTTACTGGACCAAAAATCGATATCTGGATAATTTAAAACAATCGGTCCTGTAACTAAAAAAAATTAAATGGCGGCTACTTTTTGGAACCATTTTTGGCGCCATTTTGAACTTTTTAGTTACTGGACCGATTGCTTCCAAAATCGATATCTGAGAGTCCCTGAAGTCCCTAATCAAGAATAAGTTGTCAGAATTTAAAAAAAGCGGCCGCCAGTTTGAACTTTTTATTTAATATACCGATTGCTTCCAAACTCTATATCTGCTCCTGAGGTCCCTTATCACGAATCCGTTGTCAGAATTGAAAAACGTGGACGCCATTTTGAACTTTATTGTTACTAGACCGATTGCTTCCAAAATCGATATCTGAGGGTCCCTGAAGTCCCTAATCAAGAATAAATTGTCAGAATTTAAAAAAGCGGCCGCCAGTTTGAACTTTTTATTTAATACACCGATTGCTTCCACAATCGATATCTGGGGGTCCCTGAGGTTCCTTATCACGAATCCGTTTTTAGAATTTAAAAAAGTAGCCGCCATTTTGAACATTTTAGATACTAGACCGATTGCTTCCAAAATCTATATCTGAGGGTCCCTGAATTCCCTAATCAAGAATAAGTTGTCAGAATTTAAAAAAGTGGCCGCCATTTTGAACTCTCTAATTATTGGACCGATTGCTTCCAAAATCTATATCTGGGGGTTCCTGAGGTCCCTTATCACGAATCCGAGGTCAGAATTGTTAAAGGTGGCCGCCATTTTGAACTTTTTTGTTACTGGACCAATTTCTTCCAAAATCGATATCTGGGGGTCCCTGAGGTCCCTTACCACGATTCCGATGTCAGAATTGAAAAAATGGCCGCCGTTTTGAATTTTTTTAGTACTGGACCGATTGCTTCCAAAATCGATATCTGGGGGTCCCTGAGATCCCTTATCACGAATCATCATATCAGTGAGCTATGTCGGTTACTTTAGTTCTCCTGCGGATCTCCTCGTTTCTGATTCGATCCCGCAGAGAAACTCCGAGCATAGCACACTCCATTGCCCTTTGGGTGACCTTGAGCCTTCTTATGAGGCCCATAGTAAGCGACCATGTCTCAGTTCCGTAAGTCATCAATGGCAACACACACTGGTCAAAGACCTTAGTCTTGAGACACTGCGGTATTTGGGACGTGAAGATATTGCGAAGCTTCCCGAACGCTGCCCAGCCGAGTTATACTCGTCGATTGATCTCTTTCTTGAATTTGGAACAACCTAGATGGACTGTTTGTCCCAGGTATACATATTCGTCAACAACTTCCAGTGTAGAGTCTCCAACCTTTAGAGGAGTGGTTGCGACACGGACATTTAACATTATTTTCGTCTTGTCCATGTTCATTTTAAGACCCTCTACTGAGGCCATCGAGCATTGTGCTTAGGTCTTCCATAGTCTCAGCCATGACCACGATATCGCCAGCAAATCGGAGGTGGGATATGTACTCGCCGTTGATATTGATGCCGAGTCCACCCCAGTCCAGAAGCTTAAAAACATCTTCGGAGATATAACGTCTTCCTGTCTCATCCCTCGTTGCAACTGGATAGGTTTTGAGTTCTGGTGCTGGAAGCGAACCGACATGGTGGCGTTTTCATACAGACACTTCAACACCTCGATGTATCGATGGTTAATTTGGCACCGCTGGAGAGACTGTAGCACAGTCCAGGCACACCCCGGACACTCCATACAAACGAGCGAGAAATGATATACATATATATAACTGACGTATCTATAGGCAAGAATGCAGGTAGGGTTGAATCACACCAGCGATACTGGTCACGAAACGTTTGTTAGTTATTTACTGAATGCAACAGTGTGAATACTACTCTTTTTTTTTCATACTTCCATAAGTTATTAACAAACACCACTTTCCGAATACACCATACACATTATGAGACTAAAAAACATTGTAAATGGTAACTGCAATGTGGACGTATGAATTAACACTGAAAACTGCTATTATTTTGTACAGCTTTAAACACTTTTTCCATAAAATTGCGAAATTGATAAAAGATTTTGTCACAGATTAAAAATCGACATGACAGTTGAAAATGAAAATGAAAAATGAAAAAAGTTTATTGCGGTATCTCATTGTGAAAAATAATACATGTTGCAGGAGACTTCTTTTAAGTATAAGAATACTTGTGCCAGAAGAATCCGCGCTTCCATAACTAATAAACAACACAGAGATACAGTATGAAAAATTAAAATAATTTAAAACAACAATACTTTACAAAATATATGCGCTACGTATTATTAAGCACGCGCGCGAAGTATTTATGTGTGCATGTGATTGAGTGAATTTGTGTGTGTGTGTGTGTGTGTGTGTGTGTGTGTGTGTTGTGCGTGTGGAGAGAGTGTATTTGCGTGGAGTTTTGTTGCTTTGGTGTAGAGATGGGACGAAGTGAATGACTGAATGAATGATTTTGAACAGTTGTTGTGAGGTAAAAATTGGGTCATCTTTGGGCTCAACTGTACAATAGGGTACATCGATTTGGCAGTCCGCGATTTTTTGGTAAGAGATAGGCTTTAGCTGAACATCCATACCAAATTTTAAAGTTAGGAAACCAGCGGTTTTTGAGTTATGAATTTTTAAAAATTATATTTTTAGGTACTCTTTGGTCTTTGTTTTGTGAGTTTATGTAGGACCAAAACCAAAGTGGACTCAGACAGTCGCCCTGGAATATTCCCCTCTTAATCCAAATCCGGTCCTCCGCATTCGACAACCGCTGACCATGGAGACTAAGGAACGTACTCCATTGCCCCATACACGATCCGAGGAAGTCTCGAACTGTTTCATCTATCTTGTGCAGTTCGAGGACCCTCTTCAACCATGAATGGGGGACCGAGTCGAAAGCCTTCATATAATCAATCCAGGCAGCAGAGAAATTGCGTCGATTGCGGTTCACCAATTTACCCACGACCGCATCAATCAGGAGTAGCTCCTTCGTACCACGACTACCGCCCCGACAGCCATTCTGAGTTACCGCCATGATATCATTCGCCTCAAAAAAGGCGACAATTTTGGCCTTCAGAATGGATGTCAGTGTCTTGTAGGTGGTGGAAAGACAAAAATGATAGGGCTGTATTGACTAGGGTCAGCGGTGTTACTCGACTTAGGAGCTAAATGAGTGATCCCAGTAGTCAAGAATTCGGGACCTGACGCTGCTCGAGTGCTTGCTGGAACTGGCTAGCCAAGGTCTCGTGACTCGCATAGAACCCCTTGAGCCAATAGTGTTGCAGTCCATCGCTCCCTGGAGTTTTCCAGTTCGGAGCCTTACGGACCGCTTATAACACATCATCGGCGCTTATGGTCACAAGGTTCATAGGTTCGATGCGAGCACACGCCTCCTCCAGCTCAGCCGTCCATTGCCCCTCGTTGTGTTGCACAGGCCGGGACCACAGGTTGCGCCAAAAGGCTACAATACCTGTACGATCAGGTCTCTCGCCTGTGTTCAACACAGCAGGTCAATCCAGTGACCTGTAGAACTTCTTCTGATCACTCATAAAGAGGCGATTCTGGCGAAACCGGTCTACCCGCTCCGAGTATCGCCGAATACGGTTTGCCCACGCAGCAATCCGTTGCTTCAGGTCGTCGATGCGCTCTGTCACTAACCGCATGACATTACGTCCTGCGGGATCAAAGTCCGATCCCACAAATGCGAGCCTGACAAAGCGCATCACTCGGGGCCTACTATTGCCCGACCTAAAAGCAATCAGTTTGCCAATGAGGACTCTAGCCTTAGCAATACGACGCTCAATCCTTTTCTGCCATGCCGGCTTTTCCCGAGGACGGGATGTGCGAGCCGGTTCTGGCACTTTGGCACCGATAAAACGGCAGACTACCATTGCAGCGCCAAAGAGGATTGAGTTCGTATCACTGAGGTCGCTGCTGTTCGCCAGATATTCTGGCAGCATGCGGTTTATGGCCTCAATGACATCCCGATTTCGGACGCTAAGGGGCAACCGTGGAAGTCGCGGCCTCTCCTCGGGAGACAAAATACGGAATTCCTGAATCGCCCCTCCTCTAGTGTCCTCCTGATTCGCTCCAATTCCTGGGAAACTGTTTCCGTCTCACGATCCTCGCCAAGTGATGGTGGTGGCGGTTGGGCTGAAATTGGCTCAGCCACTTGCGGCACATGTGCAGATAAACGGCGCAAGCCATTTAATGAGGATCGTAAGGCGGGAACGACCTCGCGTCGTAGCTCTTCGAGTTCGGTCGCGCTAAAGATGTTCGAGCGCAATATGTACCGAAATCGATCCGCTAGGTTTTGCTCCGAGACAGGTAATGCAGGCTCTAATCGCAAAAACTCTTGGTGCAGCCTCGCTCGGTAGCCCGTCCGACGAGTTTCTCCCCCCGTCGCACTGTAGTACGCACGCATGAGGTTCGTATTTTGAGATCTAGTCCATCTCATGCGGCGTACTCCACCAGCGGCGGGCGCCGATTGCTGAGCCTGTAAGGACTCTGCCGGCGCCAAGCGCACTGGTGGTGATGATGGAAGTGACCGGCCAGATGTTCGGGCCGGCTGTGGTGCGCCAACTCGCATTCTACCGCGCCTGGCATTAGCGTGACCAGGCGGGCCCTGGTGGCCCCCGGGCAGCGGCCCTTTACGTTCCTCATTATTTGTAATTTCCATCATCAAAATACGAATGACCGTAACGGACCCCTATATTTTTGTACCCGGGGTCAAATTGGAGCTCAGCACGGTCAACACCGACTCCAAGGGGTACTGACTAATTACACTGATGAAGTAGCTGCACTGTCACTACAGCTACTTCCACAGTGGCGATGGGGTCGTTATTATTATTATTATTGTATGTCTTGTCACGCAGATTATTATCTCAATCTTATGGCAGTTTATGGACTCCAACAAGGTGTTGATTTACCTACAAGGTTAAATTCTTGTCTTGAGCATTTTATGTTAAAGTCTCAAAATAATTGTCAAACTCTTATATTTGACAACTTAACTGACCATTCCCCAATATTGTTATGTAGGAATACTATGCGGTTAAAACGAAACCATGTTTCATATAATAGTATATTTAAATTAGACTTAAAAATGGTGAAAGACTCTTTATCTGAAAATATTTGGCATGATTATTATTCCTTAATAGACGTAAATTTAGCCGCAGAACTACTAACTACAAGACTATTAAATATAATAAATGAAAGTACTACAACACGTAAAGTATCACGTAGGAAGCAGCCTCTGAAACCCTGGAAAACCCAGGGTGTAATAAGATCTATAAGAAAACGCGACAAATTACATATGAAATTAAAAAGGGATGCAGGTAATATTAAAATCAAACATATGTACAGCCAATACAGAAACACATGTAACAGGATTAATAAATCACTTAAGAAACAGTATTATGCTAGCAGACTTGAAGAAAATAAAGGTAATACAAAGGAAACCTGGAAATTAGTTCAAGAAGCTTGCGATATTATTAAAACCAAAGAAATTCCTGTAGATTTATTGCGAATTAAGGACGACGAAATAGATTCACTAGATGAAGTTAACAAGTACTTTATCACAGTTGGATACGAACTGGCCAACATTACTCTCACAAAACTAAATACTACAGATTCTGAATTAGCTAAAAAAACTACATTAGTTGTTCCCCCGGTCAACTCATTTAGTCTTTTTTTGACAAACCAGAATGAAATACTACGCATAATAAGTGGACTTAAAACTAGGAGTGCACCTGGGTAGGATAAAATTACATCAACATTTCTGAAATCCTTCTCACATCTTTTGGCAGAACCCATAGCTTATCTTTATAATCTAAGCTTTGAGAAAGGGATATTTCCCAATATTTTTAAGAAGGCTGTTGTCTGTCCAATATTTAAGTCAGGAGACAGAAAGGAACCGACTAACTATAGACCTATTTCGCTCTTAAGTACTCTTTCCAAAATAGTGGAAAAAGAAATAAACAGGAGATTAGTTAATTACTTAGAAACTTTTAAACTTCTAAGCAACAACCAATATGGCTTTCGCGCCAAAAGGTCTACTGATGACGCAGTTTTAGCCCTAACCAATACTATAATCTCTTATTTGGATAATGGTGAAAGATGTGTCGGTGTCTTTTTGGATTTACAAAAGGCATTTGACACTGTTTCAATACAAATTCTATTAGCTCGATTATAAAATTTAGAAATTAGAGGTGTCGCATTAAGCTGGTTTCGGGACTACTTAACTAGTAGAATCCAACGAATCAAAGTAAATGATATATTAAGTAGTGAAAGCACCTGTTATTACGGAGACCACAGGGTAGCACTCTTAGTCCCACTCTTTTCTTGGAATACATTACCGAACTTAACAACATCTCACTGATGAATGCCAATATTCAAATGTTTGCGGACGATACAGTTATTTTGTTTCATGGTAAGATGTGGGAAAGGTCCCACATTTTACAAGGGTAAAAAAAGATGCTGAGAGGGGCCTTTCTGTTGTCACTAAATAGTTAGAGAATAGTTTGCTGACCTTAAACACTAAAAAGACTAAGTATCTATGTTTCACTAAGACTAACTTAACTTATCCAAAAGAATTTGATCTACAGATACATACATTTCCTTGCAATCGTAATAATAACTTAGATTTTCCTATGAACTGCAACTGTGATAAACTAGATAGAGTTGTAATGGTTAGATACCTTGGAGTTATAGTGTTTGCTCTCGAGTGTACACGCGTAACATCGTGCTCTCGGTTTGTGCTGTCGGAAAATATTAAAAATGTCGAAATCAACAATAGAATCATTAGAGAAAGTTATAAGTAAATTTCTCCTTCCGATTCAATCAAAAATTGACAGTGTATTTGCAGAATTAAATAAAATAGAAGGAAAAATAGCTAATTTTGAAGGTACAAATATCCAGTGCAAGACGTGCAGTGCCATGTGTTCAACCGGATTTGTGCCAAAGGATTTCAAACTTAAGGTACCACAACCTACAGCGAAACCGGTAAATAATACAACAGCAAATCGACCTTCCGAACGGCTGACGACAGCAGCTACCGCTAAACCGGTCGCGGCTGCTACCGGAGGAGGGAGGCGAGGCTCCCTACCACCGCCGACCGCCGCCGCCGCCGTCCGGAGGCCAGTTATTGCGCGCACTCCACCAGCGAGCGCTATGACAGCGAGCGATACATCAACGGACAAGCAGACACCTAATGCGAATGCAAACAGCGAACTTCTGTTGAATGCACGTTCGGGAAGCCCGCAAGGTAATGTACGTATAAATGCCCCAGACCCAGACACAAGTGATAGCGACCACTCGAACCTACCATGGAACGAAGTACGCTACGGCAAAAGCCAGAGAAAGCGAGGTATGCAGCGTGTGGTAATTACTGGAACAGGAGCTACAGATAATGAGGTACAAACGATCGAACGAGTGCGTAAAATCCACGCCTGCCTGTTTAAGCCTGAAACGACTGAAGATACAATAAAATCCTACATGTCTAAAAAGAACCCTGACACCAGTTACACAGTAGAAAAGTTAAAATTGAAACACCAGTATTACTCTTCGTTTGCATTAACCGTACCATCTAGCAAGTTTGACTTTTTTATGTCACCCGACAACTGGCCACCCCGCACAGAGGTAAGCGAGTGGTTTCGTCGGGGCGTCGGACGCGCGGGTGCCGCGTCCACCAGCGGTGGCCGCCCCACGCCGCGCCACCGCAGCCGCCAACGCCGCGACGCCGCCGACCGCCAAGCCCCAAATACAAACTAGTATAACTTTTTGTCACCAGAACATAAGGTGTATCTCAAATAAGACCAAAAAGTTAGATGTTTTACTAAGTAAAGAATTGAATTGTGACGTACTCGTCATTACTGAACATTGGCTTCGTAGATATGAATTAGACTCGGTTACAATCTGTAACTATGATTTATTATCATCTTATTGTAGACCGCAGACAGCACACGGTGGAAGCTGCATTTACGTTCGGTCCGGCATTAAAGCCGTGAACAAACAGGAATATTGTGATTTGTCTCAAGAGCAAATTTTTGATGTGTGTGCGGTACAGCTGGTGGCGGACAACATACTTGTATTAGGTATTTATTATTCCAATCTAACAAGTCACACTGACTATCTGAAATTATTTGATCAATTACTGACGAAAATAAATAATGACTCATTGAGTGCCATAATCATGGGCGATACTAATATAAATCTATTAGAAAACTCCACAAATAAAAAAGAGCTTGCCGATCTTTTATCCGTGCACAATTTTAACCAATTAGTTAATTTTCCAACCCGTGGCCCTTCGTTGCTAGATCATGCGTATACCAACATCCAACAGGAGCGCATCGCGTCGGTGTCCCCGGTGGACACCCACCTGAGCGACCACCATAACGCCCAGCGCGTCACCGTCTCGCGCGCGCCGCCCCCCGCAGCCCCTACCATCAGGCCTGTGCACACCTACAGCGCAGCTAATAAAGTTAATTTCGCGGCCGCACTAGCGTCTGTAGACTGGCAGAAAATTATAACAGAACACAAACGCGATTGCCTATCATTTGTCGAAACTACACTTAATATAATATCAAACAAATTCGAGATCTGTTTTCCTATTAAAAACAAAATTTTCACTAGTAAAAATATACAATGGGTCGATGTTGATGTAACAAACTACAAATTACTCCTTTTCGATATCTTAAAACTTAAAGATCAAATTCCTAATAATGATGAAATTGCAAAAATAGCAGATGTGTGCTCTATTAAATACAATACGCTCCTGAAAAAGAAACGAACGGCTTTTTACAACGATTTAATAACTAACGAGACTAACAAGGCCAAATGTATGTGGCGAATTATTAATTTGGAGCTAGGACGTGGAGGCCGCGAACGCCTTGACTATACGGATCAGATCAGACGTAGTGACGGGCAGCCGTACTCCTCCAAAACCGAGTTAGTTGACGCGCTGAATGTGGAGTTCGCGACAGCGGCCGTGAGATGCGGCGCGCCACCAGCCGACACAGCGATCGCTTGCTCGCGGCTGAGCACTCGTGCGCCGCCCAGTGAGTCATCCATCCGGTTCTTGTCGTTTACCCCTGGCGAGATCGCGCGTATAGCGCGCCTGCATATAGCACCGAAAAATAGCACTGACACTTACGGACTGTCTGCAAACCTAATTAAGCAGTGCATTTTACCGATAGCTAACGTGATTTCTCACCTATTTAACCTTTGTACTAGAGTGGGCGTGTACCCCGTGGGCCTCAAGAGGGTGAAAATAGTGCCTCTGTACAAGGGTAAAGGAGAGAAATCTGACGTCAAATCATATCGTCCAATATCCTTAGTGCCCGTAGTCAGCAAACTGTTCGAGGTGGGGCTGAATAAGCGAATGGAATCGTTCTTGGCGAGCCAGAACGCACTGTCCGACCGACAGTACGCCTACAGGAGTGGCCGTGCTACCACTGACCTGGTGCGCGAAGTCGTACGACTCGTGTTGAGCGCGCGCGAAGCCAACCAGCATGTCGCCGTGCTGTTCTGCGACCTCTCCCGCGCGTTTGATACCGCAGACCACGCCCTCGTATCCGGAAAGCTCCATGCGGACCACACTTCAAGGCGCTGGGCATACTTCCTTTACCCTGCGAGTATATCTACCAGGTGGGAGTGTTCGTGCACAGCAACCTCGAATCGTTTCAGCGTAGGGGTATAAATGAGACATACAGCTTGCGCAACAACGCCCACAAAGACCGATTAGTTGTACCGCCACACAAACTAGCCAAATCAGACCGATCGGTCTACATCCTGGGACCTAATGTATACAATCGTATACCATTAGAAATAATAAATGCAGCCTCCCGCCAAACCTTTAAAAGAAAATTTAAAAATTGGTTGTTACATCGCCAATTTTACAGTTTTAGTGAATTTATGGAAATGCCTTGCGTATGATAATTTATTATTCGAAATGAAATTAATTTTGAATTCTTTGAAATCTAATTCATAATATTGATTAAATATATTTTTATTTTTTTAAGCTTATATTAGCTAATATAAACTTTGACGTGTAACAAGAAAGTTATCAATAAAGAATTGTATTGTATTGTGGATGACAAATTGAGATGGGAGTCGCACATCGATACTAACTTCCAAGAGAATTCGTAAGATGATCTATATCTTCAAATAACTTCGCTTGGTCGCTGATGAGCGTCTTAAAATACAAGTGTATAGAGCGCTAAGTGAATGTGTCCTCGCCTATTGCGTAAGTTCTTGGGGTGGTGCCTCAAAAACAATTTTGATAGGTTTAGAGCGTGCACAACGTGCTTCTCTTAAAGTTTAAATGTACCTACCTACCATATATGTTTTCAACTAAAAGTGTGTTTGAGCTTTGCGATGTACTTTCTGTACGTAGACTTTTTATTTACCAGATTATTCGACGATATTACCTTTTAGATATAATAGCATAAAACACATGCACGCCCAGGCTCACGCACACACACACACACACGTACACACACGCACAGGCTCACGTTCACACACACATACACATAGAAACACGCATATCTTCAAAAAAACAATTTCTTGTTATTTAAGTTAAGATATATTCTTTATTCAATTCAGTTTTTTATTTATTTTGCTTTTATAACTAACCTAACTTAAGAGTATCTAAATAAATAGTTACAATAGAAACTTAAATATTGTAATATACAGCAGGGGAGTCATTAACTCCTGAAATACAGGTTTCTACCTAGTTTAGGAGTTAAGGTTCACAGTCTTTGTAATCTTTGTAATCTTTCTCTTTCTGACAACTTATTCTTGATAAGGGGCTTCAGTGACCCTAAGATATAGATTTTGGAAGCAATCGGTCAATTAAATAAAAAGATAAATGGCGGCCACTTTTTTAAATTCGGGCAATGGGTTTGTGATAAGGGACCTCGGGACCTCCAGATATCGATTTTGGAAGCAATCGGTACATTTAATAAATAGTTCTAAATGGCGGCCACTTTTTTAATTCTGACAACTTATTCTTGATTGGGGTCTTCAGGGACCCTTAGATATTGATTATGGAAGCAATCGGTCTAGCAACTAAAAAGATCAAAAGGGCGGCTACTTTTTTGAATGCCGACAACGGATTCGTGCTAAGAGACCTCAGGTAGAGGGATCATCAGATATCGATTTTGGAAGCAATAGACCCAGTAACTAAAAATTTCAAAATGGCGGCCATTTTTTTGATTTTGTCAACGGATCACCTCAGGTACCCCCAGATATCGAATTTGGAAGCAATCGGTACAGTAAAATAAAAGTTCAAAATGGCGGGTATTTTTTAAATTTTGACAACGGATTCATGATAAGGGACCTTAGGGACAACAGATATCGATTTTGGAAGAATTTGGTCCAGTAACAAAAAAGTTCAAAATGGCGGCCACTTATTTCAATTCTGACAACGGATTCTTGATAAGGGACCTCAGGGATCCCCAGATATAGATTTTGGAAGCAATCGGTCCAGTAATTAAAAAGTTTAATATGGCGGCCGCTTTTTTCAATTCTGACAACGGATTCGTGATGACTGATATGGGACCTCAGGGACCCCAGATAACGATTTTGAAAGCAATCGGTACATTAAATAAAAAGTTCAATATGGCTGCCACTTTTTTTAATTCTGACAACTTACTCTTGATAAGGGGCTTCAGGGACCCTCAGATATCGATTGTGGAAGCAATCGGTACATTAAATAAAAATTTCAAAATGGCGGCTACTTTTTTTCATTCTGACAACTTATTCTTGATTTGGGACTTTAGGGACCATCAGATATTGATTTTGGAAGCAATCGGTCTAAAGTCAAATTCAAAGTATATTTATTGCAATTATAGGTACATAAAAATGGTCTTAAATAATAAAATTTATATTACCTCTATAATTTGCCTAACACGGCGTGCAATAATGATAATTCACACCATCAATCACATAATAATTTACACACAAGATATTCAATATTCGCAACACAACACAATACAATTTAATAGTTTGGTGTCAATATTAATATAGACAATAAATGTCATAGAACATGTAGACCTCCTCAAATTGTACAATGTGACACTATTATCAAATTTATCTATTTGTATAATTACACATAATCATTAATCGCAACACAATACAAATTACTATGTCAGTAATAATATATAAAATAAATGTCATAGAAAATATACCGATTCTAATTTTGCAATATTACACTTTTATTAAATTGTGTCCCTTTGTTATAATTAATTACTATACTAACGCTTAATTAGAAGAAAATTTTATTTATACCATTACTCCTCTAAAAAGCTTATTTTATTCACTGAAAACAGTGAATAAAAAGCTCTTTTTATCACTATTTTGGTGTTTGAATTTGGAACACACAAATATATTCGACCTCGCATCTCAGCTATACAAGCTCTTTGCGCAAAAAATACTCGATACAAACTCCTAATCCAAAAAATATTTGACATACAAACTCCTTGTGCAAATAATTCCTCGAGATTTTATTGTTCGATATTTTTGAAAAGGAGTTTAAGCATTTAAAACTGTTTTGTGTTCTTTGCTGTCATTTTATTAGTAAATTAGCGCTTTTTTGAATACTATAAGTTGAACGAACACAAAAAAATTACTCTATATTTTAGTATGTAATTGTTCCAATTTTAATGAATATTTTAATTAATTTAACATTACTTTTTCTTCATTAAATGTCTATTTTCGCGAAATGTTTCTTTTTCTCGGAGTCATGGTATAAAGTATAGTATGCAACTATTGAATAAAACTGTTTTATATCGAGGGTCATGAATCACTCGCGTCCCTCAGGATTCTTATTCTTGAATCACTCGCTACGCTCGTGATCCAATCATCATGAATCACTTCCTACGGTCGTGATTCAGTCATTAAAACCCCTCACTTGCTCGTGATTCATCTATGGCCCTCGCTCTAAATCCGTCCTTTATTCACTAGTTGCATAATATACTATTTTATTCTTGTCGTCAAAAAATTCCTTAATACTGTTTACCAAGAAGCCATTTTGTTACTGCTTTCTTAAATGCTTTGTCGCTAAGACTTTTATAACAGTCTGGAATGTTGTTGTATACTTTGACGACCATGTAGTATACGCTATTATGGAAAAAACTAGATTTATGCATTTCAGGAAGAAGAAGGTGGTTAATGTGTCTTAAGTTTGTTTGATATATTTTTTTTTGTTTCATAAAAACGTAGACGTTTCTTTGCAAATACCGCCACTTCCATTATGTACAGACACGGGAGAGGTAGAATATTATAGTTTGTAAAGAGGGGCTTACAGGAGTTCATATGTGAACACCCGCAGAGGGCTCTCACTCAGCGCTTCTGTACTCGGAACGCCTCAATTGCATCAACCGAATTACCCCATATATGAGACCATAACTTAACAAGGACTGTACGTGTCCAAAATATGCAAGTAATGCCGTTTTTGCTGAAGATTTTTGTGCAATTTGTCTTATAGGATAAGGAAATTGCGACAGCCTATCACATACATTTTGGACATGTGGCTTCCAGTTACAATGGCAGTCTACCAGAAGGCTTAAAAACTTTGTTGTCGCAACACATTCTAGAGTGTTCGAAGAATATTCAATATGTACATCCAACGTTTGTCGTTTGGAGGAGTGAAATTGTATAAAATAAGTTAATAAAAGATTTAACTGTAAACCATTTTTGTTCATCCAATCAATTATATCTCTAAGAGCGTTGTTTATGTCACATTCATATCTATCCTCCACATCACACCTCAATAAAGCCGTGCTATCATCAGCGCATAAAATCATTTGTTTGCTTGTGCACCTTGGTAGGTCGTTGATGTAGAATATAAACAGAATACGGTCCTAATATGCTTCCCTGTGGCACCCCCCCCATTGTTGACTCTATAGTCAGATCTTATATTCTCAACTGCCTTTATATTCATATTCACATTTATTCCGTAATAATCATACATTGTCAAAATTTTAATTTATACATAGTCAAAATTAAACACAATTTATAACAAAAATATTTAAAAAATATACGTACAACACAGTACTTAATGTCTTAATTCTAAAAAATCACTGACTGAGTAGAAGGCCTTTTGGATCAACCAGCATTTCAGTTTATTTATAAAACTATGATACCCTTCAGTTTCCCTAATGTCCGCCGGTATCATATTATAGATACGTGGCCCCATTGCAAGCAGAGAGTTATCAGACTTTTTTAGGCGATACGTTGTAGTTTGCAGCTTCTTTTGTCTCCATGCGGTTTTTCGCTTTCCAGCCCAGTTGAAGACCGGAAAGCTACTGAAGTTCTGCCGCACATACTTGGATACTTCCAGTATATATATGGATGGAAGTGTGAGTATTCCAAGGTCAATGAATAGTTGCTGCGCCGGTGCGTCCCACGGAACACGAGCAATTTTACGTACAATCTTTTTTTGGATTATAAAGGGTCTGTCCCGGTCAGCAGCAAGGCCCCACAAATCTACCCCATACACTAAGTGTGAGTGGAAGTATGCGTAATAGGCTTTCAGCAGATTACCAGTACTTAGAGTCGGAACTAGGCGGGAGACGGCGTAGTAGCCCGAGTTTAGTTTGGAGCACAAAGAGTCGATATGTTCGCGCCATTGGAGGCCATCATCGATGGTGAAGCCTACATATTTCGTCATTCCAGTAACCGGGATGGAGACATTTCCGACGTGGACAGCAAGTGGTGCCGTTGGAGCAGATGCATGCTTTGTTGTGAACTCCAGTAAGTTTGTCTTGTCAACGTTCAGTTGCATGCCGTTAGCGGTAAACCAAATGGATAATTTTGCGACTACAAGTGTGACCCGATCGCAAAGATCCTTTCTCGAATCCGCACTAACAATAGCACAGATGTCATCGGCATACATGATAAATTCCGTGTGATCAGATTGATACGGAAGGTCATTCATTAGCAGAATGAATATGCTATTGCCAACATTAGATCCTTGCGGGACCGATCTATCCCCCACTAAACCAGACTCCGAAGAATCGCGGTTAATCATCGTAACCTGAGCTCTCTCAGCAAGGAAGGATGAAAACAAGTCCAGAGGGACCCCCCGAACCCCATAGTGCTGTAGTTTAGCCTCGATCAGTCGGTGATCTACCAGGTCGAAAGCGCGTGACAAATCGAAGAATACAGCAGCAACGTTCTTCTTATTGTCCAACAAATGTAGCACATTTCTTGACAGCAAACGAGCCGCACCCACTGTTGACCGGCCCTTCTGATAGGCATGTTGCTGCGGGCATAAAGAGCCATTACTGTCTAAGAACCACCTAAGCCTGTCACAAAGACCGGTCTCAAATATTTTAGACAGAGCAGGAACTAGAGATATGGGCCGATAATTTTTTTTTTCCTTTCTAGAACCCTTACCCTTGTAGATAGGAGTCACTTTTATTTGCTTGAGAGACTTGGGATAGTGTCCTACAGATGCGGATCTGTTAAACAATTCACAGATTACCGCTATAAAATTTAGGGGTAAGTCATGCATTATGTTAGTAGGTAAGTCATAAATATCTTTCGTACCCTTAGGGCTGATTCTTTTCAAGATGTTAACTATTTCTTGCGTACTGAAAGGGGCAAAGAACATTGATTCGTTTACTCTAGGGATATTATACGCCAGCAGGTTCATTGCCAGCGGCATATTGGGTCTGAGAGGAGTGTCACGTACTACGGATAGGTAGAAGTCATTAAGAGACTGGGCCAGCTGGGTCCCGCTGTTGGCCTGCGTACCACAAACGGCATGACGGAGTACGGCATAGGGGTCTCCATTGTCACCTGATTTGTTCGTTTCAGATTTAATGAGCTTCCATAAAGCACGAGCTGAGTTCGATTTAGACGACATCGCATTATTGAGATAGGATTTCCTGCTACTTGCAATGAGACCGTTGAATTTACATTTGTACTTGAGGCTGAAATCCCGTAATTGCAGGTTCTCAGGGTAAAACCGAGATAACATGGTTAGGAGTAGCAGAATACTTTTGCTCTCATTTATATCCGCATTACACCAATTACTGTTCCGTGCACGTATTTGGACTTTTTTTATAGGACAACAAGCATTAAACTTCGACACAAACAAACCTAAACAGTTATCGAATTGTGAATAATAATAATCGCAGTCACTTTTAAATAAAAGGGATGACCAGTCGTATTCCGCAATAGTATCAATAAATAAACTAATATTACGTTTAGTTATTAGTCTTTTTAAAATGTGTTTAGTAACATTTTTATTGGTAGGTATAGATACCTCTATACAAACACCACTGTGGTCACTAATATTATATTCACACGCATAGCATTTTAACCTGTCCTGCGAGACATCTGAGTAACAGTGGTCTAGACATGTCCTGGACTCACCATTAATTCTAGTAGGAAATTTGACAAAACATTGCAAATTAAACAAATCCAAAAGGCCAAGTAGCTCCCGCTTTTGTTTTGATCCAACTAGTAGGTCAATGTTAACATCGCCCGTAATTAATATTTGCGCATTTTCATTCATTATACTATCCAGCAACAATTCCAATTGTTTTATAAAAATGTCAAAGTTTCCCACTGTATTAGACCTATACACACATATTACGATAATGTTATATTCAATTAATTGTACGGCCGCTATTTCAATATGCATTTCAATAGAAAAGCCGCACAAATCGTTTCTTTCTAGCACAGTGCAATTGTTACGAGAGTAAATACACACGCCCCCATGTTGACGAGTCGGTCGACAGAAATGTGATACTAAATTAAAGTTCATTATACTAGTGACGGTCAATTCAGCTGCTGTTAACCAATGTTCCGTCATCAGAATTATATCAACCGAACTTATGTCTTTATGTCATTTGTAAAATATCGAATTTCAGTACATTGATGTCTATCACTTAAATACGATTTAATCCAATCTAGAGCCGTTCCCCGTATTCCATAGCGCTCTAATTTATTTAAAAGTATGTCATGGCGAACACAGTCAAATGCTTTTGACATGTCGGTAAATATTGCTGAGATATTTACTCTTTTATCAATACACTTATAAATGGGTTCCAGTAATTGATAGATTGCCAAATCCGTTGATCTATTTTTTCTGAAGCCATTTTGCTGATTGACAATCAAACCATATCTTTCAGAAAAATTTACTAGTCTTTTCGCCATAATGCGTTCAAATAGTTTGGAAAATAATGGAACTAGTGTAACTGGCCTGTAATTACCTATTTCAGCTTGGTCTCCTTTTTTAAACAAAGGTTTCACTATGGGGAATTTCAACTGCTTTGGAAATTTTCCCGTTTCTAAAGATAAATTAATTATATAAGTGAGATGTCTTACTATCAAAAGTGCTGTATCTTTTATTATTCGTGTACATATGTCATCATACCCAACAGAGGCGGTGTTCTTTAATAGCCTAATCTCATTGTAGATCTCACTTTCAGAGACCGGTGAAAGGTAGATAGTTGCAGTGTTGCAATCTATGAGATCATAACTGCCCTCTATTTGATTCGACAACACGTCAGGTCGATGAAATAATTGTTAAAACAATTGGCAATCTCATTTGGATCCATCACCTTTGACTCACCCACATTAATCATTTCGATCATTTGCGGTAACATGTTCAGTCCCATTTGATTATTGATTATATTCCAAGATGCTTTGCTCTTGTTGAATTGTGCATTATTTTATAATTCATTAATTGCATGGATGTTTTGATACATTTTCTAAACAATTTATTGTAATGTAAATATTCATCTTGTTTTGATACCTGACCTTTATATCTGACATCTGTATAAAGTTTTCTTTTTATTTTACTTGAAACTTTAATTCCTTTTGTGACCCACTTCTGTTTATTTGAACACTGAATCTTTATTCGTATTGTAGGGAAACATAGATCATAAAACAATTTATATAAATCTAGAAAGGAAACAAATGCAAGATCCACATCTGTCTCGGCATAGATATCCGAAAACGACAACTGACTCAAAATTTCAACGAACTTGCTAACATTCTCCTTCGAATAGTCTCTTTTACTGATGTACCAGTACTTGGGAATTGTCTTACGTTTCATTTTAATTGTGATTATCTGTGCAGTATGGTCAGATAAGCCTAGCATAAGAATGTCAGTGTAATTGTTTCTTTTAAAATTACAAATTATAAATATTGTCTATACAAGTTTTAGAGTTTTTTTATAATTCTAGTAGGTTCCGTGATTTAATGATAGAAATTGTAGGAGTTAAGCAATCTAACGAATTTACGTGCTATATTTAGATATTTAGTTGTAGGCAGTAAGTCAATATTAAAATCACCACACAAAATAATTTTACTCTTCTGTTTTTTCATTAATTTAATTAATAAATTCTCCAATCTTTCAAAGAATATGTCAACATTAGATAAATCAGGAACACGATATATACAAATTAAGATAATATTTTCACAGGGCAAGACAACCCCATAACATTCAAACGCGTAACTTTTACTAAATGATTTAACGTAATCCAGTTTTTTAAACTGTATGTTACTTCTTAGAAGTATACAACAACCACCCCTTTTACTATTGATTCTTTTGTTTTTTAATTTTTTTCTTGCGTAAGACTCTGCCACAGTATAACCCGGTGAATGTAAATTACTTTCTTCCCTTGATTGAATAAAGTGCTCTGTAAGAGAAACTGAATCGATAATTTTATTATAAGATTCCTCAAATTCACAAATAACCAAAATAAGATCCTCTTTTTTCTTTAAAATACTCTCTATATTCTGGTGAATTAAACAAAATAACGTGCTTTTATGGTTTTTTTATTATTATTACCTTTAGATGTTTCCATACTATTATTATTCATGCTTCTCTATGAGATCTGTGGAGGGGGCTCGAAAAAATGTGTGTTCAATTCTCTTCTGGGATATTATTTTGAAGTATTGAGGGATCGTCCCTTTCCTTGAGCTAACCTCTACCCTTGACTCTGAAAGATTACTTTTGTTCCTATTCTTATAATTTTTTTTAAGTCTTTCACACAATTTCTCAAAATTCAAAAACTGGGAATCATACTCTTTATGATCGATTGACCGGTTCACAATGTCACATACACATTTTGTATAATTATATTTTGCTAATGAATCGCTATGACTAACATCAACAAAGTTGCAATTTGAAAAGTTTTGCGACCAAAGTTTCAAATGATAATTTAAAGTATTTTCATTTAAGTGTTTATTCTCTATAACAAAGGGCAAATAGATGTTTGCCTTTGATAGTTTGCCCAGACATATACATAAATTAAGATGCAAGACTGCTGGGTTGCTATCATGTGAGCCCATACCAAGTATAACAACATCCTCATTTGACAAACTCTTTTCCAAGCTATTACAATATTCAAGGATCTGTGAGCTAGATGCATTCGGCATTGTAAAGCCGGACGTCAAGAAAACATTATTCCAGTAGTCACGTCTCGAGTCCAAGACAGTTGCTGATAAACCTGCCACTGATTCATCACCCACGATAAACAATTTCCGTTTTTCTATCAACTCTGTGGTACCATTTGTCAAGTCTTGACAAATATTTTCCTGATTTCCAGTATCTGCATTGTTTAGCAAGCCTGCCTTTTTTGAATTTTTATCATTGTCAATAGATGACGTTGACTGTGTCGTTTCTGGTGATTTGTCTTTTGAAGAAAAGTCCAATTTCCTCTTGCGAAGACTCGTATTTACACTTTGGCTTTGTCTAAAGGACTTTTTCAGTGATGTTTGACAACCCTTTTTTCACCAGGTGATTTACATATCGACATCATTTTTTTATTATTCAATTCGTATTCCCTCACTCTTTTCTTTAATTCATAGTTTTCTTGAAGAGTTTCAGCAATTTCATCCGCAGACGCTAAGTTTTCCTGCAACTGAGATATTTTCTCCTTCAATTCATCTAATTCCTCTTGTTGGATGCGTGGTTTATTTTCTTGAAAACTTCGATTCAGTCGTAAAGATTCATCTAGATTTTTGTCTTCATCCAGTGAACTAAAAGAATTTCGTATGACTACGTTTATTTAAATTTTATCCTGGTTTGTGTCATTTTCATTACCATTGGGCGTTTTCTGAAAAATATTTTCATTATTTATTATTGATGATGATAGAGTTGACGAGCCATGTGCATTATCTTATTGATTCCAGCATGGCGTGCATTTCCAATTTTTTTTGTGTTCCTTGCTCATTATGTTAAACCTTTTGTAATGGACATCTGTACATTCTAAATGATAACTGTTTTTGCAACATGAGCAGGTCAAAATTTGTCTTGTTTTGATGTCCTTTTTACATTTAATGCATATTATCGCCATTTTGTGAAAAGTAGCTGATAAATCCGTCAAAGATAACTTATTATGACTAGCAAGGCTTCTTGTAGCTTGTGGACTTTCTCAATGTCAAATATGACCAATTAAACGTATCTTATTATGTGTGATGTGATGAGTGCAAAACGAAACGCAACATGTGACTCGAATAATAGTCAACAATTGTCACACTAAATATTGTTATTCCACATTATGTTAACTGGTATATTTTGTGCATTTCAAAAAGTCTCTGGAGTTTATTTTAATTTTACACTCCACGAAATACATTTTTAGCTCAATGATACTCAGCACACAAAAGAAAAAAGAAAAACATTTAAAAAAATGAACGTCTTATTAACGGACTCGTACCCACGTAGGTATATGTGATAACCGGCCGCTGCCGCTACCAAACGCGCCACCAAACCGCTGTCCACCTAAAAAAAGCGATAAAATTGGTTCGTGAATGAATGTTAGTGAGTCGTAAGTAGGTTGATACCATTTGATACTCAGATTCCGAGTCCAAAAGTACAAAGTCCAATTTTAACACTGGCTAACGTTTGTTCGTTACAAATCAATATTTAAAATTTAACACTGATTAACACAATATTATACGAATGTTTTTTCACAGGTTTAGTCCCAAGTCACTGTACTTAGTTATTTTATGAATTTTTATTTAAAAAGTTTATGTTCAACACTAAAATATTTCAGATTTTTAAATCACCAAAATATTGCTACTGTTGGAAGCAATCGGTCTAGTATCTTAAAAGTTCAAAAAGGCGGCTACTTTTTTAAATTCTGACAACGGATTTGTGTTAAGGGACCTCAGGGACCCACAGATATCGATTTTGGAAGCAATCGGTCCTGTAACTAAAAAGTTCAAAATGGCGGCCACTTTTTTCACCAACGGATTATCTATGTATGTATGTCATATTCGTAAAAAAACACCCCAATAATACCTATAAAATGATCCATATCAGGATCTTCAAGGCGTGTACCATCCTCGACTACATCGTCATTTACCATCAGGTGAGATTTCTAACTCACACAAATTTTTAATTTAAAAAAGTATCGATAATTGACATATAAATTATTTAAACACTTTGTTACAATTATTATTTTAATAATTTTTAATTTATTAAAAAAATATTTTTTTGCAAAATTAATAATTTTAAATTTATAAAAAAAATATTATAACAAAATGTATTAATATTTATTTAAATTATATTAAATATTTTTTAATAATTTTCAAAAATTATGAACCAAAATTAATTAAAAGATAATAATTAGCCGTGCATGAATGATTCATAATAAAAATGCAACGTAACTACCCTCAATGAATGGGCCCATCGCACCATAGAAACGGCGACAATGGTCTAGTGGGCCCTACCCGCCCCGTTGCCCCCGCCCGATTGCCCAATGCCCTGTCTGACGCCCTCCGTTAGACGACTGTATGGATTCTTAGACTATGCTATTACTGTAAGTTGTTGAGGACTTGGGTATTCTGCCGATTCCAGGATATGCTGCAGAATTAGGTCAAGGTTGTTAGGTCAATTGTTCTATATAACACCTATTCATTGAGACTATTTCAATGAGCCCAAACACAATACCTCTGCTGTAAGTTGGCGAGGAGTTGGTTATCCTGCAGTTCCAGGAGATGCTGCAGCATCTGGTCAAGGTTACCATGTTGTATCTAACACCTATTCATTGAGACTATTCCAATGAGCCCAATACGATGCCTCTGCTGTAAGTTGGTGAGGAGTTGGGTATTCTGCAGATTCTGGAGATTCGGCTTCATCGACACTTACCATCAGGTGAGATGATACCAAGGGCTTACCAATTGTGAATAAAAAATAAAATAAAGAAGATGTTGCAATATCAGGTCAAGGTTACCATGGGGTTGCAATATTGTTACAGTAACAGGGCACCAAATTTTAAATCGGTCAGACCTGTATAAGTTGCCGATATCTCTTCATCACTTAGATAAGAGCTGATAATCCTCAAACGGCTGAACAGATCTTCATCAATTATAGCTTAGAACCACCGCAAGGAAACTTGCTTTCACGTAATAAAACCGCATCAAAATCGGTCCATCCGTTCGAGAGCTACGATGCCACAGACAGACAGACACACACACATATTAAAAAGTATTTTTCAATGATTTTAAATTGCAAGATTTATCATGCCTTTCATAACGTCAGATATCTGTGACTCTCTAGCATAACATTAATATCATCATCATCATTACAGCTCATATACGTCCCCACCGAGGGGCTCGAGCCTACCCTGAATCAGGGCGATTAGGCCTTAGTCGACCACGCGGGCCCAGTGCGGGTTGGTCGACTTCACACACAACCTTCGAGTTTCTTCGCAGGCGTGTGCAGGTTTCCTCACGATGTTTTCCTTCACCGTTAAAGCAATCGGTAAGTATGTACGTAAGTTTTTTGAAAAACTCATTGGTACATTGGCCGTCCAGATTTGAACCCGGTACCTCAGGTTAGATGGACCGAGTCGTTACCGGTTGAGCCACCGACGCTTTCACATTAATATACTCTATATACTTTATATACTCGATGCTAATAAAATAGTGGAATATTGGCAGTGGGCAAGGCACATAGCTCGTAGAACAGATGGCCGTTGGGGCAGTAAAGTTCTCGAGTGGCGAATGCGCACCGGAAAACGTGGTGTAGAAAGACTTCCCACGCGGTGGACCGACGACCTAGTGAAGATCGCGGGTCGCGGGAGGCCGCTGGATGCGCCGGGCAGCGCGGGACCGGTCGTCGTGAAAATTCTCGGGGGAGGCCTTTGTCACAGTATATATAATAGTACTAATGTCCAGCAATGGACGTTTTTCGGCTGATATGATGAATAAAAAAATAAAAACCAAGGTTTTTCCTACAAAGTTGTTGGAAAAAATATGTGAGTTTCGTTACACCATTGTCTTCTGGTTAACTTCCGATTTTTGCTGTTTTTAGGTTCCGTACAAAAAAAACAAAACGGAACCGTATAGGATCACTCGTGCGTCTGTCAGTCCGTCCGTCTGTCCAAGTCAATTTGCTCCGAATCTACTGGACCAAATCAGGTGAAATTTGGTAGGATAGTGTAATCCTATGACCCAAACTTAGGTGTTCAAAGTAAATACATATTTTTTTTAAATAAGGGTTATTTTCGGGGGACAAATTAGGAAATTAAAAAAAATTGGAAACATTATTGTGTCATAATTATATCAAATGAAAGGGCTCGTTATCAGGATCTTAATTATATTTTTGTTTAAATTGTAAAATAAATAGTATTCATGAAAGAAGACGAAAATTTACCATTCCCCCCCCCCCCTGTTCTCCGAAACTACTGAGCCTAAAATTTTGAAAAAAATACAAAATATACTTCATGGCTTGTAGATTACAATAAAAACACGCGGCACTTCGACGCATGCGTAGGTGGCGCCACCTCCTTGCGCTCCGACCGACATATACAGGGTGTACCAAAATTGGTGCAGGTCCCGTTAACTGGGGGTTCTACTCGTCATACTGAACAACTTTCCCCAAGGAACCCTTAGTCAATTCTCAAAAAAAAAATTGGACCCTCCATACTAAAATGCACAAAATCGGTCGATCAGCTGATCGATTTGTATGAAGAGTAAAAAAAATTTTTACGTTTTCAGCAAAGTCCTAGAACAAAAGTTGTTCAGTGTGATGAGTAGAAGCCTCAGTTAACGGGACCTACACTACTTTTGTAACATTCTGTATATTTGGTCATTCAATATAAATTCATCTAAATTATTTCATTTTTTTTAATTCAATTTTTGTATGAAAAAAATTGTTAAGAAAGTTTAGTGCGGGCTGCCGTATTTTTTTTTGTAAATCAAGTATCATGTTGGGTATCAAATGGAAGTTATTTCCATGATGATTTCAAAAATACGTGTAACTATAGTACTTATTGAAACAACTTCGTAAAATCGGCCAAGTGCGAGTTGCACTCGAAACTTTGGTTTCAACACTGCTCCTCACACAAGTATATCCATGATACTGACCTATTCATTTCAAACAAAATCCATTAACGCGAGCGACATAAAAATGCTTTTTTTTTCTTTCAGTTTTATATTCCCGTTTTTTTAAAGGGTTTCGTACCTAAAAACGGAACCATAATAGGATCACTCGCGTGTCTGTGTGTCTGTCCAATTTGCTCCGAAACTATTGGACCGATTGAGTTGAAATTTGGTATACACAATTATGTAAGTCGAGAGCGTCTGTGGCGTAACGGCTAGGGGCGCTACGTCCTATCCGGGAGGTCGTTGTTCGAATCCTGCCACGTACCAATGTGTTTCTTAATTTTGATTATTTATGTACGTTTATCCGACGACGCTCTTACAGTGAAGGAAAACATCGTGAGGAAACCTGCACACGCCTGTGAAGAAACTCAAAAGTTGTGTGTGAAGTCGACAAACCCGCAGAGGGCCCGCGTGGTCTATTGGTGTGGGGGTGGGGGTCTATAGTGGTGGGGACATATATGAGCTGATATGATGATTTAAGTCGGTGACCCAAAGACGGAAGTGTGACGTATTTAAATGAATTTCAAACATGGGGCTTATTTGTGGGGTAAATATGAAAGAAAAAAAAAAGTTTTGCATACTATATCGTATGACATTCATATCAAATGAAAGGGGTTGTTGTGAGAATCTCAAATATTATAAATAATTTTGAAGTTGTATGGGAAAAAAGGCGAAAATTTACCTAACATTTTGAAAAATTACAGAAAATACTTCTTTGCCTATAGATTACAGGAAAACCTATAAGAAGTCTATGGTATTTGAAATAACATACAAAATTACTCAATCAACGTACGGAACCCTCTCCCGCACTAGTTCGGTTTTTTCTTTCTCAAGAACAACCTGCTGCCGCCCTCTGATGGCTTCGTCGGAAACTATGGCGACCGCTCTCTTTCGAGCTTCTCCGATGATCGTTCAGTCCTCTGTACCGTAGCTCCAAGAGGCCTGAAAGCTGAAAAATCTTTCAGTAACTTAAAATATATATATATATAATAAAAACCCCCAAAAATTGTACCCGTCCGTTCCATTTTTGCGGGCTATTCACAGAAAAAGTAGACACTCTACAAACAAACTAACTATGTCGACACCGTTACGTTTGAAACGTATCGCTTGTTGAACCTTCAAATCTTCTCGGGAAAAAGCTAAACGAATATAAAACGAACACAAAAGTTTTCAGGTGTTTCGTCGTCTGGCCCATCTTCTTTCGCTAATAACTCCATAACGAGTGCGGTACGATTGATATTAGGCAAGTATTTCTCAAATTGGTTTTCCGGTACTCTAGCTTAATAAACCTCTTTAGTCACTAAGTGCAGTAATTATGGAGAAAACCGGTAATAAAAATTGTATGTGGATCATGAAATCACAAGGAAGTATCCCATACTCGAAATCTAAGAAAATTACGATATTATTTTTCGCCAACAATGGTCTCAGATGAACTATTTTACACAGATGGGGTATTCTTAAAGCTTTCAGAATAATGTTTTTTTTTATTTATGGCTATAAAGTTATACATTGGCTTTTTTGCATCATTTGTAGCATTTCTTTGGTCATTATTCAAAAAGCTTTAAGCTAAAAATAGTTCATCTTTGAGACATTTTTTTGCAAAAAGTAAATTTCGTAATGTTAAACCTTCAAATCTGCTCGGGGAAAAGCTAAACGAACACTAAAGTTTTCAGGTGTTTCGTCGTCTGGCCCAACTTCAATAGTCAATCATTCCTTACTGAATGCGTTACGAATGGTGTGAGTATTAAAATAAGGACTTATTTTTAAGTTACTGAAAGATTTTACAGCTTTCAAGCCTCTTCGAGTTACGGAACAGAGGACGAAACGACCATCAGAAATGAGGCATAGCGATGTCGATGCGCTTAGTTTCTATATCTGTGTAGAGATGTCACTGCTTCACTCAAGCAGGCTCAGAGTAAGTAAAAACACCTGCACACTTTAAAGGTTCTTAAGTAAAAAGAAAAGGATGTCAAATCACTTTTAAACGTATACTGTCCAGCAACTTTTGGTAGTTTACTGTCCAGCCACTTTTGGTAATATAATGTCCGGCCACTTTTGGAAGTATACTGTCCAGCAAATTTTTGGATGTTTACTGTCCAGCCACTTTTGATAATATAATGTCCAGCCACTTTTGGAAATATTATGTATGTTTGGAAATGTATGATGTAAATTGAATTTTGTTTGTAACTATGTTCAGTACTTGCCTATGTACAATTAATGTGTCTAGTTACTAGATATTTGAATACTAGTATCATTTGTAATGTTATTTTATTCGGCAACTTCCGTTACTGACTGTACTACTTCCTATCTACTTTGTGTTTGCGTGGAATCTCCTGGAATCTGCAGGATAACCAGCTCCTCGCCAACTTAC
Source organism: Coleophora flavipennella (assembly GCA_947284805.1). Lineage (NCBI taxonomy): Eukaryota > Metazoa > Arthropoda > Insecta > Lepidoptera > Coleophoridae > Coleophora > Coleophora flavipennella. Next base: position 15,910,092 of record OX369276.1, read on the forward strand.
AGCAGAAGTATCGTATTTGGGCTCATTGGAATAGTCTCAATAAATGGGTGTTAGATAGAACATGGTAACTTTGACCTGATGCTGTAGGATCTTATGGAATCTGCAAGATACCCAACTCCTTACCAACTTACAACAGAGGTATCGTGTCTGAGATACATAAAGTTGAAAGAGCATAAAATAAAACTTTAATTAAAAATCCCCCGACAAAAAAAACCTCTTAAAAGTGGAAAATAATATTTTTGGCCCTTTAAATTTAATATAATTAGTTATATTTTGATCTAAGATTCGTCGCGTAGGTGGACCGCTAAGTAAATAAAATAAAAACATAGTACAACTTAGCGGTCCCCCTACGCGACGACTGTTAGATCAAAATATATTAAACATAAAGGGCCAAAACATATTATTTGATTTGTGATGCAATAAAGAATATTGTATTGTGTTGTATTATTTTCTACTTTTAAGAGGTTGTTTTTGTCGTGGGTTTTTTAAAGTTTTAATTTGGAGAGACTACGAAACCGTACTTCGAGCGAGTTCGACTCTAATTTGGTATGGGTATATATATTAATCATGCCGACAGTGGTACAATAAAATCTTTAAAAAAAATTAATGCACCCCCCTACATGTAAAGGGGGGTTGATTTTTTTTCGTTGACGTACCCTATCGTGTGCGGTTAGCGGTATTGTTGAATAGCTCTTTTAAAACTACGGGGGGTTTATTAAAACCATTTTTAGATTCACGGATCGGTTTGTGAAATATAAAGTACTAATTTTTGCTAGAGTCAAGGATTCCCCCTCCCCCTACAGCTAAACCGCTGTTTAAGGACATCTAAAGAAATTGTGAATAGTTAGGACGTATAAAGGAAAACTATGACCGCTAAGTAGAAAACCGGAAAACGTAGCGTAGACAGGCCTCCCACGCGGCGGACCGACGGCCTGGTGAAGATCGCGGGAAGCCGATGGACGCGGGCAGCGCAACGGCGTGAAAGTCCTTGGGGGAGACCTTTGTCCAGCAGTGGACATTTTTCGGCTAATATATGATGATGAATCCACTATTTTCAACCGACATCAAAAAAGGAGGAGGACTGTATGTTTTTGTGTGTATTTGTTACGCGTTGTTTTCGCGGATTGTAAACCGATTTTTTTATTATTCTTATTTTATTCGACAGTGTGGTATGCTCTCGAATGCCTCGATACGCCTTTTTGCCGATACGATACCGATACCGATACTCTTATTGAATGCAAAAAGAAAGGTAGAATAAATAAAACACAATTAATTAATAGTTTTAGTAATCAAAATTAACATTTATAAGATTTTTATTTAAAAAAACAAAGCATTCTTAAGTTTTGCGGGCAAAGGTGATTTCGCAAGTCTGTTTGAATAAGACCTGCGATGGAAAATAGTCTCTCAGATGCGACAGATGCCTCGTTTGCAACAAATTAGATGGGACAACACGCGCGTTCACATTACATTTTTGAAGCGCGAAATTTGAAAAGTATCGTTGAATCTGCCATAAAAATATCGCCGATACCGATATCGGTATCGGATGCATCCCTATTTAAAACCAAAAATAATAATGCAAAATTGTACTAAGTTATTGCGATGGAAGTCGGTTTTTGTAATTATTTCTGTACTACTCTTGTGTAAATTGCTTAAATGGCTTACCAATGGTAAAGTAATAAATAAAAAAATATCTGTATGAGTTTTTAGTACAAGTTGTTCGGTATGATGAGGAGAAGTCTCTGTTTGAGTCGTCGAAGTTTCTTTGTACACCGAGTACCTAAGTGGTCCACATTCGTTTGCTTAGGTTATATAAAACTTTTATTTTAGATAGATTTTATCTATAATTATTTTCGAAAAATCTATGAGCTTTTAGGTACAAACTTTTATTTGAAAAAAGTTTTTTTGCGCAAAAAGCCAAATGCTCAAATAAATATAAAAATACTCGGTTCCAAATTCAAAAAAGGCGAGCACAGTATTGTATGTCCTACGATTAGTACATTGAAAAATAAAAGACGATTCTGGACGTCGATTCCACCTCCAAAATTCATCAGCAGAACAACTTCAAAATAACAAAAGTATCTATTCTCACCGGCTTGTACTTTCATACGGCTTTATTCCACATTTCAGCTTAATCGGATCCCTGGAGGTCGCTCTGAAATGGATCCGGTCACTTAGGGCCACTTTCCTCGCACGGCCACATACCTGGCATGCCCACATTCCCTGAACATTCATGTCGCTCGAACGACCATAACACTAGAAAGTAAACTTGTCTTTTTTCTGAAATCGAACGCAAGATTTTAACTAAACAAACATACATACATACAAAAATTTTAAGTTCAATAAAAGCTTTTAAAACACTTTTGTTCGGCTTCTACTCATCATACTGAACAACTTTTCGCAAGAGACTGATAGTCAATTTGCAAAAAAAAAACTCGAATCAATCGAATCGAGCGTTGAATTTTTTTTTGAGAATGGACTATGTGCGAAAAGTAGGTTAGTATGACGGGTAGAAGCCCCAGTTCACGAATCCTACACTAATTTTGTTACACCCTCTAGTTACGGAGAAAATGGTCTAAAAAATTTATAGTTTTAGATCCTTTGTTTTTCCATTTATCTCATTTTTATATATAACTAGCTTTTGCCCGCGGCTTCGCCCGCGTGGACATCGTTTTTGTGACTGACTTAGTGCAAGCGGCTCGCGAGCGTGGACATGAATTTTCTCCAGATCCCTCGGGAACTATGTCAGGATATGCTTATTAGTAAATCGTGTCATTTCCCACCACCTCAACCATCTCTGTGCAAAAAATCACACAATCCATTGTTCCGTTGCGATATTAAGGAAATTAACCAAAAAAGAGTATATTTTCAGTTCCATCGGGAGTTGCATCGGGCTATGCTATTTTCACGGGATAAAAAGTAGCCTATGTCCTTCCTTGTGACACAAGCTACCTGCATGCCAAATTTCATTAAGATTGGTCAAGGCGTTGAAGCATGAAAAGGTAACAAACAAACAAACAAACACATTTTCACATATATAATATTAAGTAAGGATTTATTACTTTTTATTTAAGTTATTAAAGTATTATTTTAGTATCTAAGCATTTTATGTTACTGCTTATTTCCAAATTTTTTTCTTATTGTTTTTCATCACTGCACCGCTCTTTAACTTATTCTAGCACTGTTTTTCCTATCCAAAGGTTGCCGTGAAGAAATTGCTACCTAGCAATAAGGCCGCCTGTTGTTTCTTCTATGTCGTTTAATTCCTTATCAACCGACTTCAAAAAGGAGGAGGTTCTCAATTAGACTGTATGTTGTTTTTTTTTGTATATTTGTTACGCGATATCTCCGCCAATTGTGAACCGATTTTCAAAGTTCTTTTTTTATTCGAAAGAGTATACTCACCAGGGGGTCTCATTGTCACCAAGTCAGGATCTGATGATGGGATACCAGGGAAATCGAGAACAACCCTCAAATTTTATAGGCACATTATTACGTGTTTCATGTACACAGGCCAGCACATCAAGCTACACACTTTGGACTTTGTACCATTCTTATGCCGAATGCGTATGGATCAGAACGTACTACGAATGTATAGCTTGATGTGCTGGCCTCTGTCCTTTGTAAAACCATTCAAGGTTTGGTAGTCTTCATCTCATGTTGATGAGCTGATGAAGGAAGGTACAACTCCTTAATGGTTAGGAGTTGGAGGATAATTCTTCATATATTTTATGAAGATACGTAGGTACGTATATAGACCGTTAGTTGTATTCTTTCAGATTATTCAGATGAGCTGATGATGGAAGATTTAACTCCTTAATTTTCATGCTGTTGAGATGATGATGGAAGCTACAAGAATCTGTATCTGTAACTGAAACACATGCATTATGATTTAATGGTTCCTATAGGCGAGTGGGTGATTGTGTATAAAGCTGTTAAATAGATAGCATTATCACTAAAAATAAAAATAAAAGTTTAAAAAACTTAAAAACCGACTTCAAAATGAAGTTCACTTAAAAGTATGAAATAATGTTATTGTACTTAGATACACGACATTAACCAACAATAACGAAATCAAAGGTGGGTACGTATTAAATTAGGGGCCAAAAATTTGTTTTGAGGTCGGTGTCAGCAATGCCATCAAATCTAAAACATTTGAGCTTGCGTGTTACATCCTCGGCTGCATCGGCACATACCATCAGGTGAGGTGCAGCCAAACGCACTCAAATTTGTAATTAGAAAAATAAATAATTGATACGTAGTAGCTGTGTGCTGGCATCGACCTCAAAAATTAATTTAGGCCCCTAATTTAATTTGTACCCACCTTTGATTTCGTTATTGTTGGTTGATGCGTGTATCTAAGTACAATAATATTATTTCATACTTTTGAGTGAATTTCATTGTGAAGTCGGTTTTTAAGTTTTTTAAACTTTTATTCTTTTTGTATTTTATTGCTATAAAGAATATTGAATTGAATTGAATTAAAACGTTGCTCACGCTCAGTATGACTTGTATGGTCGTGTCGATCTCGCAGGTTAACACACTCTTGAGCACGACGGATTTCTTGTACCCTCGTATCGTATTGGTCTTCGAAAGTTCATCTTCTTAATTATTTGAGGAAGAGAACTTATTTTAGTAAAAAAATCCCTAGATAGATTCAAACTGCCTTAATATATTCTACAGGGACGCAACGTATTTTCACAGCTTAATACTTTAACGATAATATAACTGTATGAAAATAACACTATATCTGTCTCACTCTCACTACAGCAAACTATGAGAGGAGTATGCAGTAAGGCATACTCAAACGTGGGGCCATTTGCGTGACATAGAATTTCCCTCTGGATATATTATATAACTTTTTGCTTCGAAAAAGGTAGTTAATACTTATTGCACAATTCCGAGTCCCCTTTTCCACGCACAAACAAGCCATTTCATATCTCCCCCACAATACTTATTTTAATAATGAAACCGTGTAATCAGCAAGTGTGTGGAGCGCGGAGTCGCGTGCGGCGTCGGTCCCCGGTCGGGCGCCAGGCTGTACGTCGCCGTTGGTCCTTCGCGCCGGCTGTCGCGACGTGAAGGCGGCCGACGTGGATTGCGTTGTTGACATGTGCCTCGTGACGCATCGTGTCAAAGACCTGGTGATGCGTGGGGCGAGGGTTCCTCCGGCACCTGTTGTTAGTTGTTGCATCAATCTAAATATAAATAAAAATCAATGCCACTTTTCTTTGTAATTTTATATATAACTTAGAGACAAAAGATGGACCTACAATACCACCGTATGGAAAGGACCTCAAGGAAAAAGAAAGAGAGGAAGACCATCTACCCGATGGGAGGATGAAATAAAAAAAGTCGCTGGCCCAAAGTGGTGGGAAATAGCACAGGATAGGGAGAAGTGGGCATCATTGGAGGAGGCCTTTACCCAATCTGGGGACCCTACTTAACCTAATTTAGTAATAGTAAAGTAAGATAGTACATATAGCAACTAATAAACGTTATAATAATATTAATAATAGTAGATAAGATGAAATGAAGTATGGTCAAATAAAGGCTTTTTTATTTTTATTTTTATATAACTCAAGAACTGCTGGACCGATTTCGCTAATTCTTTTTTTGTTGAGTTGGTTATTGTCAGGAGAAGGTTCTTATGTAGGGTAGGGTATGGTAGGGTAGGGTAGTTTAGTGTAGTGTAGTGTAGGGTAGTATACTACTCTATAGGGTAGGGTAGGGCAGTGTATTGTAGTGTAAGGCGGAACGTAGTTAGCCGAGACAGCTAGTTAATTATATTGGCATAACAGTTAGATCGATGTAACTTACAAGTTACATAATGGCTGATGATAACAACACTTCAGGCTGATTTAAAAAAACATATTTAACATTCTGACTGTCTGACGTATTATTCTTTAGATGAATAGTATTAATTATAATCATACCTGCCAATTTAAGTAAGTAATCTGGGATATAAACGTGTTAATAAAATATGTGTAGCGAAATCCAAAACCATTATTTACCTACCTATCTATTTGTTATTATTTACCTACCTATCTATTTGTTATTTTAATAACAAATAGATAGGTAGGTAAATAATGGTTTTGGATTTCGCTACACATATTTTATTAACACAATAACTTATTATATTAAAGTTTAACGATGAAGCCCTATAGATAAACTTTGTTTTATAAAAAAAAGTTAACCTGTTTTCTTTTAATGGACCATTTACACGGAGCCAATGCTTGAGATAATCCACTGAGCCGTCCACTAAGCCAGTGAAATTTGAAGGCCTTATAATTCTTGGACAGTCTATAATACTGGATTGTCTCTATTTACACAATGCTCTTACGGTGAAGGAAAACATCGTGAGGAAACCTGCACACGCCTACGGAGAAACTCGCAGGTTGTGTGTGAATTCGACTAATCCGCACTGGGCCCGCGTGGTCCACTAAGGCCCGATCGCCCTAAATTCAGGGTAGGCTCGAGCCCCTCGGTGGGGACGTATATGAGCTGATAAGAAGACACAATGCCAATGTTGGACTGGCTAAGTGGATTGTCTCAAGTATTGGCTCCGTGTAAGTGGTCCGTAACTAGCGAGGCCACCACAAAGTCAAAGTATATATATTAGTACTAACATACAGTATGGACACTCCCTGCCGCTCTCTAGATTGTGACCTCACCCCCTCGTCACCAAGATTGATACAAATTGGTTACAGTTTGGTTGTCGAACGTATAGGATTTCGCCGCCATTTTGTTTGTTCCGTCATTCCTTTTTTGAAATGTCTATTCTGGCCCGTTGTATGAAGTGTCCAGGGTGTGACAAAGTTATAGTATTTACAAAGTGTTAGCCCACAAGTATTGTTAGCCTACGTTCAGGTAGGGCATGGATGAACACGTGGCGCCTCACGCGATCGACGCTAACCGAGGGTCTGGCGGGCGCCTCCCCGCCGCCACCCCGCCACCCCGCCACCCCGCCTGCCACCTCACGCTGTGAATCAGACGCTTTCTGAATGGACTAAGTATAGCACCAATAGACTAAACTTTAGCAAAAACTTAACACTTCATACAACGGGCCAGAAATGACATTTCAAAAAAGGAATGACAGAACAAACAAAATGGCGGCGAAATCCTATACGTTCGACAACCAAACTGTAACCAATCTGTATCAACCGGGTGACGAGGGGGTGAGGTCGCAATCTAGAGAGCGGCAGGGAGTGTCCATACTGTATGTAAGTACAAATATACAGGGTGTAAAAAAATTGGTGTAGGTCTCGTTAACTGGGGCTTCTACTCATCATACTGAAAAACTTTTGTTCTACGACTTTGCTGTAAACGCAAAAAAAAAAATTTTTCTTCATACAAATCGATCAGCTGATCGACCAATTTTGTGCATTTTAGTATCGAGGGTCCAATTTTTTTTTTTGAGAATTGACTATGGGTTCCTTGGGGAAAGTTGTTCAGTATGACGAGTAGAACCCCTAGTTAACGGGGCCTACACCAATGTTGTTACATCCTGTATAGACTTTAGTCTACTGTGGCAATAGCACAGTCTAAGAATCCCGTAATAGCGTGCTGTAGGGTACAAGAGAAAGTACATCTGCGTACGACCTTTAAAAGGCTGTCTTAAAAAAAAATATGTCTTATGATACGAAACTTGTTTTTTTTTTTGGTTAGTTTAGTTTTTTCCCTATTATAAAAACGGTGATACATACTCGTACAAACGAGAAACTTGGTGTGATTATGTTATTATATTAGGTATTTTATCAGAACATTTTTTCAACAATAAAGTTAAGCCTTTTTTTTAATTATTTACAATTGGTAAGCCCTTGGCATCATCGCAGGCAAATAGGTAACTAAATTACCTACGAAACTATTGTACAATGTGTATGGGATAGGGTTACAGATATTTTAAGGGCATGTGAAACACCACATTTCATCGACGAAATGAGAAGGATAAATAGCATTAATTTTGAACCGACTTCAAAAAAGGAATAGGTTCTATGTTCGACTGTATATTCTTTTTATGTATGTTCACCGATTGCTCCGTCAATTATGGACCGATTTTCAAAATTATTTTTATTTTCAATTATTTTTTGTAGTTGTTCATGAAAAATTTATTTTCAGCAGTAGTATACATACTTCAAAATGGTCTCATTTGAAAGGTAATTTCATCCACACTACATAAAATAAAATTAACCAAAAAATTTGAGGGAAAGGCACATTTTATTTTTAACCGACTTTAAAAAAGGAGGAGGTTCTATGTTTGACTGTAAGTATATTTTTTTATGTATGTTTACCTATTTCTCCGTCAATTGTGGACCGATTTTCAAAATTATTTTTTTATTCGAAAGAGTGAGGGGTGCCATTGTCACCAAGTCAGTATCTGATGATGGGATCCCAGGCAAATCGAGGGCAACCCTCAAATTTTATAGGCACGTATTACGTGATTCATATGTTTTTAACCGACTTCATTAGTCATAATCTCATGTTGATAAGCTGATGAAGGAAGGTACAAGTCCTTAACAGTTAGGAGTTGGAGTAAAATTGTTTCAATATTATACATAGATATATAGGTTTGCATAGACCGATAGTTTTATTCTTTCAGGTGATTCAGATGAGCTGATGATAATGGAAGATTTAACTCCTTAACTTTCATGCTGCTTATGATGATGGAAGACAAACGACTCTGTATCTGTTAATGAAACACATGTATTTTGATTTGATAATTCCTATTGGTGAGTAGATGATTGGGTTTAACGTTGTTAGATAGATAGCATTATCTCTAAAAATAAAGAAAAAAAAAGTTTAAAAAACTAAAAATCGACTTCAAAATGAAGTTTACTCAAAAGTATGAAATAATATATTATACTTAAATACACGACATTAACCAACAATAACGAAATCAAAGGTGGGTACGAATTCAATTAGGGGCTTCAAGGCCACACGTTATATGCCTACCGCTACGCGTATCGGAAACGATACAACCGACAGTGGGTTGCCGTACGCCTGCCTGAGTGCTCGCACGTTACATTTACCGTTCTGACTATCGAAATGCCGAAACCATGCAATTATTGTGCAGTGGATGGGTGTCACAGTCAAAAGACCAATTAAAATTTGTAATTTTTTTCATTGCCGAGAGATTAATATACTATTTTAAATCTTTTGTTTTTTTCGAATTCCCTTTTTTCGTTCCCTTACAAATCATCATAATTTATTCCTTAAACTTAGAACTATGGTGGGTAGGTACTGAAACGCTAACTATCGTTTCGAGCCGATCTCTTTTGTCGCGTTTCATAATTAAATTCTTTTTTGATGTCGTTGCTCTATGGTATTTGAATTTGAAAATTGTTGTTATTTTTTGACAAGAAAAAAAAAGGTTGACCGTGATCCCGTCTATAGATGCGAATTTAAATTTTTTTTGATAAATTGTTTTATAAGTCGTTATTGAGGCCCACAATTTTATTCTGTGGGTTTCATCCAGCCCCTACGAGGTTGACGTCCCCGAAGTTTTACAATAAAGGATTAATCCCGGGATGGAGCAGTGCTGATCACCAGCCACTCCTTTCTACTGCCCGCCCAGCTGCTCTCCATAAGGGAAGTGAATTTATTTTATCTTTTATCCCGAGCGACTCTCTGACTCTCTGACCTTTCCGCCGACCTAGAAGATTTCCTGTTTCCAGTTTCTGACCATTAGTTATTTATTTTAAATTTTAAAAGTGTTTTGTATCTGATACATATTTTGTTAAAAAGATAGGGTAATTCAGATCAAACTGAAATTTTAAACTTAGTAACTTATTTAAGTACCAAAGGGACGGTGACGATCGTTGCCTGCCGGCATACTATAAAATAACCATTTTATATACAGATAAAATTGTAACCTTAAATTTATTTCCGTAAATTCTCCATAAATATATTAGGTCATTGTTTTTAATTGTCTACACGGTCAACCATTGTATATTGTTCATATTGTTGGTCATATTGTTTATTGTTCCTTCTTTTTAGGAAAAAATCATAAAATATATTTATTCTAATTTACCCCATAATATTTTTTTCTTCAAACTCCATTTAGGCCTGAACCTCTAAATCGTACGTATCGTATGTGGCAAATTCCGTGAGGGTTTTTATCCCCAGTTCCCATTATTTTTGTCAAACTCCATTTAGGCCTGAACCTCTAAATCGTACGTATCGTATGTGGCAAATTCCGTGAGGGTTTTTATCCCCAGTTCCCTTTATTTTTGTCACATATTTATGGCCGTTTTCCGGATAATATGGTTCAAGTTTTAATACCTCAAGACCTTTACTTAATTTAATCGTGCAGTTTTCTTGGAAACGTGTGGTTTTTTTGTTTGTAAGCACGGTATTTTTTTACTTCTCTTCACACGGGTCGTTTTTTCCCCGGCTTATTGGCATTATACCTCTTTCGGATAATTGCTTACGTGTTGTTGAGTTGTTTTTGCCTGTGTGTTCCCTTACGATTCCAAGAGAATTTTTAATTTAAGTAGTCAATGGCCAGACTCTAGATTTCTTTCAATCGAAAGTCGGGACAGACTTACTTTTAGTTCACGATTATTTAACGTTGTTTTAAGGGAAAATCTTTAAGGGTTATTGTTTGGAATATTTTTACGCGTTGCTTTGCGAGGTACTCCTTAAATTTTTGGCGTACCCTGTTCACTTTTATGTGACAACGTTTCTGTATTCCGCAGTATTGTTTAGATTTCTTGAGGTCTTATAACAATTTTCCATTTTTCAAATTTCTTTCATTAATCTTGCCCTTGTCTTACCTCAAATGGCCTATTTTTCGGTAGAGTTGTCCCTTTAGACTCTTGCGTATTGCGTTTCAGACTTCCGGTGTTAATTTTATCCGTGAGTCGGATTTTCACGCATCCGCCTTTACCGTTTTTGTCCACATTTTCGCTGGGGTAACCGACAATGTTTTTGCAAGTTTTTTCAGTTTTTGTCAACCCTATTGGTCTTTAATGTTTTAGTAGTTGTTTGATTTCTCCTGTTTTCTTAAGTGACTAGTTTTAGGCTCAATACACAGCGATCCTTTAACGCTAGTGTGTTGTTGGGGTTATTGAGTCTGTTCACTTTTAGATGGAGTTTTTGCCGTTTGTATGTGTACGTTCGTGTATAAATGTCAATTTCTACCAGCTTCAAGTAAACGTTCGTAGTTAACTAGTTACTTAGAGAGTTTTTATTTTTTTCTTCTTCAGGGCTGTCCAACGTCCATAGGGTTATCCAAATTTCAAAATTTTTTTGGACTTCTCGCCTTTTTTTTGTGAGTTTGTGGGTATTTTGAAACGCTAACTATCGTTTCGAGCCGATCTCTTTTGTCGCGTTTCATAATTAAATTCTTTTTTGATGTCGTTGCTCTATGGTATTTGAATTTGAAAATTGTTGTTATTTTTTGACAAGAAAAAAAAAAAGGTTGACCGTGATCCCGTCTATAGATGCGAATTTAATTTTTTTTTGATAAATTGTTTTATAAGTCGTTATTGAGGCCCACAATTTTATTCTGTGGTAAGTAATTTGTATAAGGAAACCGCTTTGCGTGTATTTTTGGTTCTGCGGCGATTTACATTGTTATATCTCCGTAGGGTTTCATCCAGCCCCTACGAGGTTGACGTCCCCGAAGTTTTACAATAAAGGATTAATCCCGGGATGGAGCAGTGCTGATCACCAGCCACTCCTTTCTACTGCCCGCCCAGCTGCTCTCCATAAGGGAAGTGAATTTATTTTATCTTTTATCCCGAGCGACTCTCTGACTCTCTGACCTTTCCGCCGACCTAGAAGATTTCCTGTTTCCAGTTTCTGACCATTAGTTATTTATTTTAAATTTTAAAAGTGTTTTGTATCTGATACACATTTTGTTAAAAAGATAGGGTAATTCAGATCAAACTGAAATTTTAAACTTAGTAACTTATTTAAGTACCAAAGGGACGGTGACGATCGTTGCCTGCGGCATACTATAAAATAACCATTTTATATACAGATAAAATTGTAACCTTAAATTTATTTCCGTAAATTCTCCATAAATATATTAGGTCATTGTTTTTAATTGTCTACACGGTCAACCATTGTATATTGTTCATATTGTTGGTCATATTGTTTATTGTTCCTTCTTTTTAGGAAAAAAATCATAAAATATATTTATTCTAATTTACCCCATAATATTTTTTTCTTCAAACTCCATTTTGGCCTGAACCTCTAAATCGTACGTATCGTATGTGGCAAATTCCGTGAGGGTTTTTATCCCCAGTTCCCTTTAATTTTGTCACAGTACCTACTATGTTAATCGTCGTAAATTAAGGATTTCAGGTATTCCATTTATGTGTGTTTTTATACAATTAATATATACAGGGTTACAGGAAAAGTCGTTCTAGATCCGTTAAGGGCGTGGAGTACCCATCATTTCTGACTTATTTCACTGTGAAACACCCTACCCTAAACTTAACCCTTTTCGAGATATTCGACTTTTATTTTTTTTATTTAAAATTGCCGATTTTTAGGCTACTAAATTTTATTTTGTTTATTTTGTGTGTCTTATTATTATTATTATTGCATTTTTACATGTGTAATAAGATCGACGTCAATCATTAAAATCGTACATAAATCAATTAAATACGCAGTAGTAGACAAGTCAAAGTTAAGAAATTTTTAAAAAATATTAGAATGTTTATTTTTCTCTAAGGGATATCTAAAAAAAATATTATGGCAGTTGTTCGGCAGATGTTTTTTAAAATATCTACGTTTCATCAGCTATCTAACGAGGTATAACAATCTAGGATTTTATTTAAAATTACTGAAAAAAACTTAGTTTTATAGGTGACAGTGGAGAAGATAATTGAAAACGCTAAACACGTTAAAAAACCGACTTCCATCGGAACAACTTAGTACATTTTTGCATTATTAGTTTTGGTTTTTGTTAATTTTCTAAAAAATTACTACACCGATTTTGATAAAAATTTAAATGGGACAACACGGGAAGCTTTAGCTTTCGAATAAAAAAGGAATCATAAAAATCGGTTCACCCAGCATAAAGTTATGAGGTAACAAACATAAAAAAAAATACAGACGAATTGAGAACCTCCTCCTTTTTGGAAGTCGCTTGAAAAATAATACTTAGCCCTAAAAAGTAAAATAAAACAATATGGTAGCATGAAATGTCATTTATTAAATCAGGTTTTCACACAACATTTTCTTACTCTACAGTTCATGTTCAACGTTTTCCTCATTTGATTTGCTGCATCCACAATCCTTTCTCTTAATTCTTCCACAGACGAAACTGGATTTGGCTCGCTGTAGACAAGACTTTTCATGCGCACATGAAAATCCATGGGGGTTAGGTCCGGACTTCTTGCTGGCCATGGTAACGGCCCACCTCGTCCTATCCATTTGTTTGGATAATTTATGTCCAGCCAGTCTCTGACACTTCTTCTGAAATGGGCAGAGCCGCCATCTTGTTGGAACCACATGTCCCTGATTAAGTTGAGTGGCAGATCATCCAGCAAATCACTCAAGTCTCCTCTTAAGAAGTTTTCGTAGCTTTCCCCATTTAAATTGTCCGGGAGGAAGTAAGGTCCAATCAAATGATTGGAGATAATGCCCATCCACACATTCGAGCTAAATCTTCGTTGGGACCCCTTCACTCTTGTCTTATTTATTTGGATTCCTTAGTTCTTTTGTGGCCCAGTAATGGGCGTTGTGATAGTTGGTTATGCCATCTTTATCAAATTTGGATTCATCTGTCCACAAGATATTTCTTAGAAAATCCAGGTCTTCTACGTCAGCATTTAGCATAAATCTGCAGAAGTTTTTTTATTTTTTTTATTTACTATTGGTAAGCCCTTGGCATCATCTCACCAGATGGTAAGTGACGATGATGCCGAAGATGGAAGCGGGCTTGCCAAGATTCCCCAACGCAATGGAGAACTGGCTATCTTATCTTCTAACCGAAACACATCTATGATCTGCCACTCAACTTGATCAGGGACATGTGGTTCCAACAAGATGGCTGCCCTGCCCATTTCAGGAGAAGTGTCAGAGACTGGCTGGACATAAATTATCCAAACAAATGGATAGGACGAGGTGGGCCGTTACCATGGCCAGCAAGAAGTCCGGACCTAACCCCCATGGATTTTCATGTGCGCATGAAAAGTCTTGTCTACAGCGAGCCAAATCCAGTTTCGTCTGTGGAAGAATTAAGAGAAAGGATTGTGGATGCAGCAAATCAAACGAGGACAACGTTGACCACGGGAGTAGTGAAGACTGGTCTCCGTAGAAGGATGCGACAATGTATTAGAAACAGAGGCGGCCATGTTGAACATGAACTGTAGAGTAAGAAAATGTTGTGTGAAAACCTGATTTAATAAATGACATTTCATGCTACCGTATTGTTTTATTTTACTTTTTAGGGCTAAGTATTATTTTTCAAGCGACTTCCAAAAAGGAGGAGGTTCTCAATTCGTCTGTATTTTTTTTTATGTTTGTTACCTCATAACTTTATGCTGGGTGAACCGATTTTTATGATTCCTTTTTTATTCGAAAGCTAAAGCTTCCCGTGTTGTCCCATTTAAATTTTTATCAAAATCGGTGTAGTAATTTTTTAGAAAATTAACAAAAACCAAAACTAATAATGCAAAAATGTACTAAGTTGTTCCGATGGAAGTCGGTTTTTTAACGTGTTTAGCGTTTTCAATTATCTTCTCCACTGTCACCTATAAAACTAAGTTTTTTTCAGTAATTTTAAATAAAACCCTAGATTGTTATACCTCGTTAGATAGCTGATGAAACGTAGATATTTTAAAACACATCTGCCGAACAACTGCATAATATTTTTTTTAGATATCCCTTAGAGAAAAATAAACATTCTAATATTTTTTAAAAATTTCTTAACTTTGACTTGTCTACTACTGCGTATTTAATTGATTTATGTACGATTTTAATGATTGACGTCGATCTTATTACACATGTAAAAATGCAATAATAATAATAATAAGACACACAAAATAAACAAAATTAAATTTAGTAGCCTAAAAATCGGCAATTTTAAATAAAAAAAATAAAAGTCGAATATCTCGAAAAGGGTTAAGTTTAGGTTAGGGTGTTTCACAGTGAAATAAGTCAGAAATGATGGGTACTCCACGCCCTTAACGGATCAAGAACGACTTTTCCTGTAACCCTGTATACCTACTTAATGTCAGAACATAAGCACAGATTACTAAATAGTTACTTCGTAACACATACATCACTCCCATACAAAACCTTAAATACCTACGCTATATTAGCCTACAAAATCTTAATAATAATACCAGCTGTTTGCAGCGAGAAGAAATGTGCCATAACTACGCATACAGAGAGTTGAGATTGTTTTGCCCGCCGCGCGACCCACGTGCGAGCGCGTCATCGAACGAATGTGCTAGGGTTGTACCTATGATGATTTTAGTAATGAAACGAATGTTGTAGAAAATCAATTATTTCATATTTGTCGATCAAATATGTTAGAGTTTAATAAAATGATAGATGCATTTTTTCCCCTTCCCTGAATTCCCGATTAATAAATTTTAATGTCGAAAATATTCGAAACCTCGTAAATAATTTTAAGAAATTATCAAAAGGGAAACAGGAGCAAAGCGGAGAAAAATCAATCAAAGTTGGCTTTTTACTTGAGTTGACGGAGAATTTCATACTTACTATTCATACAAAAACATTCCCCAAGAGGGCCTCATTGTGAGCTTGAATTATTGTTATTTTAAGTAAAAGTAAGTAACGTAACGAAAATAGTTTTTCTGTTACTATTTACAAGTCATAACAAAAAACGGCTTGTGAATGCAAGCTATAGTTTACGAAGTAACTATTTAGTAATCTGTGCTAAGTTCTTGAGATTTTTTTGTTTACATTCGTCCTGGTAATAAAAGTCGGCGGCGCGCGCGGGGGGGCGGGGCTTGATGAAGTTATTTCGATGACGTAATGGTACTTGACAAGTTAAACCTTGGATTTTGGTTTTAAACGGTTTATTTACTGCTATAGAAGTGCCCCCCAGCTACCGAGTGGCCGGCGCGTTAGTACTTCTATTCTATGACATACCTACCTAAATCACGACGACGACGCTAGGTACCTACTATGTTCTGACATTAAGTAGGTAACTGTTATATATATAAAAAAACCCATAAATAATACCTGAAATCCTTAATTTACGACGATTAACATAGTAGGTAACTACCCACCATTGTTCTAAGTTTAAGGAATAAATAATGATAATTTGTAAAGGAATGAGAAAAGGGAATTAAAAAAAACAAAAGATTTAAAATACTTTTAACTTAGGTACCTTTGTTCGTCTCTCGGCAATGAAAAAAATGTCAAATTTTCATTTGTCTTTTGACTGTGACACCCATCCACTGCACAATAATTGCGTGGTGTCGGCATTTCGATAGTCGGAGCGGTAAATGTGACGTGCGAAAACTCAGGCGGGCGTGCGTCAACCTACTGTCCGTTGTATTGTCTCCGATACGCTTAGCGGTAGGCATATAACGAGTGGCCTTGAGCAAGTGACGGACGCCTGACATAAGTAGGTACCTAGCGTCGTCGTCGTGATTAGAGATGGGCGGTGGGAAAAATCCCGATAGGAAAGTTCCAAGGTTTTTTCCCAAATGGGAAAATACCCGGAATTTATTTGGGTAAAAACCTTTGAGTATACATTAACATGATTACTCTGAGGTAAAAACCCACACGGTGGGTTCTTTCATGGTTGTTATTATTATAACAATTATTTGTTTTCATCTGTAGGAAATGGGGTGCCACACTGTGAAAAATACTGTGCACTGCATTTCGACACATTATCATTAGATACAACAGCCATAAGTGTGGAAATAAGAATTAAACAAAATTGTGATAATCAAAGTTTTTAATACGAAAGAGAATAAACCAGTAAGAAAAAAATATGTAAATTAGATTATATTTTTAATTGCTGTCGCTGTCACTAGAATCTGATAAATGTGCAATATCAAAAAAATCTATTTCTGCTTGGTTTCTTTGTGATGTAGATGGTTGCTCATCAAGGATCTGACTACTCATTACCAAAGGAGAAGATAAGGGGTCATCATCTTCGTCGTTATCATCATTGTGTTTGTGTAGAAGATTACAGTTATATGCAATAAATGCAATCTTTACGGCCCTATTTGTTGTCAATCTATTTCTTTTGTTACTGGTCGTCGATATCATATTAGATAGCAAACATCGGTGCGTGCGGTACAAAGCGAGAATAACATGTGATTAACTCAAGATTACCCACACTACTGACAAGTAACTCAGAATTTATTCGGATCCAAAAGTAAGGACTTAACTAAACTCGACGAGATTTTCTGTGAGTGCGCATCAAAAGATTAGAAGAAAACAACTAGAAAATTCTTATAAAAAATTTAACCATGCGCACTGTTTATAATTGTACAGGGAGCGTTAAATGAAACACAGATGTTATCCGAAATGATTTATTATGGCTGAGTAATGGCATTTTCGTAAACAAGACATCACATCAGGTTCATAACATATATTCAGTGGATTTTGATATTCTAAAACATGTAGGCGCTAAAGAATGACCATTTATTGTGTTGGATGGCTATGGTTCTATGCTGAATCATAATGGTTGATAAATAGTGAATTTTATGGTATCTGAGAGCTTACAAATCTGTGACTAGTTCGCAAATTTTGTAGCTTTTTAGAGAATGAACGAAAATACACATCAAATGTCACAAAGGAAGTCTATACACTCTATAAAAACTTAATGAAGATAATGTCTAATTACACATATAAAGTTTCAGAAAGAAAGACATCCTTTTACAACTCGAGATAATAAATAATAACATAAAAACATTGGCAGTTTTCACTAGCAAACAAAGAAGAAACCTAAATTACTCTATAATTATATCTATGAACTATTTCTTCTTAAGTAAAACATTAATTACGAAACAGTAGCTCTATGCATATCTTTATACACGATCCTGAACTATATAAACTTATCTACGGTATTAATGTCGCATATTTTAAATTTGCATAACTTTTATGTATTTTTTTTTACATTTTCATTTCCTAAGACCCTTAAAATTAACCCTTACCTCTAAATTAGAAAGAAAAAGACTATTTTACTTATATTATTTGACCACGAGGTGGTGTCATGCAATTGCCAGAAACCAATAGCAGTACCGTACTTCCGTCGGAATTTCCCTACTCTCAAAATAATACTTTGTCCTGTTAGATAACGACTGCAACATACATATTATTAATATAAAAAGCACCCTAGGTCAGTCGGGCCAATGGAGAAAGAAAAGATAAGAGAGAGAGAGGACCTACTTGGAATCTGAAGATTGTCTGAAAATTTCATCGAAATCGGTCCAGCCGTTTTGGAGTCTATAAGGAACATTTTTTTTTCCTTCACATAGCACAACAGAGATAGACTGGATTCAAGTGCTAATAACTACAGCCTCCCTGATATAATAAAAGGATTTGAATGTAAATCACATGTTAAACGCTCATAAGAATTAGAAATGATTTGAACGATTAAAAATTATTCAAAATGATTACAAATCAAATCATTTTTAATCCTTTTTAATGATTTTGTTTAATCAGGGCTGTGATTAAAATAACTAAAAAAGAGATTATAAGGTTTTCTTATTTGTTTACTTAACTTAAGTAATAAAAATATGTATCGTTTATTTAAGTAAATAAACTTTAAACAAAAAAAAATGTTATGAGGACAGGTTATAGCGGTGAATACTTATAACCTGTTTTGTCCGTTAAATTTGGAACCATATTAAAATAAATAAACTCATGTGAGTCCAACTATGTAACTTAATTAATTAATTCATTAACTTTAATTATCTTAACGTTAGTTAAAAAACACTATAATATTAAGAAATTATAAAGTCACATGAACAATGCGTTCATAAATCTTATTATTGGTCAACTGACAGCCAAAACCGTGTGCTAACACTGGTCTTATGTACAGTTGGTAATATTACAAATTATACAGTCAGTCATTCAAATCACCTACCCAGATAACCAGGGTTGTCAATTTTGAACTACATAAATATAATCATAAAGTTTAAAAGACACTTACAATTACAAATTTTGAAATTACATGAATACAAACGCAAATTTAAATTTCCAACTAATTAACCAAGAAAGTGTAACAACGGTACTTTTTAAAGATTATTTTAATTTAATTAAATCATGGTAGATCTTATCTATGGTTTCTGTATCTTTCCTTTTATTAATTAAATCTTGATGCCTCTCCATTTACATAGATTCCATAATCAGACGCTTTTTATAATTATGTTCTGTATTTAAAATTTTTAATATTTTAAGATTTTAGCCTGCTTACCCTCGAGTAGGCTTTATCATTACAAAATACAAAAGCTTTAGCTCAACCTTTTTTTTTTAAATAAAGACAAAAATAATATAAAACTCATGGCATTTAAAAAAACAGAAACAAAACGATTTACAAAAAGTATTGTATCATATAACACTTGACAGCCCTACCAGCACATCACACACCAGAAACTATGCACTCGCGACTTAGCTTGCTCAATAGCAAGTAAGTGGTTGTAGCATCGTCTTGAATTCATCCAGGGAAGCAGCAGTTGAAACAGCAGGTGGCACAAAGTTCCAGAAAGCAACTCCAAGGACAAGAAAAGAGCTCTTGTACATTGATGTACCCGGAATCGGCGATAACAGCGTATAGTCCGGTTGTTCTCAGATCATTGCAGAGTCGGATCGATAATAGCTTCCAGGTTCTTGAGAATACTAACTTACTCAATATCTTTACCAGCTAACGACAGCACTGGCTTCTCACTGCTATCTATGAGGATAGTACGTTTAGACAAACACCAAAAAAAATGTTAGACACGAAATTCATGATGTGTGAACGGAAGATTAACACTTATTTTTTTTTTTTTTTTCTTCTCCTCCTCGATAAATTTATTTATTCCGCAGTCTCTGCACCACCTCCAAAATGGGCTGAAATCGTACACTCTGCCACAATTGATACATGTTTTTTTGTGGGACTCCATTTGACTGGAATGGTTGCAACAATATGAATCATTTCGACCCTCCGTCTCCGTTTAAATAGCAATGCTTATCAAAACTAGGGCTACCACTTTCTCATAACATTTTTTTTTGTTTAAAGTTTATTTACTTAAATAAACGATACATATTTTTATTACTTAAGCTAAGTAAACAAATAAGAAAACCTTATAATCTCTTTTTTAGTTATTTTAATCACAGCCCTGATTAAACAAAATCATTAAAAAGGATTAAAAATGATTTGATTTGTAATCATTTTGAATAATTTTTAATCGTTCAAATCATTTCTAATTCTTATGAGCGTTTAACATGTGATTTACATTCAAATCCTTTTATTATATCAGGGAGGCTGTAGTTATTAGCACTTGAATCCAGTCTATCTCTGTTGTGCTATGTGAAGGAAAAAAAAATGTTCCTTATAGACTCCAAAACGGCTGGACCGATTTCGATGAAATTTTCAGACAATCTTCAGATTCCAAGTAGGTCCTCTCTCTCGCTTATCTTTTCTTTCTCCATTGGCCCGACTGACCTAGGGTCCTTTTTACTTTTAAATTGCATATTTTTAAAACCGTTTTTCAAACAACTATCAAATGTCCACGTAAGCTATTTATCTCTTGTTATTGAAGTGTGGTTTTCCTTAATAAATGCGATGTACCTATGCCGACCACTCTTATCTAAAAAGTTTTATGTTTACATATTTTTAGTTCGGGAATTCACATGACTAATATAATGTGTTTGTTACAGTCGTTATCTGACAGAAAAACATATTGTTTTGAGAGTAGGGAAAATCCCAAAGTTCTGTCATCCACGGATTGTAAGTACAGTCACCATCAACCAACTGATCTATCTCAACTGATCTATCTCAACCAGTTCACGTATTTTGGGTACCAAGAAGCTAGAAGCTAAGAAGCTAGTGGGTGTTTGATAGACATAAAATTAGCATATGATTTGACTAGGTTAGGGATCATCTATTTTGAATGGAAATTATTTATTTAAAAAAATGGTCAGATTTCAGACAAGTTTTGTCATCAAATAAATCCTATGTAAGATCTGCGCGTACCGCGTATGCTTCTCTCTCGCTCCCGCAAGTCTTCAACCAATCATTATAAATCGATGGCTTACGTCATTATTGACAATTCTGCCAGTGTTTAGGTTGAAAAATACAAGTGATTTTTTTACACTTACACTTTCAGCCAAATGATCAGTTCAGTCTTCATTTCTTTCTTCAGTTATTTTCTATTTTATTTATACAATACGTATTACAGTTAAATTATGTAAATTATAGTATATAGCTATACATATTCTTATATACTTACTTATTTGTGTACCTACTCGGTACTAACACAACATTTCTATGCGTTTTTTTTTTTAAATCCCAAGTATTTTTCCAATCGGGATTTTCCCTCGGAATATTCCCGAGTTAATTCCTACATACGGTTTTTTTCCGGGAAAAATCACATCTCTAGTCGTGATTAAGGTAGGTTGTGTCATAGAATAGAAGTACTAATGCGCCGGCCACTTGGTAGCTGGGGGGCACTGCTATAGTTGTAAATAAACCGTTTAAAAACGAAATCCAAGGTTTCAAAATTTACGTCATCGAAATAACTCCATCAAGCACCCCCCCACCCCCTCCGCGCACCGCCAACTTTTATTACCAGGAGGAATGTAAAAAAAAAAATGTCAAGAACTATAGACAATATTACTAAATAGTTACTTTGTAAACTATAGCTTGCATTCACAAGCCGTTTTTTGTTATGACTTGAAGATAGTAACAGAAAAACTATTTTCGTTACGTTTTTACCTAGCTTTCACTTAAAATAACAATAATTCAAGCTTACAATGAGACCCCCTTGGGGAATGTTTTTGTAGAATGTAGAATGTTGTTGAAGAATTAGAAAAAGCGTTTTTAAACAATTTTGATAACGTCATAATGGATCGGCCTGGCAGCACCGTCTTGGAAATTTTAAAGACTCTGATTGATTTTCCTCTGTTTTAAAAACAAGAGTTTTCCTTTTGATTATTTGTTAAAATTATTTACGAGGTTTCGGATATTTTCGACATTAAAATTTAATAATCGGGAATTCAGGGAATGGAAAAAATCCATCTATAATTTTATTAAACTCAAACATATTTGATCGACAAGTTAAAAATAATTGATTTTCTACAACATTCATTTCATTACCAAAATCATCATAGGTACAACCCTAGCATATTCGCTCGATGACGCGCTCGCACGTGGGTCGCGAGGCGGACAAAACAATCTCAACTCTCTGTATGCGTAGTTATGGTACATTTCTTCTCGCTGCAAACAACTGGTATTATTATTAAGATTTTGTAGGCTATTATAGCGTAGGTATTTAAGCTTTTGTATGGGAGTGATGTATCTGTTACGAAGTAACTATTTAGTAATCTGTGCCTCAATATAAAATTTAAGCCCCTAATTTAATTCGTACTCACCTTTGATTTCGTTATTGTTGGTTAATGTTGTGTATATAAGTATAGTAATATTATTTCATACTTTTGAGTGAATTTCATTTTGAAGTCAGTTTTTATTTTTTTTTATTTTCTTGAACCTACTGCTAAAACGAGGTTATCAACGTTTTGGTTTTTTCTTCTTAATCAATTGATTTTGAGCTATGCTATAAAATGACACCAAATTATGTATACTATTAGATTCTTACTTAGTGTGCCGATTTATCGCGGTTTGTTACTTGGAAATGTTCAGACGGGCCGCACAGCAGGTTGTAGTGCGAGCTACAGCGAGCCTGCAGAATGGATGCAGCCACTTTGAATAATTGTTTTAGGTAGTGTTTCAGTTACAAACAAGTGAAAATATTAAATAGTTGTAAAATTACAATTAAAGGATTATCACAACAAGGGACTCATAACCATCAATTTGCATCATTGTAGTATTAACTAATGGTATTTGGCTATTGTGGTCCCTTTATAACGTATAAACCACAGGCATAAACACCTACAAATAAATAAAGGATTTTTTTTAAATTCATCCCTTAGGGGGGTCAAAAAGGGTTGAATGTTTGTATAGAAGTCCGTCATTTTTAAATTTAGAAGCATGAAACTTTGTCTTTTCGTTACGATTAGAATTAAATAAATACGTGTTCTAGCGTTTTTGAAAACTCAACCCTTAAAAGGGTGATACGGGGGTTCTTTGTAGGTTCTTCTTTTGAATCAAGATTGGATTGACTTTTGAATTAGAAAGTTTGATTACTCTTATAAACGCTGAATGCGGGCAGCATCGTCGTCGAACCGGTCGTCGTAGAAATCGTTGGGGGAGGCCTATGTCCAGCAGTGGATGCCCTTTGGCTGATACGATGATGATGACTCTTATAAAAAAGTTGTGTTGTATTATATTCTGATTATGACAAATTGAAAGCTGGACTTACGTGATTTTATTTAACACATATGAGCAGGTATTGATGTTTTTACTTCTAAGTTTCAATTTGTCATTATGAATAATCGTGAAAGTTTAAAGTGTTATATTGTATTCTGATTGTTTCGTGTTTTCCCGAAAATTATCCCCCTAGGGGGTGAATCAACATAAAAAGCTAAGAACATGAAAATTTGGCCAGTGTAGTCCTTGAATAACGTAAACACCTACAAAGAAAGGATTTTTCTAAATTCAACTCTCAATGGGCTGAAAAAAAGCGTTGAATGTTTGTATGGAAGTCCGTCATTTTTGAAGCATCAAAGTTTGTTTTTAGGCTTACGATTAGAAGTTCAAAGTTGATTGTAAACTAATATCAACGTCTCCTAAAATCAGTCCGCTAGGGGTAAAACGGATTGAATTAACATAAAAAAGCTAGGAAGTATTAAAAAATACAAAAAGGGTAAAACTTGGCGCGAATAATAAAATAAATAAAACCATCACCCGAAGACGCTGGCACCAGCTATACAGTAATGAAAACGATATCCACGCGGGTGAAGCCACGGCAAAAAGCAGTGTTAGTATATGTAAGCTTCTAAACAGGTGTGCTAAATTTAATAAGTGTATGCTTGTACTTGTATATCTGTTTGTCCACGTATTTCTCAGATTTAACCACCTCCCATGACGTAATGGTTAGTCCATTCGCTTCACACCAGGAGGTCGCGGGTTCGATTGCCGGTGGGGTAAACTTGTAAGCCTCTGTGTGGTTGGTGGTAGGACGTTTTCTAAGCCCGCCCCAGGCTAGCTACCATCATCTTCTAAGTCTTGCCGCCAAACATCAGTGTTAACAATATAGATGTGTTCCGGTTTGAAGATAAGATAGCCAGTTTTCCATTGCGTTGCGGAATCTTGGAAAACCCGCTTCCATCTTCTGCATCATCGTTATTTACCATCAGGTGAGATGATGCCAAAGGGCTTACCAATTAAAAAAATAGATACTAGAAATCAAATGCAATAACTATTTTATTTATTTTATCAACTCCACAGATTTGAACAGTAATATATAAGTCACTGATCTACTCTCATATCGTAAAGTTCGCATTATCAACTTCAAAACGAGTATATTGGCATACTTTATAAACACAATACCGTAATAAAAAAAAATACATTAAGTATAACATAATTTTGTTAGAGAAATAATGTTATCATGTATTTTTTTTCCATTACGATACAAGTTAAACCAAAGAGATAATATCAGCAACGAAGTTCCATATCAATTTTTGATGTGTAACATCTTTGCTCTCGCTTTCCTGCAATTTGTGGGAGTGATTTCGTGAAATGGGACGGAAATGTGTCCCCACAGATCTGTGTGTGTCCCATTGTAACAGGAAGTCGCGTTTTTTTAGGCTTTAAAAGCGCGGAAAAGGCAAAGGTATCTATGACCATACAGCCTAGTCTGCCGTATCTTTGCCGTCCTTTTTCAGGCTTTAAAAGCGCGGAAAAGGCAAAGGTACCTATAACCATACAGCCTAGTCTGCCGTATCTTTGCCATCCTTTTATAAAGTATTTTGTCACATGTTACACATCATATGCGAGTACTGTAGGTCTCGCTCGAATTTTTTTATTTTTATTGGAACGCACATGCGGTTCGCGCCATTTTTACAGCAATACAAAAAGTTTTCATTCCAATTTTTACTTGTCTGTGACAGCGCCCGCTTTATCGCATGCGCGGTGATGTGTTGGTTTTTCATTGAATTTTGTTGTAGATACTGAATTTCGTGGATAATTTTCATTCTTGTTTAAAAATGTCTGAGATCAGTGAAAGCATTGTTTTAACCTGTCTGTAACACCGTCCGCTTCAGTGCACGTTTTGTTGTAGGTACTTACTGAATTTCGTGAGATTTTTTCTTACTCTTAACATAGATCTCTGTATTTTAGTTGATTCAATCCCAATGTATGAGGTTAGATAAAGTAGTGTATGAAACTGCACATAATTTGGTCTTAAAACACTCGTGTAATGCTATAAGAAAACTCGCCTACGGCTCGTTTTTTTAACTTACACTCGTATTTTAAGAACCCTTATTATGCAACAGTTCCTTAAACTACTATTATTAATTATCTTTCAACTTAGGTAGGGTTGCCATTAATCCCCAAGGCCCCGTCGGGACATTAAAAATTTGGGGTCCTTTTTTTAATATTAACTGTGTTCGTCGGTGCGCGGGAGATTCACATGAACAAGGGTAATAGCAGCCATCGCATCGCAAATTAAAAAAAGGAATCTTTAAAACAAAACGATTTGGGATTATTTACATTCATTTATTAATTATCTAGGATAACTTATCATCATTCCTTTTTATATTTATCGGATGATTTTACCTGGGACAGTAATTGTCGGTTACCTTTTACGAATTTTATAAAATTCTTCACAACTCATGTAATAAATTTTACATTGAAGAACAGCTTCCACGGTGTCGACTCCCAAGCGATTACGTTCGTCAGTCCACTGCGAGGACATCAATGAAAAAAGGCGCTCTACACCTGCCTTATGTCCGAGAACACTGAAAACGTATTTACAAATTTTCTATAATTTTGTAAGCTCATGTAACGTTTCAGTCTTAAATATTTTCACCCATTTTTTTGGGATGCTTTTTGCACGCCATTCTTCAGTTTCTACGTTTATTTCAATAATATTCTTAACGTGAATAAATTCAGGTAAAGATTTGCCGCCATCGGTGGATGCCCCCTTTTCAAATATAAAATGATTTCATGTACCTATGTTAGTCCATTCCGGAACCAGGGACAACTATGTTTGTCGGGACATTTTATAGCTTGTCGGGACGTCGGGACACCGCTGTTAATAACGGTGACATGTCCCGACGTATCGGGACGAATGGCAACCCTAAACTTAGGGAACAGTGCAAGTTTCGTTAAAATCGGTTTAATAGTTTTCAAGATAATTAATAATTATAGACTGTTAAGTGTTGTGTACCAATTACTGCAACAACACGTTGTTGTCGATTTGACACAGCAATTTAGTGATTGAAGTCGGTTGTTCTAGCGTCGCCTCGTCAATTACATATTATTACACAATGCGTACACAAGTTGGCCGGAGCAAGGAGTTGGCCGTACACAAGTAGTGCAGGGGGGGCTATAGCTGATTAGTGCATATGAGTGCGGTGTAAAGCTACATAATAGCGATGACATTCTCTTTGGTGCGGTGCCTCTCTCCAGGCGGCCCACATTTTATCCTGTTCTGCGTGTCCTCCTAACACCTGTACGCGCGAGGACCTGTACAATGCAACGCACAATGCAGTCTCGGTGACGGTGGCAGAGCAGAAGCAGAGTACTTACCTGTGAAAAAAAAGTATCACATTTTAGTGAATTTTCAAAATACACAACTTTTTTGTTAGGAAAGTCGAAAATTTTGTTCAAAAAATGAGTTGCTCGTCTGTTAGTTATCCGAAAATGATACCAAACTTGCCATAGTACATATAGTTTAAGAGATATAGGTATCAAAGTGGAGCGCGGCATAACCAAACTTCCTCCCCCTCCCCCCGCCCCCCGCGGGGTGCCTCTCGATGGCTCCCGGGCCTAATTAACTCAAGAACACCTAAGGAACGAATGCCAAGTTTCAGCACTTAATCCAATTTTAAACGGTGTAAAGCATTGGAGTCCCAGCTAACTAGTCTTTAAAAAATATGTTTTTTTTTATTAAAAATTAAGTTGAGTCAAAAGATTGATTCGTTAGGACGAGTGCGTAAAATAATGCGTATCTATCCATGAGTCACCACTGAAACTCCGAAATACTCTGTGCCACCCTGAAACAACCACCCCCGCCCCACCCCTAACTCGATTGGGGTCCCGCGCGTGACTCATTCATTCAGGCTGTGCGTATTTTCGAAGGTCCTGCCTGCTTTTATATTATTACATTATGACGTGTCCTGCTGCTTTCTTTGAGATGATTCATTCTCGGTTTTACTTTTGAGCGACCAAGTACAGCGAAAAAGAGTACAAACTACGTAAAATAATTTGTACAGTTCTGATTTCTTTTTCTAGTTTTACTCAAAATGTGTCCGATTTTTCCTGGAATAATGGACTACCAAGTGTACACTACACAAGCAAGTGCAATATTTTTTTCTTATCTGTGGTACAAGTGACTAGTATTATCTCATCTCTGCTAGTACTTCTTTTTTTTAAAATGGCATTAAAACCGTTGAAGCGATTCTAGAGAAAAATCACAAGTAGTAGTATAACCTTAGCTTAGCCAGTTTTTTCTGGAATAATGCAGTTGGACTTGGACGTATATAGGTACCGATAAATTTTGCACGATGAAACTTCGTACCTAGTTTTATCAAAATCTTTAGCGCCATTTTTTGATAATTGTAACAAAAAGGCTGGGTTTGTTTCAATGAGACCTTACTCAGATTTTTTAGAATAACAAGTTACCACGTACAGTAGTTTGTTATTACAAAACAATAAATGACGTCAGTGTCAGGACTTATTAAAGTAGCGTACCTACAAAGTTAAAATGACACGTAGTAAGAGCGAAGTAAATAATTAAATTACTTTGAGAGCCATTTTTGAGTAAAAAATAATTATGTATTTATTTCTATATTATGGTGGCAATCCGTCCGAGAAAATTCCGTTGAGCAGTTTAGGCATAGATTCTTTTTCTATAATTATTTTTTTCCGGTTCGATTCCCAGCTAAGGCAAGCAATTTTATAATAACTTGCTGCAGTACTAAGTACTTATTTTTGAAAATGATATGATTCTTATTTGAGTAAAATTATCGGTCATTTATCTAGGTATCTTGAATTGTATTATTTCTTCAAATTTCCCCATCAGGTCGATTCCCGGACAAGCAATTTTTATAAAAATCTTTAAGTTCTAATTATTTTAGACTAGTATTTTCCCGCGGCTTCGTTCGCCCGCGTGGACATCGTTTTTATGACTGTCTTTAAGGGTGATTAGTAAATTATGTCGTTTCCCACCTACTCAACCATCCCTGTGCAAAAAATCACAGCAATCGATATTTTTTTAAGTTCCCTCAGGAACTGCATCATATTATGATATTTTCCCGGGATAAAAAGTAGCCTATGTCCTTCCCCGTGACACAGGCTACCTGCATGCCACATTTCATAAAGATTGGTCAAGGCGTTGAAGCGTGAAAAGGTAACAAACAAACCAACTTACAAACAAACAACAAATTTTCACATTTATAATATTAGTAAGGATAACATACGAGTACCTTATGAATGAAGTCTCCTTCAGAATAAACTTATTTTCAATGTTACTAGCTTTTCCCGCGGCTTCGCTCGCGTGGGCATCGTTTTTATGACTGTCTCTGAGGGTGAGTAATGCGCGAGCCGCAAGCGGTGCTTATTAGTGATCTTGTAGCGCTGTAACGCTGTTATTTGTTCTCCTTTCATTCTACCTTTTTTCGTTCTATCTATTTGTTCCATTACGCATGCGCTGACATGTGTTTTAAACCCAAAATTCCATCAATCATTCAACATTTCCATCCTTAAAACCTACGCCCTACCGTACACCTACCTACTAGAGCATGCACCCGGTTCTGCCCGGTTCCAAAAAACCCAGATATACCCGGTTCCTAACTATCTCAAAAAACCGGGTCAAAAATTGAGATACCCGGTTTTTGTTTCTAGACTATATTTCCGTAGAAACATACCCAATTACCTTTTTAGAAGTTTTTTGCAAGTGATTATTCTGATTTTTCTTGGAATAACAAACTAGAACGTGCTGTAGGCCATTTACAGTTATGGTAACGTACCAAGTTTTATAAAAATCGTTAGAGCCATTTGTGAGTAAAACAATAATACGTGATTTTTTTAGCCTCATGATTAAAGTTGGCAAGTTCCTAAATTCTTATTATCAAATTTGCATAGCACATGCCACACGACTGCAATAGTTGACGTCATGTAACTATGAAATTGAACATAGTTTTTCGGAAATTCAGGTAGAGGAAGCTGAAGAAGACATTCCGTGCTTAAAGCTTAAGCTTTCAACGTAATCTTATTTTTACGCTGCTATTACCAAAATAAGAAAGACAGGTAGGTAGTGTTAATTTGTTTTATTGCTTGTGAGAAAATAAGTCTGATTTTATTTCATAGATTCTTTGATTTATTTTAGATTCTGAAACTTGTTAATGTAGTATGTATGAAGCTGAGAGGACAAGCTAGTATTTTTTTAAATATATTTGGATGACTATACAGGCTGTAACATAAAGGAGTGGTGATACTTTAAGGTGGGCTTGAACTCATTAAACTGAGCTACTTTTTTTCTGCAACTTTGCTGAAATCGCATTTTTTTCATTTATTTTTCGTACAAAACGGTCAGCTGATTAAACGGTTTTGTATGAAAAATCCAATAAAAATTTCGCGATTTCAGTAAAGTTGCAGAACAAAAGTTGCTCAGTTTGATGAGTACAAGCCCACCTTAAAGTATCACCACACTTTTATGTTACACCCTGTATAATAATAAAAGTTGTAACACATTTATGTGGTTATATACATATCAGCATTAGCACCATTCAAATTAATATCTAGTTTTATTTTGTCGTAAAGGGATTTTGTTTTATGAACCGAATAGAACCGGGTACCCGGTTCTGTGCGGAACCGGAACCGAAAAACCCGGTTCTTAGATACGGGCCGGTTCTGCACCCTCTACTACCTACCCGTCCTGCCACATTCTGCGTCATTTCCCACCTCCTCAAACATCTCTATGCAAAAAATCACAACAATAACGAAGTAACTAGTATCTCATCTGTGACGTTGCTCCCTTGCGATGTTAAGAGTATCAACCATAAAAGAGCATTTTTTAATTCTCTCTGGAACTTCCGACTATGCTATATCCCGGGATTAAAAGTAGCCTATTTACTTCCCCATGACACTGGCTACCTCCATGCCAAATTTCGTCAAGATTGGTTGAGGAGTTGAAGCGTGAAAAGGTAACAAACGAACACATTTGTACGATTTAAGTTGGGCTAAGGATTATTCAAGTTCAACTAACTTTCCCTGCTACATGGCCAATAGTGCTGGGATCCTCCTGAGATGGTCTAAGGCGCGGGGATAGACATATCCTGCCATAAATCAGAAAGTGCTTTGCGTGTGCTTTGTGCCTAATCACCTACTCCTAACGTACCCCACAAAGTAGAAACCTATCTCTACTTTGTTCTTACGCTTAGCTTACACCACATAGGTCACCTTTGACGCTATGGCGAGCTCCTCCGCTGATCTGACTGTCTACTCTACTCCCTTAATCCGTCGATCGGTCGTTTCGCCTGTCCGACGTCCTTCTGTCCGTCCCTCCGTCCGTCAGTCGCTCAAAATCAGCCGCACGGTTCGAACGTTTTCTTCGTTTTCTCACGGTCTTCACGTTTTACCCCAGGTTGCCCCAGGCAAAGTATATTATTATAATATACTAACTGTCCCGGCGAACTACGTACCGCCTTACATTACATTACACTGCCCTACCCTACCCTACACTACACTACCCTACCCTACACTACACTACCCTACCCTACACTACTCTACCCTACACTACACTACCCTACCCTACACTACAGTACCCTACACTACCCTACCCTACCCTACATTACCCTACCCTACCCTACATACACTACACTACACTACCCTACCCTACATAACCCTACACTACACTACCCTACACTACACTACCCTACCCTACACTACCCCACATACCCTACCCTATATTTTCCTACCCTAAACTACACTACTCTACCCTACACTACACTACCCTACACTACCCTACCCTGCACTACCCTACCCTACATACACTACACTACCCTACACTACACTTCACTACCCTACACTACACTACCCTACACTACCCTACACTACCCTACACTACCCTACCCTACCCTACTCTACCCTACCCTACCCTACCCTACCCTACCCTACCCTACACTACACTATCCTACCCTACCCTACCCTACCCTACATAAGAACCTTCTCCTGACAATAACGAACTCGACAAAAAAAGAATTAGCCAAATCGGTCCAGCCGTTCTCGAGTTATGCGCTTACCAACACATTTTGCGATTCATTTTTATTTAACGGGTGACTTTTAATTAGTTCTTGATAGCAAAGGATATGAATGTACTTGTGATTACAAACAACTTTCCCATAGAAACTATATGTGAAATCAGATTTTTTTTTTTCATATTTGACATATAGTTTCTTTGGGAAAGTTGTTTGTAATCACGACTATATGCATATCTTTTGTTATCAAGAACTAATTAAAAGTCACCCTGTATATGATTAGTACCCCCAGGCATAATAATAGGTCATCTTTGCCCCAGATGACTGTGGCGGCGGCGGCGGCGTTCGATCTTTTTAATTTGCAAGAGCGCGGGAAACGAAACGTGCAATAGCGCTATATGTTTTCCTCATTCGCACTTGTGCTAAAAGTTACAAATTCTCAGTGCGCATGCGCCAGGTCCGGCACGTCACGCCAGTGGCCATGTGACATAATCAGGCCAATCACCGTCAGTCGTCCGTCGTGTGTTCATTGGTCGTTACGCATACCGACTGATATCTTTTTATCACATTTTTTTGACGTTTACTTACGTGATAGAACTCCGAATTTTATCATAATATTCAAACAACTTAATTTTCAGAGAAAAATAATTGTGATAAGTGTTTTTGTAGATAATTGTGTCAATACGCGATAACCTGTCTCCGTCCAGATCGTTGAAGTGTGCTGCGAGCGAGCCGAGCGAGACCTTGATAAATACTTGTTGGACTGGACGAGCGAGAAGACAATTATTTAGCATCATGCCCATGGAGGTACGTCTTTAATTTACAATTTGTGGTGTCTTCCGTGTGTGTATGTATTTACTTTCGGTAGTAAAAGTGTGATGAGGTTTGTGCGCGATACGCGAGTTGAGTTTTAAACTGACATACCTACCTATTGCGAAGTTTAAAGGGAGTGCAATGATGAAGTTAAAACTGTGATTGTTGTCGTTTCGTTTGCGGAAGCAGCTCTCCGAGGCGTCAGCGACGACGTGACGCGTATAAAAACATTGCTATGGACGTCGGTGGAGGTAAACATTGTTTAGACTGCATGCGCCACTGTCAGGCTTGAATGCCACCTGTTGCACGACACGAGTCTCCTTCTCCTTGGTCGCACGGCAATAGTCAGCAAAACGTCGTCTAATATGCACTGTAGTCTAGCTCTAGCACTCCTGCCCCAGATGGTATAACGGCTTACATTGCATTGGTGTAGTGAGTGGATCTGTTGAGAGTATATGTCTATAAATAACTTTAAACCTGGCTGCTGAGTGTCCACAGACAATGTTTGCTTCGCTTTTTTTATATATAAGTCTCCTCCAAAGAGTTTACAAGTTAATTCTTAATGTTGTTTAGCAGCCAGTAGCATGTAATAACTATATTTACACTTTTAGAAGGGGATTGTATGTTAGTGGAGTGGTGTAGGTAGCAGCTGAGTTTTATTTATAATGGGCTTGAGTATTTCAGTATGTAGGTCGATTTGCACTGAAAACTACATACATTCATAAGAGTACATAATCAGATTTTATAGTAATAGGTATGTACATATGTAGGTACTGACAATTTCTTACTATCCACAATCTATATCCAATAGTGGATATTGCTCATTCATTGAGAGTATTCTCAAAATTATTTCCCATTCAAACTTAAAATTACTACTTCTTGAAAATTGATGGGCCTATTCTAATGAAACTTTATACAAGTCACTAAATTCTAGCTTGTGGATAGATTACATTTTCAAATTAATTTATTTAGAAGAAAAAGCTAATTTCAAGGTCACAATGAAAATGTTATATCACTGTTATTTAGTGACAACACTATTTTTGATATTTATCCACAAACTAGGATTTGGTGACTTGCTTATGTGAACAAAGTTTCATTAGAATTGGCCCATCCATTTTCAAGAAGCAGTAATTTAAAATTACTCATACTAACTCTATTAGTTATACTAATTTTAAGTTTGTATAAGTATTTGTATATTTTAACCAGTTGTCGTGGAAATCCTTGGAGGAGGCCTTTGTCCAGCAGTGGACGTTTTCCAGCTGATATGATGATGATGATGAGAAACAACTTTGAGAATACGGTCTTAATAAAAAATGAAATTTCTTTGTTTTATTTCATGTCAAGTGCAAATTTGTTTGACCAATCCTATGGTCAACTGCTTGAGATAAAGGCAGTCATTTTCCTCATACAATTGTTATCAATACAATGGCAATAGTATAATTAATATTTTTTTCAATCTAATTATAAGATGGTGAAATTGCACACATCTTGAGTATTATCCTACTTATGCTTACACACGGGATACAAAAATGTAGTATCTAGGTATTGGATAGACTAAGAAAAAGTAATCACAGTCATAACTTGGGGTTGTAGAAATATCAAGTAATAATGGTTCATAGGTAAATGTTTTTCTTGTTGGACTACTTTTAAATTGGGATTAGTAGACAAGTGCAACAAGACTATAGAACTTAGCATAGACTATAAATATCCCCTCGTTAGCCTCTGACTATAAGCTTATAAAAAAGTAGGTCATCTTTAATAGTGTTTAATCATTAAGTTTAGCAATATTTATTTAATTACTACCAACAGCTAGGAAAATAGAAAAAATCCTGTAAATGCTAGCTTGTTACACTCTTTACTATAAACTTATGAAAAATTGGTCACCCATGATTGTTTTTAATCAAAGTTTAGCAGTATTTATTTAATTACTCCCAATAGCTAAAAAAACAGAAACAATCTCGGAAATAATAGTTATTAGTTGTTAAAAACACTGGCATATGTCTAATTAGGTAGGTATCCACTTTTCCATTCTTCTTTTTTGATATCTGACATCTCTTGCATTAACTTGCCTTATTGTATGTATGTATGTATGCATATATGTCACAGCCAAATTGTAAAATTAGCTGTTTTAAAGTAACTCTTTAAAATTACTCTCTAGCTAGACATTTAATGATGATAGATTAGGTAATGAATATATTTGTATGATTTTATATTTGCATGCTTATAGACTATGGCTAAATAGTTTTACCATTCTTCTGTACGTACTTCTGACATGTACTTACCCTAT
Organism: Coleophora flavipennella; assembly: GCA_947284805.1. Lineage (NCBI taxonomy): Eukaryota > Metazoa > Arthropoda > Insecta > Lepidoptera > Coleophoridae > Coleophora > Coleophora flavipennella. Next base: position 15,944,665 of record OX369276.1, read on the forward strand.
ATATGCAAATAAAGAAATATGAATATGAAACAGGTTGGGATTCAATTGAGGAAAATCAAATATGAAAAGTTTAATTAATATCTCTTGCAAGTTCAAAACTTAATTGATAGTGAGGTCATGTTGTTCCAATATTTTAATAGGTATAAACAGGAAAAATGTTATCTCATTATTAAAATGTAGTGTTAGAGCATACACTAGTCATTTTAATTCATTTATGTACCATGGTGGTTTTGTTTTGCTGCAAATTTTGTAACTCCTTGGATGGTACGTACAAACATTATTTAAAATAAATTGTGGCATAAATAATATCAATCTGTTTCTGTGTTTGGTGGTTTACATTAAAATTCTGTAAAGCTTATTTTTGGAAAATTCTCTAAAAAAATTGGCCAAGGTCGTGTCAAATCATACATTGTGTAGTTTTCCGGAGCTATCTCTATTTCATACAGGTTTTTTTATTTCTCTTTCTCTTTTTATTAAATTTTATTTGAATAAAATACACAATTTTTATTTCTACCTCATGTACTTACATTATACATAATATGTATGTTTGTTTACATATGTACATACAAATTTGTAGTTACTAAAGAGTGTACATTTTAAAAACTAAATACTTTCACTTGTATTGGAGGGTTGGTAATTTTTGTTTTAAATGAAATGGAATAGTTTATTTGTGGAAACTACTGGAAACACACAGTATTAAGGATTTTAGTTATATATAAATTATAATTAAATAGAACAATGTGTTTCGATAACAACTGGCATATAAAATACTTATGTTTTAAAGTTATAAAATAACAAATATTTCTAATTATAATGTCAACAATAAATAAATAAGTACCTTCTCATAAAATTATTGATTAAAAAATTAATTTAAGTCATAAAAGCTTTTGTCTTAATCTTTTATAAGAGTATGATAAACTCAGCAGTACTCAAGGAGAAATTGTTTTAACTTTCGAGGGAAGAGGTATGTACAAGTACTGTGATGAGTTGACATGAGATCAAGACAATCGATCCCCATCATCTCTAAAGTCTAAAAAAGAAAATGTATGTGTGTACTACTGGATGGATTTTGATAAAATTTAGGATAGGGCATTATTGTTTTTATATGTATTTCCAGCCCTTTTTTCAATCTTGATTTTTTTAGGGTTGCTACCTAGTAAAAAAATCACTTATTATATTTTTAGTCAAAAATAGCTCTATCGATTTTGATGAAACTCAGTTTAAGTTACCATAACTTTATGCCGTATTGGTGGTTTGTTATTTCAAGAAAAATCTGAATAAGGTACCTCCCATGCAAACACAGGATTTTTGTTACTTTTTCTCACAAATGGCTCTAACGATTTTAATGAAACTTTGTGAATAACTAGGTCTTGATAAGGCTTACTGCACTGGGCACTTAATTATTCCAGGAAAAATTCGAATAAAGTACCTCCCATATCAAACCAAATTAATAAGTGATTTTTGTACAGTCTCATATTCTTTGCTACTCAGTAAGTGTACTTATTGTTGATTTGTGTGCCCGACTATGACAGACGGTGAAGGCTTCGTGAGAAAGTATGCTCAGCGTTGTTTTACAATTTATTTAACTGATGGCGACGCTAGATAGGTAGAGAAATCCCCATAAATAAGAAAAAAAAATTGTTCAAGCCGTTTAGGAGGAGAAATAATTATGAACACATGCACCCCAAAATTTAAATACATAGTAGAAGATAGATTAGTAAGCTAAGGATAAGGTTTTTGGTTTTCCTGCTGACTTAACCCGACATTGCATTGATGATTTTGTATGTTTTTGTGTGTAAACTAACGGCTTGCGCATGTTTGCAGAGGACCTGCTGACACAGATTCTGCACCAGAATGACGGCCAGCAGCGCTCCGACCTGAACATAAGTGATGTTAGTAAGTACCCCGCAACCCTTTTTTTTATTTACAATTGGTAAGCCCTTGGCATCATCTCACTTGATGGTAAGTGATGATGATGCCGAAGATGGAAGCGGGCTTACCAAGATTCGCCAACGCAATGGAGAACTGGTTATTTTATCTTAGAGCAGAAGAGCTCCATAGAGGTCTAAGAATCCATACAGTTCAACGCCTTCGATAATGGCGTCATCGGCGACCTGATCACAGTACCAATACCAAGGGTTGTCACAATACTTGACAATAAAATGAAAGAATATGCCATCACATAAAAAGTGACTTCAATAGTGTAAAATTGATCTTTGAAGGTCCCTGATCAAGAATCCTTTGTTAGATTAGAAAAACGTGGCCGCAATTTTAATTTTTTAGTTACTGGACCGATTGCTTCCAAAATCGATATCTGAGGGTCCCTGAAGTCTCTAATCACGAAACCGTTATCAGAATTGAAAATAGTGGCCGCCATTTTGATTTTTTTAGTTACTAGACCGATTGCTTCCAAAATCGATATCTGAGTGTCACTGAAGTCCCTAATCACGAATCCGTAGTTAGAATTTTAAAAAAATGCCGCCATATTGAACTTTTTATTGAATGGACCGATTGCTTCCAAAATCGATATCTGAAGTCCTTAATCACGAATCCGTTGTCAGAATTGAAAAAAGTGGCCGCTATTTTGAATTTTTTAGTTACTGGACCGATTGCTTCCAAAATCGATATCTGAGGGTCACTGAAATCCCTAATCAGTAATCACGAATCCGTTGTCAGAATTGAAAAATAAATGCCACCATTTTGAACTTTTTAGTCACTGAACTGATTGCTTCCAAAATCGATATCTTAAAAAACATAGCATTCTTAAGTTTTGCGGGCAAAGGCGATTTCGCAAGTCTGTTTGAATAAGACCTGCGGTGGAAAATAGTCTCTCAGATGCGACAGATGCCTCGTTTGCAACGAAATAGATAAGACAACACGCGCGTTTACATTACACTTTTAAAGCGCGAAATTTGAAAAGTATCGTTGAATCTGCCATAAAAATATCGCCGATACCGATATATCGGCAAACCCGAAGTATCGCCGTTATATATCGGTATCGGTATCGGATGCATCCCTACTTATCACGAATCCGTTGTCGGAATTGAAAAAGTTGCCATTTTGGACTTTTTAGTTACAGATTGCTTCCAAAATCTATATCTGGGGGTCCCTGAGGTCCCTAATCACGAATCCGTTGTCAGAATTGAAAAAGGCTGCCATTTTTAACTCTTAAGTTACTGGACCGATTGCTTCCAAAATCGATATCTGAGGGTCCCTGAAGTCCCTAATCACGAATCCGTTGTCAGAATTGAAAAAAGTGACTGCCATTTTGATTTTTTTAGTTACTGGGCCGATTGCTTCCAAAATCGATATCTGAGGGTCACTGAAGTCCCTAATCAGTAATCACGAATCAGTTGTCGGTTTTTTTAAATGCCGCTATTTTGAACTTTTTACTTACTCGTCAAGTTGCTTCCAAAATCTATATCGGGGGGTCCCTGAGATCCCTAATGACGAATCCGTTGTCGGAATTGAAAAAAGGCCGCTATTTTGAACTCTATATTTAATGGACAGATTGCTTCCAAAATCGATATCTGATGGTCCCTTAAGTCCCTAATCACGAATCCGTTGTCTGAATTGAAAAAAGTGGCCGCCATTTTGATTTTTTTAGTTACTGGACCGATTGCTTCCAAAATCGATATCTGAGGGTCACTGAAGTCCCTAATCAGTAATCACGAATCCGTTGTCAGAATTGAAAAAAAAATGCCACCATTTTGAACTTTTTAGTTACTGAACTGATTGCTTCCAAAATCGATATCTCAAGTCCCCTGAAGTCACTGATCACGAATCCGTTGTCAGAATTGAAAAACGGCTGTCATTTTTAACTCGTAAATTACTGGACCGAATGCTTCCATAATCGATATCTGAGGGTCCCCGAAGTCCCTAATCATCAGTAAACCGTTGTCAGAATTTAAAAAACCGGTTGTCTGTAAAGTCGGTTTACGGACGATAATTTTACGTGATAACAAGTATCCGTTCAAGTCCCCGTCCAAGTACCCGTCCGAGTCCCCGTCCATGTGCAAGTATCTGTCAAAGTATATGTCCAAGGACAAGTACAGAATAAAAATATGTAGCATACATAAAGTCGCTTGTTCCGCGCTCTCGCTTGCACGCTCGGCTCAAGCGTAACGTGACCGTGTGAGAATGACGTCACACTTTCGTGTATGCAGCCCGTGTACATCGGTTTATTAGACGTTATCACGTGTAAAAAATCCACCATTTTGAACTTCTTAGTTACTGAACTGATTGCTTCCAAAATCGATAACTGAGGGTCCCTAAAGTCCCTAATCAAGAAACCGTTGTTAGAATTGGAAAAAGTTGCCGCCAATTTGAACTTTTTGGTTACTGGACCGATTGCTTCCAAAATCGACAGTAGCCGCCATTTTGAACTTTTTAATTACTGGACTGATTGCTTCTAAAATCGACATCTGAGGTTCCCTGAAGTCACAAATCACGAATCTTGTAGAATTGAAAAAAGTTGCCGCCATTTTGAACTTTTCAATTACTGGACCTATCAAATATACTTAGATATCTGAAAGTCTCTGAATCAAAGCAGCGTAAAGCAGTTCAAAATGAATGTAACAAAAATACATTTCATTTGTCGCTCGCGTTGATGTATTTTGTTTGTAATTAATATGTATCATTGATTTACTCGTGTGGAGAATTATGGAGGTACGAAGCTTTCGGTGAACGATTCTGACTCTCACTTGGCTGGTTTATTAGCTTGCTTGTCTTTTTTCAAACAAATTTCGTTATCGTTTTTTAACGTATTTCCAGATGAGCTAGACTTGAAGCTATATAATCACCTCAGAACTATAAAATAGAAAAAAATAGGAAATAAAACTTTAATTAAAAATTATTCTAATTTATGTAACTCGTCATTAAAGGAGACTAAAAAGTAATGAAATAATTCGTAAGATTAAACAATAATAATGATTCGTAAGATTCAAAGCGAAAAATGAGGGGCGAATGGATAATTGATCTAGGTCTTGCATGCGTCCTACGTTTTTATTTTTAAATTCTACGAATATTGTTAAATTATTTTATTACTTTTAGTCCATTTTGGAAACGTTTTTTTTTAAAATAAACTTGAAAGAATTCAAATCTTAGACGGCGAAAAGTTTCTCTAAATAAAAGCTATGTTAGTAAAATAATGCTTAAGAGGATCTATTAATCCAGATAATTACATTTATAATAAAACTTAACAATATATACTAAGTTAATTGGTGCTCGTAAACAAATACACTGATAAAAAATGGAATCGTGAACAGACGCCTCAGGGACCTTTAGATATCGATTTTGGAAGCAATCTGTTAGATATTTATATATTACGCAGTTAATAACCAATCTTTTATAAATAATTACAAGGACATGACTTTCATTTCTTTCGAACACCAACAATATTTTTATTCGTTGCTAGGTGACGTGGTGGATTATAGACAATCATATAAAACCTTCTCCAACACGCACACTTAATCCAGCACATCACCACACACGCTCATGCGCACCCTTAAACTTACGTGTCAATCGTAACATATATATAAACATACAAAAACATCAATGGGTGTGCATGCTCCTTTATGATACATATATTACATTAACACAATGTGTATCCACCCTTATATTATACACAAAGTAATTTTACATCAAATTCCCAAAATAAACTAATAACAAATAAAATATTAAATCCACTCAGTAATATGGAAATCAGCCATTCCTCTGAAATTTTCGCATCAATATCAGCTAACTGTTTAGATAAGAACATTATTTTTGCAATATACTTCTCCATAGAATCAAAATTTTCGATTCTACACGACCATAGCTGACGTTGCAAGTTTATACGCCTTCCCCAGCCCTTACTCTCGTATGCGGTGCATTAACTCTCCCATACTTCACGGGCTGTTTTCGCATCGTAAACATGCGTAAAACACGAGGGCTCCAATAACAGGCATAGTGTACTACGTGCTTTTCTATCTGTATCTTTTAGAGCAGCACTGACTTCCGTGGCTTCTATTGCCACCCACCAATTTTTGGATTCCAAATAATTACGTACCACGAATTTCCAATTAGCAAAATCCTCTGTACCTCTTAGTTTGCGAATACCACAAATTGAGTTGGATGAGTTTTCTTCATCTGTCATTTTGAAAATATTTTCAGTACACTATTTTATAAACTTTATAATTTCATAAAATATATTATTATTTACGTGATTGGTATAGCGATTACTACCCCATAACCATGTTAGATATTTATATATTACGCAGATAACCAATCTTTTATAAATAATTACAAGGACATGACTTTCATTTCTTTCGAACACCAACAATATTTTTATTCGTTGCTAGGTGACGTGGTGGATTATTGACAATCATATTAAACCTTCTCCAACACAATCGGTCCAGTAATTAAAAAGTTCCAAATAGCGGCCCCTTTTTTGAATTCTAACAGCGGAATGTAAAATATAAATAATATAAATAAATATAAAAATATGTCATATTCGTATAAAAAACACCCCAAAAATACCTATAAAATGATCCATATCTGGCTCTTCAAGGCGAAAGTGAATAGGCATTATTTAAGTTTGCGTGTACCATCCTCAACCACATTGTCACTTACCATCAGGTGAGATGTCGTCAAACGCACTCAAATTATTAATTTTAAAAAAGTATCGATATTGCTACAATATAATATTTGATATACATATATTAATATTGATGATAAAATTATTAAAACATTTTGTAACAACTAACAAATAATGCATTTCCGTCATTTTTTTAAATTATGAACCAAATAAAATCAAAAGATGAAAATGAGCCGTGCATGAATGATTGATAATAAAAATGCGACGTGACGACCTTCAATAATGGGCCCACCGCACCGAACAAACGGTGACTGTGGTCTAGTGGGCCGTACCCGCCCCTCAACCCCCGCACGGTTGCCCTGTCTAGATGTCTCCGTTGGACGACTGCACGGATTCTTAGACTGTGGACAAACTAAGCTAACTGACATAGTTTATAGAATTAGCTAGTTAGAGTGGCAACGGGCTAGTCGTTCGTAGAACCAATAACCGATGGCGAAGAAAAGTTGAACACTCGAAATTTTGTTAAAAATAAAATTAATAAATTCCCGCAATTTTTAATTTTTTTTTGTACCTGTGCACCGATTTCTCCGTCAATTGTGGATCGATTTAAAAAAATATTTTTTTATTCGATAGAGTTCCTGAGGTGGTCGCATATAAAATTTATCGAAATTAAGATTAAACAGTGGCAAAATTGTACTTGGTAATTTAATTACGATTGAAGTCGTTTTTTAACGTGTTTAGTGTGGTCAATTATGTCAATACTGTTTAATATTTAAATTAATTCAATCACCGTTTATTTTTTTCAAATACCTACATACTGTATTAGACTAGATAAGTGTGTGAAATGTCTCAATTTTTTTTAAAAGTTAGTTTTTTTGTTCAAAGTAAGATGTTAATCTTTGTTATTTTGTTCGCAGTCGAGGCTATATCGATAGCGGACCCGGCGGCGGCGTTTGCGACACCGGCGGCGGACATGGCGCGCTCGCCTGCGCACGCGCCCTTCGTGCGCATCGTCGAGCAGCCCGCCAGCAAGGCGATCAGGTCAGTCTTCACTCATCACAGACAATACAATTCTAAAATAAATTGTACAGCCACACTGTGCACTTATATAAGGTCTAACAAAATTAGCTGAAACTATCTTAACTGGTGCTTCTACCCATGAAACTGAACAACTTTCCCCATAAAACCCATAGTGAAATCGCAACAAAAAAAATTGAACTTCCCGTACTAAGTTGGCTGATCAGCTGATCGAGTTAGTATGGGAGAGCCAAATTTTTTTTAGCGATTTGACTATGGGTTTCATGGGGAAAGTTTTCAATTTCATGGGTAGAAGTAGAAGCACCAGTTAAAATAGTTTCAGCTAATTTTGTTACACCTTATATAGCATTCAACATCTTGTCTGGTGTGGTCAACAATTAACATAACGCTTACTTAGTATAGCATGTAATAAAGGCGATATCCGACACGATGAAAAAATGTATTTGTATGTGACGTACCTTAGCCAGATTTATTCTAGAATAACCAACTACCCTCAATGGTAAGCGACGTAAAGTTATACCTAGTAGCACACCCCGGACACTCCATACAAACGAGCGAGAAATGATATACATAATTATAACTGACGTATCTATAGGCAACAATGCAGGTAGGGTTGAATCACACCGGCGGTATTGGTCACAAAATGTTTGTTAGTTTATATACTTTTCGTTGTAAACAAGCACCGTTCGAAAAAAAACACCACTTTCCGAACCAACAAATCGCTACCGCTTATTAAAAAAAAAGGTCATCTACTTCTATGACGCCGAAAATCGCTGCCGCTTATTAAAAAAAGGTCCTCCATTTCTCTGACGTCGAAAATCACTGCTTATTCCAAAAAAAGGTGAAGTCAATTTGATCACCAAGATTCATGATATGGGGTCCAGGGGGCCCAGCCCCCTCCACCCATTTATTAGAAGATGACCGTATAAAATAATAGCAGTTTTCAGTGTTAAGTTACCATTTCCAATGTTTTATAGTCTCATACTGTGGAAAGTGGTGTCCTAAGACAAGTATGAAAAAAAAAATTCAGTTGGGCCTTTACGTTCGGTAACTGGTTGGTTTTTAAGCTTGTGAACGAAATCACAGCGGCGCGCAAAGTGAATATAGTGAATAAAAGTGCTTGCGTAGCTCGTCCTTTACGTTTGGTACTCAATCTACACCCAATCTGAGTGACGGGGGGGTGAGGTCGAATTTAGAGAGGGGCAGGGAGTGTCCATACTGTACGTTAGTACTAATATATATACTGTGCTAGTAGCGTACAAAGTTTCATCAAAATCGTTCGGCACTATTTGAGCTTGCGTGTTACATCCTCGGCTGCATCGGCACTTACCATCAGGTGAGGTGCAGCCAAACGCACTCAAATAAAAAAAAATAGAAACCATTTTTGTGTAAAAATATTTTTACACGGTTGCAGCAACCCTCAATGAATTGTATAGCCACGCTGTGCATATGTCGTGTCGATATCATGGCATTGAACATTTCAACGTCTGGTGTAGGTATGCTTGGGCCACAAAACAGATAAGTGTTTAGTGCTTGGGCACAATACAATAGTAATTGTATTGTGGCTTGGGATATACACAAATTAACAAATAATGGACACACCAATGTTTGTGTGAAAAGCTTTTTTTGGAGAATTTATATAAATACTAGCTGTCCCGGCGAACTTCGTTCCACCTTACACTACACTACACTGCCCTAAAAACCTATACTACATTACCCTACCCTACCCTACCCTATACTACCCTACCCTACACTACCCTACCCTACATACACTACACTACCCTACACTACACAACACTAATACTACCCTACCCTACACTACCCTACCTTGCCCTACATACACTACACTACCCTACCCTACACAACACTACCCTACACTACACTACACTACCCAACCCTACCCTAACCTACACTACCCTACCCTACCCTACCCTACACTACATACACTACACTACCCTACCCTACACTACACTACACTACCCTACCCTACACTACTCTACCCTAACTACACTACACCTACACTACACTACACTACCCTAAAACCAATTATTTTTTGACTGATATTTCATTTTTTGATTTTTTTTGTATAATTCCGAGCATTTTCATATTTATTCACCTTTTAAACCTTGTCTGGACTTCCACAAATAATTCAATACCAAAATTAGCCAAATCGGTCTAGCCGTTCTCGAGGTTTAGCGAGACTAACGAACAGCAATTCATTTTGATATACAGTGGTGGTCATATAATTAAGAACGATAGAAGATACGAGGCCAATTTAATTTTGTCATCAGAATAAATTGTACAATAAGTTTATAAAAATGATTTAATAATGTTATAGAATATTGCTACGACTCTCCTGTCTTATTTAGTATCACAATATTGTCTAAACAGTGTGCAGGATTATTTACTTATTTATTAAATCACAAGAACTCATTCATTCGTACTAACACTAGCTAGACAAATAATTAAGAACGAAATTTATTTTTTTCATCAGATTGAAAATGGAATGCGATGCTATTCTTTACTATTTTTATTGTATTTTTGCGCCGTTATTGATTCCTTTCTCGTTTTTTGCAATTATTCGTCAAAAACCATTGAATAAAATAAATTTTGTGACTGCTACTAGATAAATAATAATAAAGTTGCGTGGTCGTAATAGGCCTTGTAAAAATATTGCAGATAATTTGGGTTGCTCTAAAACGATGGTTTACCAGGCTGTGATACATTTTAATATCCATAAAGCTCTTTTAATAATCCCCGCAAACGAAAACCAAGAAAAACATCTCCTCGAAACGATTTAAGAACAGTTCACTTTGCTAAGCATGACCTATTTAAAGGCTCTATTCAGATAAAAATGAAGTTTTTGGTGAGAATAATCCTCAAGGAGTCTCGGCGCGCACCGTTCGAAGACGTTTGGTGGAGGCACAGTTATTTGGGAGATGTACCAGAAAGGTACCCATGTTGACACCATGTCATAAATAGGCCCGAGTTGCGTTTGCGAGGAAATATGTAAACTGGACAGAACAGCAATGGAAGAATGTATTTTTTTCTGACGAAACCAAAATAAATAGGATATGCTCTCACGGCAAGCAGTACGTACGCCGACCTGCAAATAAGGAATTCGGCCCAAAATACACAAAAACTATGGTAAAGCATGACGGTGGAAACGTTAAAATGTGGGTTTGCTTTGCCGTTATGGCATGGGACCTGTCAGTCTGATACAAGGTAACATGGACCAATACCAATATAAACAGATTACTCGGAAGAATGTATGCTGATGCCATACGCTGACGATAATCTCCCGGTAATTTGGATATTCCAGCACGATTATGACTCAAAATACATTGCCAACTCTGTAAAAACATTCCTCAATAGGCAAATGGTAACTGTGTTAGACTGCCCACCAAATAGCCAAATCTTAATTCCATAGAAATTCTGTGGTATCAAGTTAAAAAGAAATTTTCGAACAGAGTGTGTGGTAACATGAATGAACTTTACAATGCAATTGTTTTTTAGTTGGAACCTGCCAAAGGTTCATGGCATCAATGCCGCGCCGCCGGCCGCCGCTGTCATGCAGTTACCACGGTAACAGACATCCAACTAAATACTAACGTTACAAAACAAGATTATTTCATTAAGAGAAACGCTGTTAAATTCACTTTAAATTAATAAATAACTTAAATTATAAAGTTATTGTTACTCTTATTATAAAGTTTTAACTCGTTTTTAATTATTTGTCCAGCCTCTCGCCTAATGCTATGTGAACAATACCTAAACAACAGCTAATTAAATTGAATATTAAATATTATTTCCTAGTTTTCTTTTTTATTATGTTGGCATCATAAATGTACTAGCCAGCAGTATAGTCAAATTGTTCAATAAGGTTTAAATATATTCATTATGACCATATACATTTTAAAGCGATGTCTGATTATAAAGCGTTCTTAATTGTGTGACCACCACTGTATATAGGATGACTTTTAATTAGTTCTTGATAGCAAATGATATGAATGTACTCATGATTACAAACAACTTTCCCTAAGAAACTATATGTCAAATATGAAAAAAAAATTTGGTCCTTCATACATTTTTGTCGATTTGATAACTTGTTATGTATCGAGGACCTAAAATTTTTTTTAAAAGTAAATAGAGGTTTTTTTTACTTTCGAGCGACGAAGGAGCAAAAAAAGGTAATGTAATCGTTAGATTTTTTTTTATACTTATAGACACCAAAAAGTGCCGAGAAAAGATGTGTGTGTGTTCCGTATCCCTGATTTGCGGAGAAACATTTGATGAAATTTTGAACATAGGAGGTATTTTCTTTATTTTCAAAATATTAGGAGTACCTACTACTGCCCATATAAAAATAAACATTTTTTTCCACAAAAAGCTTAAATGATATTTTGTCCCATGTAACACTTATAAACATCTAAAATATGGCAAAGTCTGGTACACTTGTCATAAGTACAAAAAATATTTAAATCGTACTTTTCTCCAAAATGGCGCAAAGGATTTTGATAAAATTTTCCCCATCAAGAACACGCATCAACTCTTATAATATGTTATTAGTGTAATATTTGAGAAAACTCAACCAATGGTGCTCTGCCTCACAAATTTAACATTATAAAAAAGCTCCCGTGAGAAAAAGATGTCTCCTTTTGGGGGTTTATTTTATTACTGTGGTGGCAACAACCCCTTTTTACTTACTGCTTCGTTGTTCACTACTTAGTTTCATCAAAATATTTTGAGTTGAGTAAAAAAACAATAAGTGTTTTTACTATGGTGGTCACAATACCTTCTTATTCCTTCGTCGTTGGCTACCGCTCGCTCCTCAGTCGCTCGATAGTAAAAACCATGTTTGAAAAAAATATTAAAAAAAACAACTGAAAATATTTAAATAATATTTTTCTGACCTAAATTGTATCCAAATTCATCAATTTAAGTACCTAGGTACCTAACGGGGGCACACTAGGGATGCATCGCTACGCCTTTTTGGGGATACTATATCGATACCGATACTCTAATAAAAATATCGGCGATACCAATACCAATACTCTTGGTGACTTTTCAAACGACTTCCAAAAAGGAGAAGGTTCTCAATTCGACTGTATGTTACATAAACAATGTGTGTTACCTCAGAACTTTTGACTGGGTGATCCGATTTTTATTATGATTCTTTTTTTATTTGACAGCTAGTACTTCCCGTGTGGTCCCATATAAACTTTTTATCAAAATCGATGTAGTACTTTATTAGAAAATTAACAAAAACCAAAAATAATAATCCAAAAATGTACTAAGTTGTTGCGATGGAAATCGGTTTTTTAACGTGTTTAGCGTTTTCAATTATATTTTACGTATATATTTTCGACGCTGAAGCGGTGTCCAATTCACTTGGATGGTACCTCTTCATGTGAATCCACAAGTTTGATGTGTTATTATAATTATTAAATTTGATGCCACTGGACACGTTTTCCTTACAGTAAATATTCTATATTGCTTGGAAATCATCAAGTTTCGTAATTTCAAAATTATTACCTAAAGCACTTGGAAAAAGTCAAAACAAAAGCCAACAGTGCCTCGTTTAGAAGGAAAAATATGAAACAATAGATAATATATCGGTATCGGATGCATCCCTGACACACACCATCTTTTTAATTGAAGTTTTTAGACTATTAGTGTAAGACAATCGACCCCCATCAAAATCTCAATTTAGAATTTATGTGATCAGAATCAGAATAAGTGCGCATACCGTACAGTAGGTGCAATAGCTCCTCAGTCGCTCGAAAGTAAAAATATTATATAGTTAGGTAACTCTTCTTCTTCTTCTTCTTCTTATCGTGTGGCACAATTAACCGTGCTATCCAAGACGGCGGTTGCCTGGTGTTGCACTTAGCATCACCCGCGGTCACGTGTAGGGCATTTAGATAGGTAACTAATAAAGTAGTATATTAAAATATATCCGTGTTTCCCTCTAGTGTCATATATTATTATATCGTAGTGACATTCAAACCAATGACTAATGCTTACAATTTATGCACTTCATGTACGCTCTTGAACTGTAGCCAAATTACTCTAACTAAGAGAAAACGGAGACTTTTTTGTTGGAACATCAATTCGAATGGTCTGCCGCTATTAGAAGGTTATTGGGAGATGAATGACTACATCGCTGTGTTTATTCTGGTTGGCTCAAAGTTCAACTATCGTTCTTTGTGTTTTTGAGTAAAAAGCATTTTGCATTCACATTATTGTTATCCGATTGCCAAAGAAAATGGGTAATGGTTTTCGGATGTTTGTATTGTATAATATATTGTTGAGAAGAAAAATAATCGACTACGGATGGTGTCCCCGCTCTATGGAACGGCATTGTTGAAGTTCTCATATGAACAGAGTGGTTGCGCGCGTGTCAATCCTGTTTTAATTAATATGTTTTAAAATCTCCATTACACTTTTATAGGTAAACTAGCTTTTGCCCGCGGCTTCGCCTGCGTGGACATCGTTTTATGACTGCCTTTCAAGGTGAATGGTGCGCGAGCCGTTTGTGGACATGAGTTTTCTCATGATCCCTAAAAAACTATATTGGCTCTTGAAACTATATCTTTCAGGCTATTCTGATTAGCAGTCTATGACACTTTCCACCCCCTCAACCAATTCTATACAAAAAAGCAACTTTATTCCGTTGCCACGTCGCGCCGAGTGAGTTTTCCCCAAATCCCTCGTGAACTAGGTATGTCAGGATATCTAATTAATTAATAAATTATGTCATTTCCCATCCTCGACCATCTCTGTGCAAACAATCACAAGAATCTATTGTTCCGTTGCGATGTTAAAGAAATTAACCAAAAAAGAGTATTTTTTCAGTTCCCTCAGGAACTGCATCGGACTATGCTATTTCCACGGGATAAAAAGTAGCCTATGTCCTCCTTAGTGACATACGCTACCGGCAAGCCAAATTTCATCATGATTGGTCGAGGTGTTGAAGCGTGAAAAGGTAATAAAATAAACAAACACAGAAACACATTTTCACAATTATAATATTAGTGAAGATTAGTGTTTTCTACTTTTCCTTTTAATAGTATGCATGTAGAGTTGTTCGTAGCTTATACGGCTTGGTTGGGTCGCTCGCGCACTTCAACTGACCAGAGGCACAGATTACTAAATAGTTACTTCCAGAGGCACGGTCATTACCTGGATGGGTGTGTTTCTCGACCGTTTCCGTGCTTCGCAAGGCATTCGGTGCCGGTTGCTACCACTAGATGGCTGTTTTTCCACTAGCAGATACAACACGCCGCAGCCGGCCGCCGCCGCCGGCCGCCGGTGCCTTGGCTTCGTTTTTCCATTGTTGAGCCGGTGCCTGCCGTCGCCGTTGCCGGTCAGTTTAAAGACGCTCCATATATTTTCATATACAGTGTAAACTCTGCGGCACTCAAGGGACCGGGCATTTTGTGACGTTATTGAGAGTTTTCGTTATACAGAGAGAAATTAGCGTCAAAGTAAACCAACTAGAGCCAGAAAATTTTGACGTTTCAAAGAGTGAATCGTTATATCGATTGACGTTTTACAGAGTTTACATTGTATTTTTGCTTCCCCGGCAGCCGGGCCGGTGCCGGCTAGTGGGAAAACGCACGATAGAAGTCGTTAAGCTAATTAAGAGGCACAACATATTATTAACCTAACAGCAATGATATAGACATGCCTATCACTAAACTATTTTAAGTATGGAGGAAATTTCTATGAACAAACAGATCGGTTAGCAATGGGAAGCCCACTTACACCACTGTGCGCAGAAATCTTCATGGATAACATAGAAACAAAAATACTCAAAAGCTCATTCAAAAATAACGTATTGTATTGGCATAGATATGTGGTTCGAATCCTGCCACGTACCAATGTGTTTTCGAATTTCGATTTCATATGTACGTTTATCCGACGCTTTTACGGTGAAGGAAAACATCGTGAGGAAACCTGCACACGCCTGCGAAGAAACGAAGGTTGTGTGTGAAGTCGACCAACCCGCATTGGGCTCGCGTGGTTGGAATGAATTTGTGTCCTTCTTTCTTCCAACCAAACTGGCATGGATCTGGTGGTTTTATTTCAGCCATATGTGCGCAAGCCCATATACCAGCTTGAATTATTGAGCGTCTACAGTGATGAATAAAAGTGTTTTGTGTGGGAGGCAGTCTTTCTGGGTTCTAATTTTTGTGACAGAAGAATACCCTTCTCAGGTCATTAATTTTATCCTCTTTTCGGCCTCCGTAACACCTCATTGAATTAGCGCTCTAGGGCTCTTGAACCGAACACAATTTTTGGTACTTAAATATTCAATACAAATATAACCACAGTCTGCTCTGTGAATATAACTGCATGTAGTAGCTGGTATATAGGATAACGAATGCGACTCGCACTTAACCGGTTTTTGGTTTGAATTAGTAAAACTGTGAAATGCTAAAATAAACTGTTTACGTGGGTAAACTACCGAGAAATACTCAAGAGAACAGAAAAAATGTACACAAAAATAATTATTCTTGATATTTTGTTATGATGTGAGGCAATTTTCTTGCAAACCGTTGATTTTGCCGCTATAACTGTAATAAACGAAGTTGTACTCGTAGATAATTCTATGATGAATATTTTTGTCTTTCACATATTCACTATAGCTCATAAATTTATAGCAGACAACCCCGTTTTTGATAAGTTTGTTTATGTAATATGGCCGCCATTTTCTATTTTTTTATTAGAACTAATTTGGCTCCCCCTCAAAATTGTAAAGGGCATCATATACAACAGATATCAACATAAATATATGGAAACTTTATCATGACTTGTAACTCCCGTGATGAGTTTGTATGGGGATTTACACCTACTAAGGCTGTTACCCCGGATGAAGGGAAAAATAAAGGCTATGATTTCAGGCGGGAAACTCTTGTTTTCATTCTTTTCCGTAGTCGGGTTTCAGTTGTTTTTATGAAATACAGTCATACATACATACATACAGTCATATAGTCAGTCTTATAATGTACTAGCTTTTTCCCGCGGCTCCGCCCGCGTGGACATCGTTTTTATGACTGTCTTTAAGGGTGATTAGTAAATTATGTCGTTTCCCACCTACTCAACCATCTCTTTGCAAAAAATCACAACAATCGAGTATTTTTTTAGTTCCCTCAGAAACTGCATCACATTAAAAGCTATTTTCCCGGGATAAAAAGTGACACAGGCTACCTGCATGCCAAATTCCATTAAAGATTGGTCAAGGCGTTGAAGCGTGAAAAGGTACCAAACAAACAAACTCATTTTCACATTTATAATATTATTAGTAAGGATTCAAGTAGATGATTCACAACCTACCAGTAGGCATTAGGTGGCATTAGAGCCAACCAAACGCGTTATTGCGCCCACGCTGACGAACACGCGGTTTTCGTAGGAAAATCGAAATATCTGATCATGCGTGACTTGCATAAGTTGTTTCAGCTGAACTAGCGACGACACAACAAAAGACTCCACTTGCAAAACTTGCCGCCACAAAAATAAAATTTTAGTTTAACCCTTCGTGTGCCTGGTAGGGTCCAATGGACCTACTCGATACAAAATTTGTCATAACTTAACAAATACAAACTTGAGTTACCTGTGACTCTCGGTAGCTTCCGTAAATGAACCGTACGTGCTAATAAACTTAACCACGAAGTCTTAAGTCGGCTTTCTTCGGAGATAGATGCGATCAAAGTGTGGTAATTGTCTTCAAAGCGTCGGTCTAGAACATGATGAAGAATGATTGAAATTTTGAAGGATTTTTTCTCAAAACTTAGCAAAAACAGTATAGTTTTATTTTTTATATTTTATCATTTAAAAACAAGATTCAAAATAAACAAAAATTGTTTATTTGGCATTTTGACTAATAAATGACAACAAAACAAAAGATTTTGTTTCCGGGTCCGACAGACCCACCAGGCACGCCACGCCATTGGGATGCCACCATGTCCACTTCCGCTTGACTTCACTCTCGACTTGAAGATTTCTAAATTATACGAATCGGGGAATACAGACGCTGGCAGAGAATTCCACTCCTTGGCTGTTCGCATAACGAACGAAGAAGCAAAACGCTTCGTGCGTAAAGGTAGACAATAAACGACAAAGGCTTGTCAAATTCTCAATTAGTCCGTATAACGCTAGACTCAACAAAATTTTAACTAACAGTTAACTAGTGAATCATTTAATACGTGTAAACGCTATTTATTAATTTACTTTTAAGTTGGAATTAACTTGATTACTTCGCTACTTTATACCTGTAAACTAGGCATAAAACGACAGACTGCCTGCCTACTGTGGTGTAAGCGAACAAGTGCGTCGATAGACAATGGTAAAGTCAACAGGCTTTTTTTAAATCATCCGTTTCGTCACGCCATTATTGGCTAATTTAAGAACTACTTTACACCGGGATTGGACAATAATTGAGCCTATAACAAGCTTGAATTGTCGTGAAGGAAGACTATTTATTTTGAACTAACTTCAAAAAAGGTTGTCAATTAGACTCATAAGTATGTGTGTACATACTATAATGTAGTATGCACATTATTAAAACAATAAATTAATCAAATACGCTTTATTGAACAATAAAAGTTACAAATAATATTGCAAAATAGACAGTAAAAATTTAAATTGTACAATTTAGTCGGCCTGATTATTGCTTAAAGCAATTTCTTCCGACCCAGTGATTGGATACATCTACATATAAATAAGGGCTGTGCAAAGCAAGCATATGCAACAAAATTGCAGAAGAGAAAAAACTATATACTACTTATCTAAAATCTAAATCATTATAAATAATAAAAATACTATATACAATATATAAATAATAATAATAATATAAACATCCATACCCTCTCTGAAGCTGAAACGTACCGGTATCTGGGTATGTCGCAGAGTATTGGTGTTCACGAGGCAGGGGTGAAACGGGCGGTTTGTGACGTGTTTTGGGAGCGCCTGAAAAAATTCTTGAAAGCTATTTGTCGGGCGTTAACAAGATACGAGCATTCAATGCCTGGGTCATGCCTGTTCTTTTGTACACCTTCGGCATACTCAGATGGTCGCAGACCGAACTAGACGCCCTGGATCGAAAAGTCCGCACTACTATGACACTCCATAGGATGCATCACCCGAGGTCGTCAGTGATGAGGCTGTATATCCCGCGGAAGAGTGGCGGTCGTGGCCTTCTAAGTGCCAAACAAATGCACAACCGCGAGATATGCAGCCTCCGAAGTTACTTCCTGACAAAGGTCGATAGTGAGTTGCATAGAGTTGTCATAGCTTGTGATAAAGGACTAACCCCTCTATCCATGGCCCAAGAGAACTGGCAGGCGCCGGCTGTACTTATCACTACCGAGAGAGAGGCCATCTGGAAAGACAAAGAGCTGCACGGTAGGTTCTTCAAGGCCCTTTGTGGATCCTTCGTAGATCAGAAGGCCTCCGTGTACTGGCTGCGTTTCGGAGACCTTTTTGCAGAGACCGAGGGTTTTGTATGTGCAATGCAGGATCAGGTGGTCAAGACGAACAACTATAGGAGGTTCATAATAAAAGACGGCACCTTGGACATTTGTCGGTTGTGCCGTCAACCAGAGGAGACCCTGCGTCATATAACCTCCGGTTGTTCCATGCTTGCCAACACTGAGTATTTGCACATGCACAACCAAGCAGCCAGGATACTACACCAAGAGATCGCTCTAAAGTATGGCCTCATATCTCGGCGGTTGCCGTATTATAAGTACACGCCGGAGCCGGTTCTCGAAAACGACCGCGCCAAGCTCTACTGGGACCGACCCGTCATCACGGACAGGACTATTCCTTCGAATAAGCCTGATATCGTGCTGATGGATCGGGCGCAATCCAGGGTGTTTTTGGTTGATATCACTATCCCATATGATGAAAACCTCGTGCAGGCTGATGCCGATAAAAGGACCAAATACCTGGACCTGGCTCACGAGGTTACTGATATGTGGCGAGTGGAATCCACCGAAATCATCCCCGTAGTCCTATCCGTGAACGGGCTAATTTCAGCCGACCTTGAACGTTACCTAAGGCGGCTGGATCTCCGAGGCAGACCAATCATTGCAGCAATGCAGAAAGCAGTCCTCCTCGATAATGCCCGGATAGTTCGACGCTTTCTCTCCCCATCGCACTGAACTCCAGCCGACTGTGCTTCCGCTGGAGGTGCTCCTGCCACTTTGCCTCGTGCCAAGTGAGCAGAGCAGCTTAAGTTTATAAATTGAAATAATAATGATAAATGTTCGCTTCAAAGCAACGCTGTTGAAGGAACTGTTAAAAATCACTTGAGATTTTAGCAACCGAGCCGTTTATATAAAAAGTCAAAGCTTCAAGCGCAGACGAAGTCGCGGGCAACTGCTACTCTGCAATACTTTTTTGTTTTTTGTTTTTAATCAATTCTGTCCATAACTTGCTATCTATACATTATTTGATCTGGTCGTCACTTACCACCAGATGAGATGATGCCAAGGGCTTACCAATAGTGAATAAAAAAAAAGTTTCTCAGATGTTACTAACATTTACATTTTCTTCTTTGTACCTTTGATTCGTCGTTCGGTCGGTCGGTCGGGAATGTTCATACCAAAACTTCGGAATCCGAGAGTTAAAACAATGAAGAATTTTCTCTATGTATATTGAAACAGAGATTGACATTTGTGCATTTATTCGTTGATTTATTATGTCTGAGCCAATAGCATTACTTGCGTTGGAATTCAAAGCCAGTGTTTGATGAAAGTATACGGCGGGCGTAGATATTTGGTTACTTACATTTCCGTCCGGATGTGGCAACAGTCGTAGCTTTCATTGTTGGCTTCATTATCATCATCATTATATCAGCCGAAAAAAGTATTCTTCTGGACAAAGGGCTTTCCCAAGGATTTCCACGACGACCGGTCCTGCGCTGCCCGCATCCATCGGCTTCCCGTGATCTTCACCAGTTCGTCGGTCCACCGCGTGTACGCTACGTTTTCCGGTGTACGGTCGTCACTCCAGAACTTTACTACCCCAACGTCCAACTGTTCTACGAGCTATGTGCCCTGCCCACTGCCTTTTCAGTTCAGCGATTCTGTGAGCTATCTCGGTTACTTTGGTTCTGGTGCGGATCTCCTCGTTTCTGATTCGATCACGCAGAGAAACTCCGAGCATAGCACGCTCCCTTGCCCTTTGGGTGACCTTGAGCCTACTTATGAGGCCCATAGTAAGCGACCATGTCTCAGTTTCGTTAGTCATCACAGGCAACACACACTGGTCAAAGACCTTAGTCTTGAGACACTGCGGTATATGGGACGTGAAGATATTGCGAAGTTTCCCGAACGCTGCCAGCCGAGTTGGATTCATCGATTGATCTTTTTCTTGAAGTTGGACCTACCTAGCTGGAATGTTTGTCCCAAGTCCCAGGTATACATATTCGTCAATAACTTCCATTGTAGTCTCCAACCTTTAGAGGGGTGGGTGCGACACGGACATTTAACTTTATTTTCGTCTTGTGTTTATTTTAAGACCCATTGTACTTGTTGAGAGACTTTACTGAGGCCATCGAGCATTGTGCTTAGGTCTTCCATCTCAGACTAATATGTATATACTTGAAGTCTTCCCTCAGAGTAATCATACCTACATGTATACTCAAAGTTTTCCGTAGTCTCGGCCATGACCACGATATCGTCAGCGAATCGGAGGAGGGTTATGTACTCGCCGTTTATATTGATGCCGAATCCATCCCAGTCCAGAATCTTGAAAACATCTTCCACGGCGGCGCGGGCGGTGAACAGTTTCGGAGATATAACGTCTCCCTGTCTCACTCCTCGCTGAAAACGCCACCATGTCGGTTCGCCTCCAGGACCAGAACTCGAAACCTATTGTTGGCTTATCTACCTACTTTTGAGGGGGCACGACTGTACAACAAACTACTCTCACATGTAAAAAATGCGGAGTCATTCAACACATTTAAAGGTAAACTTTACCAATATAAACGAGTATTGGAAGATATACATTATTAGTTATTAGCCAAATAACGATGTGTGATGAATGACCCTGCAAACAAACAAATTTTTAATATATATATATATATATTATGTTTCCAATACGAGCGAACACAAACTTACAAATAGTACTTTGTAAAGTATAATATTTATATCTTTCTCACGCAAGTGACTGCTGTCTTTATGGGAATAAATATCTTTAATTAAACTCACCTGTTTTTACTTCATCATTACAGCTCACATACGTCCCCACCGAGGGGCTCGAGCCTACCCCGAATCAGGGCGAATCTGTTTTTACTTGACTGTCCGAAAAGGAGGTTAATGTTACTCTTTTGTATTTATAAGATATGTATGTATGTCTGTTTCTTAGATTGAGCCTGTAACCAAAACGGCTTGATAGATTTTGAAGTGCGAGGTGTCGTTAGATTCGTCTTGATCCCCTGAGTGAGACTGAATATTATGTTTTAAGTAGTCGGGTTTTAATTATCACTCGACTACCCAAAATTGAGGGTGTTGTGTTTGAAGTGTATGTGTGTCTGTTTATTTCTTTGGCTGAGCCTGACGCCTAAACGGATTGTTGGATTTTAAAGTGCGAGGTGTCGTTGAATTCGTCTTGATCCCGCAAATGGCATAGGATACACTTTTACCCGACCGCCCAAAAACAGGGGTTATGTTTGTACGAGTATGCAGTCATCTTTTAATTTTTAATTAAATTGGTTGCGTTTTCAAAATGAGTTTTTTTTTTCAAAAGTGTCGTTTGTATAAAAAATCCAGGGCTGTCTTCATAGAACTATGTGTACGTACGTTAGTACATATAGTTCATTGGCTGTCTTTGTTATTATGAGCTGTTCCTTGCTAATTTAATTGTTCAAAGTATAAAATTTTGTTATTGTACAAATTTCCTAGAACTCGATTTCAACCATGCGATATGTTATTCGTTTGTCATTTATGTTATCGTCCATCGTAATACCGTTCATTTGGAACTGCTGGTGTTTTTTTAACTTAGTGAATCATAGTATAATGTAATAATTAATAAAAGATGGTAAGCAGTTCTGACTACTTATTAATAATTCGTGTTCGGCCAAGTGTGACTCGTAGAGGAGTCCGAATTTAATGAAAAAAATAACAAAATTTTACTGTCGCTCGCGTTAATGTCTTAGGTTTAAAATTAATAGGTTACATCGTTTTACCTATGCGAAAAGGTGTGATGGTACGGAACCCTCGGTACGCGAGACCGACTCGCACTTGGCCGGTTTTTTTTGGTCAATTGTGCTTAACGGAAAGTTGTTCAGTTTCTTGAGCTGAATCGCAATCTATAAGAGTACTAATAATTGTATATATTTTGCTATAAGTATTGGCAAAGTATATATGTACATATATTAGTACTAATATACAGTATGGACACTCCCTGCCGCTCTCTAGATTGCGACCTCACCCCCTTGTCACCCAGATTGATACAAATTGGTTGTCGAACGTATAGGATTTCGCCGCCATTTTTTTATTCCGTCATTCCTTTTTTTTAAATGTCATTTCTGGTCCGTTGTATGAAGTGTCCAGGGTGTGGTAACATAAACGTAACATAAATTTCATTAAACTTAATTTTTTGTTGTTGGGTTTTTGCACGATTTAGCTTTGCGCTTTCTCTTTTATTGAGAACAAGTCGTTCCGGTCGAGAATGACATCGTAAGTTGCATGATTCCGGTAGGTTTGTTGTGTGTGATTCAGTCAACACCATTTTAGCTTGATTTTAGCACAGAATTAGCTGCTCTCTGTCGGTTGCATTCCAGCGACCAGCGGCCCACTTCAAAATAATCACACTCTAAAAATTTTGTAATTTGGTGTACTAATAATTAAAGTCCACGTGCTATCGGCCGGCCATTATCAGGATGAAAATTAATCGGTCGTGCATTATCGGGTTGGGCATTGTTGGGACCAAGATATACAGGGTGTAACAAAATTGGTTTAGGTCCCGTTAACTGGGGCTTTTACTCATCATACTGAACAACTTTTGTTCTACGACTTTGCTGCAATGGTAAAATTTTTTTTTACTCTTCATACAAATCGATCAGCTGATCGACCGATTTTGTGATTTTAGTATGAAGGGTCCTTAGATGAATGACTATGGGTTCCCTGGAGAAAGTTGTTCAGTATGACGAGTAGAACCCCTAGTTAACGGTACCTACACCAATTTTGTTACACCCTGTATAAATGATTGCGACCCATATTATAATGTATGTTTCCAAATCCAAAAAAGGCGTACACAGTCGGTATTTCCTTTGATCCCATTGAAAACAATGCTGAGGCCTGATTCCACCTCCAAAGTTCATCATCAGATGAACTTTAAAATACCAAAAGTATCTATTTTCACCAGAATACAGCTTTATACAAAATTCTAGCTCAATAGGACCCCTAAATTTTAAATTAAAAATTTGAGTACGTTTGACTACATCTCGCCCGATGGAATTGGACGATGTAGTCGGAGATGATACACACAAATTGAAATAATGCCTATTGTATTGTATGATTCTATTCACTCTCGCCATGATGATCCCCAAATTGAGAGTCGGGAAAAAGCGGACGCAGGCAAGGAGTTCCACTTCGTCGCTGTCCGCATAATAAATGAGTGCCTAAAGGCAGAAAATCAACATTACAACAAAGGGGTGGACCCTCTTCCTGCGTCCGTTGACCGAAGGTGGAATGGAGCTGGGGTAATAAGGTCGATTACAAGATTGCAATAAATTTTTAATAAAAAAAAATAAAAAAAAAACGCCGTTATGTAGAATAAAAGCTTATAAAACGATATCATCAAGCAATACTCATGGATAGTCTTAAGGGTCCCCCCAGGAGGCTCGAGTTTCCATACAAACGTAGCTACATGCCGGATTGAATCCAAACTTTGCAAATATTGAGAAGACACATAACGATGTTTGTTATTAGTTTTCGATGTACGAGGGCTGCCTTTTAAGTTTTGTCGTGTGAAGAAAAAAACACAACTAGAACCTTATAGTACTTTTTATTGTTTTTCAAAGTATTCACCACGTAGCTTAAAACACTTTTCCATTCGCTCAAACCAGTTATTATAACATTTATTCCACTCTAAAGTGGGGGTGTTCAAAATGGCTGACTTGAAAGCGTCGACTGCTTCTTCACCGGGCTGGAACCTTTGACCACGAAGACTTCTTAATTTTAGGAAATGTAAAAAAAATCGTTAGGGCTTATGAAAATGAACAACTTTTCCCATGAAAACCACAGTCATATCTCAAAAAAAAAATTAACTTCCCATGTTAAGTTGGCTGATCAGCTGATCGAGTTAGAATGGGAGAGCGATTTGACTATGTGTTCCATGGGGAAAGTTGTTCAGTTTCATGGGTAGAAGCACCAGTTAAAATAGTTTCAGCTAATTTTGTTACACCTTATATATTAGTAATAACATACAGTATGGACACTCCCTGCCGCTCTCTAGATTGCGACCTCATCCCCTCGTCGTCGCCCAGAATGATACAGATTGGTTATAGTTTGGTTCTCGAACGTAAGGATTTCACCGTGATTTTGTTTGCACCGTCATTTGTTTTTAGAAATGTCATTTCACGACCGTTGTATGAAGTGTCCGGGGTGTGGTATTTTATTTGAATCGGTC
Organism: Coleophora flavipennella; assembly: GCA_947284805.1. Lineage (NCBI taxonomy): Eukaryota > Metazoa > Arthropoda > Insecta > Lepidoptera > Coleophoridae > Coleophora > Coleophora flavipennella. The sequence continues at coordinate 15,969,926 of OX369276.1, forward strand.
GTAGCTCAGAGCGGCGTGGTAAGGTCGATCACGCATCGACCGTCTGTTCTACGAGCTATGTGCCCCGCCCACTGCCACTTCAGTTTAGCGATTCTGTGAGCTATGTCGGTTACCTGCGGATCTCCTCGTTTCTGATTCGATCACTTAGAGAAACTCCGAGCATAGCTCGCTCCATTGCCCTTTGGGTGACCTTGAGCCTTCTTGTAACGCCCATAGTAAGTGACCATGTCTCAATTCCGTAAATCATCTCATCACTGGCAACACACACTGGGAAAAGACCTTAGTCTTGAGACACTGCGGTATTTGGGATGTGAAGATATTGCGAAGCTTCCCGAACGCTGCCCAGCCGAGTTGGATTCGTCGATTAATCTCTTTCTTGAAGTTGGTCCTACCTAGCTGGACTGTTATGTACATAAAAAAGCGTGCAGAAATAAATAAATTATGAACTTGGGCTCGTGTGTGGAGTATGGTCTGACCTTCCCGAGTTTGGGACCTTGGGGAGAGACCCACAACCCAGCAGTGGTCACGTTTATGGCTTGTTAACAATGACTTCTATATTACTGGCGAATCTGTGCCTGTTAACGATTACGTTGGTTGCGTGTGTCAAGTCCTGTTCACCTCTTACGCTCGGAACGGTTTTGTTTGTCATTCCATTTTAGCGCATATATTTGCGTTTTATCCGCGTTTTATAGCGTGGAAAGAGTTTTTAAAATTGGAACCAGACATCTCTCGAGCTATTTTTCTTGCACATAAAAGCTTTCCTCGCTGTGAAAAATTGTGTGTTTCGTTCGTAAATTTCAAGTTAGTTTGCGTCTCGTAACTTTGAAGTTAGTTTGCGTCTCGTAACTTTGAAGTTAGTTTGCGTCTCGTAACTTTGAAGTTAGTTTGCGTCTCGTAACTTTGAAGTTAGTTCGCGTCTCGTTACTTTGAAGTTAGTTTGCGTGTTGTAACTTTCAAGTTAGTTTGCGTCTCGTAACTTTCAAGTTAGTTTGCGTCTCGTATCTTTGAAGTTAGTTTGCGTCTCGTAACTTTAAAGTGAAACGCTCTGCGCTCCCTCGCAGACAGTAATAGAAACCATGTAGGTACACGCGAGCGCAGCCGCTGGCAAAAGCTAGTTAATCATATTACTAAGACTAATGTCTTGCTGTTTGTTTAAAAAACATTTTTTTCCTTATAGAATTAGGTAAAATATCATCAGGACATTGAACTATAGTGTGCACGGAAAACGGTTTCTTATGTAGGTGTTAATAAAGGCGGGCTGTTATTATAGCACTGTAGGCTGTAGTAGTCGGCCAACCTGCATGGTCTGACCTTGGGAGCTGTTTTGCGAGTATTTTTACCTTCTTGTTTAGGTATGTCCATTCACATATCTAAAGCATGTTTTTTCCCTGCGTTTCCTCTTGTAAGTAGGTATTGTAGTGGAGAGTTTGTCAAGGTTTTTAAACTGATCGATCTCTCTTATCGTGTGCTAATCGTGTGGCATAATTAAACGTGCTATCCAAGGGATAGCGGTGGTTGCCTGGTGTTGCACTTAGCATCACCCGCGGTCACGTGTAAGGCATTTTAATTTACACCTACGGACGTGTGCAATCAGATGTGCAGGTTTCCTCACGATGTTTTCCTTCACCGTTAAAGCAATCGGTAGAAGAATGTACGTAAGTTTCAAAAGTCATTAAAGTTGGTACAGTAGACGTCCGGATTTGAATCCAGGACCTCTTGTTAGGAGGATCAAGTCGTTACCGTCGAGCCACCGACGCTTCTTTTTTAAACTGATTAACAGCAGAGATGAGTGCGGTAAAAAATATCTCCAAAATGGCGCTCAGGATTTTTTACTAATTTTCTTCATCAACGACACTTATTATTACATATTAACACCTAAAATTTGTCGTATGTGGTATATTTAGTAAAACTCTAAAACTGATACCTGTCATAAAGTAAGAAGTTTTAATTTTATTTATTATACTTCAAAATAGCGGTCAGGATATTTTGTTAAAATTTACGCAATCATGAAAACTTAAACATTAATAATATGCTATAAATAATAATCCATCGATGAAATAATTTTAAACTCAAGTTCTAAATTTGGTTCCAATCGGACAAAGGATTGGGGTTAAATATATTAACCACCAAAAAATACTTTGATACCCTAAGCTCTCTTACCAAAAAATATATACTAAACACTAAAAAAAATATACTAAACACTAAAAAAAACATACTAAACACTAAAAAAAATATACTAAACACTAAAAAAATAAACTAAACACCAAAAAATTAAGTCTAAAATTACAATAGTTCCAGCTGTTTTTTGTCACGATTGCATTTCATATTTTATTCAAACACCAAATGTAGTAAATTGTCACTAAATCTTAGCGAGCAAATTATTGCGCTATTTCTGCCTAAATAAACCTTATAACGTAAAAGGAGTTGGCAAAATAAGTTTTTTCTAAAAAACTTTAAATGAGCGAACGAAGCGAGCGATATTAGATTCAGTCAGGTTTGATTAATTATAAAGTCGTGAAGCTCCCCCCCTTCCCCTCTCCCCATGGGTAGCAGAGTACTGCGCAGAAGCAGAAACGCTTCGCGCTCCATGCTACACGTTTATAGTAGCGGGATTTTATTTACTATGGTTGGGTAAATAATTAATTACCTAGCGTATTTTATTTTAATAGGATAAAAAGAAGTTAAATATTTGCAAGACATTTTAAATTAAACTGTGGTTAAAATTTTGGTGGGCATTAATTATTTTTGGGTTAACAATAATTAGTTTAGATTCATTTGGTTCAATAAGATAGCAAGATGTTAATATTTTGGTTATAATTTCACAGTAAAATGGAGTTTATTTCATATTTTTGGCAGTATAAAAAGTGTTTTTTTTATGTTATATTTTACTTTACTATAACTGGCGTTAAGTTTAACAAAAGACCAAAGGATTTAGGCTCCAGAACCAAGCGTGACGGACGCACGGACGGACGGACGGAATTGAGACATTCAGTTTTTCAGTATATGTTAATGATATATATAAGGTGCAACAAAATTTGCTAAAACTATTTTAACTGGTGCTTCTACCCATGAAACTAAACAACTTTTCCCATGGAACGCATAGTCAAATCGCAAAAAAAAAATTGGCTCTTCCATACTAACTCGATCAGCTGATCAGCCAACTTAGTATGGGAAGTTCAAATATTTTTTTTGAAATTTGACTATGGGGTCCATGGGGAAAGTTATTCAGTTTCATGGGTAGAAGCACCAGTTAAAATAGTTTCAGCTAATTTTGTTACACCTCATTATATACAACACATTTTCATGAAAATTGAAAAACATTTTTTTTTCGCGATAGCAATACTTCCTGTACTCTGCTTACGTATACGTACCGTACTACGACTACGGAGACGGGGTCGAGGAAGTAAAACCGTTGTTATGTGAAGTTGCGTAACGCACGTGTAGAATAGAGAAGACAACCAAAATAGTAGTTTATAAAACTGTTGCATAATAAGGGTTCTTAAAATACGAGTGTAAGTTAAAAAAACAAGCTTTTTTTATAGCATTACACGAGTGTTTTAAGACCAAATTATGTGCAGTTTCATACACTACTTTATCTAATCTCATACATTGGGATTAAATCAACTAAAATACAAAGATCAAAGTTAAGAGCAAAAAAAAAACCCAAGAAATTCAGTAAGTACCTACAACAAAACGTTTCATAGCGCTGAATCCCAGCGCATCACCGCGCTTGCACTGAAGCGGACGGTGTCACAGACAGGTAAAAACAATGCTTTCACTGATCTCAGACATTTTTAAAAAAGAATAAAAATTATCCACGCAATTCAGTATCTACAACAAAATTCAATGAAAAACCGACACATCAATACGCATGCGTTAAAGCGGGCACTGTCACAGACAAGTAAAAATTGGAATGAAAACTTTTTGTATTGCTGTAAAAATGGCGCGAACCGCATGTGCGTTCCAATAAAAAAAAACGACGGGTTGCACTCCGGGAGTGCCGGCAGAAGTGAAAACTTGAATATTAAATTAACGTTGTGCAATTTATATTACATTAAAAAGTTTATATCTCAGAAAAATCAACTCCATACGTCTTACGAATTTTCGATCAGGTCACGTGTCCTGACGCGAGTTTAACATTTTTTACCCATTGCAAAACAAGTGCACAACGCCGCTAAAGAAGTTTTCACTACTCCATCCGTCTTACGAATTTTCGATCAGGTCACGTGTCCTGACGCGAGTTTAATATTTTTTACCCATTACAAAACAAGTGCACAACGCCGCTAAAGAAGTTTTCACTACTCCATCCGTCTTACGAATTTTCGATCAGGTCACGTGTCCTGACGCGAGTTTAACATTTTTTACCCATTACAAAAAAAATGCACAACGCCGCTAAAGATGTTTTCACTTAAAAAAAAATTGATATGGAACTTCGTTGGTGATATTATCTCTTTGGTTTAACTTGTATCGTAATAGAAAAAAAAAATCTCTAACAAAATAATGTTATAATGTATTTTTTTAAACAACGTATTGTGTTTATGAAGTATGCCAATATAAACTTGTTTTGAAGTTGATAGTGCGAACTTTACGATATGAGAGTAGATAAACACATTTTTCAATAGATATCCAATAGGATAATATATCTCAAGCTTTTATTGCCCATAATTATAGTACAAGCTGCTAATTTGAATAAAAAAAAGTAAGAACATAAATAAATTATTATTAAATTATAAATTATTATTTATTTATGTTATGTTCGTAGGTACTTTTAAATTTTATTCAAATTAGCAGCTTGGCCTATCATTATTGGCAATAAAAGCGTAAGATGATACGACTGAGACAAAATATACCGTTGTTGCGAGCCAAAGCAAGAGAGGTAGCTAACTGGTAGCTGTAGGAATCTTCAAGACGAGAGTGAATAGGCACTATTTGAGTTTGCGTGTCACATCCTCGGCTGCATCGGCACTTACCATCAGGTGAGGTGCAGCCAAACGTACTCAAATTCTTAATTAAAAAAAAAAAGCTGTGATAATGATAATGAGTTGTCGAACTCGACATTTGTTTTCTAGGTAAATGTTTATGCTAAAACCTACGCGGAATGAAATATCAACACGGATGTTTACCTGGCTGCCCAAAAAAGAAGGATAATGTTTTTCAGTTGCATGTATTTTATTTCTGACTAGGGCGTGTCCGCGGCTTCGCACGCATGGATATCGATGGTGCGCGGTGGGAAAACCGCAAGCGGCTCGCCGTTTTTTATTGTGATGGCAAAAACATCTAAGTTGAGATTTCATGGGTATCGATTGTCTTACACTGAAAGAGTTAAAAAACAAAAAAATGTGTATGTGTGTGTGAAATGGTTCTAACGATTTAGATGGAACTTGTTTACATTACCATAACGTTACATCATGGCATACAGCACGCAGTAGGTGGTTATTCCAAGAAAAATATGATTTAGGTACCTCCCATACAAACCCAGGTAGTTTGTTATATTTTCTTAAAATTGCTCAAACGATTTTGATGAAACTTTATGAATGGACTTCATACGGCCTACTGCACTAGGTACTTAATTATTCCAGGAAAAATCGGAGTAAAGTACCTCACATACAAACCGAGATTATTTGGAAATATTTCATCAAGTTGATATACCTATCCTACTGTAATTCCTTAGCTACTTAGCTTTATATGTAGTTGATTTGTGTATACTCGACTACGAAAAAGTGTGCACAGCGTAGCTGTACATTTTTTTTTGCCTGTAACTTTCCCGGGCGCGAATAATTAACAAAAGCTATTTGTATTTGAGATCACGACAAGCCCTTTCAATTGATATGTCAAATAATATTTTGATAAACTTTTTTTTTAAATTTTCTAATTTACCCCCCAAAAGTATCCCTGATGTTTAAAATTTATTGGCTGTGACAGACGGACGGACAGACAGACAAACGCGTAATCCTATAGTGGTTTCGTTTTTACCTTTTGAAGTACGGAAACCCTAAAAAAGATAACATACAAAGGTGCAGCTTATTTATAAATCTCTTCATTTTCATAATAATAATAAATATAATAAAATAAATAATTAAATTTATAATTCCACCAAAAACATAAACCAATGTGAAAAGGAGCCAAGTACTATACAACCAATCTGCAGAGAAGAGATCTTTTTTTAACAAGTACAAAAGTACCAAGTTCTGTATTGGTTTCTGAAATCACGATATCTAAACGTGTACCAATATACGAGTATATAGTGGTTTTACAAATGATGGTTATAGAAATCAAACTGAAACATTTATTTCGGACCTCTAAATAATAGAGAATGTACATAAAACTATTTTCCGTTGCGTAAAAGAAAGTTCGTTATGTTCTCTGCTACTTATTAGTACGAGTCCTTAACTTAAAATACGGTCCCATCCTGAAGAAAGCATGAAACTTGGCATGAATGTAGCTGTCATATATGTGCTTCAATGTAGATATGGAAGCACTTCAAGAAATTATTTTTCCCCCCACTCCCCCCCCCCCTTTTTATCTCCCTCATTCTGGTTTTTCGAATTTTCTACAAAAATCATTAGACTGAGGAGTTTACTCTTCAGAGACCAAATCATCGTCGATAAATTACCTACAAAACGATACTACATTTTATAGTAGTAAGATTAATATATTTCTGTATACAGCCACCAACGTATTATGAAATTGTAAAAACAGGCACACTTTTTTCTTTCTTGCTCCATTTATAGGAAAACGACAAGAGTGGTGATAAAATAGTCTAAAGAAGTTATATACCTTATACATTAAGCTACAAAATGACACTTATTTAATAGTCGTAAAGGCATTATTTCCAGAGTTACAGCTTACCGCGTCTGACTCAAGTACTCTTTTTTTTTCCTTTTTACAATACTATCTTTCCAGATTTAAAGCTAGGGTCTAGGGTTTCAAGCAATTTATTAAAAACACAGTAAATTCCTGTTTTAATCATATCATCATATCAGCCACAAATCGTCCACTGCTGAACAAAGGCCTCCCCCAAGGATTTCCACGACGACCGGTCCTGCGCTGCCCGCATCCATCGGCTTCCCGCGACCTTCACCAGGTCATCGGTCCACCGCGTGGGAGGCCTGCCTACGCTACGTTTTCCGGTGCGCGGTCGCCACTCGAGAACTTTACTGCCCCATCGGCCATCTGTTCTACGAGCTATGTGCCCTGCCCACTGCCACTTCAGTCTAGCGATTCTGTGAGCTATGTCGGTTACTTTAGTTCTCCTGCGGATCTCCTCGTTTCTGATTCGATCACGCAGAGAAACTCCGAGCATAGCACGCTCCATTGCCCTTTGGGTGACCTTGAGCCTTCTTATGAGGCCCATAGTAAGCGACCATGTCTCAGTTCCGTAAGTCATCACTGGCAACACACACTGGTCAAAGACCTTAGTCTTGAGACACTGCGGTATTTGGGACGTGAAGATATTGCGAAGCTTCCCGAACGCTGCCCAGCCGAGTTGGATTCGTCGATTGATCTCTTTCTTGAAGTTGGACCTGCCTAGCTGGACTGTTTGTCCCAGGTATACATATTCGTCAACAACTTCCAGTGTAGAGTCTCCAACCTTTAGAGGAGTGGGTGCGACACGGACATTTAACATTATTTTCGTCTTGTCCATGTTCATTTTAAGACCCACTTGTTGAGAGACCTTACTGAGGCCATCGAGCATTGTGCTTAGGTCTTCCATAGTCTCAGCCATGACCACGATATCGTCAGCGAATCGGAGGTGGGATATGTACTCGCCGTTGATATTGATGCCGAGTATCACAAAAAACTCCCCCACACTTACAGAGACCAGTACAGGGAAGACCAGACTTCCTACAAATGCATCGTTCTTTAATGCAGCTGCGGCATGAACACTTCGTCAATTCCTTTACAGATGATGACGTTTCTTTTTTGTACTCCAAAATGGAATCCAAATACCGTCTTCTTTCATCCAACCCCATTTCTCAAAGTTCGGATATTCAGGATTTGGTATCAGTCTTTGACCCCAGATCAATCCTGCTTGCAAATAAGCTCGCTTTGTATGCTGCTCAAGAGCACCGAGTGTTGGTGGCAGCCTGTCCATTGGCCGTCCCTTGATGAATAACGCTTTTCTAGCTTGGTTAATGTCTTCTACCTCGCTAGTTTTGTCGTAAGTCAGAATGACATATCTTGCCAAAGCATCCAATTGATAGGTTTCAATTTCATTTTGAGGTGGTAACAAGGTTTCGAATACTCTGGTAACTTCAGGGAAGGAATTCCAAGTTTTCCAAAAGGACTTCTTTCCCTTTCCACAAAATCCAGATACTGTATCGCACCCTGTGAATGCGTGGAAAGATAACATGCCACTGCATTTTTCTGGGCCGAGTTTATTCACGAGTTGGTGAATAGCAACGTAAAGCTTTCCCTGTTCCGAATGATATCCAACATTTGTTCAAACCCTTTTCTTTAAGCCCGCTATATAAGGCAATAGCTACAACCACCACATCTGTATCAACCGTTCTAATTAATATTTCTGTGTGACCATGCTGCACGGCGTGCGAAACATGGAGGAAGAGTCTGGTATCAGCTTCTTCTTGTTTTGAATTAAGGGAGGACGTATCTATGGTGGCATCGCTACACAAAACTTGTTCCCCTTTGGTTGCGACAATCGTTTTCGCATGTTGAACCTGCTGGATTCCATCAGCCAGGAAGTTGAAAAGTTCAACTTTGTTCTGTGACGAACGAAGAAATTGTTGCCAGTTTTTTGGTAATTTACCTGCTGGTGTGACTTTGACGAAATCCTGTACCCCTCTTCTCCCGTGTATGATTCTTAAGACTGTCTTCATGTGAGCATCAAAAACGACATCAATTTACGAAAAACTACATTATCTGATCTATGCCATAGCTCTGCTGAAACCTAAATATTGCGTCACGTGGTTGCGCGCAGCTATTTTAGGTATTTAAAACGCGTATAGTACTATCTTTAGTAAAAGTTTGGTTTTTTTAAACAAACTTTAAAGTTACATGTACATATTTTGTAAACTTTATATTCTATCAACATACGTCCAATGACAATATTGTAGAGAATTTCATAGGGAACATATTGATCTTCGATAGTTTTCTGATAGCTGTACCCGTTTTCATAAAAAATTAAAAAAAAACACGATTTGGCACATAAAAAGGGGGGGAATGGGGGGAAAACATTATTTTTCCACATGCTTCCATATCTGCATTGAAGCACATACATTACAGCTACATTCATGCCAAGTTTCATGCTTTCTTCAGGATGGGACCATAAAACTGACTTTTGTTCGGACATGGAGCCGTACTATATGGTGTAATTCGGCAAGTATTCATTAACCAATTGTATTCTATATCTTTATTCTGTTCTTTATATTGTCATCTCAGGAATGATAAAAAATATATTTGTAAAATTTGGAATTCTAGGTGATCGAGAGAGAATCGCAAGTCAAAAAGATTCTACGTTAGGGTTAGGGTAGGTCGAACAATGTCCCGAAATGGTTCGTGTAATATAATAAATGGCCGGTGTCATCCTTTTGCTTTACCTACGAACTTGGCTGACACACAGCCGTGTAATGTATGCAAAAAACAGGCTATCGAGAAAACTGTACCAGCCAGTATTTGCAAAACAGAACGTAATAAGTATATACCTAGTTATATCTATATGGTATGTCAATAAAAATAATATGTTTAAAAACAATAATAAATTTGTTTGTTGATACAATTCGCAGAATTTTTACAGAAACATAACAGTAAAGTCAGTAACTCGTGTAATCATTTTAATGACCAAATAGTTCAGATCTCGTCAGACTTGTTTATTAGGGAATGATATTTATTCAGATTTCGCTCAAGTGGAGGTCAATCACATCGAGCTAGACCGTTCTTATGCCGTATGCGTAATGCGTACGGATCAGAATCGCACTAACGAGTGTCTAGCTTGATGTTCTGGCTACTGTACTATGCTCAATGATTCAGTCTTAGAGTATACATGTAGTAGGTTCAGTTTTTAAAATAAAAACGTATTTGAAGACATAACGATTTTATACTATAAAAAGTACTCGTAATTAAATAAAACTAAATATCTAAACGTATTCCATTATTGTCAAACTGGGATCAGTTTCTTCATAGTATTTGGGCCTGTGACGACATCACTTTTTAAAAAGCTTTTATGTAACTTCAATTTTTGTTATGTATATGCCCTGGAATTCAGCAATCAATATTTCACCCACTTCCACTGAAGCTATCGGGCTGAAATTTGACACGACACGTTTGTTTCTCGTGACAATGTACTTTTGACACACACGTTTGTTCATCGTGACAATGTACGATTATTGAATAAAAGCTTTAACCTTAAAGGTTTTAAGTTTTTCAAAAATTTTAACATGTATTGGGCTATGCTTATTAGTAGACTATGCATTTCCCACTCCCTCAAGCATCTCTGTGCAAAAAATCACAATGCGTTGCTCCGTTGCGATGTTACAGAAATCAACCATAAAGGAGTATTTTTTTCAGTTCCCTCAGGAACTGCATCGAACTATGCTATTTTCACGGGATAAAAAGTAGAATATGTCCTTTCCCGTGAATCACGCTATACCTTCATGCCAAATTTCGTCAAGATTGATTGAAGTGTTGAAGCGTGAAGAGGTAACAAACAAACACATTTTCACATTTATAATATTAAGTAAGGATATGTGGGCCTTCTAAACAGGTGTGCCAAATTTTATAAGCGTTTGTCCACGTGTTTCTCAGATACTAGAAATCAAAATGCATTTTTTGCGTTGGATTAAGTATTTTCCAACTTAGGGAACTGCAAGTTTTATCAAAATCGGTTCATTAGTTTCGAAGATATAGACTGTTAAGTGTGTACCAATTACTAGAAAAATACGTTTCGGATTTAACGCCGCAATTTTGTGTTTGAACTTGGTTGTTCTTAACGATTTTGGCGTTGTCAATTGTTATGTCAGTCTTAACTAAGTATAAAGTATACAATTTATGGACCTAAAGCAAAGTATATATATTAGTACTAACAAACAGTATAGAAGAGCGTCGGTGGCGTAATAGCTAGGGCCGCCGCCTCCTGTGCGGGAGGTCGTGGTTCGAACCTGCCACGTACCAATGTGATTTCGAATTAAGATTTCATATGTACGTTTATCCGACGCTCTTACGGTGAAGGAAAACATCGTGAGGAAACCTGCACACGCCTGCGAAGAAACTCGAAGGTTGTGTGTGAAGTCGACCAACCTGCACTGGGCCCGCGTGGTCGACTAAGGCCCGATCGCCCTAATTCAGGGTAGGTTCGAGCCCCTCGGTGGGGACGTATATGACCTGATATGATGATACAGTATAGACATTCCCTGCCGCTCTCTAGATTGCGACCTTACCCCTTCGTCTCCCAGATTGATTCAGATTGGTTACAGTTTGGTTGTTGAACGTATAGGATTTCGCCGCCATTTTGTTTGTTCCGTGATTCGTTTTTTGAAATGTCATTCCTGGCCCATTGTATGAAGTGTCCAGGGTGTGCCTAGTTTCCCATGTTTTAATAGGTCATAGGTGATGGTCATTTTGGGCAGGTGTTAGCGTGGGTAATGTCGTGTTATATGTTCCATCCATTACTAGCTGGGGTACCTGACTTCGCTCAGGTAGTTGGAATATAAAGATAGCTATAAATTATGACGCATTTTTATTGAAAGCATTTTCTAACATTAAATACTAGGAGTCTAGTGGTCTGAAATGTTCCGGGGAACTCTCTCGAATACTCACAAATGTTTCTGGACTGTTCTAGAAATTTCTTGAGGGTAAAATTTCTAGTCATTATTTCTTCAAAAACACGCCCTTCAAGTAAAAACGGGAGCCTTGTTCATGGACGGGGGTTGAGGGCTACCACACCATATAACTCCCAAGATCGTACCGGGACTCGTTTCTGAGTTTTAGCGGCACGCAAGTAATATAATATAATATACTATAAAAAACCATGTGTTCAGAAAATAAAAGACATAATAAAAAACATTAACTCTAATAAAGCACCTGGTTTTGATAAGATCAGAGCATTAGACATAAAAAGCATATGTGAAAAAATCTCTTATGCAATCACAAAACTCGTAGATACAAGTATAAGGAGAAATTTATACCCAGATGAATTAAAAACAAGCATTATCAGACCAATTCATAAACAAAATTCCGAAAAAGAGTATGGAAACTACAGACCAATATCAATACTACCTACTATCGATAAAATAATAGAAAAATACATTTGTGAACAAATACAACAGTTTTATAATACGCATTCGATATTGTCTAATAATCAATATGGCTTCCAACCCGGGAAAAATACTACACAACTCTTATCAAAAATTACTGATGAAATTAATGGCTACCTAAATGATAAAAAACACGTTTTGATTGCTTTTATAGATTATAGTAAGGCCTTTGACACTTTGAGACATAAAACACTTATTGAAAAGCTTGACGACACGGGCATCAGGGGACCTTTACTAAATTGGAGTAAGAACTACCTTTGTAATAGACAGTATGTTGTCAGAGTGGAAAACAGCATTAGTGATAAAATATACATTACAGAAGGAACGGCGCAAGGATCTGTGTTAGGTCCGCTGCATTACCTTGCTTATGTTAACGACATGAACAATCTCGTCACAAAATGTAAAGTGTACCAATTTGCAGACGACACCTGCCTCATATCAGCAGATCGTAACATTAACACTGCACAGAAAATCCTCCAAGATGAGATCACACTCTTAAATAAGTGGTCACATGATATGGGATTGGTATTGAATGCAGATAAAACTAAGTTCATGCATATCAGATCGAGCCACAATATGGTGTATAATCCAATATTGATCACTGTACACTCCCATGAATGCATGCATAAGCAATCACTTAAATGCTCATGTGCACCGATTGAGCAAGTGACAGAACATAAATATCTGGGTTTAATAATTGATTACAGGTTCAATTGGGGTCCTCATATAGATGCAGTCTGTAATAAACTCAGATCGTTACTTGCGATGTTTTGCATAATCAAACACAAAGTATCTTATTCAGTGATGTTGTCAATGTACCATGCGTTAGTGGACTCAATTATATCTTATGGAATCACGAGCTATGGTCGTACATTTAAAACTTACATAGAAAAAATTTATAATTTACAGTTAAAATTCTTAAAAATAATTGTAGGTAAAAAAGTAAAAATTAAATATAGAGAAAATAATTACATGGGTTTATTTAAACACTGTAACGTTATTCCCGTAATCAAAAAACTTGATTATCACACCATGATAGAGCAATTTAAAAAAATTCCTACATTGCAAACTGTAAAATACAGTAAAAAAACACGACAGGCTAACAAAAAAACTGTGGCAAAAATCAAATCCAATAACTTTTATGGCGACAGGCTAACGGTAAATATAATGGCATCGATATTAAATGACCTCCCTGATTTATTTAAAACTGAAATGACGGAAGAAAATGTGAAGCATAAATATAAAAGATACATCTTAAACAATTTAATTTAAATCCTTTCAGCACTAAACGATAATTCGACCTCATCGTGAAATAACATGATACATTTAAATTAATAATACATATCTAACTCAAAACAACTAGTAAATTTACACAAACAAAACATCCTTATAATAAAGTAATGCAAAATACATAGGTACCTACTTACTGTATATGTAGAAACATAAAAATGGCAAAACTTATCTTTTTTTAAATATGTCAATTAATAATAAACTTTCAGGAATTACACTAGATAGATTTAGATTTGTTGAATCAGCCTGTATATGTGACTGCGGAGTTCGCACTCACACTACTACAATAATAGAAGTGTGTCGTTTGTTACGCCGGTGACCTGTGTTTACGAAGTAACTAGTATCTCACTGAGCCTGTATATGCATTGCAGTATGGTTAAGTATATATTATGTAGGTATGCATTACTTAACTTATTATTTTTATATGTATATATGTATATTTTTGTTTTTGTTTTTATAAGTATATAGCTCGTAGACGACTGTTGAGCACCTAGACAAACCATTCAGGTTTAATGGTGCTAGATAATAAAATATTTGTATTTAGTTTTAAAATTGGTAAATAAATAAAAAAAAAAAAAAAAAGTTCTTTTATTATAATATATATTGATTATGGCGATTGTAGCAATCTCCCCTAAATTTGAAAGGAGGCCTGAGTTCAGCAGTATACGTCCCTTGACAGCGGGCTGATTAGCATTATTTGACAGAGCTCGGACATATTATATTTGAGTCGAGTGGTCAATTGGAAAATTTGGCCTCAGATGAGTGATGAGATGATGCCAAGGGCACGAGTCGAAGGAAATGTTTTGACCGCCTCCGTGGCGGAATGGCTAATCGATTCGCTTTACACCAGGAGGGCACGGCTTCGATTCCCGCTGGAGAATAACTTTGTAAGACTCGGTTTGGATAGTGGAGGGGCATTTTATAAGCCCGCCTGGCTAGCTACCACCATCTTAAATAAGGTGTAACAAAATTAGCTTAAACTATTTTAACTGGTGCTTCTACCCATGAAACTGAACAACTTTCCCCATGGAACCTTAGTCAAATCGCAAAAAAAATTGGCTCTGCCATATTTTCTAACTCTATCAGCTGATCAGCCAACTAAAGTATGTGAAGTTCAAATTTTTTTTGGAGATTTGACTATGGGTTTCATGGGACAAGTTGTTCAGTTTCATTGGTAGAAGCACCAGTTAAAATAGTTTTAGATAATTTTGTTAAACCTTATACCTACATAATAAGTCGTGCCGCCGAATGAATGTTAACAGCATTCATGTGTTCCGCCTTGAAGATATGATAGCCAGTTACCCATTTCAATGAGGAACTTGATAAGCCCGCCTCCATCTTCGGCATCATCTTCACTCACCATCAGGTCAGATGATTTTGGGTTAAAGAGGGTCCTAATAAAATGACTGTCGACATCTCAGTTCCGATTACAAGATTTTTTTAAGATGTAATGTGAGACCGGTCTCACTCGGTGGACCGACGATCTGGTGAAAGTCGCGGGAAGCCGCTGAATGCAGGCAGTGCAGGACCGGTCGTTATGGAAATCCTTTGTCCAGCAGTTTCATATAATAAATATTATGTAGCCTGGAGTGGAGTGTCTCCTGTGTCGTACGAACGGGGACACCACTCCGGGCTAGACAGATCCGTGAACGAGATGAGCCACGAAGAACTGCCTAGTTACAATTGGCGGCCCGCCAGGCAGTCACAGACTAACCTCACTCATGACGTCACAGTTCTGATTTACGGTTTAAAATGAGCGATGCGGTACCACGTACAAAGTACATCTATCGTCAGATAGACCGCTATTTTGCGAAACTATAAAAAAGTGGAAGCGTTGGTAGCTCAATCGGTAACGACTCGGTCCTCCTAACCAGAGGTGCCGGGTTCAGTACCGGACGGCTAATGTACCAATGAGTTTTAAAAAACAGTGGTCCCCAGATCCCTCGGGAACTATGTCAGGATATACTTGTCAGGATATTAGTAAACTATATCATTTTCCACCTCATCTCTGTGCTAAAAATCACACCAATCCATTTTTTCGTTACGATTTAAAATAACTTAACGAACAAAGAGTATTGTTTTAGTTTCCTCAGGAACTGCATCGGGCTATAATAATTTCTACAGATAAAAATTAGATTATTTCATTTCCAGATACAGGCTACCTGCATGCCAAATTTCATCAAGAGTGGTAGAGGTGTTAAAGTGTGAATAGGTAACAAACAAACAAACACATTTATAATATTAAGTAAGGATTTCTAAATCTTAAATAACATATAGAGCGTCGGTGGCAGAACGGTTACACTATCTCCTGTCCGGAAGGCCGTGGTTCGAATCCTGCCACTTACCAATATCTATACGAATATCGATTTCATACTGGTATGTACGTTTATACGACGCTCTTACGGTGAGAAAAACATCGTCCTGCACACGCCTGCGAAGAAACTCGAAGCTTATGTGTGAAGTCAATCAACCCGCAATGGGCCTGCGTGGTCGTCTAAGGCCTGATCGCCCTAACTCAGGGCAGGTCGAGCCCCTTGGTGGGGACGTATATAAACTGATATGATGAAATAACACATATACATATATTATCAAAAAATTAATTTAAATTATACTATCAATCTAGTAATAAAATTTCCTAAAAATATGAATATGGGTCAAATCCTCGAGTCGTATCAGCGCCAAAGGAGCCCATGACGCACTTCTCGTTGCCACACTGAATGGCAATAGACAACCTTTGTAGCAGGTAGGACCTCACGTCACATCTCCTCTCTCGAAAGCGACGGCCAATCTCCTTTGTGAAGGCAAAGGCCTCTGAGGTTTCAACAGCCGGTTATCTCACAGACCAGCGGCACAAAGCAGTAACTTGCCTCCAAGACCGAGTACTTATTATGCTTCTTTCTCGCCGCAAATTGAGCAGCAGTACCGTACGGGTGAGGAGTGAGGCAGAAAAAGTGGCGTCTCAAAGCAGGCACGTTCCTCTCTGCCATAGCACCTGTTTATGTTTAAGCCCTCCGGCCTTTTGCCATCACATCGACTAAAGCCCGGGGGCTGCATCAAAGATGTAATATTCCATCTGGCCGATACCAATGCCCTCTGAGTCATTAAGGAATTGGTGACGTGGGAATCTTCACAAACAACGACCGCAACTCAGTGAGTGATGGCCAATTGCCTCCACCGTGGACCCGCAAATACATTGATGAGGTTCACAGATATTGATATTGCAGACAGAGAGCAACTGCCACACGCAAATAGTCGCCGTCAGAAGAGTTCCCATATCTGTGCCTCCTGTAAAAGATCCTAAACTCGATTTATGTGTTTTTAATTTTTTTACACGATTGGAATCTGTAAAAAAATACCTATTTGTTCGTCTATGAAACACATCGCTACGTGTCATAGTTCCAGAAAGTTGTGTACTACTGTGACACTCCGATACGTAAATGCTGAAAAACCATCATATCAGCTCATATACGTCCCCACCGAGGGGCTCGAGCCTACCCTGAATTAGGGCAATCGGGCCTTAGTCGACCACGTGGGTCCAGTGCGGGTTGGTCGACTTCACACACAACCTGCGAGTTTCTCCGCTGGCGTGTGCAGGTTTCCTCACGATGTTTTCCTTCACCGTTAAAGCAATCGGTAAGTATGTACGTAAGTTTTGAAAAACTCAGTGGTACATTGGCCGTCCAGATTTGAACCCGTTACCTCTGGTTAGAAGAACCGAGTCGTTACCGGTTGAGCCACCGACGCTTTTTTATGCTGGAAAATACATAAAAGTAATCCACTCAAAAGTATGAAATAATATTTCAATGTTTTAATACAACTTAAGCGCGTTTTATTATCCCTGCAGTGCCATCTATTAACATTCTGCTGCTATGATTATAATGTGTGGTATGTGTAGCTAAAATGTGGAATAAAGTACTCTATTGTTATTATTGTAAGTATCGATAGATAATTTCCCACGGGACCTCTTTAGTTTTTCGGGATAAAGAATACCCGACTATACAATGATGGTCAAAACACCCCATCCCAATATAACTGTTTCATATTGTTACGTTGAGCCATTTTAAAGATACATTTTTTTTCCATTCCTGCAGGAACCCTTAATTTTTTGGGATTCACAATGTCCCAGTTTTAGTTCGCGATAAGGGTATCAACGTGTAAAATTTGATTGTAATAGGTCAAGCCACATTTGCGTGGTGAGCCATTCTATAAATGAATACTTTTGATTTTCCCACGGGAACTCTTGAATTTTCCGGGATAAAAAGTATCCTATATGTTAACCCGGGCTATAAGGAACCACCATACAAAATTTCATCAAAATCGGCCTGGTAGTTTTTGCGTGATGCGCGAACATACAGACAGACAGACAGACAAAAATTCCAAAAGTTGTTATTTTGGCCTCTGTATCGTTAGGTAATGTTCACCGCAGTTATTATTTTCCAAAAATATTTCATGTACAGACACGGCCCTGTTACAGTTTTATTATATTATAGATTTAAACGTATATAAGTATGTATATCAGTTTCTGGTTCCCATAACACAGGGAATCCTACATTAGGGCCAGATGACCATGTGTGATTTGTCCCAGAATATTTATTTATTTATTTAGGTTATTCTAATTGTGAGCGTTAAGTTAAAAAATTGTAAACGGGCTTACCGGGTCAATCGTTTCGCCTTTATTATATTTTTATTTTTCTCCTTTTGTCCCCAGATTCAGATACGAGTGCGAGGGTCGGTCCGCGGGTTCGATTCCCGGTGTGAACTCCAATGGGGAGAAGCGGACGTACCCCACCATCGAGATAAGCGGGTACACCGGCAAGGCCATCGTCGTGGTGTCCTGCGTGACCCGCGACGAGCCCTACAGGTTAGTTCAGTGTGCACTAAGTCTACCGGCGCGGCGCGTGGGGAGGTGCGCATCCTCATTAACCGACTTCAAAAAAGGAGGAGGTTTCTCAATTAGACTGTATACATATATTTTGTTATGTGTGTTCGCGGATAACTTCGTCGTTTATGAACCGATTTTAATGATTCTTTTTTGTTGGAAAGGAGATATCCCAAGGGTGGTACCATGATAAGGAAACCAGGATCTGATGATGGCATCCTAGAGAAATCGAGGGGAACCTTAGTTTCATGTTTGAAGTCGTTTTTTTTAGTTCAAAATTATTTTACACGTGCGGTTGTAAAAAAAAACCTGCGTAGGACCCGTTTACTGGGGCTTCTACTCATCATACTGAACAACTTTTGTTCTATGACTGCTGAAATAGCAAAAAAATTGTAACTCTTTATACAAATCTATCAGCTGATCTATCAATTTTGTGAATTTTTGTATGGAGGGTCCAATTTTTTAAACTTGGTTACTGGGTTTCTTGACAGTGTGTGACAAAATTCTCTCATCATCATCATCATACTGATAAACTTTCCCCAAGGAACCCATAGCTAATTCTCAAAAAAAATTGGACCTTCCATACAAAAATGCACAAAATTTGTTAATCTGCTGATCGATTAGTATGAATATTTTTTTTTGTTATTTCAGCAAAGTCACAAAACAAAAGTGGTTTAGTATGACGAATAGGAGCCCCTGTTATCGGGACCTACACCAATTAATTTTTTTCTTTGCTTTGTGTACATGTTTCATAAAACAAAACGCCGCGGTAAAGCTATTGCATAGCATTTTTTATCAACTTATGCAATTATAATTGTTTTTATTAATGCAGTATTTACCAGTACCATAATATTTATTTTATTTTATTTTATTTTATTCGGAAGTATAGTCCTTGGGGCGCGGGATGTTTATGTAATAAATTAACAGAAAGTTAATCATCATCATCATCGCCCTCACCATCCCCCTCACCATCCCCTCACAATCCCCTCACCACCCCCCTCATCATCTCATCACCACACTATCACCACCCCCTCACCATCCCCCTCATCATCCCCCACCACCCCTCCCCGTCCCCCTCACTATCCCCTCACCGTCCTCCACATCCACTTTACCATCCCCCTCACCATCCACCTCACCAACCGCCTCACCATCCACCTCACCAACCCTCTCACTATCCCTCTCACCATCCCCCCTCACTATCCCCCCTCACTATCCCCTCACCATCCCCTAGCCATACCCTCACCATCCCCTTTACCATCTCCCTCACCATCCCCCTCGCCATCCCCTCACCATACCCCTCAGCATCCCTCTCATCATCCCCCTCACCGTCCCCTCACCATTCCCCTCACCACCCCCTCACCATCCCCCTTACCATCACCACCATCATCATCATGATGGATAGATATATGGCACTGTAAGTTTTTTAGAACTCAATATACAGGGTGTAGGACCCTTTAACTGGGTGTTCTACTCATCATACTGAACAACTATCCCCAAGGAACCCATAGTCAATTCTCAAAAAAAATTTGGACCCTCCATACTAAAATGCACAAAATTGGTCAATCAGCTGATCGATTTGTATGAAAAAATATTTTTTTTTTTTGCGATTTCTGCAAAGTCGTAGAACAAAAGTTGTTCAGTATGATGAGTAGAACCCCCAGTTAACGGGACCTACACCAATTTTGTTACACCCTGTATATATATTTTTTTTGGGTGTCAGGTTTTATTTTCGTTACGAAATTTCTTGATTCGGTCCCCTCAAAGCCTCGCGGGCTAGGTTACAAAAGTATACCAAAGCTTAAAAGTGACCTATATGATAATCCAGGTCATAACCTGCCTACCTACCAAATTTCAGCCAGATTCGTTCTGTAGTTTTTGCGTGAAAGAATAACAAACATCTCCATACATACAAACTTTCGCGTTTATAATATTACTAGCTGATTCCCGCGGCTTCACCCGCGTGGACCACATTTCTATGACTTTTCGAGGGTGCGCAGTGCGCGAGCCGCAAGCGGCTCGCGAGCGTGGTAAAAAGTAGCCTATGTCTTAACCCAGGTCCTAATCTGTCTACCTACCAAATTTCAGCCAAATCCGTTCAGTAGTTTTTGCGGGAAAGCGTAACAGACAGACAGAGTTACTTTCACATTTATAATATTATATATATACAGTGGTGGACATATAATTAGAAAAACTTAATATGAATTATGGAAGTATAAAATCAACTGGCCATAATATGAAAAATATGTAGATTCAATAACTAATAATCATGCAAGAGTATAGCCACACAGTTAAATTACTCATAATATATTTTAAAAAAAAAACCTATTTAACCTTTAATCACAAAAATAATTTAAACCTTATTTAGGTCTATTTTCAATTACTGGCCGCTTGGACGACTAATTAGAAACACTTTAGAAAAGCATCCATGACTCGTTCCATTTTTGAAATTGAACGAAAAATCTTCTTTCTTCGCCTTTTCTACCGCTTTGGCGGCAATTAAACATCAATTTCGAATTTTGTGGTTAATAAGTTTTGTTGAAAATGGGTAAAAATAAAAGTTGTGATGCGTCAACTAGGCAAATAATTGTTAATTTGCATTTCGATGAAAAGTGGACGTATAAAACAATAGCTGACCATTTGAAATGTTCTGTAAAGAAAGTTTTTAATGCTATTGACCATTATAAAAGACACGGAACCATTGAAAATGTTCTGAGAAAGGCTCGACCGAGGAAAACATCGCCCAGAGAAGATATGCGAATCGTACGTGTTGCTAAACAAGACCCATTTAAAGGTTCCAACCAGATTAGAAATGAAGTTTTTTCGCCTTATGACCCTAGAAACGTCTCGTCAAAACTGGTACGCCGAAGATTAGTGGAAGCTAAACTGTTTGGGAGGGTTTCTCGAAAAGTACCGCTTCTTACCAAGCAACACCGAGAGAAGCGGTTGTTATTCGCGAAAAAATATGTTAACTGGACGGTACGAGAATGGAAAAAAGTGTTATTCTCAGATGAAACAAAAATAAATATGGTAAATTCAGACGGAAAGCGCTATGTTAGACGTCCAATAAACCATGCTTCCGATTATAAATACACAAGGAGCATAGTCAAGCACGGCGGTGGAAATATCAAAGTATGGGGATGTTTTTCCGGATGTCGTGTTGGACCCGTTCGAAAGATTGAAGGTACAATGGATCAGTATCAGTACAAAAACATCTTAGAGGAGACAATGATTCCCTACTCTGACGACCATTTGCCTGTAACCTGGATCTTTCAGCAAGACTCATTGTCCTAAACACACGGCCAACAGTGTCAAATATATTTTCTTAGGGAACAGCATATTTCCGTTTTAGACTGGCCTGCAAATAGCCCGGATTTGAATCCTATAGAAAATCTGTGGTATATCGTTAAAAAAAAGTCTTAAACAAACGCAACACTAGTCAAAATGAACTTTACGGATCTTTTGTCGAAGCATGGAACTCAATCCCACTCGAAGAATGTCTGAAATTGCTTGAATCAATGCCACGTCGTTGCAGAGCTGTCATTGACAACAAAGGCTACGCAACTGAATATTAATTATAACTATATTTAGTAGCCTGCGAATAATATCACGTAAATAATATAATTCTGATTACATATACTCATAAACTATTTAAATTTTCACGGTATTTTTCTGTTGTTTCTAATTAGTTGTCCATTATTGTTGATTCCTTAAAAGTTGTTTGGTTGTTTGTACGAAACTAATATTTAACCGGCAGTTGTTTAGTCGGATTTTTTTGTGTTTTTCTAGTAAATTATAAGTCATTGAACATATTATATGCTATTTGTGGTTTCATTTCTAAAATAAAAGTGTTACAGAAAAGAATATTGTATAATGATAAGATCCGTTGGAAGTGTTTCTAATTATATGTCCACCACTGTATATATATATATATATATATATATATATATATATACTAGCTGTTTCCCGCGGTTTCACCCGCGTGGACAACGTTTCTATGACTTTTCGAGGGTGCGCAGTGCGCGAGCCGCAAGCGGCTCGCGAGCGTGGTAAAAAGTAGCCTATGTCTGAATCCAGGTCCTAATCTGTCTACCTACCAAATTTCAGCCAAATCCGTTCAGTAGTTTTTGCGGGAAAGCGTAACAGACAGACAGAGTTACTTTCACATTTATAATATTAGTAGGGATTATATATTATATTAGTAGGGATTAGTAGGATGTACGGGTGCTGAATTTAGTCGCTTGGCTTGGTCTCCTAGCCTAGTTGCCTATAGTTTTGTCGCTGAGAGTCGACATTGCAGTCCGAAGTCCGCAATAGGCATAAGAACAATGTCAGGAGAGCGTCTTCGGGTGGATTCTTCGCCTCATACTTTTTGGCGTTTCTGATGAAGGTGATGAAGAAGTTCCCTAATCCTAAATTTTGGTTTTTTCCTGCAGACCACACCCACACAATCTGGTCGGCCGCGAGCATTGCCGCTCAGGCGTGTGCACGGTGAAAGCCGACCTTCGCGAGGCGGCGCATGTGACCTTCAGCAACCTTGGAATCCAGTGTGTCAAGCGGCGCGATATTGTCGAGGCGCTCAAGACGCGGGAAAAACTGCGTGTCGACCCTTTCAGAAGTGAGTCCACCTTTTCAGCAAGGATACGTTAACTGTTGGACACAGGTCTCCTTCATTGATCTCCGCTTAGCGCAACCCTTTAGCCACATGAACCCAGGATCCTTATCCAATGCGTCAGGCGATGCGACATTGTCGAGGCGCTCAAGACGCGGGAGAAACTGCTTGTCGTGACGACCCCTTTAGAAGAGTTATATTAAAATACAATTAATAAATATCTCCTTTAACAACTTACTCTCTGAATAGGTAGTAAAAAGGTTTCAAAGGTAAGACAGCAGCGGTTAGTGGCGCGAAAGCAGTGGGGAGTCCGCAAAATCTTCGGTAGGGTTAAGCTCGATTCAGATCGGAATGGCAGCGGCTGCCATCAAAGCGGCGAGCAGTTTTAATGATGAAGCATTATAAACTTTATTTGAAATATATATAGATTCACATGATAAAACAGAAATACCGCTGCCATCGCTCGCTGCCGACCGCTGCCGTCTCGGTGTGAACTGAGCCTAAATGTCTGGTCAAAGTACGTAACATGCTAGCTTATTATTATTTTGGGGGAAGGGGCGGGGGACGCCTGCAGGGTTCGGGCGGGTGAACTTATTTTATCTTGTCCCTATGTAAAAACTATTTGTCCCTGTGTTGGTACACAAGCGTTACTGTGACCATAGCGGCATCCCCCAGAAAACTCCCGCTATGCTGCTGATGTCCATAGTTCATTTGCCTTGATCTTGTCGTTTCTAAACGTCTCTCACTCTACGGAGAAAGACATTCCGTCAAGTAATGTTGGCTGGTCTCCTGTTCTGCGCGCTGTAGCCTGGTCTGTACTTCTTGCTATGATTAATAATTAGGGATGCCTCGATACGCCTTTTTGCCGATACGATACCGATACCGATACTCTTATAAAAATATCGGCGATACTGATACCGATACGCTAATTGAATTCAAAAAGGAAGGTAGAATAAATAAAACACAATTAATTAATAGTTTTAGTAATCAAAATTAACATTTATAAGATTTTTATTTTAAAATCAAAGCATTCTTAAGTTTTGCGGGCAAAGACGATTTCGCAAGTCTGTTTGAATAACACCTGCGGTGGAAAATAGTCTCTCAGATGCGACAGATGCCTCGTTTGCAACGAAATAGATGGGACAACACGCGCGTTTACATTACATTTTTAAAGGGCGAAATTTGAAAAATATCGTTGAAACTGCCATAAAAATATCGCCGATACCGATATATCGCCAAACCCGAAGTATCGCCGATATATCGGTATCGGTATCGGATGCATCCCTATTAATAATGTGTTGGTTAGCCTACAGTGTCCTGTGATGAATGATTTCCTCAATAGAAAAAATCGCCAGCTTCCGCTGTGTTTCGTAAGCGGAATGGCAAGGTCAAAATCGTGCGAGAGTAGGAGGACAAATATATTGCTTTGTACGCGCTCTTCAGGAGTGAGTTATTTATTATACTACTAACTTTTGCCCGCGGCTTCGCCCGCGTGGACATCGTTTTTATGCATGTCTTAGAGGGTGCGCGGTGCGCGAGTCGCAAGCGTATATTTTCAGTTCCCTGAGGAACTGCATCGGGTTATGCTATTTTAACGGGATAAAAATAGTCTATGTCCTTCCTCGTGACTCAGGCTACCTGCATGCCAAATTTCATTACGATTGGTCAAGGCGTTGAAGCGTGAAAAGGTAACAAACAAACACATTTTCACATTTATAATATTAGTAAGGATACAATTAACCAAAGCTAGTAAAAGCTAAAAAAAATCATCGGGATTAGATCACGAGCTACAATCGCTACCACCTACCTGTACATTGGCTTTTTATCAAATGTGTAATTAACTGGCAGCCACCGCGAATTCCTCGCGCCTCAAATATCGGCCAGATCGCATAAATCGGTCGATGAGTATTTACGGCGGCGCGAACCAACAATAATTCAGTGAGATGGGAAACAGAGCGCTGCTGTTGTAATAATAGTATGTTTTTAGTGTAGTCAGTCACAGAACAGTGAAAGAGGCTTAAAATAGTGGTATAGTTTACGTTTTCGTCATCATATCAGTCGAAAGATGTCCACTGCAGGACAAAGGCTTCCCCTAAGGATTTCCACGACGACCGGTCCTGCGCTGCCCGCATCCAGCGGCTTCCCACGATCTTCACCCGGTCGTCGGTCCACTTTAGTGGGGTGGGTGCGATATTTTTAATACAGTTCCTCGAAAAGTGGTCCTTTATATGCCAGTCAAGTGTGCGCAACATGGATTTTACCGCACGCGTTGTTTTACTTTACCACTTTTTTTTAATTTCTAACTCGGAAGAACAAGACATTTCTAGCAAAAAAAAATTATAATAATCAAAGATGTTTATTAGTTATGGAAGCGCGGATTCTTCTGGCACAAGTATTCTTATACTTAAAAGTCTCCTTGAACATGTATTATTTTTCACAATGAGATACCGCAATAAACTTTTTTCATTTATTCAAAGATACAGAATCTTCTTTAAGACTTTTGAAAGGAGAATTTTAAAAGACATAACGCAAGCTGTTTAGATTCTCTTTGGGTTATTTGTGAAGAAAATAGAAAAAATATGAATGTAGTGGAACCGGTGACACCTCAGAGTAATCATTTGTAGGTATAGAGCGCGTCTACCGTATCGGCCGCTTATAACACATCGTAGGCAAGTGAGCTATAGTAAACTGTATAGATGTATACGTGACTAATAGGGATGGGCTGCAGGGCACTATCGCCTTAGTGGATTATCGATAACCAAGGATAAACAGCAGCATAATATAGTACGTAATTTTACGAATTTATATTTGTTTTATGGATTATATAATGTTTATTTCCTAATACATACAAAAATGAAACATCTGTACATACAAGTATATACTCACACCCACATGTAGGTACTGTTTGGGGTAGGTAAGACAATTAACAATAAAACCAATTTCAGTATAATATACAATATATAGGTGCAATGATACTTTAAGGTGGGCTTGTTTGTACTGATTAATCTGAATAACTTTTTTTTCTACAACTTTGCTAAAATCGCGATTTTTTAAATGTTTTTTCAAACAAAACCGGCCAAGCTGACCAATTTGTAGAAAATTAAAAAAAAACGCGATTTCAGCAAATTTGTTCAGTTTGATGAGTTTAAACCCACCTTAAAGTGTCACTGCACCTTTATTAACATTCCCTGTATAGAGAAATGAAAAATCACTACATATTCACTTAACGTAAATTTTTATTACGCCACTTCAAAGAATGAGGTTATCAATTCGACACGTTTGTGTGTAATATTATTAGAACTGCAATATATTAACAAAAAATCGATTAGTAGGGCTTTAAAACAAAATACAGATAAAAGATACAGATATATATTTGTATGTAAGTGTTAAAACTATTAATCTGATCTACGAATAAGTTATGTAACTGTGACGGCCCGACTTATTTATACGAGCTAACAGGTGTAAAAACTTCATACCTACAGTTTTAGCACAAAAAAATCATCTATCTATTTATTACAAACAAATATACCATTTTATACTTAAAAATGAAAATTACGAAATAAATGAGTAATTAGAAATTTATAAATTGACTTCAAAAAGAAATGAACTCAAAATTATGAGGTGATATTTATTTATACACCAAATAAACCAATAAAAACGAAACAAAAGCAGGTACGAATAATTAGGGGCTACAATTTTTTTGAGGTTGGTGCCAGCACTTAAGAAATACTTACTACATACAGGTAGGTAGTCATGCACGTGAGTACGTATTATACTAATGTGATACAAGTACGATTATAACTTATATCTAAAAAGGAAATAAATGAAAAAACAGCCAAGTGTGAGTCGGATTTGCGAAATATTCTTATTAGGTATTTATTCCAAGGGAGCGAGCTATGCTCGAAATTTCATTAAGCGATCGAATCGGACATGAGGAGATCCGTAGAAAAACCAAAGTAACCGACATAGCTCACAGAATCGTTAAACTGAAGTGGCAGTGGACAAGGCACATGCTCGTAGAATAGATGGCCATTTGGGTAGTAAAGTTCTCGAGTGGCCATCGCGCACCGGAAGACGTAGCGTAGGCAAGCCTTCCACTAGGTGGACCGACGACCTGGTGAAGGTCGCGGGAAGCCGCTAGATGGAGGCAGCGCAGGACCGGTTGTCATGGAAATCTTTGAGGGGGGCCTTTGTCCAGCAGTGGACGTCTTTCGACTGATATGATAAGGTATTCCAAAGTAATAATTTAGAAACCTTCCTCGTGAACCAGTCCGCCCACTGGTGAAAACCGTATGAAATCCGTTAGGTAGGTTGAATGTACCTACCCTACCCTACCTAACAGCAATTTAGTACGACAATCATTTCAATTTATGACTTTCAGTTAAATGACTACGACAAACTCTATCATGTGTTAAAATAACAAACAGGGTGCAAGGTATAGATTTTCATAAACTGATACGGTGGTACCGATGCAAGCCAGTTTTTAGGGTTAGAATAAGTTTGGAAATAATTTTATGTGCCGTTCATCTTAGAATAATAATATATCGAATAACGGGTTTATTTCTGAGATGAACGGCACATAAAATTATTTCCTTTTTAATATTCAGTTTGGAGAAAGCTGTTCTTTTACAGCATATTTGGATATCACGTTTCGATTTTATAATAAACCTATTGGAAAATTGTTTAAATAACAAAATATAAATAAAACTCAATATTTGAATCAATATCTTCATTAAAAGTTATTTGTTGAAATAAATATCGAAAGTATGTATACTATTCCCGAACGCGCCACATCACTAATTAGACATTAAGGCCGAGGCGGCGGTGCGGGGTAGTGCGCGCGGAACACCTAGCTCCCGCCCCACACGTCTCCTTCACCCCCGCAATGCGTGATTAATTTTTAGCTTAAAAGAATAAAAAAATGGCTAACCGGTGAAATGTGTTACTCGATTTATGTTTCGTGTGTTTTCGAGTATCGTTTTTACATGATTTCACTGCACATTTGACCATTTTGGTAGGTAAATTTCTCGAAAATCCTGCTAGGGATATCCCACGCACGCACTCCGCTAGCAGTCGATTATGACAGATAGCGCTTGCGCGTGGAACGTCGCTTTGTTCCCATCCGTGCCTACTGTTCCCATTATGAAGGACGTGCTCTTTACCTAATGTATACTCAAAGGGTGACACCAAGTAATAGGTCATCTTTACCAAAGAGGTTAAGTATCCCAAGCCGTATTGTAGTCTATTTATGATAATAAAAAAAACTTACGCATGCGTACGTGTGCTAGCTAAAATATGGCGCAATTTTCGTAAAACTGAATTGAGATGTTTTAGTTGTGAAAACAAATACAATTAAGAATAGTTAATATATATGTAATAAAAAATAAATAAAAAAGACGGGTGGCACTCGGGGACTGCCGCGGTAAAGCTATTGCATAGCATTTTGTATCAACTTATGCAATTATAATTATTTATTTATTTTATTCATGCAGTATTTCTTTTTCTTTGATATTAATTCAAGTTACACTTTTTGAGCGTGGTGACCGATAAGAAAACAATTTTTTCTTTTATTAAATAAATAACAATATTTAGAAGTGATTATCGAATTTCGCGCGATGTACATTTATATAGATATAATATCATATATACTTTCTCTGCGCGGCATTCATGTGCATTATCTATACACCAAAAACAAAGGTACTGAATAGTACACGTGCTTGGTTTGATGGTTTCTGTTATATACATAATGAAGAATGAATTTATATATATACATATTGAGAATCTAAATTGAGAATTTAAACTATACGCGTGTGTGTGTTTGTGTGTATAAAAGAGGGCTACTTTTAATATCGCTCATTTTAATATCAAAAATTTAGGTCACCTTTATAGCAGTATTATATTTTCAATTCAAAATTAATACTGCATTTGTGATAATAATAAAATGTATGTATATAGAGTACTCACTCATTTTCTTTCACTATTTTTTCGTGACTTTCTTCATTAATAATAAATGCACTTTGTTCATTCATATTTATTATTTATTTTCGCTTAACCGCGCTTTTATTACTTTCTTCATTAATAATAAATGCAGTTTGTTCATTCATATTTATTATTTATTTTCGCTTAACCGCGCTTTTTTACATCTTTGTTTTTTTTAAGCAATGGTAGTTGGAACTATACAGCCAAATATGGAATAAAATCTTTTTGTACTTTTTTTTAAGCAATGGTAGTGGAACTATACAGCCAAATATGGAATAAAATCTTTTTGTACCTATCTCTATAAATACAAACAGCTGTGTCTTAAATAAAATCTTTTTGCATTTGATAAATAAAAAATAATCAAATCTTTTTTGTCATATGGAGGTATATACAGTTTATGAAAAGAGTTTTATTATTCTCCGAAAATGATCAAATCTTCTTATATGTTTGTTTTGACAACCGATATTGTTGCCATGGCAACCGAGCGTCAGGTTTTTCTTCGTTACGGAATTTCTGGATTCGGTCCCCGCGCTCAAAGCCTGCGATAAAATCTATGCAACAGCTTAATATACTTATGTGTAATGTATACGAAAAAACAAAGTAAGATTATTTCCCAGACATTTAAAATAAGCCACAAGTCGTGTGAAATGAACTTTGGTTGCTAAAGGCTTGATAGGTATGTACCTACCCATGTATTTTGTTTTTCTGTCACGGTCGTTTTTTTATTTTATCTATTTTCTCACAACTGTATTAAAAACTTCGTGTGATACATTACATGGGTGTAAATGGAAATAACAAACTCGTGACGATGGTAAACCCTCGCATGCGGTTTGGGCTCACAAATGTCACTCGTTTGTTATTGACCTTTTTATAAATAACTATTAATTAGTTATTTTCGTCTTGTCCTTTCCATGTTCATTTTAAGACCCACCTATAACCATCTTACCTGATGGTAAGTGACCATGATGCCGAAGATGGAAGCGGGCTTACCAAGATTCCCCAATGCAGTGGGGATCTGGCTATTTTATCTTCAAGCCGGAACACACCAATGATAACTCAACCGTACATTTTAAATGAGCGGTAAATCGCTTAAAATGAACTTTGGCTGCCAAAAATAAGATGGGTATGTACCAGTGTTTTTTTATGTTACTATCCTTTTTACTTTCGAGCGATGAAGGATTAAAGACGGTGTTGTGATGGCAAAAAATCGAAGTTGAGATTTTGTGGGGATCGATTGTCTTACACTAATAGTCTAAAAACAAAAAAAATGTGTGTGTGTGTGTGTCTGTCTGTCTGTACGTCCGCCCGGTGCTCTAGTTCCCAAACTACTGGACTTATTTGGGTGAAATTTGGGTTAGGGCAATATAATTTTTGTATCTCCAGTCGTTTTTTTTTTTCAATTTTCCCTATCTTGATTTTTTTAGGGTTGCCACCATAATAAAAAAGTCACTTACAATTTTTTACTCAAAAATGGCTCCAACGATTTAGCAACGTGTACGTTTCCATAATTTTACATGGCATACTGCTATTTGTTATTCCAAGAAAAATTTGAATGAGGTACCTACTTCCCATACAAGTCCAGGTAGTTTGTTACTTTTTCTCAAAAATGGCTCTAACGATTTTAATGAAACTTTGTGGATAACTAGGAATTAATAAGGACTACTGCTTTGGGTACTTAATTAATTCACATACAATCTGAAATTATTAAGAAATATGTGATCAAGTCTGATGTACCTTAGTGTAAAGTATGTGTTAATAGTTGATTTGTGTATGCTCGGCTAAGACAGATGGTTTAAGCTTCGCGAGAAAGTATGTACAGCATGGCTGTACATTTTATTTATTGAAGTTTACTTCTTTGGTATTAAATTTTATATATTGCACGTGGTACGAAAAATATATGGGGAGTGAAATCGAGTGTTAACTTCGCTAATTCGTGTTTGTTTACTCACGTTTTATGTCAGTCATCTTTTATATTATGAAGGCTAAGACTCTATGGCCATACAGCCTAAACCGCGAAGCCGCAGGCCAAGCTCCGCGTAGAATAAAAAAAGTAAGTGTGTGGTTTTATGAAACCGCGGTAAAAGTGAAACTTTACAGAGGACGAAACAACCATGGCTGCTCTCGCTACGGTACAGAGGACGAAACGATCATACCGTCAGACGAAAGCGACCGTCACGCGACCTGCAACACACAGACGAAAAAAATTGAGACGAAAGTTTCACATTTGTTACGCTATAAGAAAACTTCTGTCGCGCGTCGGACGGAGCTGACAAGCACACTTTTGCTCTAACCTATTCCCAACCAACGTCCAAAACTCCTCCTTTTTGTCCTCACTTCGATTGTATTTTTTTATGTTTGTTACCTCAGAACTTCCTCATTTATTCACCGATTTAGCAAAACATTTCTTTATTCTATAGTTTATGCTGCCAGGTTGGTCCTTTATAGCCTTTTTTTTCAAAATTCGTCCTGGACTTTCTCAGAAATTGAACAAAAACATGAAAAATCTAGCAAAATTGTTCATGATTGCTGAATGATGAATCCACAATTAATAAGTGCTACCCAAACCGTTCTCTAGAACAAATAATAGGTATTATAAAAGAGGATACTTTTGAAAAGCAAACATCCATAGTAATTATGATAGGAAATAGTTTGCCATTAACTAAATCTCAAATAAAAAATAGTGTAGATATTATGATTGAGTTAAGTAAACAGAAAAATTGTAAGGTCACATTCTGCGCTTTCCCATAGTGCTCTAATCAATCACAGTATTATAACAAAAAGTTATTTGACTTAAATCTTTACTTATACAACCTGACATGTAGTCACTCTGACTATATTTTGAATTTTGATTCGAACAGTTTTGTTCGTAACTTTACATTAGTACAAATATTCAAAGCTTTTCCGGCAAAGAAATATAAATAGAAATGTTTTTGGATAAATATTTGGTTGATATACTTTGTATCACCGAACACTGGCTTAAAGAAAATCAAATGATGATCAGCTTTGATAATTATTATATGGCCAGTTCCTTCAATCGAAAGGTTGCCCAAAGTGGAGGCTCACTTATTTTTCTTTGTAATAACTTAAAAGCCAAAAAACTTAAAGACATGGTCAAGCTTTCGGTGGAGAGAAATATTGAATTATCCTGTGTTGAATTGGAGAGACATGTCATATTATGTGTGTACAGACCCCCAAAGGATGAAAATTTATTAGTTTTCGAAAATGTATTAGAAGATGCCTTAAGTATATTAAGCAAAGGTATTAATATATTATTATTATTATATTAACAAATCTATCATTGTTTTCGGAGATTTCAATGTAGATATCCTTGAAAAAACAAGTTTAACAACAAGATTAATAAGCTTATTTAAGTCGTTTGATCTAGATTTTTTGTTTCACGAGCCTACTAGAGTGACAGCAACATCAGCTACATGTTTAGATAATGTTTCTGTAATTGCGAACACAGACAAAAAAGTATCATAAACTGTTTAAAATCTGACCACAGTAGTCAGCTTGTACTATTTCCATGTGAAAGAAGTAGAGAAATAATTACAGTTCAAACGAGACCTGTCACTACTCAAAGATTAGAGATGTACAAAGATGGCCAAAAGCTTGGCCAAAAGCTACGAAACTCAATGTTGATCAACAAAACCCGAATAGTTTTTTCAACTTATTTTTTAAGTGCTCAGTACAGAGTTTGAAAATATATTCAAATTAAAAACAATTAACGTTAATCAAAAATTCAAGTTTAGTGACTGGGCAACTGTAGGTATATACAAGAGTAGAGAAATTTTGTTTTCGCTTTACGAACAAAAGACATACAACTTTGATCTTAAGTTTGTTGAGTATGTTAAAAATTATTGAAATGAGTTTGTTTGGCAGCTAAAGCTAACTTCATCTCTAAGAAAAATAAATATTCTGAAAATAAAATAAAAGCTGTTTGGAACGTAATTAATAAAGAGACGGGGAAAACAAAGCCGCGAGAGAAACAATATGTCTTGCAAACTGATCGTGGTCTCATTTCTGAAACCTCGGAGGTAACAGAAGAATTTGAATCTTTCTTTACAAATGTTCCACTGAAAATAACCGAGAGCCTCGACTCGTCGCCTATTCTCGCAAATCAATTACTTTTTGAAAATGTACCAAAGTGCGAAGAAGACTTTACATTTCGAAAAGTTAATCCACACACAATTGTAAAAGCTTTTAAGTTGTTAAAACTAAAAAGTACTGAGGATCTTTGGGGCATGTCTGTTAATTTAATAACTTTAGCCCCTTACTTGGCCGATCTGTTCAACATTTGTATTGACACTGGAGATTCCAGATCTCATGAAATTCAGTAAAGTTGTTCCACTCTTCAAGTCCGGAGAAAAGAAAGATCCTAGTAATTATAGGCCTGTTTCTGTGCTACCAGTTTTGAGTAAAGTATTTGAAAAAGATATACTAAACCAAATGTTGACTCACTTTAACATCAATAAATTGCTCCATAACCTGCAGCTTGGCTTTACAAAAGGGCGTTCCACAACGGACGCGGGAGTTGAACTTGTTAAAAACATATATGACGCTTTTGAGAAATCCCAGAATGCGATAGGGATCTTCTGCGACTTGTCAAAGGCATTCGATTGTGTGGAATATAAAACTCTGCTTGTAAAACTGAACCATTACGGTGTTAAAAATAAGGCTCTAGATCTTTTAGAACCGTATTTAGTAAATAGAATACAAAAAATACAAATAAATGGTACGAAATCAAGGGTTTCATAGGTAAAGATGGGCGTGCCTCAAGGCTCTTTTTTAGTTTATATTAATGATCTACCATTCATGGTTGAATCACTGTCAAAAATTGTGTTGTTTGCGGATGATACATCACTAGTTTTTAGGGTTGACAGAAAAACTGATATGTCTGACGAAGTAAACGACACTCTTTTAAAAGTGTACAATTGGTTTACTATAAACAACTTAGTCTTCAATGCAAAAAAGACCAAATGTTATACATTCACATTACTTAATGTTATTGAAGTAAACAACAATGTATCCTTAGCTGGTAGTGTATTAGAATTTGTAAATCAAAGCGTGTTTCTAGGATTAACTGTAGATTCAAGGCTTCAATGGGGCCCGCATATAGAAACACTAGCTGGCAGGCTTAGCTCAGTCGCATACGCAGTCAAAAAAATCAGGCTCCTTACAGATATAGACACCGCAAGACTGATATATTTCAGCTACTTCCATAGTATTATGTCTTATGGGATACTTTTGTGGGGACATGCAGCTGATATAAATACCATATTTTTTTCTACAAAAAAGAGCGGTTCGCGCGATTTATGGAATGCGTTCTCGTGAGTGTCTCCGAGATAAGTTCAAAGATATTAATATAATGACTTTCCCCTGTCAATATATTTATGAAAATATAATGTATGTACGTAAAAATCTGCATCTCTTTTCACTGAATAGTGACAGGCACAGTCTTAATCTTCGGAATAGGAATAAACTTCAAGTAACTTATACCAGACTTAGCAAAATTAATAAGTCCTTTGTGGGACAATGCTCACTCATGTATAACAAATTACCTTTGAGTGATGTCTTAAATTTGTCAGAAAAACAGTTTAAAAATTGTGTCAAAAGAACTCTTTGTAAAAAAGGTTATTATAAGACATTCGAATATTTTAATGACAAAAATGTATGGGTTGACAGTGTTTCTTCTATCAACACCGCGTTATACTCGTGACCGGGTGCTGTCCGTGTGAACTGGCCTACACTTGTCAAAGGTTTCAATGACATTCATTAATTGTGTATATATTCGTGTCATATTTTTTTCATGTTTTAATGACATAATCTGGTTTATTTCTAGGATTTAATTTTGACATTATTAACTAGTTAATGATTGTTTATTTCTTGATTTTTCACAAATGAAATTGTTATTATTAATTTATGACTATCAAAAAGAGTGTAATTTGCACCTATTTTACCTTGAATCTTGAAACTTTGCGTTTTGCGATTGATGTCAGTGTTTTTCACGTGCTCAGCGTGGCCAAATATCTCACAACTGTTTTCAAAAAAGCATTTTGATACATGGGCGTATAAGGTGATTGGTGATTCACGTATTCACCACCTTAGTATCGTAACTATCATTTCATTGCGCAAAGTTAGCCATAGAGAATAATTACAAACGTCTGGCAAATACAAAAGCGTCCCCGTTCAAACAAGCTTCCAATTTGCCGCCATAGTTTACGTTCTGGTAATGTTATAGCCGCCGCCGCAACTGTGCTTTGAAGTTTTATAGTGTTGACACATAGTGTGTTAATTACATTTTACCCTAATTTAAACTGTAAACAAATTATTTATGAATATAAATTAATTATTTAGTTTGAAGAAAAAAATGTGATCATAGCGCCATCTAGTTTTAATCACCCTGAAACTACTCAGCGCCATCTAAGTCGAAATTTGGGACTCCTACACGACTACTAAAACAATAGACCTCGCTGGAATGTGACCCCTCTCTCGCTTCCCCGCTCACCTCCCCGTGTTCTCCTGTCGCGTCAGTACGGCTCGCATCTTTGTCACCGACACGCGTCTACTTTCGTCTGTGACATAACGTTTAAACTAAGTTTTTTGCTGAATTGTCTTATTATTTCAATTATGAAGTCTAAACAAAACATACCTAGGGTTTTCACAAACATTTGTTTAAGTTTCATAAATATTCATCATGGTGATTTTTTGCACACTGCAGTACCCATATGTCGCAGTGACGTCATCCACGCCAGGTCCATTCTTGTAAGCGGGATAGTACCTACGAATAAGTTGAGCAATCTAGCGATAGCGTACACCTTGCCTGGCCCAGGCCGGTCGCACTCCGCGCTGTAGGCATGACAATGTGCCTATGCCGCGCGGCAAATTAGTAATCAGAAGAGATAAGAGTTATGCGATAGAAAGAGAGGCATCTTGTAGATGAATATAACTGGAGATTATTGGCGCCTGTGCGAACATGCATTGCACTTTATAGTGTCGTAGCAACAGCCGTTATTTATTTATATTTTACGAAGTGAAACTTCTTTTGCGTTATTAAATAGTCTTTATTCTTTGACCTTGTTTATCCCACCGGGTAAACGCATGTCTCTTTCACTCCTAAGCCATATGACAAATATGGAGTTCTCACCTTTTTCAATATCTGAAACGCTTTGAATATCTCTGTTATATTGTAATAGTTAATTATGGTACAAGGGTGGTAAAAAGGGAAATAACAAACGACTGACATTTGTAAGTCCGAGCCGCAGGAGAGGGTTTACCATCGTCACGAGTTTTTCATTTCCTTTTACACCCATATACCATACGACATTTCAAGACAGTTTTGAGAAAACAGGTAAATAAAAAAGACCGTGACAGAAAAACCAATTACATTTGGGTACATACCTATTAAGGTTACGGCGACCAAAGTTCATTTTACGCGACTTGTGGCTCATTTTAAATAACCGGGAAGTAATATCACTTTCTTTTCTATACATGCACGTAAGTATAATTTTTATCTTACATATATTAACTATTCATAATTTTATTTGTATTCACGACTAAAACAACTCATTTCAGTTTTGCGAAAATAGAGCCATATTTTAGCTATGCACACGTATCCATGCTTAATTTTTTTTATATTACCATAAATGGAATACAATAAGGTTTGGGATAATATTATTGTATGCATTAAAACCTCCTTGTAAAAGATGTCATTTTCCTTGGTGAAACCTATGCGCTTCGTTCATATTTATTATCCTTCCTTCACAAAGATATAACAGCGTTATGTCAAATAATATATTAAGAGACTATTAAGTGCTAACCTCTCGGAGGAACAACCATCTCTTTTAAAATTCTCCTTTCAAAAGTTTTAAAGAAGATTCTGTATCTTTGGTTATTATATATATTTTTTATGTGCTAGAAATGTATTTTTCCTCCAAACTAGAAATTACAAAAAAATGGCAAAGTAAAAGCACGTGTGCGGTAAAATCGATTTTGCGCACAGTTAACTAGCATATAAAGTACCACTTTTCGAGTAACTGTACCTATTGAAAAAGAATGAGAGACATTTTGCCTGGCTTCCTTACCGGTTCCCGAACGGCCAGGCTTGCGCCAAAACTTTATTATCTTTAATTAGTGGGAGTAGCAGACGGTTTTTAAAACTTTGTTTATTCGTTTGTTTTTCCCTACTGCGGGGCAGTAGTAGTTAGCGGAACGAACTAGCCATATGATCAATGTATAGTGTACAGTTTAAACCGTTTAACATATTGTTTTGGAACGGTCTTTCCGCTGTTAAATGCCGGATTTTGGCAAATTCTCCAGCCAGCTGGGTCGAAACATTCTATTGAAACTGGCGTCGGCAACTGATTCAACTTTTGTGAATTTACAGCATTGTAAAATTACATGACATTTATTGCATTGTAAAATGACATCTTTATAGAATTGTACAGTTAATTTTTTTGAGTAAGTACAGTTGGGTAAGTGCAGATACAGCCGAGGATGTAACATGTAAGCTCAGATAGTTCCAATTGACTCTCGCCTTGAAGATTCCTAAATTATACGAGTCTGAGAACACAGACGCCGGCAGGGAATTCCACTCCTTGGTCACTAGCATGAAAAACGATGAAAGCAAAACGCTTATAGGTGCTTCGTACGTACACATTAACGACAAACAGGTGGAATCGCCCCCGCACCTTGTCATTAGATGATGGAACAGAGAAGGGGTATAAGGCTCCTGGGCACACCGATATGCAGGCGACTTAGCGGCGATGCTCGAAGCATTGGAGCTTATTAGATACAAGTTCCTCGTCGCCAATGAGTCCAAGGCATCTACCTTACTGATTTTTCGGGTTTGCGAGGGTTGAAAAGAATATACCGTCATAATTTAACTGAGCCAAACTGGGACAAACATTGCCAAAGGTGGGGAGCATGTAAATTTAATTGGTTCAAAATGTAAAAAAAACATTGCCAAATGTGGGTAGCATGTAAATTTAATTGGGCCAAAATGTGAAAAATATTGCCAAAGGTAGAAAACAAGTAAGCATGGGAGACGAGTCATTTAAAGGTCGTTCGGGTAGACGGTGCGGTGTAGGTCTAGTAAAAGGGTCCCGTTGCCTGGGATGGAACCCTAAATACTGTCATCTACCCGACTGATCCGTCGGGCGCGGGCGCGGCTCGCGCTGCTGCGGGACAATACGGCTATTTCCGTGGCGCTATTTCGGGCCGTGCGCGATGCGTGCACTGTACACAAGCGACGCGACGCCGGCTTGCGGCTAGCGA
The DNA here is from genome assembly GCA_947284805.1 of Coleophora flavipennella. Taxonomy (NCBI): domain Eukaryota; kingdom Metazoa; phylum Arthropoda; class Insecta; order Lepidoptera; family Coleophoridae; genus Coleophora; species Coleophora flavipennella. The sequence goes on from OX369276.1 coordinate 16,008,228, forward strand.
ACATTGTGGGCAGTGTGATCGATAAAAGTGGAAATCTGTAAAAGGTTTAGGCGCGGTGTCCACCTCTAGGAGGTCTATTATTTCTCTATAGGAACTGTAGTACATAGTCTAAGATAGAAGAATATGAGAGAACAAAAGGCTTTTTCATTTTATTTTTTTTATTCTTTTAAGGGTTCCGTGCACCCAAAGGGTGACCAACCCTATTACTAAGTCTCCGCTATCTTTCTGTCCGTCTGTCTGTCTATCAGCGGGCTGTAATTCATGAAACGTAATAGGTAGACAGCTGAAATTTTCATTGAGTGTGTGTTTGCCGCTATAACAACAAATAAAAAAATTGGAGGCCCCCATACAAGAAACGTGATTGTTTTGAAACTTTAAAAAACTAGCGACATCTGGTACGATAGTACGGAACCCTTTGTGTGCGATTTTGCTGACTTGTACTTGGCCGGTTTAAAAAAAAAATTACTGTTTATTTCAATAAAAAGGAAACACTTGATGCCACACAAAAAACGCAAATCTTGATAAAGAAGATTATGTGCGTTTAGCGTTAGTTGCACAGCTTGCAACTTTAGGAGTCCGTAGTCAAAATAGGAACCCTTGTAGTTTCGCCATATCCGTCTAACCTTTTTCTCGAAGACTATTACAGCTATAAAACTTAAATAAAGTGTGTTCATAGAAATCTGTGACTACTGAGGGTTTTCTGAGATCATTTTCCCGATTTATTATATTATTTAAGGGTAATGCAGCGTGCAATGCTCGGAGTTTCTCTGCGTGATTGAATCAGAAACGAGGAGATCCGCAGGAGAACTTAAAGTAACCGACATAGCTCACAGAATCGCTAAACTGAAATGGCAGTGGGCAGGGCACATAGCTCGTAGAACAGATGGCCGATGGGGCAGTAAAGTTCTCGAGTGGCGACCGCGCACCGGAAAACGTAGCGTGGGCAGGCCTCCCACGCGTTGGACCGATGACCTGGTGAAGATCGCGGGAGGCCTATGGATGCGCGCAGCGCAGGACCGGTCGTCGTGGAAATCCTTGGGGGAGGCCTTTGTCCAGCAGTGGACGATTTTTGTCTGATATGATGATGATGATTATTATTATTTGGTACCTGGGAGACCGAGCTTTGCTCAGTTATAACTATTTATTGTAATATGGTGGTGTTTAGGTGATAATCTACCTAAACTTTAAAAAATAAAACTTGAACATATAAAAAAAAAAGTTAGTCACCGGGAGGGATTCGAACCCGTAACACTCGTTTCTTGTCGTCCGCGTCTTAACCCGCTGAACCAGACGGACAGCCGGCAATAAACACGAATTAGCAACCATATCCTGCGTGGAAAGAAAAACGCATGTAAAATTCGAAAACACGCGTTTTCCCAAACATAAGTCTAATCTAGATCGATTGTTTACCCCCAAAAACCCCCATATACCAAATTTCAGCGAAATCGTTAGAGCCGTTTCCGAGATCACAGAAATATATATATACAAGAATTGCTCGTTCAAAGGTATAAGATTAATTCAGGAAATCTAAAAGTATTAGTAGGGCACATAAAAAAATTAAAGAAATGATTATCACGGTAAAGTAAGCCTAGTTCAAGGGTATGTATTAGTCGAGCAACTTCACATGTACAATTGGATTTCTAAAAAGTTTACAGATTTTCCGTATATACCAACTAAAAAGTTTACAGATTTTCCGTATATACCAACTAAAAAGTTTACAGATTTTCCGTATATACCAACTAAAAAGTTTACAGATTTTCCGTATATACCAACTAAAAAGTTTACAGATTTTCCGTTTATACCAACTAAAAAGTTTACAGATTTTCCGTATATACCAACTAAAAAGTTTACAGATTTTCCGTATATACCAACTAAAAAGTTTACAGATTTTCCGTTTATACCAACTAAAAAGTTTACAGATTTTCCGTATATACCAACTGGAAAATAACTTTGTTTTTTAAAATATACTTTTATCTTTCAAAAGGTGTACGGCACCCTACTCTGCGCGTGGTCCGACACGCAATTGGCCACTTTTTTATTAAGGTGGATATACCCTAGCACCTGCGACGCCCTTCTCTCTTCTCCGCTTTGGTGGACCACGTCTCTAATGTGCTGGTCGTTGTGCGTTTGTAAAGTTTTCGTGGTGTGCACGTTTTGTTGCGGAGCGGAGGGTCCACAAGTTCAACATAGATTTGTGCTTCGCGTCTGCCCACACCAAGAGCAAAGTATATATATTAGTAAAAACATACAGTGTGGACACTCCCTGCCGCTCTGTACATTGCGACCTCACCCCCTCGTGATAAAGATTATGTGCGTTTAGCGTTAGTTGCACAGCTCGCAACTTTAAGATTCCGTAGTCAAAATAGGAACCCTTGTAGTGTCGCCATATCCGTCTAACCTTTTTCTCGAAGACTATTACAGCTATAAAACTTAAATAAAGTGTGTTCATAGAAATCTGTGACTACTGAGGGTTTTCTGAGATCATTTTCCCGATTTATTATATTATTTAAGGGTAATGCAGCGTGCAATGCTCGGAGTTTCTCTGCGTGATCGAATCAGAAACGAGGAGATCCGCAGGAGAACTTAAAGTAACCGACATAGCTCACAGAATCGCTAAACTGAAATGGCAGTGGGCAGGGCACATAGCTCGTAGAACAGATGGCCGATGGGGTAGTAAAGTTCTCGAGTGGCGACCGCGCAACGGAAAACTTAGCGTGGGCAGGCCTCCCACGCGGTGGACCGATGACCTGGTGAAGATCGCGGGAGGCCTATGGATGCGCGCAGCGCAGGATCGGTCGTCGTGGAAATCCTTGGGGGAGGCCTTTGTCCAGCAGTGGACGATTTTTGGCTGATATGATGATGATGATTATTATTATTTGGTACCTGGGAGACCGAGCTTTGCTCAGTTATAACTATTTATTGTAATATGGTGGTGTTTAGGTGATAATCTACCTAAACTTTAAAAAATAAAACTTGAACATATAAAAAAAAAAGTTAGTCACCGGGAGGGATTCGAACCCGTAACACTCGTTTCTTGTCGTCCGCGTCTTAACCCGCTGAACCAGACGGACAGCCGGCAATAAACACGAATTAGCAACCATATCCTGCGTGGAAAGAAAAACGCATGTAAAATTCGAAAACACGCGTTTTCCCAAACATAAGTCTAATCTAGATCGATTGTTTACCCCCAAAAACCCCCATATACCAAATTTCAGCGAAATCGTTAGAGCCGTTTCCGAGATCACAGAAATATATATATACAAGAATTGCTCGTTCAAAGGTATAAGATTAATTCAAGAAATCTAAAAGTATTAGTAGGGCACATAAAAAAAATAAAGAAATGATTATCATGGTAAAGTAAGCCTAGTTCAAGGGTATGTATTAGTCGAGCAACTTCACATGTACAATTGGATTTCTAAAAAGTTTACAGATTTTCCGTATATACCAACTAAAAAGTTTACAGATTTTCCGTATATACCAACTAAAAAGTTTACAGATTTTCCGTATATACCAACTAAAAAGTTTACAGATTTTCCGTATGTACCAACTAAAAAGCTTACAGATTTTCCGTATATACCAACTAAAAAGTTTACAGATTTTCCGTATTTACCAACTAAAAAGTTTACTGATTTTCCGTATATACCAACTAAAAAGTTTACAGATTTTCCGTTTATACCAACTAAAAAGTTTACAGATTTTCCGTATATACCAACTAAAAAGTTTTCTGATTTTCCGTATTTACCAACTAAAAAGTTTACAGATTTTCCGTATATACCAACTAAAAAGTTTACAGATTTTCCGTATTTACCAACTAAAAAGTTTACAGATTTTCCGTATATACCAACTAAAAAGTTTACAGATTTTCCGTATATACCAGCTAAAAAGTTTACAGATTTTCCGTATATACCAACTAAAAAGTTTATAGATTTTCCGTATATACCAACTAAAAAGTTTACAGATTTTCCGTATATACCAACTAAAAAGTTAACAGATTTTCCGTATTTACCAACTAAAAAGTTTACAGATTTTCCGTATATACCAACTAAAAAGTTTACAGATTTTCCGTATATACCAACTAAAAAGTTTACAGATTTTCCGTATATACCAAATAAAAAGTTTACTGATTTTCCGTATATACCAACTAAAAAGTTTACAGATTTTCCGTATATACCAACTAAAAAGTTTACAGATTTTCCGTATTTACCAACTAAAAAGTTTACAGATTTTCCGTATATACCAACTAAAAAGTTTACAGATTTTCCGTATATACCAACTAAAAAGTTTACAGATTTTCCGTATATACCAACTAAAAAGTTTACAGATTTTCCGTATATACCAACTAAAAAGTTTACAGATTTTCCGTATATACCAACTAAAAAGTTTACAGATTTTCCGTATATACCAACTAAAAAGTTTACAGATTTTTCGTATATACTAACTAAAAAGTTTACAGATTTTCCGTATATACCAACTAAAAAGTTTACAGATTTTCCGTATATACCAACTAAAAAGTTTACAGATTTTCCGTATATACCAACTAAAAAGTTTACAGATTTTCCGTTTATACCAACTAAAAAGTTTACAGATTTTCCGTATATACCAACTAAAAAGTTTACTGATTTTCCGTATATACCTACCAACTAAAAAGTCAACAGATTTTCCGTATATACCAACTAAAAAGTCAACAGATTTTCCGTATATACCAACTAAAAAGTCAACAGATTTTCCGTATATACCAACTAAAAAGTCAACAGATTTTCCGTATATACCAACTAAAAAGTTTACAGATTTTCCGTATATACCAACTAAAAAGTTTACAGATTTTCCGTATATACCAACTAAAAAGTTTACAGATTTTCCGTATATACCAACTAAAAAGTTTACAGATTTTCCGTATATACCAACTAAAAAGTTTACAGATTTTCCGTATATACCAACTGGAAAATAACTTTGTTTTTTAAAATATACTTTTATCTTTCAAAAGGTGTACGGCACCCTACTCTGCGCGTGGTCCGACACGCAATTGGCCACTTTTTTATTAAGGTGGATATACCCTAGCACCTGCGACGCCCTTCTCTCTTCTCCGCTTTGGTGGACCACGTCTCTAATGTGCTGGTCGTTGTGCGTTTGTAAAGTTTTCGTGGTGTGCACGTTTTGTTGCGGAGCGGAGGGTCCACAAGTTCAACATAGATTTGTGCTTCGCGTCTGCCCACACCAAGAGCAAAGTATATATATTAGTAAAAACATACAGTGTGGACACTCCCTGCCGCTCTGTACATTGCGACCTCACCCCCTCGTCACCCAGATTGATACAAATTGGTTGTAGTTTGGTTCTGGAATGTATGGGATTTCGCCGTGATTTTGTTTGCTCCGTTATTTGTTTTTAGAAATATCATTTCACGACCGTTTATATGCAGTGTCCGGGGTGTGCCAAGAGGGAATGTTTCTGATGTTTACATATTCATACTGTGTCTATATTTGTTTCTTAGGCTGACTGGTTTTTTTTTATGATAAGCCCTTGGCATCATCTCACCTGATGGTAAGTGACGATGATGCCGAAGATGGAAGCGGGCTTACCAAGATTCCCCAACGCAATGGAGAACTGGCTATCTTATCTTCATGCACACATCAATGTTTTTAACACACTGATGTTGGCGGCAAGACTTAGATAAGATGGTGGTAGCTAGCCAGGCGGGCAATGCGTACAATGCCCTACCCCAACCAAACCGAGTCTTATAAGTTGACCCCCCCGGGAATCGAACCCGCGACCTCCTGGTGTGAAGCGAATGGACTAACCATTACGCCACGGAGGCGGTTGAAACTAAACGGCTTGTTAGATTATAGAGTGCGAGATGTCGGTCGTTACATTCGTGTTGATCCCGTGACGAACATAAAATACATTTTTAGCATTCGGGATATTATTTTTACCTAAATCGATTAGGTAATTCCACGATACTAAGATAAACCTGAGCTTCCATGATTTTAGCAGCACTGCTTATTTTTCCTAGAATGAAATAAATGAAAATACGAACTGAACTGACGAACTGGTGAAGATCGCGGGACGCCCCGCTGGATGCGTTCAGCGCAGGACCAGTCGTCATGGAAATCCTTGGGGAAGGCCTTTGTCCATCAGTGGACTTTTTCCGGCTGATATTTATAGATTTATTTATTTTATTTTATTAATTTAGGAAACAAACAGTCTTATACGAGTATATAGGATTACATATAAATTTTAAATTAAAAACGACCTGGAGTTCCACAAAAATAAAACATGAAATATAAGAGCCCTGAGACAATATTAATTTTACAACTATTTTTACTACAACAGTTTATTTTATTTCTAATCGCACTTTTAAAGGCACCCAAAGTAGTATTAAAAATGATATGATGCTGCTGATGATGAACTGAACTAACTGTAACCATTTCATGTCCACAGCGGGGTTCTCGCACGTGAACCAGCCCCAAAGCATCGACCTGAACGCCGTCCGACTGTGCTTTCAAGTCTTCCTCGACGATGACTCCGGCAAGTTCCGGCACCCGCTGCCGGCCGTCGTCTCTGATGTCATCTTCGACAAGAAAGCGATGTCGGATCTTCACATCTTGCGCACCAGCCAGCCCTCAGGCCCTATCACGGGCGGCAATGACGTCATCCTGCTATGCGAGAAGGTACGCTCATATTTTAGTTAGTTACTATTATGACAATCCTAACTGTATGGCAGATATAAAGCGTCGGTGGCTCAACCGGTAACGACTCCCGGTAACCAGAGGTGCCGGGTTCAAATCCGGACGGCCAATGTACCAATGAGTTTTTCGAAACTTACGTACGTATACTCACCGATTGCTTTAACATCGTGAGGAAACCTGCACACATCTGCGAAGAAACTCGAAGGTTGTGTGTGAAGTCGACCAACCCGCCCTGGGCCCGCGTGGTCGACTAAGGCCCGATCGCCGTAATTCAGGGTACTGTATGAAATGGCTTTTGCTCGCGATTTCGCTCGCGTGGACATCGTTTTTATGACTGTATTTCAAGGTGAGTGGTGCGCGAGCTGCAATTGGCTCGCGAGCGTAGACGTGAGTTTCTCCAGACCCCTCGGGGACTATGTCGGGCTATTCTGATTCAGTCTATGACTTCCCACGCCCTCATGTATTTCTATGTAAAAAAATCACGTCAATCCATTGCGACGCCGACGTACGCGAGTGTCGAAAGGAGTTTTCCCAAGATCCCTCAGGAACTATTTCCGGCTATGCTAATTAGTGGTCTATCTCATTTCCCACCCCTTCAACCATTTCTGAGCAAAAAATCACAACAATCCTTTGCTTCCTTGCGACGTTAATAAAATCAATGAAAAAAAGAGTATTTTTTCAAGTTTCCTCAGGAACTGTATCGGACTATGCTATTATCAGGGGATAAAAAGTAGCCAATGCCAAATTTTGTTAAGATAGGTTTAGGTGTTAAAGCGTGAAGAGGTCACAAACAAACAAACACATTTTCACATTTATAATATTATTAAGCATTTTATTTTTGCCTAAAATAGCAACCCTATTAGTCTAAAATAGCAATCCCAAGTGTGTAAAATATCCTAATTGTCTAAACTGATACCTCTAAGTAGATATGTTCCTAACATGGCAACCCCCACTAATAAACTGTTAAATCGGAATCCCAGGCCTCTGACAATCCATAATGCCTAACACGGCAAACCCAATTGCCTGACATGGCAACGACAAGTAGACGCTTGCACTTGTTTCGTGTTGCTATGTGATGTGAGGCCACATGGCTACGCCAAACGTCAACGAAGCGGGCACATTCGGTCATTTCTGACGTCATCTTCGATAAGAAAGCCACCTGCACATCCTGTATGTACCACGATAAGTGCGGTAAAAGTACCTTTTTGTGATAGGTTGCTTATGGTTGTTTTCTGAAAAAAATACAATATTAGGTACTTCTTACTACAACAAGTAACTATTATCTCATCTTTGCTACAACATTATTTTTTTTATTTAATTCGCAATTTATAAGCCCTTTGAAACTTGCACTATTCCCTAAGTTTAAGTAATTGTAAGCTCATTTTTTTCACAATTGATAAGCCCTTGGCATCATCTCACCTGATGGTAAGTGACGATGATGCCAGAGATAGAAGCCGGCTTACCAAAATTACCCAACGCAATGGAGAACTGGTTATCTTATCTTTATGTCGAAACACGTCAATGCTGTGAACATGATGATTTGGAGGCAAGACTTAAATAAGGTTGTGTTAATTAGCCCTACCACCAACCAAACCGAGTCTTACAAAGTCGACCCCGCCGGGAATGGAACCCGCGTCCTCCTGATGTGAATGTGAAGCGAATCGAACACATTGCGTCACAGGGGTGGTCAACAGGCACAATCCTACTAATATTATGAACGCGAAAGTTTGTAAGAATGTATGGATGTTTGTTTGTTACTCTTTCCCGCAAATACTACACGGATCTTGCTGAAATTTGGTAGGTAGACAGATTAGGACCTGTATTAGCACATAGGCTACTTTTTTTCACGCTCGCGAGCCGCTGAAAGAAATTTTCACGCGGGTGAAGCCGCGTGAAACAGCTAGTATACAATATAAATCGATATAATGAAAGTGAAACAGGCGTGTTCCTGGATAAATTATGTAAACCTACTTAATATGACTGTGAACATACGACGAAAATTAGACTTGTCATGTAATCGGCGCTAGCGGTTTAACCCTTTTAAATTTCAACCGATTTTGACCAATTTCCGATAGGTTGTCAATCAGAGCAAAAGCTAGGTATGTAGGTTTTGTTTTTTAAAGTTATTGATTAAAAATAAACAAATAATGGGCGAAATTAGTTTAGTTAGACAATGCAAATAAAATTATTAATTATACTGAAAAAACAAAAACCTATAAACCTAGCTTTTGTCCTGACTGACAACTTAACAAAAATTGATCAAAATCGGCGTTAGTATGAAAGGTCGTAGGTTCAACCTAAATAAATTCTTCGGGTGGATGAGCCTCAGCAACATTGGTCTGCAATGCGTCTGCAAGAAGAGCAACTCCAAAATCTTCGATAGGCGCAAGTGCGGTTGAACCTGAGAATGCGGCGCCCACCTGCAGCCCACCTGAGCAGCCCTGCATCTCCTTAATTGTGTCCCAGGCGGCGCAGTGTCTCTAGAGAGGACGAAGGATAGGAAGAATCCGCCACGCTGATTAATTATACCGTCTGTTAAAGACGCCAAAATTGGATCTTTATATAAGGAAAATCATGAAGTTTTACTAAACCGGGATAAGCGCATGTGTTATAGTGGGTTTTCCCATACCTATTATTGATCTCTATACGGATGTCCAAAATTAAGTAATAAACACTGTTTTATTTATGTATGCAGTTACTTTGTGGTTTTAACCTTGTTTTATCATGCCGTAATAGTGGCCGTAATGCCGAAAGAACGGTGTAAAAAGCCGTTTATTTAACCTTAGTCATAGTCACATCAGCTCATATACGTCCCCACCGAGGGGCTCGAACCTACCCTGAATTAGGGCGATCGGGCCTTAGTCGACCACGCGGGCCCAGTGCGGGTTGGTCAACTGCACACACAACCTTCGAGTTTTTTCGCAGGCGTATGCAGGATTTCCTTACGATGTTTTCCTTCAACGTATAAGAGCGTCGGATAAACGTACATATGAAATCGAAATTCGAAAACACATTGGTACGTGGCAGGAGCGAACCACGACCTCCCGGACAGAAGGTAGCGGCCCTTGCCATTACGCCACCGACGCTCTCAGTGCAGTTTATATACCACTATCTCTAATCTCATACATTGGGATTGAAACTGGTTGAAGTTGAAGTTAGGGGCGGGCTGATTTCCGCAACCAGGCGACCACTGCGCCCATTTTGCGTGATTGGCCGGCATCACTGCCAGCCCAGCTCCTCCAAGAAGCCCAGTAGCCCCCGTAGGTTGCCGACGACTTCCTGGAGTGACCTCTGGTCACCGAGGTGCACGACCCTGTACTGTGCTAGCTCCTTGCAATCCAGTAGGATGTGGGCAGCAGTCTCCTCAGCCTCCATACACGCTCTGCATAGGGGGCTGTCGGTGATACCTAGAGCGAATAGGTGTTTGTTAAAATGGCCATGTCCAGTAATATCGGCTGTTACCTTGCGGAGCTGAGCTCTCCCAAGTCTCAGAAGCTTTCTGGACAGACCAGGGTTATTAGCCGGAAGGGCCATCCTCGCTTGCATGCAGGTTTCCAGACCGGACCAGTACAAATTGTGTTCATTTCTTGTGCGATTCCTCAGGGTGGACCGTAGCCAGCCATATGGGAGGGGTATTATAGGTTCCGGTCCCACGGCCATTAGCTCTGACCCTCTCCTGGCAAGCTCATCCGCCGCATCGTTGCCGCGTGAGTTACTGTGCCCTTTTGAAACTAGTTAAAAGAGTAAGAAAAAAATCTTTCCCGCGAAATTCAGTACCTACAACAAATTGTATCATAGCATAGCGCTAAACCCTAGCATATCACCGAGCATACTCTAAAGCGGGCGCTGTCACAGACAGGTAAAAACAATGACGAAGGAAAAAAAGCTTGATGGGTAAAAATTGCAATAAAAACTTTTTTGTAATGCTTTCATAAGTACGTTTATTATACGTACGATTCATTAGCTTTTCATCATCATCATCATCATATCAGCCACAAATCGTCCACTGCTGAACAAAGGCCTCCCCCAAGGATTTCCACGACGACCGGTCCTGCGCTGCCCGCATCCATCGGCTTCCCGCGACCTTCACCAGGTCATCGGTCCACCGCGTGGGAGGCCTGCCTACGCTACGTTTTCCGGTGCGCGGTCGCCACTCGAGAACTTTACTACCCCATCGGCCATCTGTTCTACGAGCTATGTGCCCTGCCCACTGCCACTTCAGTCTAGCGATTCTGTGAGCTATGTCGGTTACTTTAGTTCTCCTACGGATCTCCTCGTTTCTGATTCGATCACGCAGAGAAACTCCGAGCATAGCACGCTCCATTGCCCTTTGGGTGACCTTGAGCCTTCTTATCAGGCCCATAGTAAGCGACCATGTCTCAGTTCCGTAAGTCATCACTGGCAACACCCACTGGTCAAAGACCTTAGTCTTGAGACACTGCGGTATTTGGGACGTGAAGATATGGCGAAGCTTCCCGAACGCTGCCCAGCCGAGTTGGATTCGTCGATTGATCTCTTTCTTGAAGTTGGACCTGCCTAGCTGCCTAGCATTAGCTTTTACGGTGAAGGAAAACATCGCGAGGAAACCTGCACATTGTTATGGCGCTTGTCTAAGAAAAAATCGGCAAACCTTTAGAAATCATGACTATGGCTTGAAACTTAACACAGTTGCTTAGGGGGTCAAAAAAGGCCGATCGAGATCGGTACCCCGCGGAAACGACCCCTCTGGGGCGGGAGGGGGAGGATCAAAGGGACACTCCGACTGGACAAACTCGAAAAATTTAAAACGTTAGAATATAGCTATCAGGTTAAGTTTGGTTATCATTTTCGTGTAAATTAAGGACGAGGAATTCATTTCTGATATCTAAATTGCACTTTTTGTAAGTAGTTTTTGAAAAAAATAAGAAATGTCAAAAATTTAACATATAAAAAAAATTCAACAGCTGTTACTTTGAAACCTTTACGGAAATTCATATTATAAAAATACCTCAATATATATTATTTTATGCAGATTCAGGAAAATATATTTTTTTCATAGGTAATCATACAAAAATATGTTGAAAAAAAATCTTGAATGTTATGCGGTACTATAAAACGAAAAGACGTTTTGAATTTTTAGAAGAGGTAGGTAGGTATATTCATTAGTGAGTTGTTTTAATTTTATTCCAGTAAGTAATCATGTTGATTTTTACCTACTAGCCGAATGTCCCGTCGCACAATGACTATAAGACCGTCAACGTCGTGCAGTCCGCGCCCAGTGTGTGCAGGGACGAGGTAGCACGCGGCCCATGCGCAAGGCCACGCCACGACTACACACGTAGGGATTTGCGATCCAGCTGATAGCTGGCTGATCCATCCCATAGGTGAGAACAGTACTTCATACAAGATCGGACTTGTGCTTGATATAATGAAAGAAGCAGTCCAGATGTGAAATACCGTCTTACCTTAGATAGAATACCCAGCCTCATTTTAAGCAACTTTTGCCTTGAACTCAATGTATCGACCAAAATTGAGATTAGGTGTTAATTCCACGTCAATAAGCTCAAGGTGGTCGAATAGATGAATGAATTCATTCCGGAAAGTAGGAGTCAAGTTGAAAGGACTCCTTTTAGCGGAAAAGAGACACGCCTGTATTTTAGAGGAGTTGAACCTTAAGAGGTTGAAATCACCCCAATCAGACACTGCCTGAAGTGATAGGTTCATGCGCTCTATCATGGCCCCTCTCAAAGACAGCGTCTCAGAGCCGTTCGCTCGTGCACTGGATAGATACCTTTCCACAACTGTGCTATCGTCTGCATACCCAATAATACCCGGTGTGAGCAGATCGTTTATATGTAGCAGGAAAAGAGTATAGCGGATAAAACAGATCACTGAGGTACCCCGGCATCGATTACCAATAGGTCAGAGGAGCAGTCATCAATGACTACTCGAATAGACCGTTCCCTCAGGAAATCAGATACCCAGTTACACAAGCCCACAGGCAGTCCGTATAAAGGAAACTTGCCAATAAAGCTAGCGTGCCAGACTCTGTCAAAGTCCTTCGAGATTTCAAGAGAAAAGGCGAGAGCCTCACCGTGTTTCTCGATGTCCTCACCCCATATATGCGTAGCATACACTAGAAGATCTCCAGTGGACCGACATCGAAGAAAACCGTATTGTCGATCACTAAGGAGGTTACTGTCTTCTAGGTATGCCAGAATGCGGGTGTTCAATATGGAGCGTATATTGAACACCCGCATTCTGGCACAACATTAACAGATTACAGAGGTGATTGATTTGGGGTGGTAATTGGCCGGGTATGCGAGACTGCTTCTTTGGGCACAGGCTGCTCGTTGGCGACCTTCAAGGACTTTGGGACTATACCTGTTTTAAGAGTGAGGCGGTACAGACGTGTCAGAACAGGAGACAACTCGGGAGCGCAGTTCTTTAGCACTACAGCTGGTATACCGTCAGTTCACGTCTAGATTACGAAGTGTTTTGAGAACCTTCTTATGGCGGATACGAATAAGGGGCATAGTAGAACCGCAAGGACGTAACTGTGGTGGTATACTATTCGCTGTAGCTAGACGTGAATTTTCGGCAAACATTGAGGCAAACAGGTTAACTTGACTGGAACAAAAATTATCACTTTAAAGCTTGTAAAGTAGTCGAGGTTGGCTTGGGTCTCTAAAAATTCATTGGATCACTTACACCCCAAATATTAACATCAATATTGAGTTCTTTGAAGAGTGTTGTATGTATCTATAACTCAATCTGTAATATATTATTAAAATGGTAAAAGAAAATAAAACAAATGAATATTGTTGTGACGAATATAGATATGTATGATTTATTATATAACATATAATATGAAAGCAATTAATAAAAGGTACTGGTGGAATAACTTAAATTACAAATTCTACTCTACGTCTTATGTTCACGTAAACAAATATCACAAATAGTTTACAATTTTATAGACTTGTTAACGTTTGGAGACCTTTATTTATTTATTTTACTGACATTGAGAGATGCAAATTTTACTGAAATTATAATATTGATAAATTAACCTTCAAAGTACGAGTAGCACATTTAGTACCTGTGCAGACTAGTGATTCGTCCGGAGATTTCTCAGTGATTTTATATGAGGAAGAGACTGTGGGATGTGCACGCGGCCTGCAAATCAAGAGTAAAATCACTGACATATCGCCGGACAAATCGCTACTCCGCACAGGCACTAAATGTGCTACTTTCAAGGTTAATTTATCAATATTATAATTTAAGTGAAAATTTCATCTCTCAACGTTAGTAAAATAAATAAATAAAGGTCTCCTAACGTCAAAAAGTCTATAAAGTTGTAAAGTATTGGTAATATTTGTTTACGTAAACATAAGACGTAGAGTAGACTTTGTAATTTAAGTTATTCCGTCTGTACCTTTATTTATTGCTTTCATTCTATATGTTGAAAAATAAATCAAACATCTATATTTGTCACAACAATATTCACTTTGTTTTATTTTCTTTCACCATTTTAATATATTATTACAGTTTGAGTTATAGAGAGATACAACACTCTTCATAGCACTCAATATTGATATTAAATATTGCATAAGATGTAGTAAAAAAAATTGTGGTTGAAACAATTATTTTTAATCACAAACTTTAGGTAAACCTAGACCAATTCTGCTGAATAACATTAATTTTTAATAAACTTAAGTCATGTCCCGCATCCCGGGACACATGTCCCAGAAAAAAAAATGTAGTAAGGAAGTTACTAATTTCGTCTCTGTTCCTCGAAGTTTAGGTAAATAAGCCCTACCTATTCCTATCTCTGCCAAGCAGAGAAGTTAAACCAAAAAAACAACAAAATCTCTTTTAGTTACTTCATTCTCATGAATCGATTACTAATTTTCAAAAATAATTCTGCATTCTGTCGCAAGAGCTGGTAGCGCAACTTTGCCTGACTGACTACGCGGAGCAACGTTCAAGATATTTTTTCAGCGTAATTTTATACGATTAACTATACATAAGGTATATTTTTCTGAATTTACATAAAATATGCTATATTTAGGTATTTTTAAAATACTCACGTATAGGTTTTAAAGTTATAGCAGTTAAAATGTATTTTTCCAGGTTTAATTTTTTACGTTTTCATATTTTTTTCGAAAACCACTTGCACAAAATGAAATAAATGTAACAGAAATGAATTCCTCGTCCTCAATTCATACGAAAATGATACCAAACTTAATCTGTCAGCTATATTATAGCGTTTACATTTTTTTGAGTTTGTCCGGTCGGAGTGTCCCTTTGATCCTCCCCCTCCCGCCACAGGGGGGTGGCTCCCGTGGGGTACCGATCTCGATCAGCCTCTTTTGACCCCATGAACAATTGTACCAAGTTTCAAGCCAGTCATGATTTCTAAAGGTTTTCCTGCTAAGAGCCCTAGCTAAAACGCCTATGAAGAAACTCGAAGGTTGTGTGTGAATTCGACCAACCCGCACTGGGTCGCGGTCGGCGTGTTCCACTAAGGCTCGATCGCCCAAATTTTTGTTTTTTTTTTAAATTCACAATTGGTAATATTGTTAAATAAAAAAAGATGTGTGGCACTCGGGGACTGCCGCGGTAAAGCTATTGCATAGCATTTTTTATCAACTTATGCAATTATAATTATTTATTTATGCAGTATTTACCAGTACCATATAGTCCTTAGGGCGCGGGATGTTTATGTAATAAATTAACACTAAGAAAGTTAATCATCATCATCATCATCACCCTCATCATCATCATCCTCATCATCATGATCCTCAACATCATAATCATGATCCTCTACATCATTGATCCTCATCATGATGCTCATCATCATGATCATCAGCATCATGGTCCTCATCATCGTCATCATGATCCTCATCATCATCGTCATCATGATCCTCATAATCATCATCATCATGTTCCTCATCATCATCATGATCCTCATAATCATGATCCTCATCATCATCATGATCCTCATCATCATCATGATGGATAGATGGCACTGTAAGTTTTTTAGAACTCAATATATTTTTTTGGGGTATCAGGTTTTATTTTCGTTACGAAATTTCTTGATTCGGTACCCTCAATAAAAGCCCGCGATAAAAGCTATACAATAGCTTAAAAAGTTTTGATTTTATTCATGAAAGAAGACTAAAATTGATCATCCCCCCGCCTGATGTCCGAAACTACTGAACTTAAAATTTTGAAAAAAATATAAATTATATTGCTTGTAGATTACAGAAAAACCTATAAGAATTCCATCAATTGAAAATAAAGTGGTAAACTCAATATAATACGTTCACTTACGGAAAATCATCATCATCATCATATCAGCCGAAGGACGTCTACTGCTGGACATAGGCCTCCCCCAAGGATTTCGACGACGACCGGTTCTGCGCTGCCCGCATCCAGCGGCTTCCCGCGACCTTCACCAGGTCATCGGTCCACCGAGTGGGAGGCCTGCCTACACTACGCTTTCCGGTGCGTGGTCGCCACTCGAGAACTTTACTGCCCCAACGGCCATCTGTTCTACGAGCAATGTGCCCCGCCCACTGCCACTTAAGTTTAAACTTAAACGGAAAATAGTTCACTAAAACACCACTAGATACGAATATCGATAGTAGTAGTTAACTCGCGTCTTACTGCGATTTCAAATATGACATTTTGTATTTGACTTTGGCATTGTACGTAGGGCTTTCAAACTTGACGTTTTATCAACTCCGGAGTTATTTACGATGTTAAGTGCTCAACTCCGGAACTCCGGAGTTGGCTCCGGATTTTATGAATTTCGTAGAATTTAAAAAAACGCAATCATTTCTGTACTGTTAACTCATAAGTGTTGTTTGTACAGTCTTTTGTAGGGTTAGTTATTCAGTAATTGTCGTGTTTTCGACGTTTAAATTGTAACAAAAAATAAACAGTAAGTACTTCAGTCTGGTCAATCGGTCGTTACAAATAATAACAAATAACTTTTCGATTAAAATGTATAATTTAGTATTGTTCAAATTTGTTCAATTCCAGGGAAAGTAGTAATTTTGGGAAAGTAGACCACCTGCTACTGAAGGATTTAATGTAACATTTCATATGGGGTGACCTGTTAGTCTTCGTAAAATATCAACAAGGGCCTCTTAAATTTCCCTTTGGTTTATACGGCCACCGAATGACGTCTGACTGGGTTTGTGTGTGCACTGTGCAGTTTGTAATATAAAATATGTAGGATTTTATTGAAAAAAGTATTTTATTTAAAACCGGTTTCAACTCCGGTGTTTCGATGTAAATCCGGAGTTGTAAAAAACCGTTCCGAACTCCGGAGTTACAAAGCTCCGGAACTCCGGATTGAAAGCCCTAATTGTACGGACCCCCTCTCCACGCGAGTTCAACTCGCACATGGCCGGTTTCTTATTTTGTTTTAATTACTTATTTTTGGATATAACAATAGTGTGGAAAAACCCACTATGACACATGCGCTTATCCCGGTTTAGTAAAAATTCATGATTTTCCTTAAATGTTTGCTTTATTGTGATTTTTCTTCCTACTGCATTTAAATAAACAGGTAATAATTTGACGCGGTAACAGATAAGGCAATACTGCGTGTTATTGCATTTGCATACAATGCATATGAAGCAACGATGGTTGACGCATTAATTATTTGTATCTGTTACGCTTCAGATAAACTGGCTAACTGAGACCAACTTTTAACTTTTGGTTATATTACTTCTTTTAGTTTAATTGCACTTTAGTTCTTTTATAACTTGAATTTTCTGTCGCCCTGTAGGTGCTAGTTTTCCTGTCTTTCTATTACTTGCTGAAGGTTACCTGGTAGAAATCAAAGCGATAAGGCCGCCTTTACACTTTATGCACATTACTATTGTGAGTCCTGTATTGTTTTTCGCGTGCTCATCATCATCATCATCATATCGGCTCATATACGTCCCCACCGAGGGGCTCCACTCGAACCTACCCTGAATTACTTTTCGCGTGCGATAATAGTACATTTACTTACTTCAGTATTGGTTTCACTCCATAAAGAGAAAATGGTCTTATATAGTGCTATTTTGATGTGCACTAGATGAACGTCTTCAACAGACATTCCAGAGAAATAGCGTAACCCAAACACGTGAACTTTCAAAGGCTTCGTACGGCTAAGATATAGCAGATAAAAAGTATATATACCGGCTATTAAATCCACTCCAAAATATATATTTTAACCCGCTTTATTGCCCGCCCAGGACGTCATAGACCGCGCAAGTGCCCTCTAAAAATAAGGTGCCGCCGTAAAAGAGTTTTAAGAAAGCTTCAATAATTCAAAAACTTGAAAATATTGACAAACATGCAATACATATTTTAAACTTTCACGATTATTCATTATATGACAAATTGAAAGCGGGACCTGGTGAAGGTCGCGAGAAACCGCTGAATGCGGGCAGTGCAGGAACGGTCGTCGTGGCAATCCTTGGGGAGGCCTTTGTCCAGCAGTGGACGTCCTTTGACTGATATGATGCTCATTTTTCCTACAATTGCACAAAAACTTATTGAATTAGTATTTTAATCCATTTTGAATTTTATATTTAATAAAATCACTAAATAAGTTCGTCAAAGACAATGACGTCACAAGCTAGTAACACGACCACTTTCAGAACAAAATGTAATTTTGGACAGTTAATAAAAAGTAAAAGTAACTCTTATGACTATTATTCTAATACCGAATTGATAATCTCCTTATTAAAGACGATTAAAAATATATTGATCTCAAATGTCAAATCCCCAATAGGGATGAAGACAGCATCAAAAATAAATTATGAACTCTTGATCACTAAATTGCCCTCCTACTTAAACTTCGGAAAACCTTACTCGTTTTGTTTTTCATCAAGTCTTCGATTTTTAATTCACCAAAACGACAAAATGAGTACATAAATGACGCTGCTACACTATGACGTCACGCCTAGGTATTTCTAACATTTTTAGAACAAAATGTCGTTTTTGACAGATGATAAAAAGTAACTCAGATGACTAGCCCTATTGCCCTAGTCACCGTTGTTCAGCAACTTGGGGCTCGCGCAGCTAGGCTGGTGAACATTGACTAGTTATATCGGCTTTGACGCTAACATCAAAGTCGTTGGACCACTGACTGTGGTACTGTGGTACTCAGATCAACGTCACACAAGTTAATACAGTTTTGTTTCTTTACACAGGTGAACAGAGAAGACATAGCCGTGGTGGTCTACGAGGAGGGCCAGGAGCCGATGGAGCAGAACGCCAACCTGATCATCATCCACAAGCAGGTGGCCATCGCGTTCACCATGCCGGCGTACCGCGATCCCAAGGTCGAAAAGCACGTCGATGTGAGTACACAGGTTTTTGAAACGCGCTGTCGAGTTTTTCTTATAAATAGAGTTACCAAAACGCTCATCCCCGATCGTTTTCAATTACCTAACCCCTCTAAATCTTTATCCACAATCGGTAAGCTCTTGAACTCATCAGTTATCTCACCTGATGGTAAGTGGCGATGATACCGAAGATGGAAGCGGGCTTACCAAGATCATCTGTGGCGGCAAGGCTTTGATAAGATGGTTGTAGCTGGCTAGCTAGGCGGACTTAGAAAATGCCCTTGCACCAACCAAACAGAGTCTTAGAAAGTAAGACTTCACCGGGAATCGAACCCTCCTGATATGAAGCTAATGAACTAACCATTACTTAGAAATTCTAATGAAAGGGCTGTCAAGGAATATGACGGCATGCAGCAGAATCGTGTCTGTAGTTCCGTAACTTTAATTGTAGTTCCGTAACTTTAATTGTAGCGTTCGCATGATGTGCTGGTGGACCCCCCCCCCCCCACTCCACCTTGCTTCACCCCCTCACACCACCTCTCCAATCGTTGGCATAATCAACAGAGCTATCCAAACGGTTTCCTGGTGTTAAATTTAATATCACCCGAGATCATGTGTAGGGCATTAAGATTTATAACTACGGACGTGTTTAACGCGACCTTCATACATCCAAAACCTACCCCATTTAAACTCTGCACCTCTGGTTAGGAGGACCGAGTCGCTGCCGTTGAGCCAACGTTTACACCAACAACCATGTTCCAGGTGTTCATCCAGCTGAAGAGGCCGTCGGACAACGCGCGCAGCAACAGCGTGCCCTACCAGTACATCCCCTCGTACCAAGGTACCGCGCGCAAGCCGCTGCCCGACCTCTCGCATCTCGCGCGCCTCCTCACCGACACCAACAACAACAGGGACGCTGCTAGCGCGTGCGACGGAGACGGCGATATCGATAAGACCGTCAGCTCGAGTAGCGACTCGCCTAGCGCTAACGTGTCCGAAGAAAGCGGCTCGGCTGTCATAGCTGACGTTAACGGCAATATAGAAGTCATCGATGACGCTTCCGATTCAATGGACGTCGTCGCGTCAAACGAGAAAAGTCTAAACGATCTATTGGAACAGGTCGCGGAGTTAGACGAGATATATTCCGAGAATCGCACGCGATTAGAAAACGTTACGATTATTGATAATAACAACGAAGCCGATAACGAAGACTTCAATGATGCCGGCACTTATACTAGTCTACAATTAGCTTTCAAAAACCCCGTTCTGATCGCTGAGCCGGATCTCTCGTACGAGGACGTCCAAGTCCAAACGTTTCGCGGCCCAATTATCGAGTTTTCGTCCCTGAAACGGGACACGGACGACGCGAGGGCTCCCCCGTTGCCCCCTAAAAGGGTCCGCAAGGCCCCGTCCGTAGAACCTTTCAAAACTAGCCAGACTTCCGTAGATAGTATTCTAAAGCCCGGTCGACAGATACCCATAACTAGGAGTCCTGAAGTTATCAACCGTGATAGGACGGAGCTTTCCGTGGCTAGGAGCGAGCCAGCTCTGCCCCCGTGTAAAAAACGGTCTTTCTTCTCTCGGCTGTTCAGACGAAGAGAGAAATCTCCCGCGCCGAGCGTTAAATCCGAGGGCAAGAAGGACAGTAAGAAGAGCAAACCGGTCGCTCGCTCCGTCAGTTCCATATCCGGGGTACGCCCGTCCAAGTTCAAATCCTCAGTGTCCCACGCGTCTTTAAAAGACAACGCCTCAACTACCGGCCTGAGCTACGCTGACAGTATTACCCACATATCTCTCCACGCCGACGATAACGAGAAGTCTGCTTCTCAAATATCTTTACGAAGAGCCGCGAGTATGGGCCCCATACCTCCCACACAAGAAGGCACTATCCTGGTCGCTGAAAGCGTGCTAGCTTTAGACGCCTCCCAATTCAAGAAGCTACAGGATGATTTAGATCTAACTGAGGCGGAGCACTACGCCCTGTACATGGCGGTGGCGCCCCACGCCACAGTTTCCGAGTTTGACGAAACAAGTTGCTACTATTCGCCCATAGATGGCAACAAGTTTCAAAACCAAAATTAATTACACTTCCTTGGATTTTAGATAATTTTTTGGCGGCTTTTATATTGAACATTTAATTGAGTTCAACTTTTACTGAACTCCGTAAATCCTAACTCGATAAAAATGACAGCTACAATAGATCTTGAGAGTGGATAGCAAAATACTTTTGATGTAAAAACCAAAAAATCGTTGTTCTTTATCCATATGATCATCTAAACCAACACGATTGATAGGTAAATTGCATTCTTTAATGTTGATTATTGAAAACCTCACCAGTTCTATTATACAATTAAGTGGTAGCGCCGATGCGTTACTACAAGTGTGAGTACGTTATAGATCTACTCCAGGTACCAATCTCGAGGACGAAGCATGAAGTTTAATTCTTCTATATGGTTTTGTCAGCTATGATTGTAATTCTTTGAGAATTTATAGAGTGCAGAACGTATTTGCCACAGTTAATGTCAAAAGGGGATTAAGAACTAAGATTTAGTCTAGAAACCGAATTTTCTAGTCCGGTTCGTCGTTCAAGTAACAAAGACTTATTCACTCTAGTCTGCCCTTTATGACAAATTTTTCTTACTTTTGTTCTTTATTTTTAATAGAAATCCTTTACGTGTCCCGCAAATGGGCGCTGTAAGTACCTGGTTGCTAAAAACAGCCTGCTTCTATCTACCTAGCAGATATTTTGATTTTTTTTTGTTGACATTCCCTCTCGTATATCTACCAGATACGCTAGACTACCAGGTTTATGATATAGCGTCCCCACTCACCGACAGTTAGGTCATAGAGTGAGGGCCGCTATTCCTGCCAACACTATAAGGTGAAGACAAGGACCAGTTACGGTAGGTCTTGCCGCCAAAACGTTTGTCCCGGTACTCTGCAAGGCGAGTGCCTCCTGGAAGAGAATTACTACCTACTATCCAGGTAGGTCCCGGAGCTGTAGGCGCGCTCACCTCCCGCGGCTTTCGCTGCTGGCGGTTCGATCCCCGCTCGGGACGCCAGAGAAGCCATTTTTTTGTCGACAGTAATTAAGCTCTCGATGCCGAAGATAGAAGCGGGCTTACCAAGATTCTCCAACGCAATGGAGAACTAACTATCTTAATCTTTAGGCCGGAACACATCAATGCTTTCAAAAAGTATATGAGCCAAAATTTATTCTAAAACTCACCTAAAACGTGGAGATTATAAATTAAATCGTATTTGGCACAAACTTATAGCCCTTCTAACCTACAGTCCAGAATCGGTCGCCCGCTGCAAGTTGGTTGGCTGACCAAACTACTCGTAAATTGAAAACTTATGAATGTTTTTATCTGTGTGACATTTTGTTATTGTTTGTTTATATAACGCCTGAACTTCTGAATCCGTCTCATTGTTCACTTGTTGTGTTCTAGCGGAGTACTTAGACAAAAAGCGACGCAAGATGCCTGTGAGCATTATCGATCAAATCGAACAAGAGAGTAAGTTCTGTTTTTGTATACAGTCATTTCATCTTTACGTCATTTTGTGTATTTCTAGGTCATGGGTTGAAGGTTTCCATCAAAATGATCATCATGAGCAATATTTGTTTAGGTTATATAATGAGTATTTTAGGGTACTTTTAGACAGGGTGTATGATGCGTTTATTTTAAGGGGTAATTGAGAACCTATCTTGCCCCAAATCAAAAGCCCTGATTTTTTTAAGATACCTAGAATATTATTATATTTTGTGTTGTTTTATGTGTAATTTTTTTCTATAATTGTTTTTAAGATCATTCTAGTCAGAAATAGATCATTCTAGAAAGTACATGTTCTGTTTCACGATCGAAGCCCTCCTTAAAATATTGTCTCGCGTTGTTGTTACAGCCTCAATTACCCCTTAAAACAAACGGAGATACGTTTTACAGCCTACAATACATTAAGATTTTATGAAATAATTTAGTACATATCTAAAATTTCACTTTATTAGTTAGATGTTATTGGTGGCGGTGTTACTAACATGTTTGTGAGAAAAAAAAACTACGTTGTTGTTACTTTTTGCTTATTGTGACGTATATGAAAATATTTATTGTTTATTTATTTCGAATGTTAAATTTGAATATTATTTTTAATATTATTAATTTATTATTATTTAGTTGAAGGGCTAAGAGAGACGCTATGCTTTCATAGTGTGCTGTTCTTATGTCCAATGTTTGGTACAAATATATACATGATAATTATTTAGCTAAGTTTCTAGATCTAATGTGGATATGTGTGTTAACAAATATTATATTATAATGTAAAAGAGAACCAAGCTCTCTAAATATAAACGGCTTAACAAAAATTGAGTGATGCATAGTACAATAATTTGGAATTCTATTTAACAAACGCTTGTACAGATTTAGTAAATTTAAGGCAACTCGGCATAAAACGGAGGCGCCTTGGTGGACAACTTTGTTAATTAAAGTATTATTTATTTAATTCAAGGGTTCAGATGTTCTATGGTGATGAAAAAATCGTGGCCAATTATGAAAAATTCATGAAAATCGTGTAAGTTATGTATGGAACGTATTATATTTGTTTTAT
Organism: Coleophora flavipennella; assembly: GCA_947284805.1. Classification (NCBI taxonomy): domain Eukaryota; kingdom Metazoa; phylum Arthropoda; class Insecta; order Lepidoptera; family Coleophoridae; genus Coleophora; species Coleophora flavipennella. The sequence continues at coordinate 16,031,846 of OX369276.1, forward strand.
TCATTAAATGATATCGTAGATATATGAACAAGTCCTTTCTGTTTCAGAAATAATATTAATAATATAGTAATTTAATTGTAGAGTACCTAAAAAATCTCCGTATACTAATTTTCAAGCAAATCGTTGGAGCCGTTTCCGAGATTCAGATTATATATATACAAGAATTGCTCTATTAACGGTATTGGATATGTGTTAACATAGTGTATTCCATCTGAAAAAGGAATTAAGTTCTTTTCATATCTACGATATCACATTTAATGAATTAAACCAAATGTACCATAACTTTCAAGATGTTTACTGATTGTTCATAATGTTAGCCGCTATTTTCTCACCACTGTGATACACATTCGTACCTATATTTACTAAACTGGTCTGTTTATTTTATAGCGTCCTACTCACCAGCGTTAAGGCGACGTATTGGAAACATTGGTTGCAGGGATCTCGATTTTTCTCAGTTATTACCAAACATATGAAAGTGATGTTGCAAAAAAACGATCCGTTAACTTTTATAACTTAAAAAAATATATTAAAGAAACCTCTTTTAAAACAGAAATTTGCATTCTACTGGCAAACCAGACCGATTTAGTACTTCTAAATTTTTTAAATCGATTAGTTTATACACACACTTCAATATGTTAGTTGGATTTTTTAAAATTAATTGTAGTTTTTAATTGAAACGAAAAAACATTAAAAAAAGTGCAATTGTGTTTATTTTCGTTACACGTAAAGAAAATTTTTAAACAACTGCTCTAGTTAATGCTTCGCCTTATATGTATAGTCAGGACTTAGTATTATACAGAATGTAATGTAACATAATTGGTTTAGGACCCGTTAACTCGCTCTTCTACGCATCATACTGAACAACTTTTGTTCAAAGGCAGTTCTCATACAAGTCGATCAGCTGATTTCTTTGTATGGGAAGTCAATTTTTTTCGGAATATCAGCAAAGGTATCAACAAAAGTTGTTCAGTATGATGAATAGAATTTCTACACCAATTATGGTACATTCTGTATAGAGAACAGTTTAGATCTAAATTCCCTCTTCTTTATGAACTGCTTGGACATCTTGAGGTGTCTCAGAGACCCCAAATGGATTGGCGTCCGACATCGATTACGTCACTCAATTAATTTACTAAGTATTTATTTAATACCATTATGTGTGTATGTATTTGTTAATAAGTAAGTTCTCAGGCAATTCGTTTTAATTGCATTCTGTATATAAATAAATAGCAGCGTATTTATTATATTTAAGTGCAACACAATGAAACATATCTGAAAAATATTCAATAAATTTAGACAATTTTCAACCGTGAATTTTTTGTAAAGGATATTATAGTTAAAGAGTTTTGAACGTTTTTTAAATGTTACAAAAAATGCAGTTACTTGTACTTTAATGATACTTAATTGAGGAATTTTTACACTTTTATACAGATAGATCAAAGTATTGATATAGCTTGAGTGATGCGACTATTGCTGTAATAAATAGAACACAAAATCATGTTTTCATTTTTATGTACTATTTGTTGTTAATCGGAACCTAAAAGGTGGTCATGTCCTCGCGAAATTGAACAAACTTTATTTTATCAACATCGCTGAAATCGCAAAAAAATGGACTTTTTCTGCAATTCGTTTCCCTGAACAGCTAATTTTGTGTGAGGAGTATAAAAAAACCAGCGAGCCTTACAGTAGTATGATTTGTAACATCTGACATAAGTAAATAACCTACCGGCCTTCCGGCCGCTGGCCTCGCATTAGGTGGCATGGCCATATTTCCTCAGCCTTCGTGACTAAAAAAAAATAAGGAAACGTGGCGGCCTCTGGCCTCCGGCTTGGCATTAGGCGGCATGGCCATGTTTCTTTGGCCTTTGTGGCTAAAAAAAGGCGGCATGGTTTTTTCCTTAGCTTTCGTGATTGAAAAAAAACCCATTCCCTGTTACACACTGCCGTACCATTTCAGGAAATTACTTCCACAGATTGCAGAAGAGCGGAGGAAAGATCTTACACATCAAAAATAGAGATGAAAGTTTTAGATTTTAAGTTGTTCATTTTCGTCAGTACAACGAGCGCCGGTTTCTGGTAAATTACAAATAACCCTGAATAGTGTCAAACTGCCCCAAAAAATAATTGATGAAAAGGTACGAAAAAGTTTTGTGGCATGGTTGTGTTTTTAGTGTTTTTCATTTTTTGTAAATACTTAGTTCTTTTTAATAGGAATTTTATTTTTGTTGATACGTTTCACCTTAAGCTTGTTTCTCTTTCTTTTAATTTGTTTTATTTTTAATATTCTTTTCACACATATGCATATTAACGGCAAAATTTAGGTTACCAAGCATGACTTAGTTATTCATTTGATTTTAATTTTAGATGCTGCGTATTTTGTTGTTATATGCACAGTTGATGAAGAATATTTTTTACTAAGTTTATTTTACTTTTTTTTACTTAATTTTAGCTCCATGATACGTTTATAGTTTTTTATTTGTGACATTAGTAATTCATCAACTGTTCATAGCAATTTGTTCCGTCGCCGCATGAGTTTTGTTTTTTTTGGTGTAAAGATTATTAACATGGTAGTAAATAACAGACTGCAGGTCCATGTAAACGAATGTAATATGTACATGTTTGCAGACTTATTTTTTTAATTCACAATTGGTAAGCCCTTGGCATCATCTCACCTGATGGTAAGACTCTTAGTTTTCTTTGTAAAGATTATATAGAACTATAAATAGGTATGAAATTGTGCCTACTTTGTCATTATTATGTGGGCCTGTATTCAGTTCGCTCCGAGTTATTATTAATTTGTTCTTGTGCAAGATGTAACAAAACTGGTGAATAACCCGTTAACTGGGACATACTAAAAAATATTGTACAGCTACGCTGTGCATAAAGTACAACCACGCTGTGCATGTAGTACAGCTACGCTGTGCATAAAGTACAACCACGCTGTGCATATAGTACAGCTACGCTGTGCATAAAGTACAACCACGCTGTGCATATAGTACAGCCACGCTGTGCATATAGTACAGCCACGCTGTGCATATAGTACAGCCACGCTGTGCATATAGTGCAGCCACGCTGTGCATATAGTACAGCCACGCTGTGCATATAGTACAGCCACTCTGTGCATATAGTACAGCCACGCTGTGCATATAGTGCAGCCACGCTGTGCATATAGTACAGCCACGCTGTGCATATAGTACAGCCACGCTTCATGATAAATGAATAATTTTATAAACCGGCCAAGTGCGAGTCAAAACCGCACACATATCCCTCCGTACCAGCACACTAGATTGCGCTAGTTTCTTCATGTTTAAAAAAACATGTTTATTGTATGGGACCCCCCTTATTTTTTCACTTTTTCTAACTTTTAGTATTTGATGTTATAGCGGCAACAGAAATACAACATCTGTGAACATTTCAACTATCTAGCTAACAACGTTCATGAAATTACAGCCTGATGACAGACGGACAGACAGACCGATGGACAGCGAATTCTTAGTAATAGGGTCCCATTTGGGTACGGAACCCAAAAAAACAAAATTATGTTTGCCGTTGGTAACACCTACAACATTTTGTATGGAAAATCTATGAACTTTTTTCAAATCCAAGTGCACACCTTAAGTTGGTCGTCTATTACTCCTAAACTAAGAAAGTCTACTTAGCCGTCATAGTTTTCCTTTTAAATCGATTATATGTCCTTTACAATTTTTTGAGATGTCCTTAATTGCGGTTTAGCCGGTGGGAGGGATGGACGGACGGACGGACACTTGACTCTAACAAAAATTAGCACTTTAAAGATTAACATTACACAAACCGATACCTGAATCAAAAAATAATTATAGCAAATCCTCAGTAGTTTTTAAAGACCTATTCAATTCAACGATACCCCGTATGATAGGGTACGTCAACTAAAAAAAATCACCCCCCCCCCTTTAAATGCAGTGGAAGTACCCTAAAAAAATGTTTTTCATAATTTGCAAAACTCATGCCAAATAGTGTCTGAGCTAAGCCGCGAACAGACTGACAGACAGACAGACAAGGCGAAACTATAAGGGTTCCTTGTTGATATTACCCCTAATAGACCACTTAGGGAACCCTAATAGACAAAAAAGCGTGCTAAATTGGTCAATCAGCTGAGCGATTTGCATAAAGTCGAGACTTTTTAACCGACTTCACAAAAGGAGGTCAAACCCGTATATTTTTAAATGCATTATCACGCATAACTTTTTACCGAGTTGTCCGATTTCAATATTTCTTTTTTAATTAGATAGAGTATACTTCGAAGTTGGTCCTATATAAATTTTATTACAATCGGTTTACAACTTTTTATACTTTTAGGGATGACGACAGCATCAGAAATAAATTATGAACTTTTGATCACTAAATTGCACTCTTACTTAAACTTCGGAAATCCTTACTCGTTTTGTTTTCCATCAAGTCTTCGATTTTCAATTCACTAAAATCACGAAATTAGTACCTGTATGACGCTGCTAAACTATGACGTCACGCCTAGGTATTTCAAACATTTTTAGAACAAAATGTCGTTTTTGACAGATGATAAAAAGTAACTCAGATGACTAGCATTCTTCATCCCTATTGTAGTTGCTGCGATTGACGTTGGTTGTTTTTAAAGTCTTTAGCCTGCCCAATCATTTGCAAATAGACTTTGGGTCTCTTGAGGACAGTTATTAATTAAAATTAACAGAAGCCCCAGCTAACGAGCCCCAACATCACCAATTTTGTTACACGCTCTATAGTTTAATTAATTATTATGATAATTTCTTTTGACGCTGACACCGCTGATAATGTTATTAATTTCCAGCTGCAAAATGGAACCAGGACCAGAAAATCAAAACGGAACCCGCTGGTAAGCATTCCAAAATCTTGCATAAATGAGGTTGAAATATTAAAATCATTCCGTTTAACTATAGGCACTCTGGAAATATTTTTTTCTAACGGCCTACCTAATAGCAAATGATGACTGCCGCTTATAAGCACATGTTCTCTGCTTGTCTTATTAGCAAACTTAGCGTACTATCCGGACATGTGCATTGCGACCTTCATATACATCTGGAATTAGCTGTACAGGTTTCCTCTTGATGTTTTCCCTACTTCGTTAACGAATTTTTAATTTAAACAAATAACAGCCATATATATGTGCGTAAGTTTTGAAATTCTGGCCGTTCAGATTCAATTCCGGGACCTTTGGTTAAGAGGATCGAGTCGTTATCGTTGAGCCACCGACACTTTTTTTCCCATTAATGTGTAAGTGTAGGGTGTAATGTCAGAGCGTCGGTGGCGTAATGGCTAGGGCCGCCGCCTCCTGTCCGGGAGGTCGTGGTTCGAACCTGCCACGTACCAATGTGATTTCGAATTTAGATTTCATATGTACGTTTAACCGACGCTCTTACGGTGAAGGAAAATATCGTGAGGAAATCTGCACACGCCTGCGGAGAAACTCGCAGGTTGTGTGTGAAGTCGACCAACCCGCACTGGGCCCGCGTGGTCTACTAAGGCCCGATCGCCCTAATTCAGTAAGAGGGTAGGCTCGAGCCCCTCGGTGGGGACGTATATGATCTGATATGAATGAATGAAAATGTAGGGTGTACCAATAAGTAACTAATATCATAGTCACCATATAGGCCGAAAGACGTCCACTGTTGGGCAAGGGCCTCCCCAAGGACCTACAGCGGCTTCCCACGACCTTCACCAGATCTTCGGTCCACCTAGTGGAGGCCTGACTACCTACGCTACGTCTTCCGGTGTGCGGTCGCCACCCGAGAAAGCCCCAACGCGACGGCCACCTGTTCTACGAGCTATGTGTCCCGCCGAGCGATTCTATAAGCTATGTCGGTTACCTTTCGTTCTCCTACTTCTCCTATTTCCTCGTTTCTGATTCGATCGCGTTTATGAGGCCCTTAGTGAAATATCTCAGTTCCGTATATCAGCACTGCAAACCCGCTAGTCAAAGACCTCAGTATTGAGACACTGCGGATGAACTATGAAGTAACAACTGTGCCTTCAATTCCAGGATCCTCGCCAGTGCGGTACACCCCACTCGAGTCTGCGGGGGAGAATCCTTACCATCAGGTAAGAGACACTGGTTTTAGTATCGTATTCGTGCATATTGATTTGGCTCCAGTAATATACGAGTCAATATACGTTATCTAACTCGTTGCGTTGTGCGTGGTTGATCGATTACGCAGGTTAACTGTCCAGAAGCACGGTAATTTCAGGGAGGGCTTTAACTGTGAAGTCTCAGTCACACACGCGTAGTTATTTATAGCTGCTATTGATTACTAGCAGGTATGAATGGCTGCTATGACCGCTGTCGCTACGACAGTGCCGTGTAGTCGAAATATTATCACACTAATATTATAAAGGCGAAAGTTTGTGAGTGTGTATGTTTGTTACTTCTTCACCCAAAAACTACTGAACGAATCTGGCTGAAATTTGGTAGGTAGACCACCTGGATTGCGGCTCGCGCACTGTGCACCCTCGAGAAGTCATAGAAACGTTATCCACGCGGGTGAAGCCGCGGGAAACAGCTAGTGTGTCATAAATTCATCGCTCTAGATAAACTGCTTCGTAATATTGACATGCTCGTGCTAATTTTAGCAACAGTCCTTTGTTTTTATCATCATATCAGCCGATAGACGTCCACTGCTGGACATAGGTCTCCCCCAAGGATTTCCACGACGACCGGTATTGCGCTGCCCACACCCAGCGGCGTCCCGCTACCTGTTTTATCGCTCAGTTATTTTTCGCAAACGAAAAATTCAACAAGCTCAATTTTATAGCGGCTATTTTTCGGTCAGCGATTTATAGCTCGTACACGCTCACATGAAGATAATTTTCGCTGACGGAAAATAGCAGCTACAAATAGCTGTGTGTGACTGAGGTTTCCGTGCTCCGCAAGGCACGTTAAGAGGATTGTGAAGCTGCGACTTTTCATACAAACGGCGGTAACGATTTTCACCTCTTAATTGTTAACCGGTTTGGACCAATTTTTGATAGGTTGTCAGTCAGATCAAAAGCTAGCCTTATACGTTTCGTTTTTTAAATTACTGATTTTAAATAAACAAAAAATGACCGAATCGACTTGTATGAAAACACGTGAACGACAATAAAATTAAACTTATTAACTTTATCGAAAAAACAAAAATGTAGAAAACCTAGCTTTTGTGCTGACTGATCAAAAATTGGTCAAAATCGGTTAACATTTAAGAGGTAAAAACCGTTAACGCCGTTTGTATGAAAAGTGGCAGCTTCACAACCCTCTTAAGTCGTTCGTGCCGGTTGCTTTCGCTAGATGGCAGTCGTGAAGCCATGTCAGATGCCTTACAGGCGGCTCGAAAACTTTCCGACAGTGGGGTTCGTCACTAGCCCTGAAACTTCCACAAACCCGGAGTTTTTTTAGTTACCTAGTAACATTATTGGGCTATGCTATTTTCGCGGGATCAAAAGTACATACACTATCACTGTGCAAAAAATCGCGTTGATCTGTTGCTCCGTTGGGACTGAAATCATGAAAGAAGGACAAAGACACTAACAAACAAACAGGATCCCACGGGAACCACATTAGGAATCGAGATAAAAAAACCATGTCCTTCACCACACGACAAATTTCGTCAAGATTGGTTGAGGTGTTGAAGCGTGTAGAGGTAACAAACAAACACGTTTTCACATTTATAATAATATTAAGGATTCCTAAAATATTATAATAATTTTACAACAGTTTACTCTTGTCAATGTAAGTATTATGTACTTCACAAATTTACAATTAAATCTGTATTTTATAATCATAGTCATAATAATCATTTATTGATAAACAATGTTTACACGTCAATTTCGATTTAACCAATTACATTAAAATACAAAATAAAAATATTAAAATACTAGATGTTAACATTAAATTAAAATAGTGGATTGTAAAAACAGTCAGTCAATACAAAATAATAATAATATGTCATCATAAAATAAAAATTACTTATCAAAAGATAATGTTATTTTAAATTTAGGAATTGATTCAAACTGTAAAACGTGTGCTCGAGAAGCCAACGCTTTAACTTTGCTTTAAAGCTTGCCAGTGTGGGAGCTTCAGTGACATGAGTCGGCAGCTTGTTGTAGACTGATGGCCCCAACACATGAGTCGTCTTACCGAACTTAGCGAGTCTACACCGCACCGGCAGGAGCCTGTCCACGTGGCGGTGGTTGCGAATGTGTACATCCCTCGGTGTCACGTACTCGTGACGATGGTTGTACACATACACAGCCTCCTGAAGGATCAGTAGCGAGGGCAGTGTAAGGATTCCTAAACTTTGAAAGTAAGGCCTGACAGAAGTGTAGCGCGACACCTGCACTATCGCCCGCACGGCCCTCTTCTGCATCCGGAAGGCGCGCTCCCAATCGGCTGCGCTCCCCCAAAGCTCCATCCCGTACTGCAGAAGCGACTGTGCCGTCGCGAAATAGCTGGACCTCACCACCTCCCTCGGGACCACCCACGAGAGCCGCCGGAGAGCGAAGCAAACTCCTCCTAGTTTCCCACATAGCTTTGCTATGTGAGATTCCCAGGTGAGACCACGGTCGAGTTCGAATCCGAGGAAGGTGGTGGTGTCCACCTGGTCTTCATTTACTCCACCTACTCGTATCGACATACTTCTAGGTGGTTTCCCTCCTAGATGGAAATGCAGGAAGTGAGTTTTTTGGAGGTTTAGGGCGAGTCCGTTACATCCAAACCACTGCGACAGCTGGGTGGCGGTATCATTTAGTCGCTGCTCTAGAAGGTCTACAGACGGTGCACAAACGACAGTGGCAACGTCATCTGCGTACATAAATACTTCACCACACGATACGGCTTCTGGTAGGTCGTTCAGCAGCAGTGAGAATAGGATATTGGATACCGACGATCCCTGTGCTACACCCATTGTTGTGGTAAGTGGATCTGACTTTACCTTTCCTCCGTCACTCACCACCACCTGCGACCTGTCGTGTAGAATATCAGAGAGCAGAGCAGCGGCGCGGCCACCAATACCATAGTGCTGTAGCTTAGCAGCGAGCACGGCATGGTCCGCCACGTCGAAGGCTTTGGACAGGTCGCAGCACAGTACGGCCACCTAACTATATACTAAGTATAAAACAACTACTTATATACTAAGTATAAAACAACACGCTGCACCGAATCTAAACTTTGCAAATTTACTGTAATTGCTTTTCATCGTAAGAAATTTCAACAGAACTAAATAAAAGCCTCAATTAGTTTTCACTAATCAAGTAGTTTCTTACTAATAAGTAATAGTTATTTATGATACAAGGGTGGTAAAAAGGTAAATAACAAACGAGTGACATTTGTAAGCCCGAGCTGTAGGCGAGCGTTTACCATTGTCATGGGTTTGTAATTTCCTTTAACACTCATGTAACACACAAAACAGGTAAAATAAAAAACGACCGTGACAGAAAAACAAAACACATGGGTACATACCTATCAAGGTTTCGGCATCGGCAGTCAAATTTCATTTTACGCGACTTGTGGCTCCTTTTAAATATGCGGGGCGTAATCTCACTTTGTTTTTTCTATACATACACATAAGTATATTTTCTATTATACGTATATTAACTAGTCATAATTTTATTCGTATTCACAACTAAAACAACTAAATTCAGTTTTATCGGAAAATTCGGCATTTTTAATCTAGCTACAAATACGTAAGCGTGCGTATTTTTTTAATATTACTATAAATATCTGTTCTACGAGCAATGTGCCCCGCCCACTGCCACTTAAGTTTAAGCAATTCTGAGAGCTATGTCGGTGACCGATGACCTGGTGAAGGTCGCGGGAAGCCACTGGATGCGGGCAACGCAGAACCGGTCGTCGTGGAGATCCTTGGGGGAGGCCTATGTCCAGCAGTGGACTTCCTTCGGCTGATATGATAATGATGACTATAAATATATTACAATAACGCTTGGGATAATATTATTGTAAGACTTACGGAGAAACAACCTATCTCTTTTAAAATTCTCCTTTTAAGAGTCTTAAAGAAGATTCTGTATATTTTGTAGTTTTATTATTTGCTATAAATGTATTGTTTCTCAGAAAAAACTAAAAAAGTTGCAAAGTAAAAAGCACATGTGCGGTAAAATAAATTTTGCGCACAGTAAACTAGCATAATATGTAGTATCACTTTTCGAGCTACTGCTGTATTGAAAAGGTTTTAACTCGCTCTTGTTTTGTTTCGTTTTATTTATAAACAAATTACAGACATCAATATTATAATATTGTGTCTTCTCATATGTTTACAAAGTTTGAAATTGATTTATACGAAAACTTAAGCCTTCTGGAGACTTAAGCGATCGAGGTATTTTATTTTAATTAATTTTAGGTAAGTGCTAATCATACTACCATCTTAACTAAGTCTTGCCGCCAAACATCAGTGTTAACAACATTGATGTGTTCCGGCGTTCTCCATTGCGTTGGGGAATCTTGGTAAGCCCGCTTACATCTTCGGCGTCATCGTCACTTACCATCAGGTGAGATGATGCCAAGGGCTTACCATTTATGAATTTAAAAAAAGTGTCGCTTGTAGCTTTTCGCACTAACCGGGTTAGAAACACGTCAAGGAAATACCCACGACTTACGCACATTTTTTTCCCTACAGCAATGGCAGCAGGAGATGCCGGGCGTCACGATGGCCGGGCCCAGCAGCGCGGCCTACTACGGCCAGGAGGCGCCGTGGCAGGGGCAGCCCTTCCCCGCGTCCGCCCAGGGCATGCAGGTATTACTTCTTACATTTAAAGGCCGCCATCAGGAGGCTCGAATTTCCACACAAACGTAGTTCCGCTTTAATACAAAACTACATGCCGGATTGAATCCAAACTTTACAAATATATTGAGTAGACACATATCGATGTGTGTAATTAGTTTACGATGTACTAATATAAAACGGAAAAGTTCAAAGTTTCAGTACAAAACTAATTTAAGCCTTCGTTTAGTTATGTTACTACGATAAAAACTAATTACAAACATCGATATGTTTGGATTCAATCCGGCATGTAGTTTTTGTATTAAAGCGGAACTACGTTTGTATGAAAACTCGAGCCTCCTGGAGACTCTTAAGAGCCCTCTGGAGTTCATAAATCCCATACAAACGTAGTATTTGATTCATTTGTTAACCAATATCGGTTCTTTGGTTAACAAATGAATCAAATACTACGTTTCTATGGGATTTAAGGACTCCAGCGGGCTCTTAAGATCAATGCTCTTGCCTATAAGAGCACAGTATATAATAAAGTATGTAATATAGTATGGTGCTAGATGATATTTTTTTTTTGGATTTTGTTTTGAAATTGGTAAATAAAAAAAACATACATAAAAGTACTAACATACAGTATGGACACTCCCTGCCGCTCTCTAGATTCCGACCTCACCCCCTCATTATATTGGTTATAGTTTGGTTCTCGAACGTATAGGATTTCGCCATGATTTTGTTTGCTCCGTCATTTATTTTGTACGTCCGTTGTATGCAGTGTCCGGGGTGTGCGTATAGAGTAATCCCCAATTTGTTATGTCTTCAGCTTTCATCCTGACGTCCTGATTCGATACGACAGCGACCTGCTCCTTAAGAGCGTATTCACAAAATCGTTTCCCATGCAAACTGAAAATGGATGGGCCGATTGTAATGAAACTTTATACACTTATGCAAATCAAGAAACTCTATTTTGTGGGTGGAAAAAAAAAGTAAGTGTGTGGTTTTATGAAACTACGGTAAAAGTGAAACTTTACAGAGGACGAAACGATCATGGCTGCTCTCGCTACGATACAGAGGACGAAACTATCATACCGTCAAACGAAAGCGACCGCCACGCGACATGCAACACACAAACGAAAAAATTTGAGACGATGTAATAAAAGTTCACTTGTTGTTGTCACTAAGTAATAATGATTTAAGGTTTTCATAGTAATCTTAAAATTCGCTAATCTTTTTTAAATAAATTATTTCGAAAATGTAGTCTATGTACTTACTAGAATTTCGTGACTTATATGTGTATAAAGTTTCATTAGAGTCGTCTCCCACGCCAATTTTGTTACACCCTGTATATTTCCCTGCTGGACACCAGCATCTGCACTGCATCGAACAGCTTCCTTCTGCAAACGTCACCGTCACACTGTCCAACAAATGTTATAGGGTCTTAACAAAGGTACGCACTTTTTTTAACTGGAGCTTGTACTCGTGAAACTGAACAACTTTCCCCAAGAAACCCATGGTCAATTCGCATTTATTATTTTTTAATTAAATTATCAACTGCTCAGAATACAACTCCCAGCTGGTATCCGCTTATTGACAAAGTTCAATGACCGCGCCGGCCCGCCACGCCACCGCAGCGTATTCTGGCGTATTCCGCGCAATTTAATAATTTTAATTAAAAAAACAAAAGCGAATTGACCATGGGTTTCTTGAGTAAAGTTGTTCAGTTTCATGAGTACATGCTCCAGTAAAAAAAGTGTGTACCTTTGTTAAGATCCTGTATAAGCTAATATCACAATTTCTCGTTTTTTCCCGCGACAGTGCGGTCAAACCTAGAAGTCGATTAAGTGTCCTAATATATTTTAAAAACCCGACCGAGTCCGACTAGTCGACTCGTGCACCAATGGTTCCGTACTACCAAGAATAACAATGATACCAATTATTTTCAAACAAAAGACTTCAACACGAACGACAGAAATATTTTTTATTTATTATTCTTTTCCGACTACTCAGCGCGAGTACAACTCACACTTGACCAGTTTTTATTACTTGTTGTTTTACTTTAGGATTAGTGCCTACTTTACACCAAGGATCACGCTTGTATGTATTACCGTTTTTACGATGGAGCAAAAACGAAAGTTTTAAAAAATAAATATTAATATTCCACTCTTTAATTTTTATTATTTGTTAATAAATCCTCCTTAGTATAGTAACACATATACTGTGAAAATTTTTGCCGGCTACCTATCGCTGTTCAAAAGATACAGCCTTGCAGCCTCGGCGTGCCCTCCAGCCTCACACCGACGCTAACACATATTGAGTAGAGTAGATAGAGACTGGAGGCAGGATCGGTCTTTAGAAATAAAATGTAGGTTCACCACCAAAAACCTGTTTAAAAAAACGAACTTGTAGTTCTGCACATTACATTATAAAAACATTAAAAAATACACACAGAATCTGGGTCGGGATGAGAAAATAGAAATAAAAACTAGAAAACAGTTTACAAATTTAATAATAGAAATTCATAATTTGGATTATAAAGGTATTGAGAAAAGCGACAAAAAAAACAGTAAAATTTGATTTTGTTAAAAGTTCAAAGATTTTCCATACATAATGTTCTAAACTATGTTTTTTATTATTTGAAAAGATTACAGAACCCTACTTTGCGCATTTGGCCACTTTTTGAAATTTGTCTTATGAAACCATGAATCTAGTTCATTTTTTTTTTATTTTTTTGTGTGTGATCTAAGACAATTAGGTTATTTATTATGCAATTATGTGTGTTCCGGCATGAAGATATGATAGCCAGTTCCCCATTGCGTTGGGGAATCTTGGTAAGCCCGCTTCCATCTTCGGCAACATCGTCACTTACCACCAGGTGAGATGTTGGCAAGGGTTTACCAATTGTAAATTAAAAAAAAACTATCCAAAAACACTGATTAAAATACTTGCACTTACTCACCAGGGGCCGCACCTATCACCAAATATGCAGGCGACTAACACCCAGGGCCAGGTGATGTCGCCGCAGAGGAAGGTCATATCCCCGCACGGCCGGGTCGTATCACCGCACGGACAGCTCATGTCACCACAGGGGCATGTCATGTCACCTCAGGGCCATGTCATGTCACCCCAAGGACATGTCATGTCACCCCAAGGACATGTCATGTCGCCCCAAGAGCACGTCATGTCACCCCAAGGTCATGTCATGTCACCCCAAGGACATGTCATGTCACCGCAGCATCAAGCTATGTCACCGAATCACCCAGCTATGTCACCGCACTATCAAGCTTTGTCACCGCAAGGCCAGATGATGTCACCGCAGGGGCAGATAATGTCACCGCAGCGGCAGGTAATCTCCCCACACGCGGGACAGATGGAGGTCCCTGGAGACAGATGTGGGGCCGGCCAAATGGATGTGTCCCGTAATATCGACGCTATGGCTCAGCAAGCAATGATCTTTGCCCAAGCCCAGGTGAACAATTATTTATATTTGCATTTTTACAATAACATATTATAAATATTATATTACACGATATGTAGAACTTAAGAGCGTACTCACAAAATCGTTTCCCATACAAACATAAAATTACGACTTCTTGAAAATGGATGGGCCAATTCTAGTAAAACTTTATACACTTAAGCAAGTCACGATATCCTAGTTTGTAGATAGTTTACATTTTCAAAAAAAACAGTGTTACCACTAAGTAATAGTGATTTTCATAGTAATCTTAAAATTAGCTAATCTTTTCCTCTCAACTGTCAACCTCCCTATCTGTCGCAACCGCCAGCTGGACTGTGACAGACAGGGGTTCTGGGCACGCTATTGTTTACTTTTATTGGATTTTCTGTGAATCTAAATGGAATTTTGTGTATTTCCATATAAAATATTAATCTAAATTATAGTGTTTATAACATAAAAATTAAAGAACAATAATCCTTCTTTTATTGGATTTTCTGTGAATCTAAATGGAATATTGTGTATTTCCATATAAAATATGAATCTAAATTATAGTGTTTATAACATAAAAATTAAAGAACAATAATCCTTTACATATAATTTAGACCATATAAGTAACAAAAAAAATGACGAAAAAAACAGTCACAAAAAAGGCCATAGTTTGAAGGACAAGTTTTCACAGAAAGTCAGAAGTATAAGTTATTATAAGTAATTAAAATAAATGATTACGTACCCTGTCATCGTTTTCACCGCAAATCTTTTTCAGGAACAACAACGTAAATTGTGCGCACATTCACTCGCGATTTGAAGTACGAGACATGAATTTTGAGTGAAGTTTCTCTGAATATTTTTGTACTGTAAGTGTGGCTAATGATTGGCCACAGAGGTAGCCAACTTCACTCCCATTCATTTCCTAGCTTTCTATTGGTTCATAAGCAACCTTTTAGTTTAGGCGCTAATTTGAACCGCCGTAAATCGTACCACCTGGTGACCAGCGACAGACATGGGTTTTTTTTTATTTTGCCGCCTGGCGGTATTACAGTCAAGAGGTTAAAATAAAGTATTTTGAAAAAGTAATCTATCCACAAACTAGAATTACATGACTTGCTTATGTGTATAAAGTTTCATTCGAATCGACCCTTAACTTTGTCAAACTGCCGCCTTTACAGTAACAGAACTTTGCCGCCTTTTTTATCAATTGTTATAATTTCACTATTTTCCCAAGCAGTACTTTGCGACACTTTCAGTAGTGTTGTGGACAAATGACAACTTTGACACTGTCGTGTCATTCTTTAATCATCGACAGTTAATATCAAATAAATATCAAAAAATATTGCAATTCGATAAATAATATATAACCTTTTTGCTCTCACTAGGTATAGTTGGTCCATACATAAAAATTTGTTAGTTAGATAGATAGTTACACCATTGATTTTTTCTAGCAAAACAGCACCGTAGAGCGAACAAGCGATAAAGACAAAACATTATAAGTATGTAATTCACAAATGAGTTGCACTGTTATAGAACACACCTAAAAACAAAAAGGTAACTGCCTGGCCAGAAAAAAAGGCCCGGCCCATACCCCGGACACTTCATACAAACGAGCATGTCGGTCACGCAGGTCAGCGCGCGGTCATTACCCGGAAGGGTTTGACTATAGTGCCATTTTTCTCGACCTTTTCCGTGCTTCGCAAGGCGCGTTAAGCTGTAAATGCCGGTTGCTACCACTAGATGACAGTCTTGACAGCCGTGACAGATGCATTACAGGCGCCTTGAAAGACTTCTGATGACCCGATTCGCCACTAGCCCTCAATCCCCGTGTGTGGACTTGCCCTAGTTGGGCAGAGTCTCGTTCCCCAGATGTAGGGACTTGTATGGATTGTTGACTATATCGAAAAGTACAATACAATACAATATTCTTTATTGCATCACAACATAAAAAAAAGAAATCCGTCCATTCTCTACCACTTCGTGTTTTACTCACGTGCATAGTGTTTCATCATATCAGCTCATGGCAAATAAAGAATGGCAAATAAAGAATATTTGTATTTGTATATACCGAATGGCTCGAGCCTACCCTGAAATAGGCCTAAGTCGACCACGCGGGCCCAGTGCGGGTTGGTCGACTTTACACACAACCTTCGATTTTTTTCGCAGGCGTCTACAGGTTTCCTCACGATGTTTTCCTTCACCGTAAGAGCGTCGGATAAACGTACATATGAAATTCGAAAAAACATTGATACATGGCAGGATTCAAACCACAACCTCCCGGACAGGAGGTAGCGGCCCTTGCCATTACGCCACCGAAGCTTTATAATGTTTTATAACACTAATCTAATATGTGTGTCTCCTTCAGTTACAGGCGATGGACACTAACAGCGGATCCTTTTCTCTGACCAACCTCCTGGCTCAGGGGGAGCCCATGCAGACCGTGCAGCTGAACTCTGGCGAGCTGTCCGCGCTACTCGGCTCCGTGCAGCGTGGGCCTGACCTCAGCGACAGTCTGAACAGGCTGTCCACTAGCGACCTCCTGAGTTATCCCACCGAACTGCAGTGACCGGTGTGATGGTGAAACTAACTAACCTCTGCTGCAGTTATAGTGTTGTGAACTCTTAAGCTGAACGTTGCTAGAGACCTCACATCATGGTCTCGACCTTAGCGACAGTCAGAGCAGACTGCCAACTAGCGATCTCACGAGTTATGCCACTTAACTGCAGTGAACTGTGTGATGGTGAAACGAAGGACTGAACTCTGCTGCAGTTATAGTGTTGTGAACTCTCAAGCTCGTGCAATTCAAGGTTATTGGGCTCCGTGCAACGTGGGCCTGACCTCAGCGACAAATAAGCAGTAAAAACAAAGCTATCCTCAAATTACATTGTATGCAACATTGAGCTGCAGTAAAGCACAGATCTTGAAAGGATGTGGTTCTTGATTATTTGGGGCTACGAAGTTGCTATTTGGATAATCGTGCACTGAGTCTGGCGTTGTTGAACATTTAAATGTGTTAAAGTACCTAATAATGTTACGTGCTTTAGCTAATAATTTTAAGGTAGCATTCGGGTCTTAGCGACGGCGACCGGCGATCACGACGAACACTGTCGCGATTAGATTCGATTTATTTATTTCTAATTATCAATGTCATATTACAATAAAGCTTATTAAATATTTTGTCAAAGGATAATATGACCGTCAGAATAGTTATAAATTATAGAATTATAAAAGTCAAACATAAAAAGATAATCAAAAGAAAATTAAAAATAAAAATAAAACACATTGATAACAGTGTCAAAAAAAGTCTAAAAACATTAATAATTGCTTGCATTCGTCAGTGCTTCGTATCTGTATATATAAAAGGAAAAGGTGACTGACCGGTACCTTAACGCACAGCCGAATCCACTAAACTGATTTCGCTGAAATTTAGAATACAGAGAGCTATTAGGACGTGGACATCCGGTAAAAAAGGATTTTGGAAAAGTCTGCGTGGGCTAAGCTGCGGGCAACAGCTAGTTAATTCATACTAAGCAGTGGGTCGTCGGTCGCGGTCACGAGGATCGGAATGCTACCTTTACAGAGAACAAATATTACCTTATCCTATGGCCATACATAAATGCAGACAACTCACTTTTAATTTAAAGAGAAATTGTCTTAAAAAATTACCGACCAAAATCACACTACTTTGTACTTACTATATCAACATACTGGTGTTTAATTGTAAGTATACATGTATAAGTGGACATTAGGTGTAAGTACCTAGATATAAGTACTGATATGTAATTTTATAATTTAAGCTGCCTTGATACGTGACGTAACGTGAACGTAATTAAGGACAGGTTAGAATGCTAGTTTGTGTCTAAAAATATTTTGTAATTTGTCATTCACCGAAATTGCACTTTGTAAAAATATGAAATAGGGATGACGACAGCATCAGAAATAAATTATGAACTCTTGATCACTAAATTGCCCTTCTACTACAACTTCGGAAAACCTTACTCGTTTTGTTTTCCATCAAGTCTTCGATTTTTAATTCATCAAAATCACAAAATGAGTACATAAATGACGCTGCAAAACTACGACGTCACGTCTAGATATTTCAAACATTTTTGGAACAAAATGTCGTTTTTGACAGATGATAAAAAGTAAATCAGATGACTAGCATTCGTCATCCCTATTGTCTTTGCTTCGTTTTACTGCGATTTGTGTTACACACTGTATTTAACTACTATAATATCTTCGCGACACGAAACAAGTGACACTTTTTCTTTTGTAACTTTTCCTATATTTTATTTGACAGGAAACTCTTAGCTGTCATTTTGCTTTGGGCGGGTTGCCGTACGGTTCAGTGTCGAAAGTGTCGTTGCCGTGGCGCGCTTATGAATCGGAGACTGTTGAACCGATTGTTGTAAATGTTGTGTGTGCAAATAAAGGAGGTCGGCCCAAAGCGATCGCAGTTATTATTTTCGACATAATGACGGAGTTATTTTTTTTTGCAAAGGGTCAGCTCGAAGCAAGACTCAAATACAGTGTAAACTCTATATAGCGACACTCAAGGGACCGGACATTTTGTGACGTTATTGAGAGTTTTCGTTGTACAGAGAGAAATTAGCGTCAAAGTAAACCAACTGGAGCCAGAAAATTTTGACGTTTCAAAGAGTGAATCGTTATATCGAGTGACGTTTTATAGAGTTTACACTGTATTATTTTTACACTATAATGTAGGCTCAGAATATAGAACAAACTAGAACTAACGTACAGTGAAAATAGTACGGCGTACTTGAGCAAAAAATCTCTGCGCCTGCCTTCCTTCCCTTAGCTATTAATACTGCTATTTTAGGTCGGATTTTAAATCTTTTTTGACTTAGGAAAGTTTGAATTAACCACCTGCATACAGGATTTCAAAGAGGAGTATCGCTGGCGTAATGGCAACGGCCGCTATCTCCTGTCCGGGAGGTCGTGGTTCGAATCCTGCCACGTATACCAATGTGTTTTCGAAATATATACGCTTATCGTGAGGAAACCTGCACACGCCTGCGAAGAAACTCGAAGGTTGTGTGTGATGTCGAGCAACCCGCACTGGGCCCGCGTGGTCGAGCCTAAGGCCCGGACATCCTAATTCTGGGTAGGCTCGAGCCCCTCGGTGGGTACGTATATGAGCTAATATGATGATGCAGGATTTAGAAGGGCCAAAACGTCAATACTAATCTTGATTAGAGTCGTTTCATACAAGTACAAGTTGCATCACATGCGACGCCGTCCGCGGGATCCGGTTTGTTCTGTATTCTGAATTGCTGTCACATCACATATGCTGTTTGCAAAGCCTTCACTCAAATGTAATTTTTACACTCGTACGTACAGAAATATCAAAAGCAAGTTTTCGTATTCCAGATCTCAATTGTTACTACTTTATTCTACTCGTATAATTAATAAAGTTGTCTTGATAAATCAACATGGACAAGTATTATTTCTCGTGTAGCAGTGTAGTGTAGCGTCGGGCTACTTTTCACTTTTTTTTTATCCACAATTGATAAGCCCTTGGCATCATCTCATCTGATGGTAAGTGACGATGACGCCGAAGATGGAAGCGGGCTTACCAAGATTCCCCAACGCAATAGGGAGCTGGCTATCTTATCTTCAAGCCGGAACACGTTTGGCGGCAAGACTGAGATAAGATGCTGGTAGCTTACCAGGCGGGCTATGAAAATGCCCTACCACCAACCAAATCGAGTCTTACCAAGTTGACCCCGCCGGCAATCGAACCCGCGCCACGGAGGCGGTTAACTCTAACACTTTTAATTAGTAGCAAAGAAGGTGCCTTAAATGTAAATTGAAATGTTTACAAAAAATCTTGTATGTGGAGGTAGGTACCTTATTGTAAGTTGTCCTGAAATCATGACCTAGCCAGTGTAATAAACTTAAAACCGGAGGGAAGAATAGCACGCACTCTTCATAGAAAAAGAGAAAACATTTTTCCAACTTTAAATATTATCCGAATATAATGTTTTTAGGGTTTCGTAGCCAAATGTTAAAAAACGGAACCCTTTTGATTCGTCATGTCAGTCTGTCTGTCTGTCCGTCCGTATGTCACAGCCACTATTTTCCGAAACTATAAGAACTATACTGTTGAAAGTTGGTAAGTAGATGTATTCTGTGAACCGCATTAAGATTTTCACACAAAAATAGAAAAAAAACATTAAATTTTGGGTCCAATCCAATACATCATACACAATAATCCATACTTAGAACTGAAACTCGTAACATTTTTTTTTCATCAAACCCATACGGGTATCTATGGATAGGTCTTCAAAAATGATATTGAGGTCTCTAATATATTTTTTTTCTAAACTGAATAGTTTGCGCGAGAGATACTTCCAAAATGGTAAAATATGTGTAACTTCTAAAATAAGCGAATGATAAAACTAAAAAAAATATATGATGTACATTACCATGCAAACTTCCACCGAAAATTGGTTTGAACGAGATCTAGTAAGTAGTTTTTTTTAATACGTCATTTAATATAGATAATGGTGCGGAACCCTTCGTGCGCGAGTCCGACTCGCACTTGGCCGGTTTTTTAATATGCTACTAATACAATATAAAGCTAGATTTAAAGGTTACATTATTGATTAAAAATAAACAAATAATGGCCAACATTTAGTTATGTACGAAAACACTGAACGACGAATAAAATTAAACTTGAAAAACCTATTAAACCTAGTTTTTTGTTGTGTCAAAAATATATTTAAAAAAAAAAAACGGGTGGGGCTGTGTCGGGGCACACGGCCGTTGGTTTTAACGTGAATACGTCTCGTAACGGGTAATATGTAGTTTCTATATAAAATATTATTATTATTAATATTATTATCTGCGTAATTTCAACCGTCCCAGCTGCAGATGTACTGGCACCGTCGTTGATCCGCTCGGCCGCATTTATTACTTTACGTTGCCGGCACTGCTTGACTCGATCATATGGTGTTTTATTGGTACCATTCGATTGCTGTTGAGATGCCCTTTCCAACCGTATACGATCTCTGTATTTCGATTTGGCTTTTCGACGCGTATTTTGTATTTTTTTGCGCTATTTTTGAGCGTACCGTTACCTATAGGCCGACATTATATATTTTTTGATATTATTTTTTTATTTAAACACCTTATTATAATCACAGTAACAATTTTACACTAATGTTTTATATATACCTAATCGATAGATTTTGACGAGAGCTGACGATTGAAACTTGAATGAACGTCGTAGCTTCACCGAGTCGAAAGACTAAATGGAAATCTCGAATCTCGATACGCAGCAAAATGACCTTCAAATGGCGGGGCTGCCCCCTCCCCCGCGCGCGATGTGTTACAGTCCTTACTTAGCGTAATAAATTCTTTGATTCTTTAGCTATCAAGTGGTGTAAACGAAATTTGGATGGAGATGATAGATATGTAGCTACAACACTAAACTGTATCCCCCGATTTTGTTATCATTCGTTTTTTTGGATTGCATCCCTATGGAGGTAATTTTAAAGACGTATTCACGTCAAAACATATTATGATACGATAAGATTCAAAGGTCGGAAAACGTTTTCTCATTTTGTATGGAGAGTAGGTATAGCATTCTTCCCTCTTAAAGCCATTTTTTGTGAAAAGAAACCAACGTGGGTTTATACGACAGGTATCTTGTATAGTTAGCCGTAAAAAATATTATAGTAAGTACCATAGGTACAAAGTTTCATTCAAATAGCCATTAACAAAAATATAAGTTTAACAAAACTAAAAACCGACTTCAAAATGAAATTCACTCAAAAGTATGAAATAATATTAATATACTTATATGCACAACATTAACCAAACAATAACGGAATCAAAGGTGGGTACGAATTAAATTAGGGGCTTAAATTTTTTTGAGGTCACAGTTGCTTACGTTACGTATCAAATGTTTTAGATTTTACTGACGCCGACCTCGAAAAAAAAATTAAGCCCCTAATTTAATTTGTACCCACCTTTGATTTCGTTATTGTTGGTTAATGTTGTGTATTTAAGTATAATAAAATAATATTATTTCATAATTTTGAGTGAATTTCATTTTGAAATCGGTTTTTAGTTGTTTTAAACTTTTATTTTTATTTTCTTTATTTTTAGTGATAATGCTATCTAACAACGTTAAACCCAATCACCTACTCACCAATAGGAATTATCAAATTATAATACACGTGTTTCATTATCAGATACAGAGTTCTGTGGCTTCCATCATCATTTCAGCAGCATGAAAGTCAAGGAGTTAAATCGTCCATCATCATCAGCTCATCTGAATAACCTGAAAGAATACAACTACCGGTCTATGCATACCTACGTATATATTTATGTATAATATTGAAAGAATTTTCCTCAAACTCCTCACCGTTAAGGAGTTGTACCTTCCTTCATCAGCTTATCAACATGAGATGATGACTAACAGACGCAAGTATTTTATTAGCTTTAGAAAACATGAATCACGTAATAAGTGCCTATAAAATTTGAGGAGTGCCCACAATTTCCCTGGAATCCCATCATCAGATCCTGACTTGGTGACAATGGGGCCCCCTCGGGAGTATACTCTTTCGAATAAAAAAAGAATTTTGAAAATCGGTCCACAATTGACGGAGAAATAGGTGAACATATACATAAAAAAATATGCAGTCGAACATAAAACCTCCTCCTTTTTTGAAGACAGCTAAAAATGGATTTGTAAAGAACGTTCATTCAAGCTGATTTTTCCGGAATATTGAATTACCTAATATAGTAGAACGAAAAAGTTTCTTCAAAATCGTCAAAGCCGTTTTGGAGAAAAGTACCGAAAGTTTTTTTTCACTAAGGTGGAAAACAAGATAGGAAAACATTGGAGAAAAAGCTACAGACATTTTTTAAATGTACCTATCCCTAACCTAAATTTCATCATAAATCCGATCAATAGTTCAGGGAGCTACAGCTCGACACGCTCACAACACACGGACATTAATTTCATTAGCATTTTCTACCACGTTAAAAAGTATTTTTTACTAAACTCACTGTTAAAAAAAGCTTACAATCTGGTTTGACGCTAACTGCTCATAGCTTAAAACAAAGTCAGGTACCTTTATTTTGTTATCTTTAAAATGAACACATTTTACAAGCTCATAATTAACTTGCAATGTACTCGTATGTATGTTCGTACGGGTGAAATCTTGCAAGTAAAATTTGACCCACTTCCCGGTTTCCGATTGAGCTGAAATTTTGCATGCATATGTATATCGCGTGACAATGCAATATTAAAAGCGTGTATGAAAAAATATTTAGGTTTTTTGAAAATTATTTTGAATGACATTATTATCGCATTGCGCAGCCAGCTGGGTAGGTAAGTATTTATTTTGTTACCGTTTATAGTGAAATTTCTTAATTCACTAATATGATTAGATTACTTTTTAAATCTGATAGTGCAGCGGTAGGCACACACCGATTTTCAGGAAAAAGCTGCAAATTGTGCTAACACAATTTAAACATCGAGTGTAACAATTTTCATGATAGTACTAATACTATCATGAAAATTGTTACACTCGATGTTTAGGCCATATTGATAGATATGATCTGAATATCGGT
The DNA here is from genome assembly GCA_947284805.1 of Coleophora flavipennella. Lineage (NCBI taxonomy): Eukaryota > Metazoa > Arthropoda > Insecta > Lepidoptera > Coleophoridae > Coleophora > Coleophora flavipennella. Next base: position 16,055,642 of record OX369276.1, read on the forward strand.
GAAGGAAAACATCGTGAGGAAACCTGCACACGCCTGCGAAGAAACTCGAAGGTTGTGTGTGAAGTCGACCAACCCGCACTGGGCCCGCGTGGTCGACTAAGGCCTAATCGCCCTGATTCAGGGTAGGCTCGAGCCCCTCGGTGGGGACGTATATGAGCTGTAATGATGATCTGAATATCAATCATACTTTAATGCATGCTTGTAACAGAATTTGCGCTATTTTTGAGCGTACCGTTCGTACTACAGTATTTAAAGTATGTACCTATCTAGAAAGCTAAGCTACTGTAAAACCTACGTAACAGCGGGGGTAAAATAAATATGCTGCTACCATTAAAAGCTTCTGACGCCTCTTATCTTAAAAAAAATAAAAATTGAAACATCCTGTATTGTGACTTTCTTTGGTGGTACAAACACAGTTTTTTTCCAAACATGCACTGACAACCAACCCACGTGATCCTCAAAATTCGCTGGTCTATCAAAGGTGGAACACTGCTAGTTATTGCTAAAAATTTATTTTTCGAAAAAATTGTCTTAAAGATGAACTTTTTTTACACAGATGGGGTATTCTTAAAGGTTTTTGAATAACGACCAAAAATGCAAAAAAAGCCTATAATATAATAATAATTAAAAACATTATAACAACTTTATAGCTATATTTCAAAAATGACATTATTCAGAGAGCTTTAAGAGTACCCCATCTGTGTAAAATAGTTCAACTTTTAAACAATTTTTGCGGAAAAATAAATTTCGTAATGTTCTTAGTTTTCGAGATCGGGATGTCACCCTATTTCATTATCTACATACAATTTTTATCACCAGTTTTCTCAATAATTACTGCCGTTAGTGACTAAAGAGGTTTATAAAGCTTCATATCAATCGTACCGCACTCGTTAAGGAGCTATTTAGCGAAAGAAGATGGACCAGACGACGAAACACCTGAAAACTTTTATGTTCGTTTTTTATTCGTCTAGCTTTTTCCCGAGCAAATTTGAAGGTTCAACAAGCATTACGTTTCAAACATAACGCCCGTAACGGTGTCTGCATGAGTGTCTACTTTTTCTGTAAATAGCCCGCAAAAATGGAACGGACGGGTTCAATTTATGCGGGCTATTTACAGAAAAAGTTGACACTACAAACAAACTAAGTATGCCGACGCCGTTACGTTTGAAACATAACATAACACTTGTTATACCTTAAAATCCGCTTGGAAAAAAGCTAAACTATTATAAAACGAACACAAAAGTTTTCAGGTGTTTCGTCGTCTGGCACAACTTCAATAGTTAATCATTCCTTACTGAATGCTTTACGGATAGTGTCTGAACTTATTTACTGAAAGATTTTTCAGCTTTCAAGCCACTTGGAGCTACGGTACAGACCACGAAATGGTCGTAATAGTGTTCTGTGGAGACCCTTCCTGTCACTGTCAATGACAAACAAAAGTGTTGCCATACATATAGATTTATCTGTACCTATACAGAATTCAGACCATCAATACAGATCACCGAGTAGGCTTTACTTTTATAAAGATATTTCGATAAGGGCATATTATATGATAAAATAGTTTATCAATGATATTTAAAATCACAGATCACAGTTATATAAAATATATTCATCATAAGCCTGTTTCGAGACAGGCAGCCCGTGGACATTAATGTACAAGATACCCTTAGACCAAATCTGAAAGTATAACAAGTCAAACATAAAAAAAAATAAAAAAATCAAAATAAACATTGATAACAATGTCATAAAGTTTAAGTCGATATGTACAGGGTGTTTGGGAGATAGTGCAGAAAACTAAAAGGGGAGCCAGAGGTGGTCATTAAGAATAGATTTGATTTAAGACTTGTAGCCTAAGTCACACAGTTTCGAGATATAGTTGCTTTTCAACTTTCAGATTTTGTATAAAAACGCATTTGTTTAAATATTTTGTGATTTTCAAAAAAAAAGTTATACTACAGTTGAAGTGCAAAATACGGTAAGAACTTCCTAATTTTATCAGCTTTCTAACAAAGTAAAAAAAATACAAATTAGTTGCAACAAAACTATGATTGTTGTCCTATGGGTGCCTCGAATCACATACTAATTTTACAACAGTTCTCTATGGAAAAAAATCAAATTCGAATTTTGACGTGAATACGTCTTTAAAATTACCTCCATAAGGATGCAATCCAAAAAAACGAATGATAACAAAATCGGGGGATACAGTTTAGTGTTGTAGCTACATATCTATCATCTCCATCCAAATTTCGTTTACACCACTTGATAGCTAAAGAATCAAAGAATTTATTACGCTAAGTAAGGACTGTAACACATCGCGCGCGGGGGAGGGGGCAGCGCCGCCATTTTGAAGGTCATTTTGCTGCGTATCGAGATTTCCATTTAGTATAACTTTCGACTCGGTGAAGCTACGACGTTCATTCAAGTTTCAATCGTCAGCTCTCGTCAAAATCTATCGATTATATATAAAATATTAAATACACAACAATAACGAAATCAAAGGTGGGTACAAATTAAATTAGGGGCTTAATTTTTTTTTCGAGGTCGGCGTCAGTAAAATCTAAAACATTTGATACGTAACGTAAGCAACTGTGTGCTGGTGCGCACCTCAAAAAAATTTAAGCCCCTAATTTAATTCGTACCCACCTTTGATTCCGTTATTGTTTGGTTAATGTTGTGCATATAAGTATATTAATATTATTTCATACTTTTGAGTGAATTTCATTTTGAAGTCGGTTTTTAGTTTTGTTAAACTTATATTTTTGTTAATGGCTATTTGAATGAAACTTTGTACCTATGGTACTTACTATAATATTTTTTACGGCTAACTATACAAGATACCTGTCGTATAAACCCACGTTGGTTTCTTTTCACAAAAAATGGCTTTAAGAGGGAAGAATGCTATACCTACTCTCCATACAAAATGAGAAAACGTTTTCCGACCTCTGAATCTTATCGTATCATAATATGTTTTGACGTGAATACGTCTTTAAAATTACCTCCATAGGGATGCAATCCAAAAAAACGAATGATAACAAAATCGGGGGATACAGTTTAGTGTTGTAGCTACATATCTATCATCTCCATCCAAATTTCGTTTACACCACTTGATAGCTAAAGAATCAAAGAATTTATTACGCTAAGTAAGGACTGTAACACATCGCGCGCGGGGGAGGGGGCAGCCCCGCCATTTTGAAGGTCATTTTGCTGCGTATCGAGATTTCCATTTAGTATAACTTTCGACTCGGTGAAGCTACGACGTTCATTCAAGTTTCAATCGTCAGCTCTCGTCAAAATCTATCGATTATATATAAAACATTAGTGTAAAATTGTAACTGTGATTATAATAAGGTGTTTAAATAAAAAAATAATATCAAAAAATATATAATGTCGGCCTATACGCGTCGAAAAGCCAAATCGAAATACAGAAATCGTATACGGTTGGAAAGGGCATCTCAACAGCAATCGAATGGTACCATTAAAACACCATATGATCGAGTCAAGCAGTGCCGGCAACGTAAAGTAATGAATGCGGCCGAGCGGATCAACGACGGTGCCAGTACATCTGCAGCTGGGACGGTTGAAATTACGCAGATAATAATATTAATAATAATAATATTTTATATAGAAACTACATATTACCCGTTACGAGACGTATTCACGTTAAAACCAACGGCCGTGTGCCCCGACACAGCCCCACCCGTTTTTTTTTGCGTGAACTTGTGAATTCAAAGTTATTCAATATTTCTAGATGGTTAAAGATGTCTGTTATTTAATGCGAAAAACATGATGAATTTTGGAAAATCATGAAAATAATGTTTCTTGAATATTTTTATGGGACATAGGGCACTCTTTTGACAGAAATCATACTTTTTTGTTGCAACTAATTTGTATTTTTTTACTTTAATGGAAAGCTGATAAAATGAGGAAGTTTTTACAATATTTTACAATTCAACTGTGGTATGACTTTTTTTTTGAATATCACGAAATATTTAAACAAACGCGTTTTTCATACAAAATCTGAAAATTAAAAAGCTAATATCTCGAAAACTGAGAAACTTAAGCTACAATGTGTATTTAGTCAAACCTGTTCTAAATTACCGCCTCTGACTCCCCTTTCACTTTTCTGCACTATCTCCCAAACCACTCACTAACACCCTGTTTATCCAGCTCCATCCGAAGGCTTCGTTAATCTAAAAGGTCTCCCCTAGGCGTTACCGACGGCAAGGTGCCCATCACGCTTGCAGCGTTGCCGCACTGAATCGCATTCTTTGATCAATTATCACTTTTGTAGTTTAAGTGTTTATTTTTTATAACTTACCTAACATTTTTCCAGTCGGGTACTGGGTAAACGTAGTTGAATTCTTGACAACAACACTAATAGCGTACAAAGATTAAAGGGGGATTCGATAATAATTTCAAATTTGATTTCTAAAATGAATAAGAAATGTATAAAAAGCAATAAAATTAAATATATTTTAAGGTAGAACTAATGTTTTATTTCATTTTGAGAGCTTACTTACGTACCGAATAAAACTATCATGCCAAATAGTGATTTATAAATGTTAGGTATATTGAATAAAGCTTATTGTTTTCATACTTTAATACAGATTTTAGGAAGTTTCTAGATTTATCGATTAGGCATGTGGCGACACTGGTTACCAAGCAACAACAAAAAATTTGGGTAAATAAATAATATGTATGTAGATAAACAAACAAAACTACAAGGAATTTATATTTATTGCGAAACTATACGTAGGTATTTGTCTCTGTTGGCTAAATAAAATGAACATGGATGAAGCCTTCAGCAGCGGCAGTATTCCTGAACCTAAGCGAGTTGGTGTTTGGGCTGAGGGGGCTCATATTGAAGCGAAGTAAGTGCACTAGGATTTTTAACTTTGGTTCAAAACTTCAGACCTTTTTTGCAAACTTTATGATCGATCAAATAATATACTTGCTTATTTGGCAAATGTTTCTACACACTGACCAATGTTATACAGTGTTACAAAATTGGTGTAGGCTCCGTTAATTGGGGCTTCTACTCATCATACTGAACAGCTTAATCTGTTCTATGTCTTTGCTGAAATCGAAAAAAAATAATTACTTCATACAAATCGATCAGCTGACAGAGACCAATTTTTTGTATTTTTATATGGATAGTTCAAGTTACTTAGGGAAAGTTGTTCAGTATGATGAGTAGAACCCCTAGTTAACGGGTTCTACACCAATTTATAAAATGTAAATGTTCAGGTGACTCATCGAGATGGGCCAGTATTGGGACTTTTGCCCAGTTAAATTCCTAGCCTGTGTATGGGAGTTTATGTTTAAAATTAAAATGAAGTCCCCCATACCGCCGGGGTCACAGTAACCATTGTGCCACCATGGGAACAGGGTGTAATGAGTCCAGCTAGAGACTTGAACGCCTGCCTGTACACCACAAGAGTTCAACCCAATAACAATAATAATGTGCCACCTGTATAACAACTATAAGAACAATCACATCTACTTTTATTGTAAGTTACAGATTATATCTGTCACCGGAAAATAACAAGACTCGTAAGTTGATCAATTTTCAAGGTAGTTGATCAACTCCCGGAAAATAATAAACAGCAGTTAAAATGTATTATTTAACGTATGTATTTTAGTAAATTGATTAATTTACGGCGCCTTGGCGTAAGATCATCCGACGAAGGCGAGGTGTACGTTGATTGGTTAAACGAGTCACGTGCTTGCTCCCCGCCCGCCACCCGGCCGCCACCTTCACCCGCCTGTATACCATAATAGTCTGAATATCTATTATTTGTACGAATAAGTACAAATAATAGATATTCAGACTGATTGTACTTACTGATTAAACTAACTTAGTACTTATTAGGTTAATAAGTGATAATTAATATCTGAGCTCAAGTATCTTTTGTTATTTAAAATATTTTTCCTTTTATTATACTAAGTCATAAAACTGTATGGCTAAATAAGAATAAATATAAAATAAAAAAAAAAATATACATGATCTTTCACATCTCATCATCGGTATTAAAATAACATATCTAAGTGTTTGTTAACTCTATGAATAAACACTAGCCAAATGCTTATAAAATGCCCTCGACCAATCAGAGATCAGTGTATTATGTGACGGGTAATAGTATACCGTTAAATAGTACACTGAGCAACGATTGGCCCGTTAGTGGATGATTTTACTTGTGGCACAGTCGTAAATTATTAAATTACTGTCAGGTACTGTAAGTTGACCAATTAGCTTAAATGCACTTCGTTAATTAATACATTTCTACTAACGTTTGTTATTTTTCGTCAGTTAATCAACTAACTAGAAAATTGATCAACTTACGATTCTTGCTATTTATCGGTGACATATCCACTTTGATTGTAAATTACAGGGAATTCATAATACCCAAGAAATCTCCGGACACAAGTGATGATATTCCTACCATTCCAGACCTGGATGATTTACAGGACATATTGGATAAGGAGATATCTGTGCCTCCCCCGTGAGTATAAAGTTAATTTATTGTGCATAAAGTATCATTCCATTTTTAGGGTTCTGTGCTCTGAACCAGGTAACTGTACCCTATTACCACAGTATAATTTATGTACTCTTTAGAGTACTACATACAGTATGGTCACTCCCTGCCTCCCGTTGAAAGTGCCGCCCACCCCTGCTCAGATATCTCCCAGCAATCCTAGCACGTCTTATCTCACTCACACATGCATGGTACGCGGTCACCTACACGAGCTTAGACTGTGTGCGTCGGAACGCGTTTGTTTCATACATTTGATCGCCAGTGACCCAGGTGTGCTAATATTAAGCCTACTCACAAAGTAACTAGTATCTCATCTGTGCCTACACCGTCTGTCTGTCCATCCTTCTGTCTTTTCGACTTTTAAATGGCTGTACCTTTATACCATAATGAAACTTTCACAGACTATGTGTTATTAATGGGGGTTTTTTGTTATTGTAAAAATGATAATAGGTACAATCATGAAACTTGGTGTGATTAGATTATAGTACTAATCCTAGTTTAGGGTAAAACAACAACATAATTAAAAATTAAAACCGGCCAAGTAACCCGAGCAGACTGAACCAAAAAGGGGAAAATAGGAGAACTAACCTATATGTAGTTCCAAAAGTTTTAGGATTGTGTAGGGGTAGGTCCCCTGAACAAAGTCTAATAAATTCCTCTCGATAACACGCGCCGCCGGGGGTGGGGGGGCCTTAGCGACCTTACTTTTAAGAAGCAATTAAAGCTTATTAAATTTCCTACAATTTTGGTCATATTCTTAATTACGAAAAAATGCATGGTTTTTAAGATATAACCTATACAAAGTCTGTAATTTAAGAAAAATCTATAAATTGTCACTTTTTTCTCCAAACTTGACTATCTAGGTCCTCGCTTGTTTGTTTTACAGACTTATCATCTAAAAAAAGTTGTTGACCATTAACTTTTCTTTAAAAATATATATACATATGTGCATTTATATTGAACACATCAAGAGATACAGGGTTAATAATATATTTGCCTTGAAAATAGTGATTTTGCGAGAAAAATGTTTAGTTCTGATTATCATCAATAAGGGCTATAAATGTCTACGTGTACCGAAAATCCCAAGTGTAAAGAGATAAAATTAAAAAATTCGGAACCAGACGGGAATCGAACCCGCGTTTCTTGTCTATGCTGGTCTAGAATGCTAACCGCTGCACCACCGGGTTCAGTGGTTAGCACGAAAACGTTGCTGTTCGTTTATTTGTAAAGAAGGGGTCCGATTTCTCTGCAGGGGTCTGTACAATCTACTTCTTAAATAGAAACCTATGACCGCGACAAATGACTAAAGTTTTCTTTAAACCCGTAATAATTTTGCAATACTTGTTTCGGACTATTATACAATTACGAGTAGTCAAGAGCTAATCTAAATAATAATTCTATGGGTTTTTGAGAAAACTTTAATTGTTCGTGCGGGGTGCGGGCATTAGACTGCACTAACATAGCCGATTGTAAATTATTCTCCACCTCAGAATTGCAGAAGCTCCCATTTAGTGCATCGATCCTCTTCATCCACAGCTTCACAGGATGTGACGCCACTTGCGCAATCTTCGGCAAAAGCAAAGCGTCAATCCTCAAATGCTTCAACAAAATGCCGGGGGAAACTAAAGCAATAGCTGAGGTATTTCAAGATATAAGTTCAACAAGGGATGCTATCGCCAAAGCAGGGGAGGAAATGTTCCTCATCATGTACCAGGCCTCACCGAACCAACACGATTTGAACAGCCACCGTTATAACTGTTTCGTGAAATCCTATACCAAGGTGAAAGCTAATCTGGCTTCCTTGCCACCAACTAAAGGTGCAGCACAACAACACTCATTTAGAGTGTACTTGCAAATTCAGATATGGCTGTGTAACTCTCTTGATCCAGAACAGTGGGGTTGGGTTAGAGATGATAGTGGAATCCTTAACCCCATTAAAACCACAGACCCCCCTGCTCCTGCCAGTGTCCTTCAATCAATTTTTTGCCGTTGTGCTACCGGCTGCAGTAATAGATGTGGCTGCCGAAAAGCGGGGATCCACTGTTCGTCAGTTTGTGTATGTGAAGGAGCTTGCCTCAACATCCCACTTATCGAGGAGGAAGACCTGTTGGAGGAGGAAGATGAGCCAATAGACCTGGTAGCGATAGATTAACTATGAGTTTGTAAGTGAGTTTTTAGATAATACACCCTTTTTCGAAACTTAAATAATTTTCGTTTTACTTTATTTTCTATAATTCTCGTTGTTTAAAAACAAACATGTAGTAAACACATTAGAATAGAATAGAATAGAAAAACGTTTTTTCAGCATTTACATTAGTCATAATGTCATATAAAGTATATTTAACGTTATGTAGATAGTTATAGCCCTCATTGATGATAATTAGAACTAAACATATTTCTTGCAAAATGACTATTTTCAAGGCAAATATATTATCAACCCTGTACCTCTTGACGTGTTCAGTATAAATGCACATATGTATATATATTCTTAAAGAAAATTTAATGGTCAACAACTTTTTTTAGATGATAAGTCTGTAAAACAAACGAGCGAGGACCTAGATAGTCAAGTTTGGAGAAAAAAGTGACAAATTATAGATTTTTCTTAAATTACATACTTTGTATAGGTTATATCTTAAAAACCATGCATTTTTTCGTAATTAAGAATATGACCAAAATTGTAGGAAATTTAATAAGCTTTAATTGCTTCTTAGAAGTAAGGTCGCTAATGCGCACCGTTTTCGAGTTACGAGTCAAAAACAGAAAAAAGGGACCTTTAAACCCCCCCCACCCCCGGCGGCGCGTGTTATCGAGAGGAATTTATTAGACTTTGTTCAGGGGACCTACCCCTACACAATCCTAAAACTTTTGGAACTACATAGGTTAGTTCCTCTAATTTTCCTACTCTGCTCGGGTTAAAGTGTAAATCTTACTCGCACTAAAAGAGTCAGAACTGAATAAAAAAAACTGTGGCTATTGTTAATATCTTTTATTTGAAATGTATATCAAATCATTGTTGTACTTGTGTGAAGACAGAGAAGGTTTTTATTAGGGTTACAGTTAGTTGTCCGGACCAGCTTAACCGCTATTTCAGGACATCTGAATAAAAAAATAATAGGATATTTAATCAATTTAGGAGTGATAGTAGACCAACTTAAGATGTGCAGTTGGATTTGTAAAAAGTTCACAGATTTTCCATACAGTATGTTATACTACCAACTGCAACTATTTTTTTTATTATTATTCATTTATTTTTTGAAGACTACGGAACCATATTTTACGCGAGTCCGACTTGCACTTGGCCGGTTTTTTAACTATACTTTTTTTAAGGGGTTGGAGCATTTTGTGTGGAGCGTATTTGTATCTTATGGTTTAGGGAGGACTTCCCTATACTATCCCAGTTAAAAGCATCCTGTATAGACGGTGAGTTTTTAATAGAGGATACGAACACCACCACATTATTAATCACACTTCACACTAATATTATTAAGGCGAAAGTTTGTGAGTGTGTATGTTTGTTACTTCTTCACGCAAAAACTACTGAACGGATCTGGCTGAAATTTGTTAGGTAGACAGATAAGGACCTGGATTAACACATAGGCTACTTTAGCGGCTCGCGCACTGCGCACCCTCGAAGAGTCATAGAAACGTTGTCCACGTGGGTGAAGCCGCGAGAAACAGCTAGTTTCGTATATGTGTCAATTTTTGTTCCACCTTTTGAATATTCTTATTTTTTTTACTTTTCATACAGATTGCCCATCTACATCGATAACATTTGTATGGTATTCCAAAAAAAGGCGTTTTTTAACATTTCTATAGAGTCCAAAAAATTTGAAATTTAATTAAAAATTGGTACATAAGTGGAACAAAAATTGTCACATTCCATCCGAATTATCACGTGGTGGACGGCGATGTCCGTATCCGCCATTAAAAACTCATCATGTATCTATTGTAATTAGCGTTGCCAGGCGTCCGGATAAACCCGGACAGGGTTAGGCTTTTTGGATGCGTGTCCGGCCAAATTAGAAGGTGTCCGGCCTGTCCGGTTTTTTAGGTTTAATGATTTTTCGAGTCACCTGGACATTTGGGTGAGCGCTGTCATATTTATGAGACTATGGCGGCGTTTCTTAGTCTGATTAGGACCTCGCTAAAGGCTAGTAAACATGACTGATTGATTTAGGGGTGTCTAAAGAGGGCTTTAATAATTTAGGGAGTCCGGCTTTTTTAACCAAAAGTCCGGCTAAACTGGCAGGTATGTCCGGCTATTTAGTTTTAAGACCTGGCAACCCTAATTGTAATACAAATAAATCTTAACAAATTCTAGAGATAAAAAAACAAACTAATTTAATTGAAAATTAAGAACCCTACTGCATAAAAACATCACCCCTCTTTGTTGTGTAGCCGGGTAAAAATGTATCCTATGTCCTGCCTAGTCCTCAGGGGAGCAAGACGAATGTAGACACCTTGCACTCCAAAATCGATCAAGCCGTTGAGGCTATTTATTCAGCCAAAGAAACAGACATACAATCACAGATTTGGACAGAAGGATCCGCCCGTCTTCATATTTTACTCAGATTATCTTCATACAATCAAAAAGTAGCGCCATCTGACATAACTCGTACGAACTAGCGTGGGCGAGTTGACGTCAGTGCCGCACTAAAAAGACCTGGCCTGGGTAGAATTGTCGCTTTAAAACTGCATTTATTTAATTTGTTTTCAAGAAAATATACAATGTAAAGTTACTTAACGATGATTAGATATTCCATGTTTCTTTTAAGCCTTTCTTTTATGATTTTTACAGCCTCTTACAACACAATAAGGTATTTTTATATGGATAACTTTCCACCGCCTTCTACAATCTCCCGCAGACGACTGAGTCGCGAGTGTGCGAAACTTTTGATTTTCGCACCAAGTTGCTGGAAGCATTAGTCGCGCGCGTTGGCCGGGTCCTTACGCCAGTAATATAGAAGTCATTGCATACAATACACCCGAAAAACATTACGCTCCTTTTTGGGCGGGCGGGTAAAAACATGTGTGTGTTGTAGTGGTACAAAAGGACAGAGTGTGGTTGTTTTACCCTTGAGGACTTCGTTCGGTTCATGAGCCTATGAGTCAATAACAATATTAAGAATTATTATTTTGTTGTTACGTTATTATCATGTTCGTCAATAATACTTAGGTACCACCTAAACTATGTAGAACAAATTACGGTGGTTAATTTAGAAATATAGGTAGACCGCTTAAATGAGTCTTCGCCCGCGCGATCTAGGGGCGCGGGGGTAAGGCGACAAAGGGGATTGAGAGAGGAGCGGGCGGTAGGCGCATTGTTGTGGCAACAATGCGCTTTAATTGCCTGCCTCTGCCGCCCGCTCCTCTCTCGATCCCCTTTGTCGCCTTACCCCCGCGTCCCTGGATCGCGCGGGCGAAGACTCATTTAAGCGGTCTACCTATAGTATAAGATGGTATAAGGCCGTCAACGTCGTGCAGTCCGCGCCCTCGGGGTACAGGTGTGGGCAGGGACGAGGTAAGACGGTCTCAGAGGGGAAACGAGCGGGTATGGTGGGAGGGCGAGCGAACACGACGCGTGCAGCGGAGCCACACCCTGGACACTTCATACAACGGGCCAGAAATGACATTACAAAAAAGGAATGATGGAACAAACAAAATGGCGGCGAAATCCTATACGTTAGACAACCAAACTGTATCAATCTGGGTGACAAGGGGGTGAGGTCGCAATCTAGAGAGCGGCAGGGAGTGTCCATACTGTATGTTAGTACTAATTAATATATATACTTTGGCGGAGCACCACCAGCCACCAGTCGCCCGAGGTCGCTTGCCTCAGTTAATTGTGTACTTGGACCTTATCGCATTTCGTTGGACGCACACGAGATTACGATCCGAAGATGAGCAAACCGATTGGACGACAATCAAAAGAAATTGTGTATAACGTATATATATATCCTTTAATGTACACAAACATTTAAACGACAAGAACTTAGAGAGGACGTGTACAAAGGTGGACTTATCTCTATAAGAGATCTCTTCCAGTCAACCTTACCGGGTGTTAAACGTATAATGTATTTAAAAGATTGCGATGATGATTAACAATTGTTATTAATGTTGTGATATTTTCGGTATAAATATAAGCTATGAAAAATATATTAAATACGGATTTCGTTTTTATTTAAAATACATATTAATATTTATTTATTCGTCAATACATTACACATTACTTCGTAATAAATCTAAATATGTCCATATTAATCTCAACATATCTCTATCGAAAATCCCTACGTGTGTCGATGGCGTGGCCTTGCGCAGGGGCCGCTTGCACGACGTTGACGGCCTTAACTCGAGATTATATAACCTGAAAACAATTTCAATTTCAAAATATTTATTCAAAAAGCAAAATTTTAAATTTTGAAAAAGCCCACGTCGTCGGGTTTAAAACGAAATTGAAAAAGCATTTAATTACTTTTTAAAGCCCCCCGACTAAAAGAAAATAAGAAACAAAAGATAAATTATACCTATTAAAAGCAAAAAACCGCAAGGAAATCGGCCCGGTAGTTTTCGAGATAAATGCAACTTCAGCGCCAACCATCCTGGCTGCCGCAGCGTTCCCTGGTGGTCTATCGCCATAAAACATGTCTAGGAACATGCTTTGAAATGATACGTTTAAAATACAAAAATACGCAAGAAAATCGGCCCAGTAGTTTTCGAGATAAATGGCAACATTCGTTTGCACACACAAACAAACAACCTCTAACCCTAAATGCAAACCCCTTCTCCGTTCCGTCGTGGGTAAAATTATTACACTAATTCTGATGATCATAAATAATAAGTTAATCATCATCATCAGCTCATATTACGTCCCCACCGAGGGGCTCGAGCCTACCCTGAATTAGGGCGATCGGGCCTTAGTCGACCACGCGGGCCCAGTGTGGGTTGGTCGACTTCACACACAACCTTCGAGCGTTAGTACTAATATATATACTGTGCTTCGAGTTTCTGCACAGGCGTGTGCAGTTTTCCTCACGATGTTTTCCTTCACCGTAAGAGCGTCGGATAAACGTACAAATGAAATCGAAATTCGAAAACACGTTGGTACGTGGCAGCATTCGAACCACGACCAGCCCTACCCGTTACACCACCGAAGCTCTTATAAATAATAAGTTAAATAACATAAAATAGTAGGTAAGTATTACATTAAATAATGTCAAAGTTCGTGAAAAGATTAAAAACAAACCAAGTCATCAGTTATTAATGTCAAATTAAAATCATTGATATAAAACAAATAATGTCATTAAGACATGAAATAATCATTAAAATTATTGAATTTGTCTTTAATGCCTTTGACTAGAGCAGGTCTGATCACACGGATAGCACCCGGTCATGAGTATAACGCGAGAGTCAGCCATCGCTCCCCTCGACCATATTAGGGGACGAACCGGGCTCCCGGTGCGCCACCATCCAATACAATAGCTCTAACTACAACACTGTAGGTGGCGTTTGTATGTTAAGCTAGAAGAACTTCTTTGAAGGTTCACACTACTTTTGAGGCTTTGTATTAAGGTCAATAGTAATGTGTACTGTCAAAAAAGTTCTTCTAACATCACTCACTCGGGCCCAATAAAATAAAACGCAACAAAAAAAACAAGAAATCATAATTCCTAAGTACTCAGTGAACTTGACCTTAAGTACATGAACTCTGTTGCTCCTATTCTATAATTTTTTGTGTATCTCCAAAGCCCTCGGGCCCGTTTGGTCTTATTACCGGAATGTCCAGTCAGTCCTTCAGCTACCCAGACTTCACCGACGCCCAAACAATGTCACCAAATTATCTCCCTTCCAGCTCTGACCGGAAAGACACAGAAACTGCGAACGCCCTGGCCGAGGTAGGTTGTGGCTACGTCGGCTCCGTCGACGGTATAGATGCAGCACTCGAGGCGCTGAAGAGTTATGTGCCAGTGGTAGAGGCTGATACAGCAGATACCGTGTGGACAGTGGAATCCTTGCTCACGCAATTGGCAGGTGACGAGCCAGGTATGGTCGATACACCGTAGCTGAGTGTATTAGATAGATAGTACATTTTTTATGGAAATTAATCCTAAGGTACTACTGATCTAAAAGTGTGTGTCTACTGTCTGTTTGTTACTCTCCCAAGCTCAACCAACTGAACCGATTTTGCTGACATTTGGCATAGAGCTAAATCAAAGGCCAGAGAACAACATAGGATACTTCTAAACCTGATAAAATGTAATTACCGACAATCTATAAAAGGAGGTAAATGTTATAAAGCTATTCAGAATGAAATTATCGTACATAATCCTAATTTTATTCAGCAATATGTTTAATTGAGAACAGTATTAATTATTTCACTGTATTTATTTTATAATAAAAAACTTTTTACAATTCATTATTTTCGTTTTAATATTTTTTTTAAGTTAGTAGGTTAAACCAACTGCCTTATATCGTTAAGTATATTACATTAACTCTATAGGAATGTGGAAACTTAATTTTACTAGAAATAAATAAATTCAATTAAATTTACAATTATTGATTACAAATTATTGTACATCATTTGGAGCATCCTTGCCTGTACATTACTTTTAGTTTTATTATCATTCTAAAATGACCTACAAGCAGTCTAGGGATTTAGGTATTTACTTATTATTTAAAACACTAACACTAGATTACAAGCAATGTCATGATCTTAAACTAGTGTACGTCAACAATCTCAGACTTTTAAGGCTATGCATAATCTATGTACAAACTACGTCCTGGATGTAAAACTCTGCATTAAACTTTTCCTTGTACCGCCTGCAGCTTTAAAGGCTATTATTGCTGAAACTAGCAATACAATGTACGATGGCAAAATAGTGCCAGCGTACACCTCTTTTTTGTTCAACAAACTGAGCGCTGACACAAAGAAATGTGATCCGATGACCCAGGTGACTTTAAGGTAGTCCTTATCATCGAGCCCGCTGAAGAAAATGACGCTCCAGAACGTGTTCAACAGGATCATGCAGAGCGTCATGGCTGCACTTGTAACGAAGAAGAATTCTGTGCCACTTTGAAGACCTAGGGTTCCTGGTCCAATCTGAAAAAAATATCAGGATGTTTAGGTGTTAAATGAAATTACTACTCTGTCGGTTAAGATGGGGTTTAAAGCGAAATAAATTATGTGAAACATCCTTAGTCCATAAACTTGGCCTTAGCTAAAAATACGATTGCTCATAATTTCTTTAACCCTTTCACATTAATTTCTTTAACGCTACTACGGCGAACAACAGAAAACTAAACCTAATTGAAGGTCAATCGTGAAAGGATTAATAAGAATAAATCGCAAAGATACTCCTAAAATTACACTTATGTCAGTTGCCTACTTACATTACAACGCGTATAAACATCACATAAAAATTAAATACATTGGAAGGTGACCGAGGGCTGCTCCTGCTATTTCTTAAGTTTTTCAGTTTTGACAGTCAATAAAAACTTCTTTATGCAGCACCTGCTATGTTTTCTAAGCGCAAGTTAGAAATCGCGCGAGAGCAAAGAGGACAAACATGTTCCTTTACAGAGATATGCTATATATAAGTTCCTTTATACATTAGTCATGCCATGCATGACTCATGTCATGACATAGATAGATAACAATGTACTACAAACTCAGAGTAGGTAATCATTTAATGTATACTCAAAGACTACAAATCATTTTCCATAGTGTCATTCGTTTGAACAAAATGAAATAATTAAATCTACTTTAGAGGACAATTTACAGCTGATGACAGATACAAATCAAGTAATACACATGTGTCTGCATTTTTGACGTCAAGGCGGCGTTCTTTGACACGCGGCGGCACACGCTGTGTCGGTGTTTACAAAGGGCGAGCGGCACTGTCTAAGGGAAGGGGTTTTACTTGGGCTATTTTTGCCTTTTTACACACCGCGTTTCGCTAGAAAATTACGTTTTCCCAGAGTTGAGACCTATCTAGATCGATTTTCGCCCCCAAAAACCCCAAATCAAAGAAAATCGTTAGAGCAGTTTTCGAGAAACCAATTATATACAGGTTGGTCCAAAAAGTGACATCAATATATTTTTTTTATTTTCCTCACACCTGGGTGTATCCGAAAATACCCATGTATGTTCAGCGATTTTTTGTAGTTTAGAAGTTATGATTTTTTAAATGTATATTTGCGAATTTTCTACTCTAGCAACTTAAAAAAATCACAACTTTGCAATTGTAAGAATTTTCGATTTATTTTTCTGCAACATGTTTGTCTTGAATTACTCTTGCACAGTAATAACCTAACACACAACATTCTTCATAATAAGTTACCGAAAAAAGGTCGCGAAAGTGACAGTTAGGTTTGGGGTGGACGGAGATAAATTTTCAAAATTTTCTTCATAATACAAAATGGATGTTTCATAAGTTTAAATTACTTTTAAAAACTTCAAAAGTTTATCAGCTAACTAAATAATAAAATAAAAGAAAACGCTAAACACGTTAAAAACCGACAACAACTTAGTACAATTTTGCATTATTAATTTTGGTTTTTGTTAATTTTCTAATAAAGTACTACATTTAATTTTATAAAATTTATATGAGATCACAAGGGAAGCACTAGCTTTCAAATAAAAAATGAATCATCAAAATCGGTTCACCCAGTTAAAAGTTCTAAGGTAACAAACATTTAAAAAAATACAGTCGAATTGAGAACCTCCTCCATTTTGGAAGTCGGTTCAAAAGGTTGCTCTTAATAGGCAATTTACATTTTACATTTAAATACTTAATTACGAGGAAATCGGATTCTAAACTTGGGAAGGTGAAAATGCGCTAAAAACAGTTTTTGTCCTCACACAGGACAGGAACACAAAGTTTTGTTTTTATCTATCTCTTATCTTTATCATCCTTATGGCAAAGTATATATATTAATACTAACGTACAGTATGGACACTCCCTGCCGCTCTCTAATTTCGACCTCACCCCCCCTTCACGCAGATTGATTAGTAGACTGGTTCCCGAACTATGTCAGCTATCGCTACAGCGTGCGAGCGATTGTACAAGTGCCACAAGATACTCCCGCGAAGCCGTTGTTTGTAGATCTTCGAATTCTGACCTTGCCGTCAGTATTAATCCTTCAGGTTGCCATTTACGTATATAGTCACCTCCATGACTATAGACGACCGGTTGATGTGCATGGGCGTAATCTGCGCAACATGAGTAAACTCCTGCCCGTGCCGCGGCGGCTCGCTAAATCGGACAAGCTCGTCCACGTGATGGGCCCTACCGTTTACAACAAGCTGCCCGAGCGCGACATCGCGGCCCCTTCTCTGAGCTGTTTTAAGAGTAGACTTAAACGCTGGCTACTCGAGCACGCCTTCTACAGCTATACAGAGTTTGTAAATTATAATTTGACTACTAACTAGTAAATACAATTTGATTATTTTATTTTCTCTGACATTTGTGACTCAATTATTATTATTTTAATTTTTTATTGTTAAATTTTATTATTTTGTCGTGTTTATTTTTTATTATAATAATTACACACTTTGACATGTAATATTTGAAAATATTATGAATAAATTGAATATGAATATAAACATGTGGTCGGGAATCGTAAATGGGGCGAACTAATTGGCCCTTTCAAGCTTCCTTCTAGGTTGAATGGAGAATGCAGAATGACCTGTATGAATTGCTGGAAAATGTGAATTTGGAATTTGGACATGAGAATTACGCACGAGAAGTGAGGCAGCACTTCAATAAAACTTTCCCGGACAGATGGATGGCGGCCCGCCGGACCTTAACCCGATAGATTTGTTTTATTTGGGGATATTACTAGGAAGTAGTATACGCTCGGGAGACTCCGAAGCAGAACTCTGACAAAAATTGACAAAAGCGGCGACGAAAGTCGGAGAAAATTCAAGAGTTTTCCGTATATTAAAAGATAGTTTTTTAAGACGGTGTCGATTGTGTATCGAAGTTCAAGAGCGCCATTTATAAACCTGCTGTAATAAATGAATGAAACTTGTATCTTTTTGTCCGAAAATAAAAGCAATAAAACCGTATTCAGTATTAATAAATAAAATTGTTTTGATGTAAAAAACTTTTCTTTAATTGATTACTTTTAGGTCATCATAATTATTTATAACATAAAATGAGGCAAAATAATTGTTTTACAGTTTCTTTTTATGTGTCACTGATCGTTCAATGTGAGATTATTTGATGATGCCTTACTAATGTTGGCCATAAGAATTATAAAAAAAGCTAAAATATTTTTTCCGACTTTCATAAACTGTATATACCTCCATATGACAAAAAAGATTTGATTATTTTCTGAAGACTAAGTATTTACTTTCAAACATATATTGATGGAGCTAAAGAAGTTTTACTTCAGTCGTGTGGTCTAAAACACACTCGTATTATAAGCTATTGTAAGTATAGCTTTTATCGCGGGCTTTGAGGGGACTGAAAAAAACCAGACACCCCAAAAAAAAATATATTGAGTTCTAAAAAACTTACAGTGCCATCTATCTATCCATCATGATGATGGTGATGGTGGTGGTGATGGTGGTTGCGATGGTGGTCGCGATGGTGGTCGAGATGGTGGTCGCGATGGTGGTCGCAATGGTGATCGCAATGGTGCTCGTGATGGTGGTCGCGATGGTAAATAATTATAATTGCATAAGTTGATAAAAAATGCTATGTAATAGCTTTACCGCGGCAGTCCCCGAGTGCCACACGTCTATCATTTTTGTTAGCACATTTTTGGCTTACTAATTTTGGGAGTCGATTTCATCGTAAAATCGCCTATCAAGAGCAACTTTTTTTATATAATTTAATAAGCTGATAAACTGTTGAAGTTTTTAAAAGTAATTTAAACCTATGCTACATCCATTTTGTATTTTTAGAGAATTTAGAAAATTTATCTCCGTCCAACCCAAACCCAAAATTGTCACTTTCCACCCTTTTTTTGGTAACTTGTTATGAAGAATGTTGTGTATTAGGTTATTACTGTGCAAGAGTGATTCAAGACAATCATGTTGCAGAAAAAGAAATCTTTTTTTTTTTGCAATTACACAAGTTATGATTTTTTTAAGTTGCTAGAGTAGAAAATTCGCAAAAACACATTTAAAAAAAATCTTTACTTCTAAACTACAAAAATCGCTTAACATATACGTATTTTCGGATACATCCAGTTGTGAGGAATTTAAAAAAATATATTGATGTCACTTTTTAGACCACTCTACATATATACAGGCTGTAACAAAATTGGTGTAGGTCCCGTTAACTGGGGGTTCGACTCAACATACTGAACAACTTTCCCCAAGAAACCCATAGTAAATTCTCAAAAAAAAATTTGGACCCTCCATACTATAATGCACAAAATTGGTCGATCAGCTGATCGATTTGTATGAAGAGTATTTTTTTTTGCGATTTCAGCAAAGTCGTAGAACAAAAATTGTTTAGTATGATGAGTAGAAGCCCCAGTTAACGAGACCTACACCAATTTTTTTACATCCTGTATAACTAGTGGGTGCCCGCGACATCGCCCGCACAGATCTCGTTTTTGTCGTGCCCGTGGGAATTGGCCAAAATCATTTCTTAGCGGATGCATGTGTTATAATTGCTATCTGTATGCCAAATTTCAGCCCAATCCGTCCAGTGGTTTCGGCTGTGCGTTGATATACTAGTCAGTCACCTTTTCCTTTTATACCTATATTTAGATATTATGCTCGTTTAAAGTAATTAGATATTGAGGGTTCCACTGATGAATCCATCTGTCCTTCAGGACAACATAAATGACTAGGTATAGAAAGGGATGTGTAGCATTGCGTAGCAGGCAGCATGATATCTTCTCTCTCTGTTATGTCCCGGGACACCCTGGGTTGAAGGGGCCGAAAATTCATTTTTCACTCGGACCTATCTGCAGTTACAGAGAAAGCTTATAATAATGATATAAGCTAATGTAAATTAAACCATTAAGACATAATGTCCCCACAGCTGAGGCCTGGGTCTCTTCTTAAACTTATGATAATGAAGCTTACGCAGGACTAAGTCTGGTTAATAGGGCTATTGGGGAACAAGGTATTATAAGCTTCTAATGTTAAACAGAGCGTCGGTGGCGTAATGGCTAGGGCCGCCGCCTCCTGTCCGGGAGCCTGCCACGTACCAATGTGATTTCGAATTTAGATTTCATATGTACGTTTATCCGACGCTCTTCATCATCATTACAGCTCATATACGTCCCCACCGAGGGGCTCGAGCCTACCCTGAATCAGGGAGATTAGGCCTTGGTCGACCACGCGGGCCTAGTGCGGGTTGGTCGACTTCACATACAACCTTCGAGTTTCTTCGCAGGCGTGTGCAGGTTGCCTCACGATGTTTTTCCTTCACCGTTAAAGCAATCGGTAACTATGTACGTAAGTCTTTGAAAAACTTAGATGGACCGAGTCGTTACCGGTTGAGCTACCGACGCTCTTATTATGGTGAAGGAAAACATAGTGAGGAAACCTGCACACGCCTGCAAAGAAACTCACAGGTTGTGTGTGAAGTTGACCAACCCGCACTGGGCCCACGTCGCCGAGACCCGATCGCCCCAATCCAGGATAGGCTCGAGCCCCTCGGTGGGGACGTATATGAGCTGATATGAATGAATGTTAAACAGTTGTGAAGTGATATAACTTACTGAATCAGCCAGTACATTGACAAGTGCGAATGCTCCACTCATGGTACCAAATCCGAGCCCCGAAACATATGCCATCTCCAACTTATTGCTGCCAATCTCATGGTTTTCCGATATCTCCTTCAAGCCCGCCTCTGTTTTCCTCAGGAGTAAGTACATGCCGTACCTAAACAGCTCCTGTAATAAAATGATAATAGATTGTATCAGAAAATATCCATGGAACAAAGTTTTGGAAAATACATGGAGTAGAGGCACAGGTGTTACAGGGGGATTCAAGATATTTATTCAAAATAGGTGCAAATTACACCCTTTCTGATAGCATAAAATAATAATAACAATGTCATTTGTGAGAAATCAAGAAATAAACAATAATTAGTTAATAATGTCAAAATTCAATCCTTTTTTTTTATGAAAAATAAACAAACAATATGACACGAAAAGCTATACATTAAAATCATTGAATGACATTAATGCCTTTGAAAAGAGTAGGCCAGTTCACATGGACAGCACCCGGTCACGAGTATAACGAGAGTCAGCCAGGGGCGGGGGCTACCACCTGACACCCTGCGAAGATGCTTAGTTTTGAGAAATTATAGTTTGAAATTTTCAACAAAAAAAAAAAGAGTGCTCTGGTGTTGTGGCAAGCAATCGACGAAGCCACCCATTTATGGTTCTCATGTCAAACCTAACAAAGGTTATGTTGCAAAACAACCTTCAACCTTAAATTGTGTTCTATTTTAAGTTGAAGGTACACCGTAATAAAAATCAAGTGTCCAATGTGTAAAGAAATGAAGCTGGGCAATTCCACGCATAAGTCTACCATAAATGAAAAAAATAAATATCTGATTTTGGTAGTAAAAATACTTAAGTATGGTGGCAAAATTATATTACTTTTAAGTTTTTATAATGGCAACAATTTTTTGATATTATTTTTCTGGAAAAACTATCATCACTTGATGGCATCGTGAGCTCAGCTAAAAGTGGTTTTTGTGGTGAAGTTTTGATTAAATTTTCACGGTAAGTATTTTGAATTATTGTTATATTTTGTTACATACTAACTGTTGAAATGATGACATATCGATAAAGAGTCCGTAATTCATGGAAATTTTATTTTTTTAAGATATATGAGGTTTATAAGATCACAGTATCAAGATGTAGTGTCGGTCACAGAATATACATTATTATTGTCTCTAACTACAGTAAAATTACTTAATTACCATGAAAATAAGTATTTTTCCTACTTGACGGTATAACTCAAATGATGCCGATGGTAAAAAATTATTATCTTTTTTTATAATGCCTAAACTCTAAGAAACATTTTTGTAGTGTCAGTCACATTGTAGAGTCGGTCACGTAGTAGGTAGAGTCAGTAACAGCCTGTATCATAATTAAATGTAGCTTTTTGTTTGTTTTTTTCTCATAGATGACGAAAACAGCAGCAGAAAGGAAGCGCAAGCAGAAAGAGAAGCTAAAAGCTAAAGGATTATTTGAAGAATTTAAGAAAAAAGGAATCTGAGAACAGGAAGTCAAACTTATGAGCCTAAAAGTAACAAAAAACGATGCCTCTTTATTTATAGCTGATGAGGAAGATATATCTTATGTTTCTTTTGATGACATATTGGAGATATTACCTAATCATTATCTGATTCTTAAGGGCAATAGATTATAAAGTTTCCAAATGGTCTAGATGTCTTTGAAAAGGCTTAAAAGAATTTATACTTTGTTAAATAAATTGTTTGTATTTAAAAAAAAAATATTTCTTGCTTCTAAAAAGGTTTTGTTTTGAATTATTTTAGTTTCAATGTTGATTTCTAAAATATTATTAGTGATTTCGTTAAGGTGGTGTTTTTGTTCAAAAATAGAATTTTAACAAGTTCATTAATTACACTTTTGTTTCTTAAAAATAATTTAAGAGTTCCTATTTAATGTGCTGTGATTTAAATTCTAAGGTTTCATGTAAAAATACTGACTTTTACACTATACAAAGTGAGTGTAGTGTCGGTCACGTTTTGGGCTGTAGTGTCAGTCACAATTTATTTTACTAATAAATATTTTTTTAAATAACTTAAAGATTTTATTTTACCATTTTATAATAGTTTGTTTCATGCACTTTCGATAAAAACACAAATTAAAGTTATAATGTCAGTACAGAGGAAGATTATTGAAGTTTAAAAACACTCTCGAAAACGACTTCCTTTTGCATGTAGTGTCAGTCACGTTTACATTTTACTAAATAAATGATATTTCACAATATCATTGGTTGCAATTTTTTCTCTATAGGATAATTGTTCAAACTGGCTACAAAGCCATGTTTAAATTGAAACTAAAAACATAGTACTAATCGTTAAATAAGGCAAAATAAAACGCAAATTGTGTCAAATGTAGAGTCAGTCACATATGGAATTGCCCAGCTATGATTTTACAAACAAAATAAACTAACGGGGTCGGGGAGAGGGGGAGAAGTGAGGAGGACTCCCCCTAGCCTCCCAATCACTCCTCTGGTAACCCCTTAAGTCAACCAGCAGTGGCAAACACACTGGATATAGACTTTTACCCTTATGAAAAGGCTAAAATACTCTCCTTTTCAAGGGTATTAAAACTCTCCTTTTCAAGGATATTAAAAAGAAACTACATATCTCCACGAGACAGGAGTGGTATTTTTAGATAGCTGACATCAACTTCTACTAATCCGACCCTTACCTACCCCAAAAGCCTGTGCCTCTATTCTATAGCCATAGTCAACCCGATCTTTTAGGGAAAGAAAACAATATTTTCTGTTAATGCTGCCATTGAAAAAAGGAAGTGTCTAGCCAGCCACCAGTGGCCATTTAATAAAAATTAATATAGTGCAACTAGTAGTACGATAAGAAATAATGTTATTCTGTCACAAGTATTTAGGTATTCTAATCTGTTCCCCTTTTTCTAACTTGTTACTTTTTTTAACTCATCTTTTTAACTGGTTTCCTAACTCGTCACCTTTTTAACTCGCCTTTTTCTGCTACCCATGGGGGGAGCCTCACTTTGACTGTGTAATCAATCAAACCTGACCGAACCTAATATTGCTCACTTCGCTCGCTCAGTTACAGTTTTTGGAGTTTACTCCTTAAGAATCGATTTTCATATAAGGCACCCCGTATGAAAAAATATGAGAAGTAAAATCTAGTGATTGAATGACCGCATCACATTTTTTGATATACCTACCTATGTTTTTTGAAGTATTTTTGGAGTTTACTCCTTAAGAACTGATTTTCATATATAAGGTGTGTAATGTGTGTATGTGTGTAATGTGTGTGTGTGTGTAATGTGTGTAATTTGTCTGTAATGGGGACACATTGTCGAAATTGTATATTTTTTGTTTTTAATAGGTTTACTAGCAGGTTATTGATTTTCACCCAAGAAATTATGACACATAATGTGCTGTTTATTTCATATTGATAAGAACTCTTATTTTTGCACTCTATCACTACCGTACTGTCATCAGCAAATAGTGTCATGGGATACTGTATATGTCTAGGTAACTCATTTATGTAAATTATATAGGGCAGGGGCCCTAAGACGCTGCCCTGGGGCACCCCATATTTTACAACTTTTTGATGTGAACAATAGGTTTCTTCATATTTTTTCTCGATATTGATTTTGTGTATTGCTTCCTATTATGTAAGTAGCTTTTTATTAACTTTAAAATATTTCCTCTAACTCCATAATAAGCAAGTTTATGTAAAAGTATTTTATGGTCAACATAGTCAAAAGCTTGCGTCATGTCCATAAATACAACACTAACATGTTGCCATAATATTTTCAGTAATTCTTTTTAATAAGTCAAATACAGCCAAGTTGGTTGTGTTGGTCATTGGTCGTTGGTAGTGTGTGTGTGTGTGTACGTACGTACGTATGTGTGTATGCATGTTTATTTCTTTGGCTCACCTGTAGCCTAAACGGCTAGATGGATTTTGGAGTGTGAGGTGTCTTTGGATTTGTCTTGTCAGAATTGAAAAATTGAAAAAAGTGGTTGCAATTTTGAACTTTTTAGTTACTGGACTGCTTGCTTCCAAAATCTGAGGGTTCCAGAGGTCCTTTATCACGATTCCGTTGTCAGAATTGAAGAAAAGTGGCCGCCATTTTGAACTTTTTAGTTACTGGACGGAATGCTTCCAAAATCGATATCTGAGGGTTCCTGAAGTCCCTTATAACGAATCCGTTGTCAGAATTGACGAAAGTAGCCGCCATTTTGATTTTTTAACTTACTAGACTGATTTCTTCCAAAATCAATATCTGAGGGTCCCTGAGGTCCCTAATCATGAATCCGTTTTCAGAATTGAAAAAATTGGCCGCCATCCCCCAACACATTTATAATCGTTAGTAAGGAGAAAACTCCAGTCGTGCGTCGAAGCTGACACACACACTTTTTTTACCAAGCTTTTTGCTAAAAAAAACTGTAATTAAGCGAGCGATATAAGGTTCCATCAGGTTTGATTGATTACAAAGTCAAAGAGCCTCGCTAAGCTAGGGTACCTCCCCCTCCCCCCTCTCCATGGGTAGCAGAATGCATCACAGAAGAAAAAATCATCGACCGAGAATAAGATAACGAGTTAGGAAAGTGTCAAGTTTGAATAGCGACGTCACGCACCGTCGTGGATGAATACTACTATACTTTTGTAGATATTGTATTATTTTTTTCTCTTAAGTCCTAGTACTGTTAAGTCATGCCCTTTGGGTCAACCTCTGTGTTTTCTACTGATACTGATAATGTACTTTATGTGCAATGCTATTACCATATTGTATTTTAGTCATTACATGATTAAACATATTGTAATCATGTAATGACTAAAAACTATAGCAGAATAGCTTTTTAATTTTTACATTAGTCTGCCGCTATAAGAACTTATCAATATTGTATTTTTAAAACTAGACTTGATTAGTGTTATTTAAGGAACAAAGTTCACGATGCCGTTCGACATCTGCAGGCCCAAACAAAGACGCGTGCTGGGCCCTTTGAGTTATTTCGAAATTGCAGAAAGAATACTAAATACACTCGGCTCGTCCAATGACCCGCCTTGACCTACAAATCCTATGATACATTTTTGTCACTTTTCATGCACGTTTGCAGTTATTTTGTACCTGTGTAATGAATTGCTTAATACTTATGTTGGTGTGTTTTGTGGACTTGTTGATTTTGTGTCAGAGTTGGATGGAGTTATGAAGGAGCATCTTGCAACATCTAAAGTATTCAATGTACGTGGAAAACAATATTCAGAATGATATTTTAGACATCATTTTGGCTTTGTACTACTAAAAAGTCATGGAACATTTTGTTTCAAACAAGGAACGCAGATTAAGTTTAGTCTTATTTTATCTATTTTTTAATAAACCCATACAGTGCACGACTGGTTCTCTAAGGCACCAGCCTCCACTGCCCACAAGGCCAGAGCAGTTGTGTTTAAATTTGGCCAGGACATTAGGAGGAATCATGTTTGTTTTTGCATATAAAACAGCAATCTTTTGTGAATCAGCAATACATCGATCAACCCAATTTTGCACATGTTCATTTGCTATGCAGCAGCTCCCTATCAGGTTATGGCGAAGGTATACAAGGGCCGGTAACAGTCGTGCCCACCCAGCAACCTTCCATCAAACCTCAAAGGGTTCACCCTCCTCTCCTTACACCCCTAAAATCAACAGTCCATAATGTACACTTTTACCGTAAATTTTAGCAATTGTACTTATAGTTTTTCAATTTACACTCACCTGAAAGATGATGGCGAACACCATACCAAAGGCCAGATACGAGCGTAGAGGCACCACCGCGTACCAGACGAGCGACGAGAGAAGGAAAGACAGCAGCCACCCGAAGGCAGCCGCGATCATGATAATGATGCGCACCGGGTCGTTGGCGATCGTCAGCGCGAACATCACTAGCGGAGGCCCGAAAGCCAGCAGGGAACAGCTAAAAAACTCCGCGAGAGTCATCCTACCATCAATCTCTATTAAATGTACAAATAGCTTATTTTACACTAGTTGGCGGGCTGGCACTGCAGCACAAGGTTTAGTGATAAAAGATTAAATTAAAATAATCACCAATATTTTAAAATTTAGAGGTTTTTTACAAATAAAAAGCTAAGTACGCGAAAATAGACGCTCTGCCTGCGCGTTGTCATTTTTAGGGTTCCGAAGTCAACAAGGAACCCTTAAAGTTTCGCCATGGCTGTCTGTCTGTCCGCGGCTTACCGCCTTAGCTCAGAGACTATTAGCATCGATTTTTAGTATACCTCCCCTACATGTAAAGAGGGGTTGATTTTTTTTCGTTGACGAACCCTATAGTGCGGGGTATCGATTAATAAGGTCTTTCAAAAAAACTACTAAAACTATTTTTGGATTCAGTCACAGATTACTAAATAGTTACTTCGTAAATTCAGTGATCAGTTTACTAAACAAAAAGCTTTAATGCTAATTTTTGTTCCAAGTCAAAATATGTCCCCCCCCCCCCCCCCCCAGCTACACCGCTATTTCAGGTCATCTGATTTTTTTTAAAATATAGGCTAAATAATCAATTTAAAACAAAAACTATCTCGGCTAAATAGGCTATCTTAGTTTAGGAGTAATGCTCGACACAAAAGGTCTATTACCAACTGCAAATTTAATATAATTTGGTTTTTTACAATGTACATTTATTTTTGAAATGACTACGGAACTCTACTTTGCGCCAGTACGACTCGCACTTAGCTGGTTTTTAGTTTGTCAACTAACAAACGTCTGACATTCATTATTATGTGTTTGCAGTTATAGTTTTATTTTTGCAGCTCTGAGTACAAAGCCCTATTGATTTTCTTTTTGAGAGTGTTTAAAAGCAAAGGCAGACATCTCCGCCAGGCGAGGTGATATGCCTGGGGACCGGCCGGCCGGCCGTTGCGTTGGTCCAACCGCAGTTGGAATAGCAAGGAATTGTTGATAGCGCGTTGTAGATGTTTGTACTATCGGTGGCCGATTTTATACTATTTTTCAAGTCTTGAAAGTTTAACTCATTTTGGTATAAGTATATTTACACGTTATAATTTGTTAGCGACCGGTTTCAAGCACCATCTTCAGGCAGACTAAACTAAACTTGACTAGACTAAACTGACTGGTGTTCGAAACCGGTCGCTGACAAATTATAACATTTAGTTTTATTCATTTTCTGTGGAATTGGTGTAATTATACATATACCAAAATGAGTGACCAAGAACTTACTCGTGCAATCAAAAGTATCAATTAACTTGAAAGATTTAAAAGTTTTGATAGATTTTCGTAGTTGGTGTAACATTTCCGGGGATAGTATTTTGGGCAAAGATTAACGAAGACTAACTGGATTGCTATATCATAAGAAAAACACTTTGTCAATGAAATACAGTTTATTTTGTCTCAAACGGACAAGACGTTCGATATTGGGCTCGATTTTAAGAGCGGCTACCGCGTCTCGACAAATTTTCAGTCATTTTTAATAATCCTAGATTACACGATAATTTTGTCGAGTTGACACTGGCCAACAGAACGCATTAAGGCACACCCATAACAAAGATGACCTATTATCATAAGCGTAATATTATGCTCAGTGCCTGCGTGCGGCTAGTAATAATAGGTCATCTTTGCACACGGGGCGGTGACGGGTAGGTACTTCCTACTCGGTCCCGCTTGCGTGATTCTGTGTCAGGGTATCCTCACATTCAGCTATCGCCTCTCCTTGACCTTCGACGGGTGCAAGATGCCGATTCGATACAGTGGTCTCTCGTCCGTCTCTTAATCTAACAAAAGAATAGTCAGGATTAGCCTGCAGCAGTTCAACTTCTTCTACGACAGGTTGATACTTATGGTCCGGTTGAATCGGCACATCAGAACTTGGTCTGAATTAGTAAGCCATGTCGGGATGCTGTGACCATTCAGCGACCTACGTGGGAACATTCTCTCATGCGGCGTAGAGTTAGTGGCTGTGCATAAGAGCGATCGAATGGAGTGGAGGGCCACATTTAGAATATGTTCCCAATTCTCAGTGGGCATATTGTGCGAACGCAGAGGAAGTTGGACTGTTTTCCATAGAGTGGAGTTCAATTTCTCAACCTGGCCATTTCCTTGGGGGTTATAGGCCGTCGTTCTGCTTGTTGCTATTCCACGTGAGTGTAAAAATTCTCTTACTTCTGATGATAAAAACGAAGTTCCCCGATCGGAGTGGATGTACGACGGAAATCCGAATATCATAAAGACGCTGTTTAAATGTTTGATTACCGTCTTGGCAGTGAGATCCGAACAAGGGAATGCAAACGGGAATCTAGAGTACTCGTCAATAACGGTGAGTATGTACCGATTATGAGTCCGTGATCGAACAGGGCCTTTAAAGACAATGCTCAGGCGTTCCATAGGAGAGGTAGCCTTTATCAGTTTAGGAAGCGGATCAGGGCTCTTGTAGTACCTGGGCTTGATTTCGGAGCATATACGATGGTTAACAGTCATCGTCCTCACTTCGTCGACAGTGTATGGCAAGTTTTTTATCTTCAACCATTGATACATTCGAGTAACGCCTGGGTGACACATGGTTTCGTGGAGCGACTGGAGCCTACTTCTTCGAGATTCCATAGTGGCGCATACTCTAGAAAGGGCGTCGGCTGCATAATTTTCTTTACCTGGTCGGTATATTATATCATATTTATAAAATGCGAGCTCAAGTCGCCACCTTTGAATCTTTTCAATTTTGATTTTGCTCGTATGCTTGGCATCAAACATAAACGACACTGATCTCTGGTCAGTAATAAGTTTAAATGGTCTTCCTATAAGAAAATGTCGCCATTTCTTTAGAGCTTCTACTATGGCATAGGCTTCTTTTTCAATCGCAGAGTGATTCCGCTCGCTTTGATTGAGTATCCTCGAGTAGAAAGCAACAGGTCACGAATATTGCGACAGAGTAGCAGCGATGGAGTGCTCTGAGGCATCGGTCTCAACAGTAAAAGGCATATTGTCATCGATTGCATGTACTGCTGACTTTGCAATTGTAGATTTAAGTTCTTCGAAACATTTCACTGCTATTGATTTCAAAGGAAAAACATTCGAATGAGCCAGAGGATGTATCTTTTCGGAAAAGTTTGGGATCCACTTAGAGTAGTGGGCAAACATTCCTAGAATCCTTCTAAGACAGGTCGGATCGTTCGGCGGAGGCATATTCAGCAATGGCTTAAGTCGCTCACTATCTGGTTTGATAACGTGATTGGAAATAGTATAGCCAAGTATGTTAATAGTATTTTGCATAAACTTGCTCTTTTCTTTGTTCAGTGTTAGGTTGTGCTTTTCCGCGGCTTTAAGGAATCGATTAAGGTTCTCATCATGCTCCTCTTTTGTGATGCCACAAACAGTAATGTCATCTAGGTAGGCATAAGTGCCGTTTAGATTTTCGGTCCTTATAAGCCAGTCGATCGTTCTTTGAAAGCTGGAGACGCCATTAGTGACACCGAACGGAATACGACGAAACTGATATAAGTTTCCACACGCCTCAAAAGCTGTATACATTTTTTCGTGAGGCAGGATTGGCACCTGATGATAGGTACTCTGTAAGTCTATTGCACTAAAAATTGCATATTTGGCCACCTATGTTACCATTTCTTCCATGTTCGGTAACGGGTACGCATCCAATTGAGTATATTTGTTTATAGTCTGAGAATAGTCAATAACGAGTCACTTCTTGAGATTCGCATTCTTAGTAATCAGAACTTGTGCTCTCCACGGAGATTGACTTTCTTCCACAATACCTTCTTTTAGTAACTTCTCGACTTCTCTCCTTATAAACGCGTGGTCATCCGTGCTATACTTTCTCGATCTGATGGCTATCGGCTTGCAATCTGCAGTGAAATAGAGGTACAGCTGGAACGGAGGCTGCAGCCACACTGCATACCTTCAAGGTATCTTTAGGACCACCAAAAGCAAATTCGAGCGTTGAGTGTGATTTAAGTACGTCGTGCCCTATAATAAGGTCAGCGCAGAGATTCCTCACTATTAAAAGATTTACATTCTCGTATAGTTATCGCCAATTTCGATATTTTGACATGTGAGACCGTTGACCTGAGATTTGTGAGAGAGAGAAGCCATTGAAATTGTTTGGTCGCATCGTTTCTTCCTGAGTTGGCAAAGATTTGCGAAGTCTTCATTGATGAAGCTTAAAGAGCTCCCTGTGTCTATCAGCGCTTCAGCCCGAATGCCCTTGATGAATGCTGAGACCATGGCTTTTCGTAGTGCCGTCGGTGCTGCAGCTGTTATGCAACCGCAGTGGCCACACTCTTCTGATGGTGTTGTCGAGGCGGTAGTCTGGTTCTTGCTGCGACATACCTTGCCATAGTGCCCTTTTCTTTTACATTTTGAACAGGTTACATCTCGAGCTGGGCAGTTCTTGCGTAGATGTATAGATCCACCGCAAAAAAGCATTTCCGCTTAGTTTCCGCCATTTCCACATATATATATATATATATATATATATATATATATATATATATATATATATTGATGTAGTGATTTCTATACTCCTTGGTTAGTTTATAGACAATGATATGATGTGAACGTGAAGAAACAGTGATCTTGAAGACTGAAAAGTTACTGAACACTTAGAAAGATTGACAGGAGAAAAATGTGAGGAAACAATGATGAGGACCAATATAATGAGCTTTTGACTTGAAAATTACTGAAGACGTGAATTCTACAAATTAATAACTGAAGACTAGGCGGTATGGCCAATGAGCCTTAGCCTGCCCTAAAAGGGCGAAGGAAAAAATAAATTAAAAATTATTTGGAATTAGATCGACTTTTTGGCGGGAATTTGTAGCGTTCAGTTTGTCATTTTTCTTTTATTATCCGAAAAAATACATTTAGTGGTTTTCGATGTGTAATATTGATAGTGTATTTATCAGCGAAGTATCATTTATGTGTTTCTTGTGTAGGATAATGAAATAAAAGTGTGTTACTGTGTTTCGAGTTCCCACAAGAAGTCCGTGCAAGCTTTAGCAAAAGTGCTATCATTTTGCTAGAGTATATAGGTTAGGTTAGTTTATAGACAATAATATGATGTGAACGTGAAGAAACTACTGAAAATTACTGAAGACGTGAATTCTACAAGTGAATACTACTGAAACACATATACTGAAGACTAGGCGGTATGGCCAATGAGCCTTAGCCTGCCCTAAAAGGGCGAAGAAAATAATAATAATAATAATTGGAATTAGATCTGTGGGAATATCGTTTGTTTGTTTTTCTTTGAAAAAATTATATTACCAACCTTCTGTGCTGTGTGTGTGTTTTAGTAGTGATTTCTATACTCATTGTATATTAGATTCACACACGACAATGGCAGGAGAAGTGGTTGTGGACGCTCTACCATATATTGATCAAGGCTACGATGATCCAGGAGTCAGAGAAGCGGTAAGAACGCAACATAACCTAAAATCTAACTTTCGTCAACTGAGTAAAAAAAGTTGAAAGCGTAAGGGCTCTACCAAAATTTTTCGAACTGTCCAATTATTATTTTTTCTCAAGAAGTTGATAATGTCCTAGGCCTTGGCGATGGTAGAGGAAGAATGCAGGCGCTACAGACCGACCAAGAATTACTTGGAGAACGCAGGTCCGGAGCCCAGCACAGCCTTTGAGACTCCAGCCCTGCAGCGTGAGATGGAGCGGGTTCAACAAAGGTTGCCCATGGAACCACTTTCTATGAAGAGGTATGGTACGACGATAACACCTTAGAATATAACTTTGTTTAATATGGATGATCCTGGCACTAAAAAAAAGTAGAAGATATAATATGGTCTACCTAGGTGGGCAGTTGTTCAGAATCTCAAGCAGAAGGTCTGTATAAAATATGTGATACTTGTTTACTAACATAGTAGCCTTTTTTTACTATCCACAATTAGTAAGGTATCATCTCATCTAATGTTAAGTGATGATGATGCTAAAGATGGGAACAGACTTACCAAGATTGCAATGGGAAACTGGCTAGCTTTTTTTCAAGCTGGAACACATCAATGCTGTTAACAATAAGGTTTGGTGGCAAGACTTAGAGAAGATAGTGGTAGCTAGCCAGGCCGGCTTAGAAAATTCCCTTTCACCAAACAAACCGGGTCTTACAAAGTTAGACTTCAAGGTTGTTTTACACTTCGAAGCGGATCGTCGAACAGGATTGTGCTCCATAAAAAATGGGATATTGTATTGTAATTTCATGAAAAAAATGACAGACACCTGCAGTCTAGCGAAGGATGATGTTACTTTTCAAAGCAAAATTTACATAATTAAACTGCTCGATTCTTTATATTAAGAGATTTTCAAAAACTTAAATCAAATTTGTCTACACTAGTCTAGTGGGGAGTAATGATGTAAAAACACATAATGGAATTTGATTGGTCGCATTGTGGGAGTATTATTAATAGTAGGTACTCCCTACAAGACCATTCACCATTATCAAAGGAACAGTGCATAAAAGTAATCGATATTCATATTGATATTTGTTTGTTTTCTTTACAAAGTTTTTTAATACAGTTGTAAGAAAACCGTTGTGCGTACATATAAATACCACGCATCAGAAGAGGTAGAGTAGGCAGTCCTCCCACTCAGTAGACCGACGACCTGGTGAAGGTTGCAGGAAACTGCTGGCTGCCAGCATCGCAGGACTAGTCTTTCCCAAAGCCACTCAAGAATGTTAATGCCCCAAGTTCTAAGAGCTATATGACCCGGGCACATAAGCTATATGCCTTTTGGTGTGTAGTCGCCAATCGAAAACTTTATTACCTGAACAGCCATCTGTATGAAGCACATAGCTCGTAGAACAGATGAACCTTGTGGCAGTACAGTACTCTGGTGGCAATCGCGCACCGGAAGATATAGTGTAGACTAACATAACGTAGGTAAACAATAAAAACCGTTGGAGCAATAAAGTGCTCATGTTGCGATTACGTACCGAAAGACGTAGCATAGGCAGCATCCTATTCGGTGGACCGATGACCTAGTGAAGGTTGCAGGAAGCCACTAGATGCGGGCAAGCAGGACCGGTCGTTCACAATGCGGTGCGCAGTCGCCACTCGAGAACTTTACTAGACCAACGGCCATCTGTTCTACAAGCTATATGGTCGGGACACATAGCTTGTAGAACAGATGACTGTTGGGGCACAAAATTTCCCGAGTGGCAATCGCGCTATGAAAGATAGCGTGAGCAGACCTCCTATTCCGTGGACCAACGGCCTAGTGAAAGTCGCGGGCAGCTGCTGGATGCGGGCAAGTGGGATCGGTTGTTCCTGATGCAGTGCGCAGTGCGTCTTCTGGTGCGCAGTCGCCACTTAAGAACTTTATTACCCCAACGGCCATCTGTTCTACAAGACGCGCTATATGGCCCAGGCACATAGCTTGTAAAACAATAAAAACTGTTGGGGCAATAAAGTACTCGAGTGGCTAAACCAATAAAAACCGTTTGGGGCACTAAAGTGCTCGAGTGGCAATTACGTACCGGAAGACGTAGCGTAGGCAGTATCCTATTCGGTGGACCGATGACCTAGTGATGGTTGCAAGAAGCCACTGGATGCGGGCAAGCAGGACCGGTCGTCCCCAATGCGGTGCGCAGTGCGTCTTCTAGTGCACAGTCGCCACTCGAGAACTTTACTACCCCAACGACCATCTGTTCTACGAGCTATATGGTCGGGACACATAGCTTGTAGAACCATTGGTGCAGTAAATTTTTTAAGTGGCGTTCGCGCACTTGAAGACTTAGCCTAGGCAGACCTTCTATTCAGTGGACCGATGACCTAGTGAAAGTCGCTGGAAGCCACTGTATGTGGGTAACCGGGAGCAGTCATTCCCAATGCGGTGCGTGATGCGTCTTCTGGTGTGCGGCCACTTGAGAACCTTAGTACCCTAACTGTCATCTGTTCTACGATCTGTGTGGCTGAGGCACATAGCTTGTAGAACAGTTGACTTTTGTGACAGTGTTTTGTATGAATAACCCTGCACCTAGTTTCATGTCATTTCATTTCTACATATTGTTGGTTTTGTTTAAATAAAAAAAGTTGCAAACCCACCCTGTACCTTGTAAGCAGCCAGATATGAAGAAACAAGTATTAAATATCAATATTAATAAATAAGTATATTGCATGTCCTCGCACTTCGTTGCTAGTGTACTCATAGAAGATTGAAAAATTTATTTTAAAACACAAGTGACTGACAATAGAGGCGCTGCTCGTAAACAAATGTGTCAAACTAATTATTATTGTCATTTCCATACTCTGCCTTGATGGAATATTTTAGATCCTCATTTTAGCCGCTTGTATTATATCTTTGTAAATGTTATATTAATGTGTCTGTGAATGTTAATGAGTGTGACATATTTTGTATTTGTCGCGGTCTGTGTAGTAGTAACGATTCTCCTATACCTACTCCATTCTTATTCCTCTGAGATAAAAACATTGCTATTTTATTTAAAGCTTTTATTTAAATTGCAATGTTTGTATGTATGTTTAGTTCAAATATTCCAAGGATCCAATTAAGCTGAAATTTGGAAAGAAGCCAAATTCCCAGTGACAATAGATCCTTTTGTTATTTTGAAGTTGGATAAACTTTTGAGGTGGAATCAAGGTTCCAGAATCATTTTTATTTTTCAATAGAATCGTAGGAAACAGAATACTGTGCTCACCTTTTTTGAATTTGGAACCATGTATTTTTAGGGTTCCGTACCCAAAGGGTGAAAACGGGACCCTATTACTAAGACTCTGCTGTCCGTCTGTCTGTCTGTCACCAAGCTGTATTTCATGAACCGTGATAACTAGACAGTTAAAATTTTCACAGATGATGTATTTCTGTTGCCGCTATAACAACTCTTTTCAAATAAAACCTCGTACCAAAAAGCTTTTAGGTTTTTTGAAAATTATTAGTATCAATATTTAATATCGGTTATTCCCAGTATGGGCCTTCTTCTCGTAATGCTGAATAATTTTCCCCATGGAATTTATTGTCAAATAAAAAAAACTGAGTTGTGTGTGTCTGCCTTACAACTGTAAATTATTTATTTCACCACTTTACAAGGTCGATACTTACAAGGTCATTTCAAAAACTTGTTTATTTCAATCAAATTAATACTAATAGCAACTAAATTACTAATGGCAAATCATGATTGATTCAAAAACTTCATTATACGAAAGTCGTCTACTACGGGACAAAGGCGTCCCCAAAGACCGGTTCTGGGCTGCCCGCATCCAGCGTCCTCCTGCGACTTTCATCAGTTCGTCTGTCCACAAGTGGGAGGCCTTCCTACGTACGTCTTTCGGTGCGCGGTCGCCATTCGGGATCTTTACTGCCCCAATGGCCATCTGCTCTACAAGTTATGTGCCCCGCCCCCTGCCATTTTAATTGAGCAACTCTGAGAGCTATATCGGTTACTTCGGTTCTCCAATGGATATCCTCGTTTCTGATTCAATCACGCAGCGAAACTCTGAGCACAGCACGCTCCATCACCCTATGGATAACTTTGAGCTTGCTTATGGGGCCAATAGTAAGCGACTATATCGCAGTTCGATATGTCATCACTAACAACACAAACTGTCAAAGACCTTAGTCCTGAGGTAATGCAGTATTTGGGACGTAAAGATTTTGCGAAGCTTCCCGTAGCCATTAAAAATCAGAAATAAAATTCTCCTGTGTTAAAAAAAGTGGTTCCAAATGTGACGTACAAAAGGTTGAACTGGGTACTACGGACTACCCGACCTATACTGAACTACCAGACCCCAGACAAAGAAGTATCCACTTCAAAATTAAATTTTCATACTAAGTTGGCTGGGTCACCCAAAGGGCGGTGGAAGTAGGTCACTCAAAAGGCACATTTCAGCTCGAAATTTACTTGTGTTATCGAATCAGAAACGAGGTAACCGACATAGCTCACAGAATCGCAAAACTTGGGGCAGTGGGCGAGGCAAATAGCTTGTTGAACATATGATTGTTGGGACAGTAAAAGGCCTACTCGGTGGACCGATTATTCAGTGAAGGTCGTGGAAAGCTGCTGGGCGCGTGCAGATGATACTATAATGTTGATGTAACAGTGTTGTCAACATGACAAACACGGTAGCCAAGCATATAAGACGTTTCTGTTTGCGCACAGACTTATAGGTCAAAGTATATATATTAAGTACTAACATACAGTATGGACACTCCCTGCCGCTCTCTAGATTGCGACTTCACCCCCTCGTTACACAGATTGGTTACAGTTTGGCTGTCAAATTTCGCCGCCATTTTGTTTGTTCCGTTATTCCTTTTTTGAAATGTCATTCCTGGCCCGTTGTATGAAGTATCCAGGGTGAGCTTAATTACTGAATATTATTTGAAAATAATTAAGAAATGCCTTTCACCTTTTATTATTATTAATTCATGCTCCATGATAATCGACCAACCGCACTAGGACCGAGTGGTCGACTAAGGCCTTGTATGACCTGGTATGAAGAGCTGATGATAATATATGTGTATCATATCACTGCACTTTTGTTTGTTCATTTAGTTAGAAAATGTGTGTCAAGTCTAGTATATTTAAAGCTGTTAAGGACCTATCACTGTTTCTGGATAAGAGTTCCACAAGTTCCTCACTCCAAATGGCAAGAAGTGAGTTGAGTTGCTAGCTTAGCTTACATTTTGCTAGACAAAATTGATTGATAAAATTTAATCCCAGGTATGAACTGCCGCCCCCACCAGCAGGCAGACTGGGTGAACCCACAGCGTGGGCGGAATCTGTGGACAACTCGCATGCGCAGCTCTCCCACCAGGCTATTCGTGTGCTGAACCTGGAGCTGCAGCTGAGCTTCGGCTCAGAGTCCTGGCGCTCGTACCTGAACACGCTGCAGGCGCTCGTCACACGGTCTCAGAACACACATGCTCAATTGAGGTGAGAAAATAACCGCCTGCGTGGCGTAATGTTTTAGTCCATTCGCTTAACACCGGGAGGTCGCGGATTCGATTCCCGGTGGGGTCAACTTGTAAGACTTGGTTTGGTTGGTGGCAGGGCCTTTCCAAGCACGCTTGGCTAGATACCTAAGTCTTGCCGCCGAATACAGTGTTAACAACTTTGATATGTTCCAGCTTGAAGATAAGATAGCCAGTTCTCCATTGCGTTGGGGAATCTTGGTGAGCCAGCTTTCAATCTTCGGCATCATCGTCACTTACCGTCAGGTGAGATGATGCCCTAGTTTGTAAATAGATGATGCCAAGGCCTTACCAATTATGAATAATAAAAAAAAGAGAATTACAGTAACACCCCAATTTGCGCGACAGATGCTTTCCAATAATTTATAATGGGGTTCTATAGATACAAATAAAAAAGAAACCAGCCAAGTGCGAGTCGGACTCGCGCAAAGTAGGAGGGTTCCATAGTCTTTTAAAAAAAATGTATATTTAAAATATAATATATGTGTTGTTGGTAATAAATATAACATTTTGTATGGAAAATTCATGAACTTTATACAAATCCAACTGCACATCTTCAGTTGGTCGACTATTACTCCTAAACTAAGAAAGCCTACTTAGCCGTGATGGTTTTTCTTTTAATTTGATATGTCCTACTATTTTCATTTTTCCTGATATCCTGAAATAGCGGTTAGCTTAACTCTTAAAAAAAATTGCACTTTAAAGTTTAATATTTCGTAAACGGATCCCTGAATCGAAAAGTGGTTATTACAAACCCGCAGTAGTTTTAAAAGACCAATTCAACGAAACCCCACACGATAGCACAGTATATATATTAGTACTAACGTACAGTATGGACACTCCCTGCCGCTCTCTAGATTCGACCTCACCCCCCCGTCACTCAGATTGGGTGTAGATTGAGTACCAAACTTAAAGGACGAGCTACGTAAGCACTTTTATTCACTATATTCACTTTGCGCGCCGCTGTGATTTCGTTCACAAGCATAAAAACCAACCAGTTACCGAACGTAAAGGCCCAACTGAACTCTTTTTTTTCATACTTGTCTTATGTTGTAAAAAACCACCGCTTGAACAAAAAACACCAGTTTCCGAATACACCATACACATTATGAGACTAAAAAACATTGTAAATGGTAACTGCGACGTGGACGTATGAATGAACACTGAATACTGCTATTATTTTATACATCTTTTAACACTTTTTCCATAAAATTGCGAAATTGATAAAGGATTTTGTCACAGATTAAAAATCGACATGATAGTTTTGTTGCTTTGGTGTAGAGATGGGATGAAGTGAATGAGTGAATGAATGATTTTGAACTGTTGTTGCGAGGTAAAAATTGGGTCATCTTTGGGCTCAACTGTACAATAGGGTACATCGATTTGGCAGTCCGCGATTTTTTGGTAAGAGATAGGCTTTAGCTGAACATCCATACCAAATTTCAAGGTTAGGAAACCAGCGGTTTTTAGTTACGAATTTTTGAAAATTGTATTTTTTTACTGATTGTATAATTTGATTCCAAAGATTCATAATATGGGGTTAAAACCCCCAACAAACCTTCGGGATCCGAGGGGGATGTGGGAGTATCAAGGCGGGGAAAGCACGCGGGGCCGACTTGAGGGCAGACAAACTTGGGGGTAACAAATTGAAAACCAGGGGGTAATCCGTCAAGGTCATTTCAAGGTCAAGGTCTAAGTCAATTTGATCCCAAAGATTCATAATATGGGGTCCGCGAGTGAGTTACGGGGAGTTCTAAATAGAAGCGGGAGCGAGCGAAGCGAGCTCGGACTTTCGGAGCACCCCGACTCGGATCCGTTAGGTTCGGAGACTGTGCGGGGAGGCGAGCTTAGCTTGCCTCCCCGCACAGTCGTAGTGTTAGGTTTAACATGAGAATGAAGAAGTAGGAGCCCCGAGTTTGTCAGCCCCGCGTGCTTTCCCCGCCCTGATACTCCCACATCCCCCTCGGATCCCGAAGGTTTGTTGGGGGTTTTAAATGGGTGGCGGGGGCTACGCCCCCGTTAGGGGTCCGGGCCCCGCGTCTTTCCCCGCCCTGATACTCCCACATTCCCCTCGGATCCCGAAGGTTTGTTGGGGGTTTTAAATGGGTGGCGGGGGCTACGCCCCCGTTAGGGGTCCGGGCCCCGTGTGCTTTCCCCGCCCTGATACTCCCACATCCCCCTCGGATCCCGAAGGTTTGTTGGGGGTTTTAAATGGGTGGAGGGGGCTACGCCCCCGTTAGGGGTCCGGGCCCCGCGTCTTTCCCCGCCCTGATACTCCCACATCCCCCTCGGATCCCGAAGGTTTGTTGGGGGTTTTAAATGGGTGGCGGGGGCTACGCCCCCGTTAGGGGTCCGGGCCCCGCGTCTTTCCCCGCCCTGATACTCTCACATTCCCCTCGGATCCCGAAGGTTTGTTGGGGGTTTTAAATGGGTGGCGGGGGCTACGCCCCCGTTAGGGGTCCGGGCCCCGCGTGCTTTCCCCGCCCCGCCCTGATACTCCCACATCCCCCTCGGATCCCGAAGGTTTGTTGGGGGCTTTAAATGGGTGGCGGGGCCTACGCCCCCGTTAGGGGTCCGGGCCCCGCGTGCTTTCCCCGCCCTGACACTCCCAAATCCCCCTCGGATCCCGGAGGTTTTAAATGGGTGGCGGGGGCTACGCTCCCACATCCTCCTCGGATCCCGAAGGTTTGTTGGGGGTTTTTAAATGGGTGGAGGGGGCTAAGCCCCCTGGACCCCATATCATGAATCTTGGTGATCAAATTGACTTACACCTTTTTTTGGAATAAGCGGTAGCGATTTTCGGCGTCATAGAAGTAGTTGACCTTTTTTTAATAAGCGGTAGCGATTTGTCGGTCAAAGACGACCTAACAAAAAAGATTACCCCCCTAGTTTTCGATTTGGCACCCCCAAGTTTGCCTGCCCTCAAGTCGGCCCCGCGTGCTTTTCCCGCTTCGCGGACCCCATATTATGAATCTTTGGAATCAAATTATACAATCAGTTTTCAGCTCGCAACAACAGTTCAAAATCATTCATTCAGTCATTCACTTCGTCCCATCTCTACACCAAACCAACAAAACTATCATGTCGATTTTTAATCTGTGACAAATCCTTTATCAATTTCGCAATTTTATGGAAAAGGTGTTTAAAGATGTACAAAATAATAGCAGTTTTCAGTGTTAATTCATACGTCCACATCGCAGTTACCATTTACAATGTTTTTTAGTCTCATAATGTGTATGGTGTATTCGGAAAGTGGTGTTTTTTGTTCGAACGGTGTTTGTTTACAACAGAAAAGTATGAAAAAAAAGAGTTTAGTATTCACACTGTTGCATTCAGTAAATAACTAACAAACATTTCGTGACCAATACCGCCGGTGTGATTCAACCCTACCTGCATTCTTGCCTATAGATACGTCAGTTATAATTATGTATATCATTTCTCGTTCGTTTGTATGGAGTGTCCGGGGTGTGACGATAGGGTATGTCAACTAAAACCCCACACGATAGGGTATGTCAACTAAAACCCCACACGATAGGGTATGTCAACTAAAACCCCACACGATAGGGTATGTCAACTAAAACCCCACACTATAGGGTATGTCAACGAAAACCCCACACGATAGGGTATGTCAAGTAAAACCCCACACGATAGGGTATATCAACTAAAAAAATATGCACCCACATGTAGGAGAGATACACAATTTTTTTTTTCAATATTTGATTGTACGACTGTCGGCGTGATTTATATAGGGTGACTTTTAATTAGTTCTTGATAAAGGATTTGAATGTAGGTACTCGTGATTACAAACAACTTTCCAAAAGATACTATATGTCTAATCAGAAAAAAAAATTTGGTCCTCGATACATGACAAGTTATCAAATCGGCAAAAAGGTATAAAGGACCAATTTTTTTTTTCATAATTGACATATAGTTTCTTTGGGAAAATTGTTTGTAATCACAAGTACATTCATATCCTTTGCTATCAAGAACTAATTAAAAGTCACCCTGTATACCCATGCAAAATTGCAGTTTTCTAGTACTAATAGTCTTTTAGCTTGAGAGACATGGCGAAACTATAAGGGTTCCGTGTTGACTACGGGACCCTAAAAAATACTCATAATCAACTGATTTATTGATATGTAGGCACACAGGTATAACGCTGACTAGGCAGCTTGCATGCCCGCCGGCCGCGCCACGCCTGGGTCACACCCCGGACACTCCATACAAACGAGCGAGAAATGATATACATAATTATAACTGACGTATCTATAGGCAAGAATGCAGGTAGGGTTGAATCACACCGGCGGTATTGGTCACAAAATGTTTGTTAGTTATTTACTGAATGCTGTGTGAATATACTAAACTCTTTTTTTTTCATACTTTTCGTTGTAAACAAACACCGTTCGAAAAAAAAACACCACTTTCCGAATACACCATACACATTATGAGACTAAAAAACATTGGAAATGGTAACTGCGATGTGGACGTACGAATTAACACTGAAACCTGCTATTATTTTGTACATCTTTAAACACTTTTTCCTTGACCGACAAATCGCTACCGCTTATTAAAAAAAAGTCTCATACTGTGTATGGTGTATTCGGAAAGTGGTGTTTTTTGTTCGAGCGGTGGTTGTTTACAACATAAGACAAGTATGAAAAAAAAAGATTTCAGTTGGGCCTTTACGTTCGGTACCTGGTTGGTTTTTATGCTTGTGAACGAAATCAGCGGCGCGCAAAGTGAATAGGTATAGTGAATAAAAGTGCTTGCGTAGCTCGTCCTTTACGTTTGGTACCCAATCTACACCCAATCTGAGTGACGGGGGGGTGAGGTCGAATTTAGAGAGGGGCAGGGAGTGTCCATACTGTACGTTAGTACTAATATATATACTGTGCCTGGGTGCCGCTATTCGTCCTCCGTACCGCGCCCCATGAGCTCGCCCTGTATATTCCGATTGCAATATTCGCGTGTGGCAATAAACTGACTTATTTATTCAAGGACTTATTTCTTTATTTTACTGCACCCTTCTGATAGTACTTAAACCTTCTGATTTGAGTCTCGCGCGTCCAGCCAGCCACAACAGTTAATTTACCCTGGTCACCTAAACTACAGATACATCCGTAGGTATGTGGTTAATTAAACACCCTGATACAGAGCAAACAAACCTGTCACACGAATGTAAGCAGGGCACTGACCACTAGACCACTGGGTTCAAATGCAACTGGTATCGTAAACTATAACTGATAAATAAACAAAGTGACATAAATTTACTCACTATTGGTTAGTTGCGGAACCGAGACGTGTTCGCTTACTATGGCCACAGTATAATATAGAGTACTAGCGCTATGGCCTTCATAAGAAGGCAAGCTCTTCTAATTACTTAACTGTAGTGTTCTACGTAGCTTGTAGAACAGATGACCGTTGGGATCATAAAGTTCTCGAGTGGCGACCGCGCACTGGAAGACG
The DNA here is from genome assembly GCA_947284805.1 of Coleophora flavipennella. Taxonomy (NCBI): domain Eukaryota; kingdom Metazoa; phylum Arthropoda; class Insecta; order Lepidoptera; family Coleophoridae; genus Coleophora; species Coleophora flavipennella. Next base: position 16,099,270 of record OX369276.1, read on the forward strand.
TAGCGTAGGAGGCCCCCCACTCGGTAAGCGGATGCAGGCAGCGCAGGAGTGGTCGCTGTAGAAATCCTTGGGGGAGGCCTTTGTCCAGCAGTGTACGTCTTTCAGCTGATATGATTGTGAATGGTTAGTTGCAAAACTGTTCACTAACACAATCTTCAATAAGCAAGGAATAATGAGGTTCGAAACTAACAAATTATTTTTCTGTAAGACTCATTAATGTCAATGATATAAACATTCAAAATATTGTCTGCAAGTAGAAGAAAGTCCGAGTTATAAACGCATTCATCGATGTCTGGTATGAAGATGTTAAAAAACAGCAGGCCCAAGATTGAACCCTGCGGAACCTCAAAGGGTATTAAAAGCTGGTTTGAGGAGTTGCCACTGAAAACTACTGCTAGTGACCTATTTTCGATGTATGAGGAGAACCACATACATCGAAAATTCACAGTCCTTTCAGCATTCCAAGGTTGACTGGAAGAGATCCCGAAAGGGATAAGTCCGCCTTTGCTAAATGTATTTTCTTTTCTCTAAATATTTAATGTATTTGTTTTAAAGCAATAAAGAGTTTACAAACAAACAAACAAACAAACCACATGTATAAGTCTCCTCTGACATCAGAGGCCATAGGATTGGAAAGGAGGATGCATGGTCGATCCTATCGAAAGCTTTGCTGTAGTCGGTGTAGGTAGAGTCAATTTGATTACAGCCATCCATGTTTGAAGAGACCTTCTCAGTGATGGTCATTATACCAAAGATGTTCTATATGGTGGGTATATGCAATTTTTCTTGGATTGTAAATAATCAGTTGTAATGGCAAAAAAAATCGATTTTGATGAGAATCGATTGTTTAAAAATGTATGTGTGTTTGTGTGCGCGCTACTGAACTACTCGTACCTAGTTTAAATTAAGGCAATATTATATTCTAAACTAGTTTTTTCCCGCGGCTTCGCCCGCGTGGACATCGTTTTTATGACTGTCTTTAAGGGTGATTAGTAATTTATGTCGTTTCCCACCTACTCAACCATCTGTGTGCAATAAATCACTACAATCGATATTTTTTTAGTTCCCTGAGGAACTGCATCAGATAATGCTATTTTCCCGGGATAAAAAGTAGCCTATATCCTTCCCCGTGACACAGGCTACCTGCATGCCAAATTTCATAAAGATTGGTCAAGGCGTTGAAGCGTGAAAAGGTAACAAACAAACAAACACATTTTCACATTTATAATATTAGTAAGGATTTCTAAAAGAAAAGAATCCTGTACTTGCCTATGTTGATGCCATTTTACAGTACAATAGGATGACCAAAAAAAATATCTTCACTGGGATATCATTTAAATTTCTGTATTGTGGTAAAAAATATTCTGATACCAGTAGATTTTTGTAGTGAAAACTTCTATAGGCGCGTTGGGCACCAGAAACAATGCTCATAAAACTGTATTTGAGTTGGGAAAAGTCATTGAATTCGCGACACCCTTACCGTTACCTGTTACCGAAACTTATAAAACTGTATTTGAGATGGTGAAAATCCATTGAACTCGCGACACCCTTACTGTTACCTGTTACCGTAACAGGATAGAATAAATGTTTATTCAGTACCCACAAGTAAAATATTGCATTATTGTTGTGATTTTTGAATTGAAAACTTCTTTAGGCGCGTTGGGCATTTTTGAGATGTGAAGAAAGAATGCATTGAACTCGCGACACTATTACCGTTACCGTAACCGACACCTCTGTAAGTTTTCACTTCTCTCGGCAGTCCTGGAGTAACTGTGTGTTTTTTTTTCAGAAAGCAGATAGCAGCGGTGAACTGGGAGCGCAAGAGGTCACAAACAGCCAGCGGCGCGCGGCTGCGGGCGCTGCGCAGGCGCTGGGCGCAGCTCGTGTCCGACAACTACCGGCTGGAGCGCGCGCTCATGCTGCTGCAGACGCAGCTGCAGAAGGTATGTCTCACACAGCGGTGAACTGGGAGCGCAAGAGGTCACAAACAGCCAGCGGGGCGCGACTGCGGGCGCTGCGCAGGCGCTGGGCACAGCTCGTGTCCGACAACTACCGGCTGGAGCGCGCGCTCATGCTGCTGCAGACGCAGCTGCAGACGCAGCTGCAGAAGGTATGTCTCACACAGCGGTGAACTGGGAGCGCAAGAGGTCACATACAGCCAGCGGCTGCGGGCGCTGCGCAGGCGCTGGGCGCAGCTCATGTCCGACAACTACCAGCTGGAGCGCGCGCTCATGCTGCTGCAGACGCAGCTGCAGAAGGTACGTCTCACACAGCGGTGAACTGGGAGCGCAAGAGGTCACAAACAGCCAGCGGGGCGCGACTGCGGGCGCTGCGCACAGCTCGTGTCCGACAACTACCGGCTGGAGCGCGCGCTCATGCTGCTGGTATGTCTCACACAGCGGTGAACTGGGAGCGCAAGAGGTCACAAACAGCCAGCGGCGCGCGGCTGCGGGCGCTGCGCAGGCACTGGGCGCAGCTCGTGTCCGACATCTACTGGCTGGAGCGCGCGCTCATGCTTCTGCAGACGCAGCTGCAGAAGGTATGTCTCGCACAGCGATGAACTGGGAGCGCAAGAGTTCACAAACAGCCAGCGGGGCGCGACTGCGGGCGCTGCGCAGGCGCTGGGCACAGCTCGTGTCCGACAACTACCGGCTGGAGCGCGCGCTCATACTGCTGCAGACGCAGCTGCAGAAGGTATGTCTCACACAGCGGTGAACTGGGAGCGCAAGAAGTCACAAACAGCCAGCGGCGCGCGACTGCGGGCGCTGCGCAGGCGCTGGGCACAGCTGGTGTCCGACAACTACCGGCTGGAGCGCGCGCTCATGCTACTGCAGACGCAGCTGCAGAAGGTACGTCTCACACAGCGGTGAACTGGGAGCGCAAGAGGTCACAAACAGCCAGCGGCGTGCGACTGCAGGCGCTGCGCAGACGCTGGGCACAGCTGGTGTCCGACAACTTCCGGCTGGAGCGCGCGCTCATGCTGCTGCAGACGCAGCTGCAGAAGGTACGTCTCACACAGCGGTGAACTGGGAGAGCAAGAGGTCACAAACAGCCAGCGGCGCGCGACTGCGGGCGCTGCGCAGGCGCTGGGCACAGCTGGTGTCCGACAACTACCGGCTGGAGCGCGCGCTCGTGCTGCTGCACACGCAGCTGCAGAAGGTATGTCTCACACAGTGACCTTTAAGGTCCTCAAAGATGCATACATACTAGAGGCAGCCTAGAAGTGAGTAGCCTCGCCACGCACGGAGTACGTCCGGTACTCGGAGGCAGCGCTCCGTGGCACCGTGTGTGGCAAGCCGTGCCTCGGGCTGACCGCGTCTACATTTAAGCAAATAAATACATAGAAGCGTCCTCCCTCCTATCTGTATGCACCTTTAGAAGTGTCAATTTTATTTCTATCTGTTCATCATATTAGCTCATATACGTCCCCACCGAGGGGGCTCGAGCCTACCCTGAATTAGGGCGATCAGGCCTTAGTCGGCCACGCGGGCCCAGTGCGGGTTGGTCAGCTTCACGCACAACCTTCGAGTTTCTTCGCAGGTGTGTGCAGGTTTCCTCACGATGTTTTCCTTCACCGTTAAAGCAGTCGGTAAGTATGTACGTAAGTTTTTTGAAAAACTCATTGGTACATTGGCCGTCCAAGATTTGAACCCGGTACCTCTGGTTAGAAGAACCGAGTCATTACCGGTTGAGCCACCGACGCTTTTTTCTATCTGTTATCACAACCCAAAACAAAGATATTAACCTATGCTAAAATTCGTGCACTCAGATATATTATAGTTGTACTAGCTTTAGCCCTCCACTTTGCCCGCATGGACATAGTTTTTATGACTGTCTTTGAGGGGGAGTGGTGCGTGAACCGCTATTAACAGTGAACTATTTCTGGCTACTCTGATTAGCAGTCTATGTCACTTCTCACCACCTAAAACCAACTCTATACAAAAAATCACTTCGATCCACTGCTCCGTTGCGACGTCGACGTGCGCGAGCGTGGAACTGTTTTTCCCAGATCCCTTGAAAACTATGTCAGGATATTATGCTAATTAGTAAATTATGTCATTTCCTACCTCCTCAACCATCTCTGTGGAAAAAATCACAACAATCCATTGTTCCGTTGCGATGTTAAATAAATTACTTAACCAAAAAAAGAATATTTTTCAGTTCCCTCAGGAACTGTATTATGTCCTTGCCAGTGACATATGCTACCTTCTTGTCAAATTTCATCAAGATTGGTCGAGGTGTTGAAGCGTGAAAAGGTGACAAACACATTTTCACATTTATAATATTAGTAAGCATCATTTTGATTACCTACTAAATATCTTAATAAATAATTGATTTAATCCATAAAAGACGTAGATTAGTTTGCAATACTATTTATCCCTCTTTTCAAATTTAGAGAGTAGCTCCATCTAGAAATACTGAGAAAAAGCTTGCCTGGAAAACTCCTTATTCTATTGTACCTCCTCAGGCACAAGGGCAAGCCACAGTTGATGATGGAGAGCCAGCCGACTTGGAAGCTGTCAAGATGCTGCCCGACAAACTCAACTCGGAGACAGAGAAGGAGGTTCAGAAGAAAATTGAGGATATGTTCGCTGACTAAAAATATTGGTTCCTGATCCTGGATATTTATATATTATGTTACAAATTGATGGATGTCTGAAAGAGTGAAGTGATTTTATTTGTAAATTGTAAGTAAATAGGTATTGTACTGTAATATGTAAGAAAATGTAGTTAGGTTTACAATCTGTATTAATAAAAATGTAAAATAAATATTTTTTTATTTATCTAAATGATAAAATGGTCTAAGGATGAATTAATAGAAGAGATCCTCCTACCTAACTAGCGCGGCAATCAGTAAATAAATAAATTACTCTCTGAGTACATACTTTTAAACGATGAATTTTGAGAAAGATCTATAGTTTATTTAGAAACTATTAACTCGGTGAAATATAGTTCGCCGTAGTTACAGATAGCTTATGTCTCACTTTTTCTATCTGTATTCTGTAACTACGGCGAACTATATCTTAGAGTCAATAGTGTCTAAATAAACTGCAGTAGGTACCTATTCTTCATTTTCGTCAAAGTATGTACCTACCTACTTAGCGAGTAACTATATGTGGGAAATGTCGGAGAGAAAGAACTATGTGTAACCTTGAAAAACAGACAGGCGACAGGGCCCGAAATGCAAGTATACTCAAGAAAAATTATCTACTTATGAAGTTAGCCAGAATGTGTGATGGGTGCACTTTTATCAGGAAGGAAGGAAGATGCAAATGATAGTGAAACAAAAGGTGTAAAACAAAAAAAAACAGTGAAACATAGAACCTCCTCCATTTTTGAAGTCGGTTAATGATAATCATCCGACCCCAATCTAACCGATCGATGTAACCGATGCAATGATCAGTGCATTGAGTATAGTTACTACACCAAAAGATCAGTGTGAATAGCTTTTCTAAAAAAAACTACCGATTGTCATTTGTCGTCTTTCTGTCTCTGTCTGTCCTGTCGTCCGCCGTCCGTCATCTGTCATTCTGTCAATTAATTGAAAATGGCGGACGATGCATCGAGTAGTAGTGGTTGTACCGGCAATTTATTAGATAACTCAATAAATCAAGATGAGTTGATTATGAAACAGCAACGGGAAATAGAAAAAGAGGTGAGCAAGCTAAATTTTGGAGTTTGGGACCATTAATTCGCATTTTCGCTAAACAATGTCAAAACAATGACACAATGTTTGTGTTTGTTTCTCAGATATCGGAGTCGATACCGCTGGTTGGGGAGCTCGAGGATTTGTCGTCGCTAGAAAAGGAATACAATGAGGACCCAATATATCTGCAGAAAATAAAAGACCTCTCCTCCAAGTACAAATCAATTCGAAGAACTCGTCCGGACGGCAACTGTTTTTTCCGAGCGTTCTCGTACGCTTATTTAGAGCACCTACTCACAAATAAGGCCGAATACGAAAAGTTTTACGAAATAGCTAAAAATTCGAAGGAAATTCTCGTGGCTCTAGGCTTCTCTCAGTTTACAGTGGAGGACTTTTATGAGACGGTGAGTGCGCGTTTTTAGGTTATTTTTTTACGAAATAGCTAGGTACTTACATGTTGTGGTATTATTTATTTGCTTGGGTTGCACATAACTAAGCTGCCATTGGGGCAAGGCTCTTAGACTGTGTAATCAATCAAATCTGAACAAACTTATTTTTGGATTTAATGGCAGCCGGGTTATGTGCACTCCAACCATTTATCCCTGTTAACTCTTCCATTAATGCAGGCAACTTTTCACCTCCACAAAGACACCTTTCACACCTTCATCTTTGCCTATAGTAATGGTCTGCTTCTTTGTACAATTCAATCTGTTGTTACCTCAATGTTGAGGATTGTGAATGCCATGGCATAGAGACGGCACAGAGTGTTCTGTGACTTGGCTACACCATTTAGTAGAATGTCTAACTCTCTTGCCCTCCATCTTCCCAGCATACAGTGACAATACAGTGTTCTTGGCATATTATCAAAAGGTGGGTGGTAACTATGAGCTCCTCTAGGTTAAAAAGATTACTCCTTATGGCTGTCCAGGGAACAATAATAAACATCTCAATTGCATCTATCCTGTTTTGCATGTTTGCTTTAATCCTCCAGATCTCTTACTTAACCATACAGGAAGATGGAGAATATCAGAGCTTTGACTAGTGGGACTTATTATTATAGGTTCTTATTATAATTTTTGTTGTATTTACTCTATAAAGTGGAACAGATGATTGGGTGTGTAATTGTGTATGCATAATGATGACCTTTCTAAGTGTGGATATAGTGACTAAAACAATATATTTAACAATAATGTACGTAATTTTCTAAATATCACATTAATTGCCAACTAAAATTTCCTAAAATATTAAAATACTAGCAGCGAAACCCGGCGTTGCA